>JAUPFR010000009.1:34155606-34868106 GCA_036925125.1 Oreortyx pictus
CTTACAGCATGGGCACACAGACAGGGGCAGGGTATATCCACTCATCACAATGCAACTCCCCATCTATACACTCAAGCCCAAACACAAGCAGTTTACCTGCTCCCTGGAATCTCCACCTAACCACGTGCCAAGTGTAGGATGAGCTACAGCGTCCACAGCAGCTTCACACAAAACCAGCTACGTGACCAACTCCGTCCTCCCCAGGGAGAGGACGGCAGGGAAGAAGCGAACCACACGACAGACATTAATCATCTTCTGACACACTGCTCCGCCATGAAGCGGCGCTGACAGAGCTCCAGAAGCTTTTCAGCCTCAAGCTCTGTACTGCTGTGACTGCTGGAAGAGCAAAACATCCTGTCCCGCCTGCAGGAGTGCCATGCAGATGTTTAAAGCAGCAAAAAGATCTGAGGGTGAGACGCATTACCTTCGGAGAAGACACTTTAACGTGGACAATAATGGGCGCTAGAGACGTCTTGATGAGCTGTGCGGGGTGATTGATGGTGTCTGCATCCAGCACCACCAGCTGCAAGGAGCGCGCCAGCTCAAAGATGCGCTCGATCTCGCTCTGCACTTCAGCTGCGGGATTAAAGCAAAGTGCTTAAAGCCAGTGAGCCCAGTGCTACTTCAACAGAAGTACCACCACCCACCCGGTTTCGTCAACTCTGTACATTCAGAACACCAACTCCAGACGTGAACGCTATTTGCACACAGTCACTTGAGGGTTTTTTAACTGATGTTACCTTCGGGGCAATGCCACTGTCAGAAAACACGACATATGCACTACAATTAAACATACATTTCTGCTCACCCAGAATAAGCTCAGGCATGTTTTTCAGATCTACTCAGGATCTACTCAGGAGTCGTTTTTTATTTTTTTTGGCAGTGAGTAATACATTTCTACTTCTTAAGACTTTTTTTTTTTTTTTAAATTTGTGTCTGCAAATCGTAACTCTGATTTAACCTAAACAAGAATCAGTACAAAAAGCAGAGCTGTAAGCACACGGCCCCGCAGGCACCAAGATCTGTTCATGATCAGTGCTGTCAGGGTATTATTTAGAAAGACACCAAGGGCGATGTTCACACGCTTCCGTCTGAAGGAACAGGTCTGAAGTAAAAGGAAGGTAATGAATCTGACCTTTCTCAACCATGCCCGCGCGTGTAAGGTTGAACTGATAAAGTCAGCACAAACTGAATAGCTGTGAAGGCCCAGGCTCTGCTCCACGGCAGGCTAACACAGCACGGCGCTCTGTGCCACTCCTCTGCCAGGCAAATTCCACCACCCATCGCGGGATGTGAAATCCAGAATGACACACACACAGTGCTGAGATGCGTTCGGAACCGCAGAACTGGCAGCAGTGCTGACACCGTCCTGCACACGTTCAGAGCTACAGCTCCTCCACGTCTTACCTAAACTGGACCGCGTGTTTGAGCGCTCAATGATCGCCCTCTTGCTTGGGTTATTCAGAACAGACCTCTTGGCGAGAGAAATGTCAGCTGTCACTCGGGTTATTGATATCCTGCGGGCAAGAACACAGCACAAAGCCCCAGCCCAGTCGTTACCCTTTCGCTGCGCCACGCGTGATTTACAGCCACATTTCATTCCAAAGTGCAAACCCAATAAAACACCACTCACACCATTTGAGGACGGCTGAAGAGAAATGCTGAGTAACCGTACGATAACTTGCTACTGCAGACCCTTCACGCTGCTCCCGCTTTTCTGCTCATCTCCCATCCCACCACCCACGTGGATTTACACAATACCCCGCCACTACAAGCTAAAGCAAGTTTCAGGGCGCAGAGCACAGCAGTACTCCTCCCAGGTGGTGCAACCAAAGCTGGCACTGCCAGGAAGGGAAGGACCTTACTTGGACTCTGTCACTCACATCTGAGTCACCAAATGGAGCCGCTGGCTCTGGGATACCTCCAGCACACAGCTCCTTGTCCAGACAGGGCTGAGCAGGGCTCGGGGGCTTGGCTCAAGGTCAGACAGGAGGAAAGTGAGGTGAGCCACTGGCACTGCGCTCTGAAGCCTTCCTTCCAACCTGAGGATGGTGCTGCTGTGCTGGTCTGGCAGCAGACGGCAGGCACGCGCCTTCCTGTGCGCTGTGTGCGGGCATTCAGGGTGCAGAACGGGGCACTGCTATTTGGATCTGAGAGTTTGCTCTTCAACCAGATTATAAAACAAAAAGCACACAGTCTCCTTGGGTAAAATTCAGTGAGAAGGACCGTGATGAGCTAGAGACACAGGTAACAAGAAGAAAACAGGCTGGAAATGACCAGCAGCCACTGCACACAGCGCATGACAGGGGGAACAGGCAGCAGCTGAGGTTCCCAAGAACAAATTCTGCTGATTTCTCTAAAGTGATTCAAATTTCAAGTCAATCCTATCAGCTTGTACGTAGCGTTGAACCTTTTCATAGCTGAAATGTCATGCATCTGCCTGATCTGGCTGCCAGCACGTCCAACAGCAGGAAGACATCCCAGCACCAGCTCACTCCAGGCAGGAGCTCTCTGTCTCTGCGTGGCCCAGGGAGAGCACGCTCTCATATACGGGATAAAAAGACACCTCCTAAAGGATGCATGCAGAACAGTCACATCCTGGAGACTGAGATGACTTATTGCTTGCCACTGCCATGGTTGCCCACCAATAACTATGACTGTCAGCTACCAGAGGCACACTGCAGACTGACAGACATTTGCCAGCAGCTGAGGGAACACACGTGCTGGTTCTGCATCTGCCCTGACGGAAACGTGCACCAGAGCTCCTGCGCTGAGCTGCAGAGAAAGCACATCAGTCACAGTGCTCACGAGTGGGAGAGGGATTCCTGGCAGCACGTGTGAGCAGCTCAGAAACACAGCACACAGAGCTGCGGGCTGCTGGTCCACACTTCAGCTGTCAGACCTGGAACTGATCGGTGCGTTTGTGGAACGTGCTAGAACCACTACAGCTGGGCTGCTAGGAACAGGGAAGCAACGTTCTGCACAAAGGTTGATTCTGAAATGCTTTGTTTAAGCTGCCTGTGAGTTATTTCAGCATCAGCACCTCTCTGCTGCACCCCAAAAGGTACATAAATCCTGAACGTAAATCCTACTGCAGCTCTTCTAAACAACAGGAACTTCTTATTGTCATCTTAGTGCCAATGTTTTAGGCTCTACAAACTTTACTTGCTGTCACAAACCTAGGGCAGCAATAAGCACAGTGCAGGTACAGCATGTTGAACACAAGGTGAAAGAAGGGAAAAAGATCCCAATGGCAGAACACGGATCTGTGACCACAGATGAGCTCCAGGGGTGAGGAAGGGATGCCATGGACCAACCCTCTCCTCCCAACAGGGAAACACACGTGCTCGTTCCCCATCACAGCTCTTCAGGAAATACTCATCGTGCTCCTGCTGTACATGAGCCTGGAACTACACAGAGGCAAACCGGGAGCTGGGCTCTGCCCAGAGGGTTATTCCCAGGATGGCACTGCTCCCCCCACTCCCAGCTGCTGTACCAGCACTGTGTGCTTCCCACTGCAGTGCTGAATTCCCAAACACCACCTTCAAAGCTATCGTGGCACTTCCCGTGTGCCCCAGTCACCTTTCATCTAGGTTTCTCCTGCAGCTCTTACTCTGATGAGATACTGAGGCTAAACAATTCACTCAAATGAAGAAATCCTATGACGGACATAGCAGACACAAAGACACATGCACACCTAGCAGTACATCAGCTGTGCTCCAGTCCACTGCTGGCTGCACTTCACAGCTGATGCTAGCAGTCACTTTGGAGCATGCAGCAGCCTCCTTTCATCAAAAAATAGCACTAAGGCATTAGTAACGTGTGGAAAATAAGCACGGAAAGGACAGTGTTTCTCACCTCCCATCAAACCTGTGCTTCAGGAAGTCAAAGAGAGCTTTCTGCATCATGTCTGTCACCTTAGCAGAGGTGAGGAAGATTGAGCAGAGAGGATTGACAGGGAAAAAGAGAAGTCAAAAGTAAGAAGAGAGGTAAGCAAAAGGTAAGGATACCGCCAACAAACAACACCTTCTGTAGGTAGCAATCATTTCATTGGCATGCTCCTGGCAGCAGCTTTGTAACAAATACTTGCAGGTTTTCTGACTCCCTCACAAAATGTGGCCTGGAGGACATCAGAGCTGCTGCTCTGCCCCTGCCTCCATCTGCTCTGAGACATCAGAGCACGCCTCACCACGTCCCAGAGGGTTTCAGCACATGGGGACCTTCTGGGTTGAACAGATCCTTTGCTTTTTCCCCCCAGTAATGTCAGTATTACTGGCCCAAGACTTCTGATACAAGATCTGTTACATTGGATTACTTCTGTTGTAAGAGCAAAACTATTCCCTGAGGGGCCCACAAGGAGAAAGAAACATGTTTCCACCCCTGTAAAAGGGACAGCATCGCGGAGATGCTCAGCCACAACAGATGTCATCTGCTTTGCTGGCAAAACTGGGATGGAAATACCCCAACTGCATCACCACTTATACAACTTTATACACCACGATGTCAGATTTACTGCTGTTTTCTTACACAGAGAGGGGGAACAGTACAGAGCTGTGTACTCAGACAGCTCCTCTCCCCGCCAGACCTGAGTGCCTGGACAAAGTGAGCTGTGATGCAGCACCATCAAAACTGATGGGTGACATTTCCTCCTGTCACGAAAAGCTGCTGTAAAATTAAGAAGCAGATGAAAATGAAGCACCTCGGCCCTGCTTCACTAAACTACACTTCTAATCATGCTTACTAAAAAAAAAATGATGTAAGAACGTCACATTACGCCAACATTACCCCACTGCAACCTTCTGCAAAGAGCCATTCCAATGTTTAATAATATCCTATAAAGTAGTAACAGCATTAATTAAGCTAAATGAAGCGTATCCTTGATTTTATGTTCGTGTTAATTTAGATCTTAATTTGGCAAAACACTTAACAGATGGATAAGCTCACTGACAGGCCCAGCTAAAGGCCCCTGGTCGTTCAGCATGTGCTAAATGCTCTTTTGAATCTGCAGCAACCTTGACAAATGGGTCTCCTATTTATCTGTACCTGCTCCCGCACCCACCTCCACGCTGCAGAGAGGCAAATAATTTAGAAGGGCTAAAGGTTTCCTCATATTTCAATACTCCAATGCTCTTGGAAAAACAAACATGAAGAAAACACGCGGAGACGACACTCATCGGTCCCCACGTTCAGCCTCAGGTGCTGGAGAACAGAAATGTGCTATCACAGCTCGGCTATTCCACTTGCCAGCACTCAGCTTCGTGGGAAGACGTGAAGTTTGCACAAGTGAAAACAAGACAATTACCTCACAGGGGAAGTTTCTTCTAAATTTGGATTAATTCAGCTCCGATCATGTGCTAGTTTGCCTAAAATTGTGTATGTGCACGGATGCCTGGTTGGATAACCAGCCAACACACCAAAGGCACCAAGGCAAGCAGACAGGAGCTCACTGTGACCACGTGGATACGTTACCTCGTAGCCTTTCAGTGACGGCCCCACTAGGACAACAGGCCTCATGGACGGCACCACGTCGTACGGGGGGATGTGCTCTGTCTGGGAGAGGAGAACATTCCTTCAGATCATCAATCAAACAGGAAATTCTGGGAATTAGGCGTTAGAGATAAGGAAAATAAAATGAAAGCAGAAGGATGACTTACCACTTTTTGTTTCTGTTTTGCTAAAAGACCAAACAAGAACTTGGTTAAACACACACTGTGCACAGCAACCGTAACACTTGCAAGCAAAACCCCATTCTCAATGCTCCTTTCCTTCCATCAGCTCTACGTAATTTGGTCACTTGTTCTGTTCTGGGCACAGCTGCCCCTTTTCCTGAGGCTTTTTACTTCCAGCCCCTTAGCAACTACTGCATGGCTGGAAATAGATATCTCCCTCCACCTCCACACACACGTACTTTCAGTAGAACATCTTAATAAGTCAGCAAAGGGGGAAAACCCGCACTTTTCAGACAGGAGTTTTAAAATAGAAGTAACAGAAATAGCAAGAATTGCCTTAAATAATGTTCTGCCTTACCTGTGGATGTGGGTGTGGCCCGAAATGTGCCAGAAACCATTTCTCCAAGACTTGAAGAAGAATTTCCGCTTGATTTCCTGCAGTATCAGAAAGAGTATTTAGCGTTCTTCACATACACACTGACCAGGAAGGGGATGCTGGCCCAAAGCAGTGCTCTGCCCTCACTTTCCTGCCAGCTCCCTCTGGAGCAGGGACTGCTTAATGGCCAAACCATCCCGAGCATCTCCTGGATGCTGCTGTAACACTGAGCCATTGTAAATAATCACTAGCAACAGTTCCTCGAAGACTGTAAAAACCTCTTCAGGTTTAGTTTGCATTAACACTTCTGGGTCGGGATGCTATTTAAAATCTTAACAATGTCCTCTTTTACAATATTCCTCCTCTTTCAGACCGGGTTTCATTCCCATGTTCTCTGCAGGTGAGAACAGGCAGACCTGCTGCAGGAATCGGTAACTCACTGGAGTCACGTCCACTCACACAAGCAGAGAACTCTTCTGCCAATATGCTATGTATGAATCATCACCCTGAGCAGTCCCTGCATGTGGTACCCCTCTTTCCATACCCTGAGATGATGCTGGCTCCTCCAAACTTCAGAAACTGGAAGAGCAATTTGAAATAAAGCTCAGTTTGTGCTGCTCAAAGCCACCTCCTCAGATGGCTTACACTAGAAATGATTCCTGACCTTGATTAACTACATTAATTCCCTGACAAAACTACACAGACGAAATCGCGCTTCCCTTCCTGCTCACTATTAGGCCTGGATCCAATCAGTCCACCCTTCTTTGACCTGCTCCACTCCAGTTTTTCTTCTTCTTATCTACGTGAACATTTACATTTCATTTTCAATTAGTGGGAATAATGTGCTAGCAATAAGATAATTCCCCCCCCCTCCTCCTGAAAGAGTTAGCTGTGATTCAGCCAACAGAAGGGAGAGACTTCAAATGTCCAAACCGAGACCAGGAGCCATCAGTTTTACCTCCCAGCCCCACACACAAGCCTATATTCACCCAGGACTTGCCACCTCCATGTGCAGCAGCGTGGAGAGGCAGAGGGGTCAGGATGGAAGATGAAGAGGAAAGGAAACCAAATGGCAAAACACATCTCTGTGACATCTAAAATGTCCAGTTTGGGCAAAAATTGAGGAGGATGGGGAGAGAAAAGGAAAATCCCACAGCCTTGCCAATGTAGGAGTTGAGGAAAACACTCTAGCAGCTTCTGAGCACCACAGGTTTGACTCAGAGCCGTCTCCCTTCAGAACCTTCTGCTGTGAGCATTCATAATGTATGACTTCTCTTTTCAAAAGCCAAGACACATTTTTTCTTTCTCACAGCCAACATCTAATATGCCCACCCTCTGCAAACACGTCTTTCCACTTGGAATCCCAAATCAAACACTCCTTCCTACACACTGCAATAAGAAAGAATCAAGTGACCTTTGAAAGACAAGTGCCCGGCATCAGAAGAGCTTTTAAATGATTTTAAAAGGTTACAGCCTTCTTACCCTCCATGGAAACGTCCTCTCTTCTGCTCCTGCTGAATGCGGATATTCTCCAGTCGGAGCGGGCTCGGAATGAAACCGATCTCACAGCCCTCCTTCACCAGCCTCCCTATCCACCAGTCATTATTGTATTTCTGGAACACAGAAAGGTTTCTGGCCTCGCTTCACAGCCAGAACTCCGTTTTCTTATCTGCAGTCCTTAACTCCGTACTGGCTGACAAAACTGGACTCATCCTGATGTCTGAGCAGCAGACAGCTTGTGTAAATCTCAATGACGGTAACAGGTTCATCTATAACTGCTCCAAAACATCTCGCTGTGACTCCTCCTCTGATGTCACAACTTTGGGGCTGAGGGTGATGGTGGTGCAAGGAGTATGAGCTGTTCAAACGAATGGGCTCTGGACAACCACGAGAGGCATCCCTGCCCACGGCAGGGGGTGGAACCAGATGGGCTAGATCGCCCCTTCTAACCCAAACCACTGTGATGCATGGCTCTACAGAGCCCTCTGAGGATTAACTGTTTCATTCTGGTTCTAAATGTATGGCTCAAACCCTTCTTCTACTGGCAGGACATGGAGTCCTGAGTGACACCTCTAGACAAGAGGTCAGAATCGGGGTTACGCTGAGAATAACTCAACAGTACAGCTGATGACAACGCTCTAAGGGAAGCAGGGCTATTTGCATCAGGTCATCGCCTCCCATATGCTATTCTCTGCACTCACCACGTGGGAGGACAACAATTCATTCCTATCGGTTGCCATGCCCAACATTTCTTCTGTACTGTCAGTAACTGTTGCGCCTCTTCTCTGAAGTAAGCACACAAGGTACAGACTTGTAGGAGACACGTGAGATGTGCAGGACACAGTCTCAATATAGTGGCTCCTCAGTTACCGCTGATGTTTCATCTTGTCAGCAGGGTGACCTGACTTCCTCCTAGTCTGATGTCACTCTAAAATCCGGATCTAATCTGAATCATGGTTATTCCTGCCCAAGCAAACCTGTCCAGTCACTGAAAAACAAATTCTGCAAAGCCTTTGTCCATGCTACACCATGGGGAGCCACTCCCCAGAGTGACCGATTAACAGATTCAGGCAGGCTGAAGGTTTCAGCATTAACCAAGAAATGCTAAACTCTTATCAGAGCAGGTGAACACCCACAAGCCAGATGGTTTACATTTGGTGAGGGTGTGATCCTGGCCATGTGGATCTCAGAGGAACACTCACAGACAGCCATGACACGAACTTGAGACACTCCTCTGGAAAAGCATACAGGACAGCACCAACAGTACAATCGTGGCCGGACAACAAAGGCCACGTGCTGGGAAACCAAGTGCAAATACTTGTGTTAATGCTGAGGCACAGAGCTGCCTGAACAGCTGCAACGTGCAAACCAGAAAGGCAGTGCAGAACAGGAACACGTCAGGGAAGGCAGCTGAGAAGTGATCTCTGCTGTAACAGGGGCGGCTGTGTGCAGCCAGCTCGGAGTGCAGCACAGCACACCTCCCTGATGGGGAGCAGGTTTCAAGGTGGGTAACACGGAGGGAAGCTCAGGTGTGGTGCCAGACAGGAAGGAGCATGTTCCTGGGAACAAGAGGGGAAAACCAACCCTACACAGAGAAAGGCAGATTGAGACCTCACAGCACTCCGCTTCCTCAACATGGGGTTAAGCTGATGTGTTAAGAAAAACCTGAACAACACAACAAAACCAACTAAAAAGAACATAAAACAAATCATGGTTTTTTTTTTTGTTTTTTTTTTTTAATCAAACTTCCATCTGTTTCCAGCAAACTTGGGAAAGGGAACATGCAAATCAACTGCCTCTCCCGTGTCCAGGGAGAAGGAACTGAAAGCACAACTCCCCCGTCCTACCGCCAACCTCTGTCTCTAGAGATAAAGAAGCAGGTGTTCCCCTCCCAAACGTGCTCCGTCTCAGAGAGATCAGAGCTTTGAAGCAATGATGGGCTCATGTTCAAAGAGAGGGAAAGATCAGCACCGAACACCGTAAAATAAACACACAGAATGCAGAGATAAAATAAAACCACATTTGCAAGCTGCAAGTCTATGTATGAATCTACAAAACAACATGAGTTTATGCAAATTCAGAGGGCTCTCTTCAGATAACTAATTGCAGAAAATATGCTCAACATGCAATAAAAGTAGTTCTCTCTACAGAAGTTATATTCAGCGCTCGTTTATTCCCAGTCCTTTTTCCTTGTTTTGGTATATTTTTGTCCTCTTCAGCATTTTCTTTTATTCTTGTCTGTTCTGCCTCGTTCCCTTACAAGCCTACCTGGTGCTTCATGAGGTCTGGGTGCAAACTGCTGCTGCTTAACTCCCTGATGGACAGAACCCCTTTGTGAACACATCTCAGATCTATCACAAACTTGATCTGAACTGCGAAAAGGACGAAGCGTCACCATGGCACCTCCAATCCCATGTGTGTGCTGTACCCTCCTGTAGCCACCTAGTGCTTGGTTTTCTGTTTTCTCCAGTTCAGCTGAGATGTGTTGCTCCAACCACAGCCCCTGGCTCGTTAAAGGGAGTAACTGACACACGTTTTTACCTCTTTGATGTGTAGGAAGTCCTTAGCATCAAAAGAGATGGCAGTGCTTGGGACAGGGACATCTTCATCCAGAGCTCCACAGTAACTCACATTGGTCTTAACAGCAAACGCCACCGGTTTGGACTACAAACAGAAACAGACATCATAAACAGGGGAACCTCACGTGAATCAAGAACGAATTTGCTGTATCAAATAGTCAAAAGTTTTGTGGAGGGCATTTGCCAAATATGTCAAAATTCAGACCTAATAATTTCACACAAGGCCAAGAGAGTTCCGTTCACTGAAGATCCCCAGTTACACAAGAATATTTACACTATATTCCCCTCAGATTTTGTCTGCAGGTCATTTCACCATTACAAATCAACGGCAGGAATCTTAACACCAGGCAAGTGGTAAATGCCACGTAAGGTGGCCGCTGGTCCTGTTTAAAAGAGAGCACCTTCGCCCTTTCGAGCTGTATCGCCGCTTGCTGCTCTCTCTCCTGGCGGATTGCTTCCCTGTCCTCTTCCAAAGACACATCCGAGTCTGAGGGTCTGCTTGTGTACGAATCTGCTGAGCCCTGAAAGGAAAACCACATCGCTTAGAAAGAACACGTGAGGAACAGAACCCCCGCCCCAAGTCAGGCACAGAACGTGCTTTTAAAACGTGGTTCCTGATTCTGCCACGTGGGTTTATACATACTGCTTCCAACATGACAAATCTCTGTCCAACTCCTTAGTGACACAGTGACATCCAGCTCGGCTGTAGCACTGTACAAACACCTCTATGGATTTTAAATCCAGCTTGACAACCTCAGACTCAGGACTGCCAGAGGCCAGGTCACAGCAGACACAATTACGGTATCACAGAGCTCTCTTCGAGTCAGCCCTCCCTGCAAATGCAGTGCCATTGTGCAGAGCTGCCCTCCCTGCCGCTCACACACAGCACCGCTCCGCTCTTCGAGTGCACAGGAGTGGCAAAATCACACCATTAAAAGCAGCTCCGCAGGGCAGCACAAAGGCTGTGCAACGCCACGAAGCAAAACCAGCGCACGGAAGCAGAATGAAACTGGTTGGGGGAGTAAGGCATGGGACGGTCGGACTGGGGCAGCACCTGGGATGCTGACATCACCTGCAGCGTGGGCTCCTTCCACACACGGAGTGCTGAGTGTGTGCAGAGCCACAGAGCAGTGCACTCCAGCAAAGCTCGCAAAGGAGGGCTACAAAAATGGGGGAGAGTGTGCTCCCACAGCACTGCCACCTTCCCCCACTGAAGGAAAAGGCTGCCAGCAGGAGGCTACGTCTATACAGCCAAATATTCCAGACCTAAAACGACAGCCCGCACTCCGTACATTGTTCAAAGCAATTGGAGCAAGAGGAAAGGCAGGGCAGGAGCAGCAGGGCCGGGCACAGCGCTGCACGAGAGCAGCACACGCTCACAGCTGAACGCAGTGAGGATGCACAGAGCTTGCCACTGCAACAAAGCTTCAGCAGCGGCAAAAAGGGAGAAGGAAAAGTAACTGCAGCCTCTAAAATCAAAACGTGTAATAATAAACGGAGGTGGAAAACAGCAGCAAGAGGGCTGCTTTCCAACGCAGCCCCGAGTCCTGCGCAGCGCTGCAAGAGGAGCACAGCACAGCCCCACGGGGGACAACCTGGGAAGGGACACCTTCGCCGGATGCACATTTTGCCATGCTGGCTTTGAGAGGCTTCTGGCTGAGCGCTGACCTATTTTAAGCTATCAGAACAAAGCAGCCTTTGCCAAAGTAGCTGCTGCTGCTACCTGAGACCATACAGCAAAAAAAAAAACAATGCTTCCAGCATTTAATTTTTGTTTTCTGGTGCAGGTACAGCACTGACAGCAGCAGATCCTGGGCTGACAGCTCACATCTGTACAAACTGCAGCGTGTGTGACAGTACTAAAGCCTCAGATGTCTCCATGCACTCAGCAGACAGTATCTGGCTGCCTGACCACCAAGAACCAAACTGTCCCGGCTGGCTGCAGCCCAGCGAAAGAAGAAGGGAGGGGAGAAGGCACATTTCTCTGTACACTGCCCCTTTAATCAAAAAGATCCCCTTAATTGCTTTATTCCTCTGTTGCTTACAGTGGCAAGCTGCTAATTTGGGCACACGTCCACAATTCCACGTTCAGCTGTGACACCGTAGGGCCAATTATCACAGCCACACAACCTCAGCCCTATGACCCCCGAGGAGACAGAGCTTCCACAAATTCCTTATTAATACACTGCATTACTTACTTTCTCCCTCCCACATTTTCCTCTCCCACACATTAGTACAGTCCACCTTGGATAAAAACACTGAGGCTTGAAGCAATCCTTGCAATGGTTGGGAAGAGGCATAACATCAGCCAAAGCAGAAAGAACAGTGATGCATTTATTCAGCACTACCAAAATAATGGTAAACGGAGGGGGATTTTGCCCCAGGGTGTGCAGGGAGCAGCACGCACACCTCCTCAGGGCATCAGCAGCTGCTGCTGAAGGAAAGAGTAGAAGAAAAGGCAACTTCTGGCTGTTACTGTTTCAGAAAACGGCCTATTTTTATTTCAGTGAGGTCGCAAATAATTTCTTCCAAGTGCCAGAAACGTACAGATCTGAATTGCTCTCCATCCAGCCATAAATCCTAACGCTCTGTCACATTGCTTCTGCAATTAAAGCAGCAATCCATTGGGAGCTCCAGCCAGCCAATGACAAGAGCCTTCTTCTGAACAGACCTAGGGCACTACAGGGCCCACCACGACCCAGAAAATGCTTCTGAAACTGTGCCCTGATCAGGGACAGCTTCTGCCTCAGCCCTCAGCAGCATCCTGTCGCTGCGGGCATCCTGCAGGGCATCCCTCAGCCAGGGCTGCTGAGCCAGAGGTCACTTCACGTTGTTACACTGCTGGGGACCCGGAGCAAAGACGTGCTGGTAGACACCCAAGTACAGCAGAGGCTCAGGAGAACAGTACTGCACAACACAAGACTGCCGGCCAGATGGTTTCTGTTGGAAAGGGACTGAACACAGCTTGCACGGCAGAATGCAACTTTCCCCACCACGCTGCTGCTTGTTGGCACGTCGCTGCTTCTGGGAACCTGGGGACAGCCACCATGACCCCCAGCGGGACAGAGCACAGAGCCCCACTGTGCATTAAGTTGGCTTCTTAATTAACTACGAGGAAAAACTGACACCTGCAGGCAGCTGTGGAGGTACGGATGCCTGTGCGGCACTGCAGTGCATTACGTATTGCTTCTGCTGCATGGCAGCACCAGAACTGCTCAGGGCGGGAGGAGCTGCAGCCTCCCACGTACCCCGGGGGAGAGAGATGACACAGTCATTGGGCTCCTTGTGTTGTTTGCTTGCTCATTCACATTCGACATGCTATCAAGAATCAAAGTACCAGAAGTGGACCTCTGAGTGGAATCCTGAAGTGTCCTTCAGCATCCAGACCAGCCAGATCCCTGCCTAAGGGGCTGGAACTGCTCCTACAGCCCTTGCAGGAACTATCGTCTTGTTATCATCGTTATTTTTAATAATCCCAATAAAACAGCATCACCTGCACTCCCTTCTTCAGTGATGAGCAAAAGCAGCCTGCTCAGAGTGCAGAGTGGTTTGAGACATCAGAGCTGCTCAGAAACAAAGGTCCATCCTAAAGGTGACTAACTCCAGAGCGCAGTTCTGCCCTGGGACAGAGGCCTCCTCACACCACAATGCAGTCAGAAGGCAACGGAGAAACATCTACAATCACTTAAAGGACTGAAGACTATTTTTCTAAATATATCTATGGCTGTAAACTGCTGGGAGCCATAAATTATTATCTTACTGTTGTACTCATGCAATAGATGTAAAAAAAAAAGATCAGCCCTCCCCTGTATTTCCTCTCTGCAAAATGCAAACGAGCACACCCCACAGCGCAGCATTTCCCACCCGCCTGGAATTCCTCAGCTGGGAACACTCATCCTCTTCAATCCCAACAAGCTGAGCTTGGGTAACTGGGGAAGTGAGATATTTCAGGGCAGGGAACGGTTATCACTGAGTAAGGTGAGTAAGCAGTCCTGGAGTATAACTTCTCATTTGCTTTTCGAGGGAAATCAAAGATGGGCGCCGTGCCCTCGGCAAGGAGGGGACGGCTGTGGCATTTGCTGCTGTCAAAAGAAAACCAAGAGCTGCAAAAAGAAGTACAGCTTTGGGATACTCGAGGGAAAATGTATTCTGAACGCAAGGCCGTGATGGGGTATGTCAGACCCCACTTTGCCCTGAGCACGTGCCGTGCTCACCCCTTCCCAGGGGGACCGAGGAGCAGGGCAGCTCTGTAACAACAGCCCTGCAGCAGCTTTGGGAGATAACTGAAGTCAGCAGTGCCTTACCCACTGAGACAAGCATCCCACTGCCATCAGTACACACACCTGGACACAGCCCGGCACAGCACAGCCCTGCAGAAGCTCCCCAAAGCCCGGGTCAACCAGCATACAGCAGACGGTGCTCAGCAAGATGCTGTTCCCCTCAAGAGGGTGAGAGAACAGAACAAAACTGACCTGAAAATCCCCGGGCTACCCTGTAGAGGAAGAAATGGTTTCCATTCTGGCTCCCTGCACGCTCCCTTCCCACAAGAAGGCCTGCACACACAGACACTGCTGAACTTGGTTTCTAACTGACTGTAACAAGTGTGGAAAACACTTGAAAAATGACAAACCTCCTCAGCAACTTCCAGCAAGAATTGAGGTCACCGCACAGCTCACCGGAGGCTGCACACCTCGACAAGCTCCCACGGCTCTCCAGTGCTCTGCAGAAGGAGCAGCAGCAGGCACAGTGCTGGCTGCAGGGCCATACGCTGCCACGACCCGTGTCTGTATTTCTTTGCTTGTGGCAGTTCTGCTCCTCACAGGCACGGCTCGCTCCAAGACCAACACAGTCACAGTCTCATGAAGGGACACGTGCACTGTACTTGAAATCACAGGCAGTTCAGGCAGGTGTATGGTATACGGTTAACAGAATGAACAATCCCAAATAGCATTGGAGCTGAGATATTTTACAGATGGAAAGAGACAATCGAAATAAAGGAAAGTCCTCACCCGTATCCTAGGTCTGCAGTAGAAAACTCCAAAGGAGCGATCTCCAGAAGGAGATCCACCCAGAGCTGGTCAGCCCTTAAATGGGGTCTGGGAGAGGTGCAGCCAGACTCCACCCCTTACAGTCACACAGGTGCATTGCCTTCACCTGTGCTCCTGTGGCTGACTCAGTGCTCAGCTCAGGTGATCCATCAGTGGCTCAGGCCGTGATTCAACAGTTCCCACACAGCAGGTCACCACTGTAAGCATGCCATGAAGAAAGCAAAGCACGAGAGAGGATAAGTGCAAATGGGAAACAAAGCCTTATGGCCTCAAAAATACCCAAACATTTTAAGTAACAACAGCCACTACTGTTGGTCACAGTTGGTGCTCACCTGGTCCTAGTGCTGACAGCAGGCAGGCGTATTTAATTATTGGCCAGGTGAGGTAATTAAGAGACAAATGCAAACCAGCAGGTACCTATTCGTTTGGCATGAAAACATTACTGCGCTGCAGTCAGACGCAGGGCCAGGAAATTGCTGTGTGCTACAAGATCCTCCCCAACAGAACACTGCAGCATGTTTTACTGGAAGCCACTGCCATACCCAGTGTCACACCTGGAACTGGAGAGAGGAAAGGGGTGGATTTCACTCAGCTTTGTCTTTTCAATTTTTGGTCCCTTGTCACGAAATCTCCAATGCAGCCTGGGGCCCTGCAGCCCTGCACACTAAGCAAACCAGAGGGCTGTTCCCAAGCTCAGAGGCTTTGAAGAACAAGGTGCAGCGGTTACGGAGGAACCGCAGCCCTTATTTTGATTTAAGCATCCTTCTGAATTACTAAATACATTACAGCTGCCGTCATGCTGGCACCCGGGCCCAGCGGGGCCTCCAGCAGGATGAGGGGCAGCTCCCAACCAAACCCTCTTCTTGCTGAATATCCAACACACACACACACACACACCAGCCAGCTGCATAAGCATTTCTGAGTTGCGATTTCGGCATTAAGTGCTCAGTAATTAGTTCCTGCTATATGTTTGGTAAATTTATTTAAGACAACTCATTAGGTGTCTCAGCAATCTGGAAATTACTACGTAGTTAGAACACGTTTCCTCCTTGTGAATACTAATTATTAGAAAATAGGGCAACTGTTGTAACATTTCTCCCCATGATCCCTCTTTCTGAATCTGAAATCTTGCAGTCACATCTCTTTTCTCCAAAAGCTTTCGTTTCAGCACTGTGTTTTCACAGCTAAAAGTTTGTTAAAAAAAAAAAAATAAGGAGTACAAGTAATAAATAGACCTACTGCTAAAATCCTAAAGCAGTTGCTGTAATGTCCAAATGAACACCCCAGCCATGCAAGACTACGCCTCACCTGAATTGCCAACGTACATTCGCTGGGTGTTACACATAGAGAAGGCCTGCAGTGTAAAGATCTCTGGGGATTAAAATAGAATCATTAAGGGTGGAAAAGACCACTAAGATCATCTAGCCCAACAGTCACCCATCCCCTCTGTGCCCAGACAGCCTGAAACACGAGGATCCAAGGATCAGTGCCAGTGAGGCGGCTGAAGACTCACATCACTCCTCTCTAAAACCATGCTGGAACCACAGTATCTGAGTAACACACAAACTTTCCGATTCTGTTTTTTTGATTCAGGCCATAGAAAAGCTAAAATCTGTCTGGGAACGCTCTGACCTGCGCTTTATTCCAGTTGCTGGGAGGCAGGAGCACAATGGAGCCAACAGCTGAACACCTGTAGCTCAGGTTTGGCTTTCATCTCTGCAGCTGGTCCCTCTTTTCCACAGCAGCTATTCAGAAGACCCAGGAGAGGAAAAAAAGGTGTTTTTTTCAGTGATAAAAGGTACCATGCTAAAGCTGCAACAGTTTAAAAAAAGCTGCTTTATCGTTTCTAATTACTTCGGCTCTTGAAAGCATTGAGTGATCCTCACAAGGCTCCGGGGAAGTTACTGCTGTTGGGCTCTATGGCACCTGATAATAATACAGCAGCTAATAAAGCTGCACCTGTTATCCTAAGTGAGCTCTGCTGGAAGCACGGCCCGTGTCCGCCCCAGGAGCACAGCAGAAGGCAGGAACGTTCCTCACTCCTGCAGAAAGAAGAGACAAGTACTGTCCCTAGACCACACATAACAGTGAGAAGAGACAAGTGTTGTCCCCAGACCACACTGACAGTGCCACCGGCCATGCCAGCCTTGCAGAAGGAAGTCCTGCTACTCAGACTTCTCAGCTCCTTGCACCAACACTCCAGTATCCTGAGCAGGTCTGTAAACACTGGGGCCCTTCTCTTCTGCTGAAGGTGATGGAGGGTTGGTGGTGGCAGCAGCAGAGCACTTCTGTAGATCCATCACCACGTAGCTCCTTCCTACAATGCCAAGGGCCCACTGGTGGCAGCCAGGAGAGGCTGGCTAGACGGCCACCACCACCAGCCCACGGGGCCATGAGCACCGCGCCGGGGCAGCTCCTGCCTACCATCCATCGGCCACAAGGCTTTTGCCTTCCAGGAAAGCACACCTCACCTCGGGTTGCCAGAAAGCACAGAAGACATCAGTCCCCCAAAGCAAGAACAATCAACGTATTAACTTCGAAGCGTTCTAAAGGTGAGATAAGGAGCGGAATTTTCCTCCAGGCCCCGCTGCCAGGCAGCTCCTTGCCACCTGGCTGCTTTCGTGGCATGCTTTTCCTTACTCAAACAGTTACACTGAACAACTTGCATCTTTTAAAGGGTTTTTATGATTACAGCGTCCCAATTTCCTTCTAGCGTGGTGTCGCCACTTCCCACACCATCAGGCTTCGTACAACCAAAATAACCCCAAATATTCCTTTCTATTTTTCAAACAGAAGCTGTTTGGAACACGCTGAACTGTCTAACAACGTGACACAAAGCTGATTCAAAACGAGCACGGGCTCCAGCACAGGGCTGGCTTTGCCCGTCAGTCAGACACAAGCAGACCTGCAGTGCCATGGGGTACCAGGTATTCTGCTCTGAACCGGGCCCCATTTCACAGAAATCGAATGCCAAATAGCACATGCTTTGTGATCTGCCACTAAGAAAGCTGGTGGGAAGCCAAACTCCGTTTATTACCAGCGGGCTGCTGCTCTCTGCTGTGACAAGTTATATTTAGGTGGCAATGACTTCCTCTGAAGTCATCCCATCCGCTCTGCCTATGCCCACCTCTCACAGGTTTTGCTAAAGGCCCCACCAGGGCACAAAAATCAGAACCCAAACAGGCCTGCATCTTCAGTGTAATTATAGGAAAATTACTTTGTTTAAACTGCTCACGCTGTGTAGCGAATGGGAAAGAATCGTGCCACGCTGTTACGGTATTGTTGAAACAAATTTCATGCTGCTTAACTTTAGCCAAGCAACAGAGAGGGTTTGGGCCGAGGTTGGGTTTGTCGTGTTGCACTGTGGTTTTAATTAGCCGCCTTTTCCCTCCACAAACTCCCAAACTCGGAGGCTTCGGAAGCCAATAACCGACACATCTGAACGCAGCACTTTGCTTTTTGTTTCTTTGTACATTTTCCACTCTTTCTTTCCCAGGAGCCTTCTTTCAGCTGCGAAACTCTCTTCCTATTTTTATATTATAGTAATTAGAGGTCCATATGGGAACTGTTGAATCACGGCCTGAACCACTGATGGATCACCTGAGGCGAGCACTGAGCCGGCTGTGGGAGCACGGGTGAAGGCAATGCACCTGTGTGACCAGGAGGGGCGGAGTCTGGCCACCATACTACTTGGCATTATTCATTCTGTTAACCACACAGAGGTCTTTTCCAGCCTTAATAATTCCGCGCTTCTTGCAGCAGGGACTAGCTTCTGAACTGACACACCTGCCAGAGCAGCAGTAAGCTATTCCTTATTGCTGGAAATATCTCAGTAAGAAAAAGCCCTCATTTTCTAAATACTATGGCCTCTGTAAATAGCAACTCTTTTCCCAAAAAACTTGCAGTCTAAAAACTGAACATGCTGAGAGCAAAATAGAAGTGAAAGGGCATCTTGCTGTCACCTGCGGAGCTAATATTGGAGTGGAACTTAATTGCAGTGATTAGAGCAGGGCCCTGAGGACTTGCCAGGCCCTGGGGCTGCTGCCCGCCTGGGCACATTCCCAACACACGTTCCGGGACAAACTGGGTGCTTAACCACTGACACATACAACGTGGGGGGAAAAAAACAACCGTTTCTATCTGGATATCAGTCTGTGCTTAACATGCATGAGTGTTGAGACATACGTGTGTTGTCTTTGTGTATCTCAGATTTGTGAAGAGCAACAGGGCCACCAGTCCACCCACCACGGACACTCAGTGTGAGCACTGAGACCAAGCAAACCCCAAGGGCACAGTGAAATCCAGGAACACCACCGGTGAAATATCTCCACATCTCCACTGCTGGGGTCAACCGGGAAGGCGCGACGTTACATCAGGCAGAAGTGCAAAGCCAGTGCCTCCAGTCTGCACCTACACTCCTGACAACATGGCATTTTTCCCAAAGGCAGCACGGGCAATGTATTTTCCCTAATTGTTACAAGTACCACAAACGTACAACAAACCATTTGGATCCTACATTGTATGACAGAGTGACATTTAGAGAGTTAAAAAACAGAAACCAGAAACTCTAAGATAAAATCCCCTTTTTTTTTTTTTTAAGCACTATCTCAAAATGGACTCTTAATTAAATGGCTTGGAAGAAACGAGAGCTTAATACTTCCCATTACTTGCATCCAGTAAGCATTCCAGTGAGAAGAAAATCCCCCAGGAATCACTATCGTATCCACAACGCCTGCGAGCTGGCAACAGCAATACAGGGAAAAGACACCGAGAGCCGACTGTGCAAAGCGCTCCTTCTCTACCAACATTCCCACAAGCAATCAGCAAAGCAGAGCTGCAGAAAGAGCAAACAGCTCCGGCTGTAACGTTCTGAAAGAAGAAACAAAGCACTGCCAGGAGTGCTACCTGTCAAAATCCTGGGATGACTTAAAACCCTCACTGAGACTAAAGCTTTTTGGGGTGTTCTGTAAGAGGTGCATCCTGCCAGCAGGACGGACCGCTCCACACATCTAGATCAAGTGCCCCAACACCAGCCCTTCAGCATCTCTCCATGCCGCAGTCCTTAGGTCAGTCTGCAAGCTGGAAAAGAGCTGTGCAAACCACAGTGCTCAAACAGCAATGCCAAATTAGTAAGAGGTACCCAAGAAGTAAGAGGAAAAAAGCGCTGAGCCGCATGGAAGAGCATCTCCCCATCGCCCTGAAGCAGCTGTCAGCAGGGTGCTGCTCAGGTAACTCAGCCACATCCCCACCACCTGACCAGAGGGACAAACAGCAGCTGCTGTGAGGAGAAAGCAGACAGGAGTGAGGTCTGGCTTGTCCCCATGGGCAGCAAGGCGCTCGGGGCCAGGCTGTGTCAGCAGCACTGCAGAGCACGGGCAGAGCGGGGTTTGCTCTGGGAGAAGATGGAAATAAAATGAAAGGGAGGGGAGGGGGGGAAAGCCTGTCGATCCCCAGAGACTGCAGCATGGATCCAGGCAGGCAGGCAGCCACAGCCACTCCAGAAACCACTCTGATGATTCCTCTTCCTGAAAAGGTTTGATGGGGGAAGGACGGTTAATCTTCCTCCAGCTGCTGGGAACGAGCACTGCTCTAAGCATTGCAGAACTGCAGTTGGGTGAATACAACCCATGGGAGGAAGCATTTGACGGCTGGAAGAAATGAGCAGGAATGGGGATTTTGGGGCTGCACCTCCCTGAAATACTTTAGTTTAGCTCCACTGAAACCTAGGCTAGCTCCCCTAGCTCAGCTCTGGCCCCATATTTCAGTCAATGGGCACAGGTGAGTTCAGCTTGGTTAGGAAACATTGAGCAGCAGCTTGAAGAGCAGGCCACAAGGATGTACCTCTCACACAACTGCTTCCAGCACAGCAAAGCCACAGTGGTTTTATTTATTTATCTACTTTGTTGTTATCTCAAGGATAGAGAAGAAGAAACATTTGTCTGTAAGAAAAGGAAGGTATCCCAACTTTATTAACTGTTTCTGTTGGGGAATGGAAGATAACAGGTTCGGACACCAAATAAATCTCAACAATCTGTTGGGTTACGAAGGAAGACAGAACACTCGGGCAGACTTCCATCCCCCCGAAGGCTTTCTGCCACCCACAGACAGCAGCAAGCACAGTAAGGGCAGCAAACAGCAGCCCTAAGAAGCACAGAAGCATGGTGTCCTTGGGTGCCACACCAAGGCACCTTAGGGACAGGGTTCAACATGGAGCTCAGTCCTGTACCGTCATTGTAACTGCAATCACAGCCATCCCTGAGGTCTCACGACTGCAACTTCAAACTGGGTCAACACCAGAGCACACTTGGCCTGAAGCAGCTAACAACCAAAGATGTTTTTGTCTTCAAATGTACAAAGCCAATGGCTGAAGATCAGCCAAAGCACTCCGAGCCCAGGGCCGCACGCACACGGAATTACCTGATGCAGTGATTTCAATCCAGGCTGCCCTCAGCTACAGCAGCATTATTGGCAAAGCTCTCATCCTGCATACATCTCAGCAGGATGTAAACTCATTTCCCATCTTCCATACGCATACAGACCAGTAATACCAGGATACCCTTCACCACGAAGCACGGTGCGTTGCATGCGAAAAACTCAGAAATGTGGGCATGGTGCTGACGGGTTGGGGTGGCTGATCTCAGATGTCTTTCCCAGCCTGAAGAGTGACCCTATGAAATACACACAGCCCTGAAGCTGACAGCGAACGTTCCTCCCATGGCAATGCAGTTTTATCTGGAGAGTACACGCAGCACCAGGCACTCCTCCCCTCTCTCAAGAAACAATAGTGGAAAATGAGAGGCTCGGAAAGAACACGAAGAATAGCCAAACACACTGGGAAAGCGTGCGGACAGAGAGAGCAAAGCTTTTGGGGGTGGGGGACCCAACGTGCAAAGCTCTGGCACTGATAGCTGCCCAACACAGGCCTGCATCGTAGCCATGAGCTACAAGGGGAGATCCAACACCTCTGCTTTAAAGAAAGGTGGAAAGGTGCAAATCTGACTCAAAGCCACACGATATATCCTGAACAGAGCAGGCAAGTTAAACATTCCTATGACAGTGTTTAAGGCACTGTTAAGTCTTCAGCGTAGCTACAACTGGTGGCAGCACCAGCGCTAGAAATGACATTCAATGCCAATTTTCAAAGCCAAAGTCAAATTATTAATTCAGTTGAGCAAAACAACTTCTGCGTATCCACCACCACCCCATAAATTTTGTATGCCTAATGGGAGACATTCCAGACTGCGGCTCTTCCTCTCCCACACTCCCACTCATGCTGCATGTTTACATACAGTAGACCTAATATAATAACGGGAAGGATTACTTAATGCAGCACTGAAAACCCGTTCTAGAGTGTAATACCAGGCACCAAAACACTTCCCACCTCTCTGCTCCTCTGGACTGGAGTAAATGACAAGAGATTTCCCCTGCCATTGGATTGCTGTCCAGGGTGAGCTCAGCTACAGCTGACACCTTTCCACCTAAGGATGGCACAGGGGCACATCAGCATCAGATGAGATCGTGACAGATTGTTCTGGAAAATTAAATGCTATCTCATGACACAGATGCCTCAGCAGAGAGTAACTGGTGACCTGTCAGAATGCTGAGAGCAGTGCTCCTCTGTGGGTATGCTGATCTCAGGAGGAACAAGGCTTAAAAGATACCATCACTGAATCCTGCACTGGAAGGGAACGTTTGTAAAGAAACAGGAAAGGGGATAACCATCAGGAACACAGTTTTGTTCTCCAGGTTCTTATGATAAGATGAAAGGACGGAAGGCTGTGAAGATGGGCAGCTGTGCCAAGGGCTCATCAACAGCTTCAGCCACATCCCTCAAGCAACCCTCCTCCTCCTCCTCCAGCATCACACACGCTGGACGCAGGAGCACCTCGTGCGGCATCTGTGGCGATAAACACTAAAAGAAAACAGAAATCAAAATGATCGGGAATTGGGATGTCATCGTACGAAGGCCAAACAACGCAGGACAGAAAGCAAAAAGAGAGCTGAGCATTGAGGGCCCACAGGGATCCACGGGAGCGGGGAAGAGGCCCGGCGTGGAAAAAAAAACAGGAGAGGACTTGCAGGGAAAACATATTTGGTTCAAGCGGAAGAGTCTCAAAATAGCAAGGCCTGCAAAGCTTTATACGAAGCATTAGCAGCTCGCTCAGACATGTGCTTTACCACTTCAGTGCTCGGCGAGGTGACACACAGTGCTTCTTCCCCACCATTTCCTCCATGTTGTGCAATACATCAAGTAGCTCCAGATCTGCAGCTCACACAGCTTCTGCACTGCTTCAGGAAAACAACACCAGGAACGAGCCTCCAGGAGTACAACCTGTGGCACACTGTGCTGAAGCAGTCCTGAACCTCACAGCACCTGAGCTGCAAGCAGGTGCTCCAGGCTGCAAGCAGGGCACTGCAGGCACAGCACAGAGCAGCACGATGGAAAAATACAGACCGGGATCCCAGGGAACTCTGCGAACAAATCTCAGCACCACCTGCAAACTCAGCACGCAGCCAGCTGAGCGGCGTTCTGAAGTTAATGACTGGATTCCAGATGACCACGGGCAGTTGCCGGGCTGTCCTGCTTGCGAAGCAATCTGCCTTTGTGCACGTGGCTCATTTTAAAGCCAGGCTTCTACTATCTCTGTGAACGCACGCTCAAAGGAAAATCATCTAGCAGCTCAGCATCTCACAAGCAGAACGTGTTTCGGGGAGATAGGGAAACAAGCCATGACATCAGCAAATCTGAGGCTAAGCTTGTCCCCTTTTTATGTGTTACTTCTGTGATATTCTCCTTCAGCACCAAGGAGCCATGCTCCTCCCCAGATGCCCTTGAGCTCAGGTTGCTGCTGACGCTGCCCAGCAGCCACACGTCCACAACCCAGGACGAGCACACTCGTGAGAAGCCCTCATCCCTCTGGCTGTGGTCACCACGAGGGGTCCCAGCACCAAACACCATCCCATCCAGTGACAGCTTACAGCTGAGAGCCGACACGTGCACTTAGCCGTTCCCCAGAGGTTCTCCTCTTGGTTAGATGACATCTCTTTGCTCATGTTTTGTTTGCTTTCCACTTTAATGTATTTTTGGTGGGGAAAAAAAAAAATCTCTATGGAAACAGCAGACACTGATTTGTAAAAACTCTCATTCGTACTGGAAGTTTTATTTGACTGCTGCACTACAAACACAGCATTACGCTTCACAGAGGAGCAGAGCTGGGTACAAAAGCATTCTGGAAGAGAGCACAAACACCAGGCACAGCAACAACAGCTACTGCTGGAGCAAGGACTCGGAAACTTCAGCAGAAAAAAGAACACAAACACCCAAGCAAACCTGCAAACAGAAAACAAGCCGACTTCCCAGCCTGTCACAAAAGAAAAACGTCAGGCAGATGATGATTCATGAGTCGAGGCAATCTATTAAGGACTAATGGAAACAGATTTGAAGCTGTAAAAAATAATACTAAGATAAGCAAATGCTCTGACCACGTAAAAACGAAATCTCAGCGAGAGCTCAGCGGGCATCATGGGCAGAGGACAATGGCACATGAACAGAAATTACCTGACACGTTCCCACTGAAGACAGACCTCTGCAGACACCAGAAACCAGAAACCCTACACAAACAAGCAGCAAACTGGTAGCACTGGAATGACTGTGCCCCAACTTCGCTTCCAGGACTCAGCACTATACAGCCCAGCCACGCTCAGTGAGGAACTGGGTGCCACCAATGAGCGACTGGCACTGCAAGCACCGTTCTCCCCGCCTGCATGGGCACGCTCACCAGCACATCCATCCCTCCACGATGAGAACAGCACAGGAACTGAAGCCCTGTGGGACCCCACAGGACCCCCCACTGCCTCCCCATGGAATGAGCTCTCCTGAAGGATGGTGTCAGCAGCCTCAGCTCCCTTCTCGTCAGCGTCGACGAGGAAAGCTCAGCATCTCCCAGTTGGTCCGTGTGCTGGAAACGCAGCGCGGCCCCTGGGCAATCTCACTCTACCATTAATTTTACCTGTAAGTCCTGCAAGATTTTATAGGTGTGAAAACTCCTCTGTGCCACCAACAGCTGAGCTTCCGTGCAGCAGTGCTGGAGAGCAGTTTGGAAGCAAACTGAACACAACGCCTCAGTCCTGACAATTACACCAACAGGAGCAGTTCTGGGCTATAACCACCACAGGCAAGGGGGAAAAATATTTCTCTGAATATGTTTTGCTTATTTTTTATGCCCAACCTACTGAAGTGGAATGAATACAGGGCAAGACAAGACTGCCTTCCTTCTGCTCCACAGAGGTACCACGCACAGACCCAACCTCCACTGCAGTGCAAACTTCCCTGGCAGCGTTTGCATTTCTAAGCAAGCACTCAGAAACCTTCTGGTCTTGACTGCCATGGGAGAGAGTCTAAGCTAGCAAGAGAAGTGACTGATCAGTGCAAGAAGCAATGCAAAACTTGGGAACAGCAGCGAGTGCACAGTACCGTGCTCCTGTTCCCAGCACCTCTGTCCTGTCCTGAAGACTCAGCAGCATCTTCCCAAAATCCATGGATACCACATGAAGCTCCTGCACAGCAGAATGAGGGCCACACCAGTGCCCTGTGCCACAGCAGCCTCCCTTCTGGCTCCTGAACCAAACGCAGATGCCAGCAGGTTCTGGTGGCAGCCTTCCCTCCGCAGACTTGCAGGAAACTGTACCACTGGCTCATCAATACGACAGCATGGCTCCAGGCACAGCTCCCCAGGGAGATGCATGATGGAAAGCCACCAGCACTGTGGATGAAACACACACGTACTGTGGGACCACGATGCAACACCCTGCCATGCACTGCACTGCCAGACACAGCCTCCCAGCTCCCTGAAACAACCCTGCCGTGCTGGGCTTCTGCATACAAGTCCCTCAGTGCCCTTTTTACAGCTACCAGGGTGAGCCTCACAGCTGCCTGGCCCTTGTTAACTTCCAAAATCTGAAATGCTTCTGGGCATGAATCCCCCTGAAACCTTTATCTAATTTGTTGTGATACGGAGCTTGAACTTGCATAGTACCTTTGAGTGAAGCAAGCATGCTGTCCTGGCTTACAAAGCAGTAAATGGGACATCCTGCTTGCCCAGTGCCCCCAGAGCCCCCTAGCACTGGCAGCAGGGACAGATAGGAGACAGAGGGAAAGCAAAACAAGGCTGGACACAGGCTAAAGACTAAGATGAGACCAAAAAACAAGAGACAATACAGAGCGTATGCAAGACCTAGGGGATGGAGAGAAAGCACGTAGCTAAAAGCAGGGCACAAAAACACAGGTAGGAGACAAAGGCGTCAACGAGCTGCCATCCCAAATGATAGAAGGACATGAGAGGGGAACTGGCATTACTGAGAAGAGAGGCATGCACACAGCGAGCACTGCAGGCCATCAACAGCTGAACCTGACACTGCCAGCAGCCACCACCACCACTGCTGTGGAGGAAAACGTGGTTTCTTAGGGTGAAGTTTCGTTTAAAGTTTGATTCTGAAGAAAAATGGAGTCCGTGCTGCAGCCCGAGGCCACGGGGAGGTTCTGTGTCAACACAGCATGCAGATCTTTCCTCACCACGAATACCATCACAGGGCTTAGTTCTCAGCTGTGAGGGTAAAGCCATGATTTTCTTAAGCAGTGGAAATCACTGTCTTCAGCACCTGTGCTAACAGGGTTCTGGTGTCTTCTTGTAATCAAGAACATAAGATGCCTGTTTCCTACAAGGCAAACAAGTTTTCAAGCCCCAAACGGTGACTCTGTTTACAATAAAACTACCCAGAGCACCACAACTAGCCCCGATCAGACAGGGCAGGGCAACAAAGCCGGAACTTCCATTCAGATGATCCTCCACTCTACAAAAGCCTCAACTTTACGTTCATTGCAAGTGTACTCACGGCTGCGCAAGTTGTTTATGCCTATCCTTCTGCACTCCTGTTCTTCTTGCATACAACCACTGGCATTTTTCTCCAGCCTGAACGGTGTAATTTCCCTCCTCCAAAAAGCCTCGCACTAGCTAGTGCATCATCTGCTTGGCATTAATCATCACAGCTGGTAATGGATTGTAATAGCCATGCACACACTGAACCCATTTCTTCTTCCAAATGTAATATAAATAAATACGTATTTTTGCATTCACTTCATCCATACACACAAACACACCATAATAATAACTTCGGCTATAAAAAAAAACACATCCTCTACGTATCAGTTCACTCTCAGAAAAACACCATCTTTCCTCCTGGGTTGAGTAGGAAAGAAAGCCTGCCTGGGAGAGGCACGAGCCCAGCTGCCCTCCGAGGCCAAGGGACCCTGCGTGCCCCCTGGCTGCAACACAGCCCCACTTTGGAGAGCTGCAATGCAACAAACCCTGGGGTAAAACACACCATGCCCTCGTGTTGGTCTGCATCTCTCGTGACGAAGACGAGCGATGTTCTGCACGAGTTTTCTAAGGGCAAATACCTACTTTAGGAAGACGCTAACTGCACTCGAGTGACTCATCTCGGTATGATTTATTTTGTGCTAAAAGTATTTCAAGTAGCACAAGTACTTGATCACACCTCCCTGTGCTTCAGGGGATGGAAGTACAGCAAGTCCAGGATAGCAGCTCCCATCTCCCCCAGTTCAGCAGCTGCTCCTTCCAAGCCCCAAAGCACAGACAGCACAGACAGCTCTTCTTTCATCTCCGCACCCTCACTGGTTATCTCCTAACCGCAGGGAAGCACTACTCTACCTCGAATTTGCTTTTTGTCAGGTTAATGCCATTACACGGGCTCTCTCTGGCTGGAAAGCAATGCTCTTGTGCCCCGCCGTCGGCCAGCACGCTGCCCCAGCTCCCAAGCGATGAGAAGCCCCAGAACAACAAGGGACAGTGCTGTGACGAGCAGCGGGAGCGCAGAGCAAAGCAGCGCCCGGGGGCAACGACACACACACACACACAGAGCATCCTCCGCCCGCACCGGCAGCGCCGGATCAGACCGCCTCTCGCTGTCGGACCTATTCCACCGGCCCTATTTTCCCCCTCCCCGGCAGCAGCGGCGCGCCCAGCCGCTCCCCGCGCACCCCGCGCTGCCGCACTCCCCGGTCCGCGTTACGATCCTTACGTAACGCGGCCGCCCCGCGCCGCCGCTGCCCGGCCCGGGCAGGAGGGGCGGCCGAACGTTACGTAACGTGCGCCCCGCGGCACTCACCGCCTCCGAGTCTTCAAATCCATGCAGGTACAAATTGTCGTACATGGAGCTCGGGGGTGCGGAACCGGCGCCGCGAGGGCCGAGAGCGGGCGGAGGGCTGTGAGGCGCGGGCCCGAGCCTGCCCCCTCAGCGCTGCGCACGCCACCACCGCAGGTGCCCCCGCCGGAGCCGCGCAGCCCCCGGCCCGCCTCCCGCCGCTGCCCGCTCACCGCGCCGCCGCGCCGCCATTGGCCGAGCGCTACCGCCGCCGCGCCGCCATTGGCCGAGCCCGGGCGCCGCCGCGACGCCATTGGCCGCGCCGCGCCGCCGTCCCTCGGCGCCTCAGCGAGCGGGCGGCATCGCGGGAAGGACCCCGCGTTCCTCCGTCCGCAGCGAGCCGGCCCGACCCTCCGCGCCAACGCCGCTCCGAGCAGGGGACAGCGCGGTCCGTCCGCCGCTGTGGCGCCCAGCGAGGCCCGCAGGTGCCGAGGGCCGCCCGTGCCGCTGCTGGATGCAGACGGCGGCGTGAGGACGCAGCGACGACCGGGACGCGGAGCTCTGGCAGCGGGCGGGGCCGCGCGGAGCCGCCGCTCCTCGTGTGCCCGCTGCCGCTGCGCTCCCCTCCGAGCAGCGGCAGAGCTCGTGCCAATTGATAGATTTTAATTTAAAAATAAGAGCGTGAAGGCTTATTCTGATGAGCGATTTCCGCTCCAGGAAACGAGTTTTCTGCGGATGTTCTGCGACAAGCAAACCGACGGAACAAACCCCAATATGCCAAGAATGGAAAAAAAAAAAAAAAAAACACGCACGCGTTTCGGCCTCATTTGAAACTGAATTAGGAAAACCGATCCTGCCAGAGCTCTACCAGCTCTTCCAGCTTCCAGCCCTGCCTCTCCTGCCCAAGAGCCGTCCCTGTGGCTGCGAGGCGAGCGTCCCGTGTTGCACAGGGGAAGCAGCCACCTGCAGGGATACACGGCGAGCAACCAGCAGAGCACTGGAGCTGCACACAGAGGTGGTGGAGCCTCCTTCTCTGGAGACGTTCAGGACCCACCTGGATTCCTTCCTGTGCAACCTGGGCTGGGAGCTGCTTGGGGAGGGACTCCACGATCCCCGGAGGTCCCTTCCAAACCCCTACAGCTCTGTGACTCTGTGTATCTATATCTGGTTTTGGGGCACCCCGAGAGGTCTTAAGCAGACGGAGGAGGGTTTCAGCGTCTGAGACTCTTTTAAAAGCTCTCTTTGAACTCCCTTTCCAGGAGTTAATACATCGATCGGTGTTCAGGGCCTGGGCTGTGCCCCCACCTTGAAGATCTGCGATGTTACATATTTAAAGAAATAAATACCTCGGTAGGAGACCATTCAAGTTTAAAATGGAAAGGAATTTCTAAGTGCAACATCAGAATCATTTGTCAGCTCAAAATAAAGGAAGGATCTGAAATCACAAGGAGAAAAAAAAAGAAAAAAAAAAAAAGGGTGTCTCAACTTCACATAAATTTGTAATGAAATAATTTAACTCAGAAGTCAGGGGAATTGCTATTTGATTTCCAGTACTTACATTTCACGCTGTCCTTTCAAGATACAGAGGTTATTAAAAATATATATTTAATGACTCAACTTGAAAGGCTCCTAAAAGACGCTATAAAAAGCCACGCGGCTCATTAAATACGGATTGCATTTGGAAGATGTAAACAGAAGGGACATCTGCACGACCTGCTGCGGGCATTTGCCTCGGCGGCCTCAAAACTCCCACCCCCCATCTCAGGAGGTGAAATGCAAACACTCCGAGCACCGCCTCAGGCCGCAGAGAGGCCGTGGCACCTGGCACCTCTCCTCTGCGTTTGGCCAGCACCGCAGCATCGGGCATCCAGCACCCGTCGGGCTGTGTGCGCACACGGGACACACCTGGTGTCAGCGTGCAATGGGCAGATGAGATGACAGGTGTTTTCAAGCAGCCTGGTCTCCACTTCCATGGGGTTTCCTTATGGCACATTGCAGGCTATTCCCCAGCGAGGACTGCTGTCCTCTGGTGATCTCAGCAGGACTGCTGTGAATTAGGTTTCCTGTGGACTTACTGCAATATTGCATGCAGGGAGCATCCGTCATCCTTTGATCTCAGGCCACAGCTCTGCAGGTCCCCACAGGCACCGACTTTCAACAAGATGCAGACAGAAGATCGCAAAACAATCTAGTTTCTGTCGGGCCTACCTAATGTGTCTGCTGAGGATGTGTAACAAGTCCACGTAGTTCCACAGCCAAGGTTATCATCTGGAATCACCTACGGACCATGTATTGTTATTGCTGGTTTATTAAAAGACTCCTCCTAAGGACTTATTACAAGCTGCATTGGAAGTGTGCAGGCAAAAGAACAGGCTCAGTGCTAATTAAGCTGCTCCTGGTGCTTTGAACCAGCATTACTAGGCAATGGAGTTGGAGGGGAGGGGAGAAGGAGACAGGAAGGGGAAGGGGAAAGAGGAAAAGGAAGGGGAAGAAGTCAGCACGAGCTGAGCATCCCACAGACCTCCCAGATACGGGGTTCCCTCCAAGTCATGTTCCCTCCGTGCCATTTGGAATTATCCTCATCCCCTTTTTCTTATTAGAACCGACCCTTTTGGAAGCACAAAGGAAAAAGGATAAATCCTTTGTGAGACGTGCATCCATATATTCCCGAATATTAATTATTCAGTCGTTTCTGAGCTATCCAAATGTGGGAATAATGTTTTTCCCAGAGCACGAATTTTGTACAGAACCACTGGAAATGGTGTGCAAAGCCCAATCAAATGATTACACCATCAGATGACAGCACCCGCACTGTTCTTTGAGGAGATGCAGCAACGAACCATTTGCATAAGCACACTGAAGGGCTATTTGAATAAATGCACAGTAACCAGACTGCCAAACCAAGTAAATACCTCAGCACTGCAGTGTGCAGAGCCAGAATGTAAGTCAGCAAGTTCTCTCCCTTTTGTACTTCCACAGATTCCACTTGCACCGTGGGCTGTGCTGCCACGAGGGTCCCCCCCCGATGCCACAAACCCCAACGCTGCCTCCATGAGGATGGACTGAAGCTCTCTAAAGGCTCTTCTGCTCCAGCTGTAAGGTTATGATGCTGGACTACTTTGGACTAATGAGGTACTAACTGCAGAGAATGACAGCACATTGACCAAAGGAGTTGGTGGTTCAGCTAAAGCACATCTGGGCATGGACCTGCTCCTTCTAGCATCTTTCAGCACACAAAGCCTCCAGTACTTATCAGTACATTTCATCCAGAACATAAGCATTCGGTTTGATCTTTCAGAGCCTGAATTTTGGGTCCTGATGAAAAAAAAAAACAACTCCTCTCCCCATATGTTGTTCGTGCTGAAATCAGCAAAGCAGCCCGAGTGTGTATTTCATTAATGTAAAGGAAAAGGACCGTCAGCATTCTCCAGCAATCCACCAAAGGCAGAACCCTCTCCCTTCACCTGGAAGGAGGCCAGCTCCTCACTCTTCCACGCTATTCCTCATCCTTCTCCCTCTACAGCAATTTATTTTTGCCTCTCTCCTTTTCTGTTTCATAATACAGATTAGATAAGCACATGGTTGTAGCAACAACAGCTTCTGCCTTGGGGTGGAAGTATGAACAAGACAACCTCTTGAGATCCCACTAACCTCCTTTTCTAACATCTCATGAGAAGTGAGAACTGGATGACATCTGTGATGTTTCGCAGTCCTGGAGATCAGCAGACGAATAAGTGCGTATTTATGCTTCAAAAGAAAGAAGCATTGTGGTGTTTGGGATATGTCTGGGTGCACTTAAAGGTTTAATTCAAGGAGAGACCTGGATGGTGTGCTTTAATTCCTTGAATTTCAAGTAATAAAGTAGTCTGGCAGGGTCTAATTTGACAGTTCTTCTGGAGGAAGTGAGGTGCCACCTATTCTGAAACACATTTATCCGACACTGTTATATAAGGGCTGCTATAATTAAAGAGAGTGTGAAGACTTCACTGTCACTTTCTCTCAGTCTAAAGCACCTACAATGAGAGAGGTAACCGGACTACATTTGTAGGTGTCCTCTATTTTTAACCAGTTGTGAGCTTTCTCTTTGCTGCAGGCTCTACGGAGACGTGCAAAGAGCTGAACTGTGGGAAACCGAGCTGGAGCTGCAGCCTTCCGGAGTGTGTTTGATAAAGAGTGGATTACGTCCACCTCCTGAGGCAGGCGTGAATGTCCTCTCAGGTTTTCATAACTCAAGACAGTCCCACTCTAATTATGGCTTCCACTGGTGCACAGAAACGAGCATGACAAATCTGAAACGACCTGCAGTACGCAGCAAGACACAGCCCGTGGCATTATCACTGCATTAACGTGGGTCTCCCTCTCAGGAGCTCGGGACTTGCACTGAAGAACCTGTGTGGTTCTGCAGGCTGCACAGCCACCTCCCTCCAGCAGTGCCCAGCTGTCAGCAGCAAGCAGCACCCACAGGGCTGAAATACCAAGTGCCTTCACTGGTACCAGCCCAAAATGACAGCGTCTCTATGGCCGGGGTTGTGCCGTGGTTCTCTGTTGGAAGGATACAGGGATTCTGTTTTCGGAGATGTACATTTCTCTCTTCTGTGCCAAAAAGCATCCAGGCCAGAGGATTAAGCATTTGTTTTGTTTCTTATTTTAAGCTCCTCTTCTCTTATGAATGTTAATCAATCTCCTTAACTGCCCTAAGTGCTGATGCTGAGCACTGCTGAATACCACTTCAGCCTGCAACTGATGAAATTATGGGAAACTATCAATAAAAGCCAATTAGTAACCTTATGGGAAGCTGATGCTACTTTACCCAAGTAGCTGAAGTTACCCCTGCGTCCTGGAAAGCCTCATCAGCACTGAAACGCAGCCCTGCATGCCAAAAGAGCAGCAGTTCCCACCTGGGGCTGGGGGAAGGAACTGCCCATTGCTGTGGGAGGCTGCAGTGCTCACACCTCCAGGAGCCGTGCAGCCCAGAGAGCTCCCGGGCGCTGCAAACTTCCCAAAGGCATTCAAATCCTTGCAGTTCCAGCCTTAAACGTTCACACACACGTGACTGAAATACATTTCTCACAAATATCCTCTAATAACCCCACAGAGAAAACAGGGCCCAGGCTGAGCAGCTGGAGCTGGACAAAGGTGGCCCTGCCAGCGTCCATGAAAGACATCATTTCACTGGAGAATTCATTTGGCCTTTAGAAAGGTCAGTAAACCTACAGCTTCTATTTTGCATTGAGGGTAGTTTAGACGAGGACAGAGGGTGGATAAAAAGGAGTGAGCCTGAAAGTTTTTAGTCCCGCAGCTAAGAGCACTTTCATTGCTCTTGCTAGGAGGTTAAAGGGAAAAACAAGCAAATACAACCGGGCAAACTGACAGAACCTTATCTGTGTTTTACTGCTTCCCCTCGGGATTTGCCGGGGATGGCTTGATTGGCCTGTTGATTTTACTGCACCTTCTTATGCTTTATAATCCCATTACCATATACTGCAAGGCAGCATTTTGAATTTCATGGCAAGGGCCTATGGGGAGCTTCAGTTCGCTTCAGCAGATTGCCATGACACCCATCCAAATGGAGAAGCTGATGCAGAAACAACAGATCAATGAGCGGGCAGCCGCTCATCCAACCCCGCGTCTTTAAATATTTAGTCAGGGCCGTTGAGAAGCAAGCAGAGAAGAGCAAAGATGCAAGGATTTTACTGCATATGTAAGAGGAGCTCTTGCCTGTAAAGCTTCTGAGAGACCTTTGCTCATCCGCCCGGTGGAACAATCAATTTGGGATACTCTCACCATCCTGAAGCAGAACATAAAGTCTGTGTAAGAAGTCCTGAAAATGACAGCTGTTCATCATCATCATCACGGAACTCTCCTGGAGCACATAAGCCAGCACAAAAATCCTAAAACATATTCCTAATGTGCTTCATTCTAAGAGATGCAGAGCAGCCACACAGCTCCCTTTCTCCGAGCCCACCCTCCTGTGCAGGGTCGGTTTGCACAGCGATCCCAGTTTGGTGTGAGCTGAGCCCAGCACCAGCAGAGAAGGCAGACATAAGCCAGGACACGGAGCCATCTGCATTCGGGGTGACAAACACCTGCAGCTCTGCCTTAACCAGTGACAGGATGGGAGGGAACAGCCTCAGGATGCTCCTGAAGAGGTTCAGCTTGGATGTTAGGAACCATTTCTTCTCCAAAGAGCGGTCGGACACTGGCACAGCTGCACAGGGAGTGGGGGTCACTGTCCCTGGGGGTGTCCCAGAGCCGTGGGGATGTGGCACTGAGGGACGTGGGCAGTGGGCACGGTGGGCTGGGTGGGGCTGAGAATCCTAGAAGCCTTTTCCAACCTTAATGGTTCTAATTCCTGAGGTACCCCCATGTGATCTGCATGGCAGCAGTGCTGTGTGACTCCTTGTGCAAACCTGAGGCTGTCAGGAGCACTAAAAATACCTTCTGCCTCTTCCTTACAAAAGAGAACAATCATAATTATAGGAATCCTTGCGGCAGAGCCCGTCTTCATGGCACAGGTATGAAAAGTCCGACGCGTAAAGGGGGGGGGGGGTGATGCATGAGGAGCTACTGAAATAGAATCAAATCTGTTCCTCAGCATATAGGCAAAGATTCATCCGTAAACCTTTCACATCCCCAATGCACCAATGCTCACGGTGTTAAGATGCCACTCTGAAAGCTCAGTGTCACTCAGAAGCTTGATCAGATCACGCAGCTTCCGATTCTCTGAACACTTACACCCAACCTAGTATTTTTCTCCTGTCTCTTTTGTGTGGTTGTTGGATAGGCATCACCCCTAATCTCTCAAATCCCACAGGCATGCATAAAAAAAGAACAGGATGATTAGTCGATTCCGGCCTTTGACAAGATCCTTACAGAGACTACTTTAAAAATAAGAAAGGAAAATCCCTAAATAGATTGCTGAAAGTTATGTCCCAGATGTAAAACTGCTATGAGACAGCAAGCAAGAAAGCAAGAATAAACGGAGAGAGCCCAATATTTCAGGCCTACTATTTGCTATGGTCCAAAGCAGACCATTACGATAACAAAGTTCTCACACAAAATAAATTCATTTGGGAGTGAGCAGGGAAAAATTCAGCTTGAATAGCTGAGCTTGAACTATTTACAACAGGATATTATAATTGGGAACATTGAGAATAATGAATAATGGCAGCTCTGCCATCTCTACTCATAATTAATTAATTAAATTAGTAGCTTGGTGGGTAGGGATGGTGGGGGGGGGATGGTTGGACGAGATGATCTTGTAGGTCCTTTCCAACCTCAGGAATCTATGAATCATTGTGAGCAATAAAGAATCAGATCAGAACCATGTGTCTTCAGGGTTCAATATCTGGATGAGAGGAGGCATAGAATTAAATGGTTAAAAACCCCTCAAAACTGGTAAGAGAAAATACTTAACCAAACTGCAGAAGAAATGTGAATATTAAAGTACATGAGAGAGTAAAAAACTCATACAGCTTATCTTTAAAAAGTGGAGTCAGTTTGAATACTACAACCACCGCACCGCTGCACAGATGAAAACCTCATTCCACTCCAGTTCAGACTAGAAGTAAAATTAAGACTTGAACTCTCACTACAGAGTGTTACCCTACAGTAACACACCAACTGTCTTAGCAGTGAATATTGCTGCCACCTGTCGGTTCAGCAGAAAAAAAAGAGCGGAATCGGATTGCAGCTCAGTGCTGTGCAGGTGGAGCACCTGAGCAGCTTTCACTCACTGACCACCTGGGTCGGCCTCAGCCCTGGGGGACTTTCAGAGCAGCTTTCAGGCTCCAGAGGGTATGAGGACAAGCTGATGCTACCTGTGCTGGCTTTGACTGTCAAGCTGTAGACTGAAGAATTCCAGTCATGACACCCATGGTTTTGTGTCAGAAAAATAACTCCCACTAGGGTAACAGGAGTCATTAAGGAACTGCAGTGACTGAAACACTTCAGGTGAAGACATGGCATAGCACACAGCTGAAACACGGCACGTCTGCAAGCACAAAGGCAACAAAGGTGTGAGGAGAGGGAGCTGCCCCTCCAGCTGCCACACGTGATGCTCCTCGTGAATCCTCTGTCCTCCAGCACAGTGAATCCTCACGAGCTCTCCTCCAGGTACCCAGCTGCTCCCCAGGCTGCCTTGCTGCTGCTCCCGCTGCAGGCAGACTGCATCCCTATCCCATCCTGCTTCCCTGTCTGGGGATGCATCACTCACACCTCTTCTCACCGCTGTAACGAGACGCAACTGCTTTGCAGGAAGTGGCATAATTAAGTACTGAAGTAAAATTCCCTGCAGGGATATGTTGCAACAGCAATAAAGCCAGGCAGCAGAATAGGAAGCCGTCTTTCAAGCGGGTGAGAATGTGCAGCATCTTGTACTGAGGCACTTCGTGCAAGCTCAGTATAGCAACTAACAGACTTAGTCATGAACCATCTTTATTTTTTTTCCTCGTAGCAGCAGGAAGCGAGCATTAAAGATCAAACAGCCACTTTTGTCAGTGGACTTGTTCCTTCCCACACGCGTACACACCCGCGCTCCCACTGAATCCACAAGCCCGGAATTCTTCACCCAGCAAAGTCAGAGTTATTCGCTTTTATTCGCCTTTTGAAGAACCCACCTGAACCTCAAGGTGGGAACGTAGGTGGCAAGGACACAGGTGACAAAAGAGCAGCAGAGAGCTGAACGATGCCCTGAACTTGTGAGCATCTGACTCAATAGGAGAAGCGTGACGGGTCTGACACACTCATGACAACGTTTTCTTAAAATACCGACTGTCTTTAGTTCTGTGCAGATCCCAAAACAGACACGAGTGCCCTTATCTTAAATGATGAATGGCGCAGGAATAGTGAAAATATTCCTTCCACCTACGGCTAATTTTTGCTCTTCACTTGAGCATTCATCACCCAGCGAGAGCGGGGTTGGGCTCTGCTCACTGGTGACAGTGACAGGATGAGGGGAAACGGCCTCAACTTGTGCCAGGGTAAGTTCAGGTTGGATATCAGGAAGCTTCTGGCACTGCACAGCCATGAAATCACCTGCAATTACCTTACAAGGTGGCACCACTGACTACTACATGCACTATGGGAAAACAGCTTTACGCTTCGTCTGTATCATTCACTAAGCAAATCCGGGGCAAATCCAAGTATTTCAAGAGCTTTCTTTGCAAGAGGAGCACCGTGTGGTTTCAGCTAGGTTCTGCACTGCAAACAAAGCAGCTCCCACACCGGTGTCCCAGGCAGAGCAAGCACACACTGAGCTTGAATCTCAGGTATCAAGTGCTGGAGGCACGGTGCAAAAGCAAGTGTTTAAAGGCTTCGTGGGCTGTATTCTCATAACTACGTTTCAACCACACAGAACATTTTCTGGGCACCCAGTGCCTCAAGCAGCACCGCACAGAAACCTCCCTCCGTACTGCTGCAAACATCCTGGCAAGCAAAGTAAGTGCAGGACACGAGAGACAGAAACATCCTGTTCCACTCTGCTAATCACAAACAGAGAGACAGAAATGCACAAGCATCCCCCCCTTCAGTTCATCTTTTTTTAGTCATCAGTGCAATCCCGTCCTTCCCATTCTCCTACAGCTCGAATCATGAATCCCTTCCCCATCTCTTCCCAAGCACTGGCTGCCTCTGCTGCGCTCAGCCCGGCTCCGTGAAATCCTGCTGTAGCCACAGATAACACCCGCATGGGATCCTCTGGTGCCACCCATCACACAGGTTTCCCAGCCCCAGGGATGCTGCAGGAAGCAGACAGCAACTAAAAAGGGACACGCCTCCATTTTAAGCATTCCTCTGCCAACATTCATAGCGTGCACGGGTTAGAAGGGGACAAAACCCCATTTTCCTTCTGCTAACACGGCCTTATGCTGCTATTTTGGATGTGGGTTACCATGGTAATCGGCAGAACCCGGAATGAATTTGTGTCGTCGTAACTGCTGCGCAGTTTCGGGCCCACAGCTCCACGCTATTTCCCACAGGTACACACAGTGGCTGGAGCTCTCCCGAAGCTCCGGGTTTCGTGAGCGAGCCACCACCAAACGCAACAAGGCGAAGCCACCATTTAGAACAACTGCTCCTCAATTCCACAGAAACACGGGAGAGGTTATTGGTGCTGCAGTGCCGCGGGCTGCCCTGGCACGGCTGGAAGGCGTGGGACAGCAGGGCTCGTGATGGCCAGGCACACAGGCTGGCACTGGAAGCACTGGGTGCCTACAGAAATACACCGCTGAACTGAGCTCCAAGGCCGTGACGCGACCCAACACCACGGGGGCACCGCATTTTGTACCTCATTTAAAAAAATCCATAAGGCCGTCGAGCAGAAGAACTCAGGAGACGCTCTTCTCTCTCCTGCGCTGCCCAGGGCCCAGCAAACTCGGACTAAAAACAACAGCAGCGACAATGAGAACACAACCTAAAAACCAACGCGGCGTACGCCGCAACCCTGAGCCGGAGCGCGGCGCCGCGAGCGAGCTCCTTTAGGCGGCGGCGGGACAGCGCCACCGTGCGGCTCCTGCGCGCCTTGCGCCTTCACTTCCCGCATTTCACTTTGCACTTCCCGCGCGCGGCTCTAACCCGCATCTGGGCCTCGCTGCGAGAACCGTGTGATGAATCAGTGACAAAGCAGCTTTCAGTGACTCCAGGGGAGCTTCTTAGTGGGGCACAGAAACCCGGCTTGCCTTCTAAGTGGTGACTGAACAGCGACCCTGAGCCGCTCCGTTCACACAACTCTCTCAGAAACCACGCTCAGCAGAAGGGCCTGCCTGGAACTCTGAGGAGGAAACCTGTGGAAAAAAGGGTTTTAAAATGTAGGAAGGGTAATAATTGGTGACTTTCTACACAAACGGTCGGCTCAGAAGCCTACAAGTCTCATCCAAAACACTTGGCCGATTTTCCAGGATGAGATACTTAATTTCCCATGGAATTAAATGCCATTCGACCTTCCAAAATACCTGGCAGATCCGCACTGGGGTGCTGGGAAACCCTGCGGGTACACGAAGGTCTCACAGGAGCAAAGCACAGCTGAGCCCACGGCCCAGCAGCAGGGAACCAGTCACTCTGCGAGCAAGCGAGCAAGAAGTGCAACGACAGCTACTACCTTAGTTCACCGGACAGCACTGTCACCCAGATCTAATCTCACGTCAGGCCTCGGGGAGATGCAGCCTCCAAGGGCACCAACGAAGCAGTACGCGCCCGAACAAACAGCAAAACAAAGCAGCACTGGGGGAAAGATGGGGGAGCGGAAGGCTGGCAGCACACTGCTGTGCCCTAACGAGGGAAACGCAGCCCCTGGGGCCCGAGCAGAGCCAAAATAAACCCAGACAACAACAGAAGAGCATCGAGTGGCCATCGGGGAGGCACGGCACGACCTTGCTGCGGGCACCGCTGGATGTGCCAACTCCTATTACCCACACTGCAGACAGATGCCAAAAAGTGGAAAGAATCCAGAAATAAAGCCCAGCAATCATCTGAGCTCTGATGACACGTCCTGACAAGGGGGAGGGAAAGCAGTTTACGCTGTGCTTCAGGAAATGGCTCTGTGCTGTAACGCTGGTGCCCCTTGCAGCCAGCTAACCCAAAAGGCGATTGCCCTCACTGCCTACTGACGTGGCGTATCATCCATCCACATGGAGCCCTTAAAGACCAAGCCACATGATGCAGAGCTATTTTTAGCATGCCAATTAGCAACAGAAGGCCTCCTCAGCCTGGTGCTGCCCCGCAGGGCAGGGGGTACAAAAACTCCAGTTCTCACTGCAACGCTGAGGACGTGTGAACAGTCAACTGCTGTCACACACTGATCCCCGATCGTATTTCATTTTCCTGTTGTAATCCAAATGGCTTTTGGTGCCATTCCCACAAGTGGTTTCTCCTCACTTAGCAAAATGAAGACGCGCAGGGGCAGCAAACTTCAATTCTACCGACAATGGCAGACAGGGGAAACTGTGTTATTAGCTGACGTGGTCCTGCTTGCTTTGTGCATGGAAGTGCACCACTGATTCCAGCAGGGGCAGGACACAGGCAGAAGTACATTCAGTCCCAAAGATGCAATCGTCATTTGCTTGAACTCAAAGGAAAAGAAATAACTGTGCTTCAAAACACGACACCGAACAGCAAAGAAAACCCAAACCTTGGAGAAGGCATCACCTGCGATCCACTCTCCATAGGTGTGCTCTAGGGATGCGGGGAGGGGACGACACAAAAATGAAGCTGCAGCTTCCCAGGCACGCAGTTATCACGTGTACCTTACTACAGCAGCCTGAGAGTGCTCTGGAGATCTCCAGAGCAAGGTGCAAGCTCTCGTGTGGGAGTGCTCCGGCAGAGGAGCAATGCAGGAGCCCCTCCTCAAAGCAGGGTCTTCAGAAAGCAGGTCTGCTGTGAGGAAAGCAAGGGAACATCCGGAGCTGCGTGTTCAGCACAAGCGTACAGATGAGCTAAAAATAAAGGTGGGGCCAAAGGGAGACATTTGAGTCAATGTATGTACTGTAGGAATTTAGGGCATGATTCATTAGCCAAAAAAAATCCCAACACCCTCTGTAGCTATTTTCAAGGAGGTACATGCATAATTGATGCGGAACAAGAGTGGGCTGCCGTTTCCCCCACGCTGCTTCTGCATAAATTACACTGCCTTTGTAACTCATCACACTTCTGTTTTTCCCTCCTGTAAGCGGTAACCTCTCATCTAACGACCACTGAAAACAGGATCATCTGCAGGATGGGAGCAGAGTGTCTACAGGTGAAGCAGCTGCAGGTTCGACACACACTCGCGGTCCAGGACCACAGGAAAAGGAGATATTTTTCAGCAGGAGGACCATTACGCGGTGACTGTTGCTTCACTTTTGATGAGCAGAGTTGATGACAGAAAGTAGAAGTGCTTCCAAACTGGCAGCACTAAGCTCAGGGAGGACCCAAAGATTATGCAGAAGTTTGGAGTGCCAGGTGATTTGTCATGGAGGGATGTAAGCAGCTCAGTTCCTTGTTCATGCTCTAAAGTGGAAAAACCCTTAAGTACACAATACGAACCACAAAGACCCCTCGGCTTCTGTCAAGGATAAAACCCAGGCGGATCCGGATCCGATGGGCAGAACAAACACTCTGATGTGAACAGGTGATCCAGCAACTGGAGATCTGGGAGGAGGGAAGAACAGGCAGCAGTGCACTTGTTCACCAAGAACAAAAAGAAATGTGAAGCGTGCACAGATACATCCATCCACCAGGGACATCAGTAACACATTTGTAGCTCCGTGCCTGACAAAGGAGGACAAGGCGTCAGGAACGAACCGGGACGAGTGGGTAAGGATAGAGGGGGCACACAGCACGTGCATGCTGCTCTCCAGCCTGCAGAATGGGAATCCCAGCATCAATCACAAGAAGCAAGTTCATTATGAAGACCCAAAGAAGGGTCTGTAGTCCCTGACTACAGATGCAGAACAAGGCAAAAAGCCCAGAGCAAAACCCGCTTTCTTCTCAGATGAAGGAGGTCAAAGCAACAGCTTTGGAGCCATGACCAAGATGATACACAGCCTATAAAGGGGATGGTGGCATTTTGCTCATCCCGTGTGTACACTGCAGGAATGTGGATGAGTGTCTGACAAGGTAGGCATGCTGATCTTTGTGAGCGCCCTTCCCATCACCCAGCCCACGCTCTTCCTGCAGGCCCTGCTCTCCCACCTCCCCTCAAACATCTTAACCCCATCTCACTCCCACATCTCCAACACAGCCCTTACCTCCCATGGAAGTAGGTTAGATTTGGAATCCCTCGATGCCCTCCCCAGTCCCGCAGGAAATTGGGGATGGGCCTCACTGCCTCCAGCACCTTGCTGCCATGTCTTTCCTCTGGGTGACCCAGAAGATCAAAACCAAAATGAGGATATAATATTTAAGCTGTAACTGCCAAGAGGTACTCTGAAGATTAATGACTGGCTGGAAGCTTAATGCATCTTGGGCCATTAACCCCAACTGGTCATTAAGCCCTAAGAAATGTCTCGTGCTGAGGTCATTTTTATCATTTTAAGATGAATAAAAGAGGGAAATAAACCACAACATCCCCTTATGGCACTTCTCCTGATGGGAATCTCAGCCTCAGTTGCTAAGAGCAGAACACCCAAGCAACGAACGCCCCTCCAGGCACAAGGATCTTATCGTGAGCTGCACTTGGACTGCGTGCCCTTTCAGACCCCCACACCTTTCCTATTTAAGAGGAAAGCAGCCCTTCTGCGGCTCAGTGCTGTGCCCTTTGCTGCCTGCGGGGACAAGACAGGAGGTGGTGGTGGCCCTTCCACTGCTTGCCTACAGAGGCAACTGCTCTTTGGGAGCTACAGAACTTCCAGCCACGACGTTCCAGGTACAAAGGGGCTTTGTTACAAGAGGCTCCAAAAGTACTTCACAAAAATTGGAGTAGAACACATATGTTTAATGTGCATTGTCACCACAAGGACCAAAATACCACTGAGCCCATAAGGTGAGAAGAGTTCACAAGACCAATGCACTCCCACCCAAACAAGGTGGGAATGTGAAGGGAACAAAGCCAGGGGAGCACACAAAGCACAGAAGTACTGTACAGAAGTACAGCCATTGGGATGTAAGCTTAACCCCACACAGGAGCCCGCAGAGATGTGTGAAGTGCTTACAGCACTCAAGAACTGAAGTACTTCTACAGGCAAAACGAGCAAAGCTAGTGGAAAGTCAGTGGTTAGAAGCTACCAGACTGTTCCAGTAAAGGAGCATCTTGCGTTCCAAAGAAACAAGGTGTTCTCAGAATTCTGACTTACTACTATTTGATTATATTATTTGAATCTGGATTTAAAATTTTGCAAGGGATGTAACAGCATGCCAAGGGTACTGTCCTAAAGAAATACTGAGAGAGAGGAGAGTGCCTGCTGCCAGTAAGCGTGAATGGAACAGAGACACATGACGGAAGGTGAGCACTGACCCCAGCAGTCCAAAGACTTGCATCAATTAGCCCAAAGCTGTCAGAAAGAGACTGGGAAACAGACAGATGTGATAGAACCAGTCTTCATCTGGAGACGGTGCGAGCACCTGAGGCTGCTGAAGAAGTTCCTGCCCACACTCACACGTAACGGATTGTGCTGGAGATCTACTTCTTCATTTCTGAAAAGCAGAAACCTGAAGATTATAGGCGTCAGGCTTTCCTTGAAGCCAACACAAAAGAGTCAAGGAGCCTTGTATCCAACTCTGCGGGTCGCCCAAGGTCATAATAATTTTAGGGAAAAGCTATTTCTGTCCCTACCATATGCTTTGCGGGGCACCAGAACATATTTTTACAAGTACAGGTTCGGAGTCCCATGTAATCATCTCTGCTTCCTCTACATTCAGCGCAGACAATCACATCGAGATCGCACTGCACGCAAGCCATCGGTGTCCATAGAAACTGCACGACAGCAAACGCAGTCGGAGCCTTTAGTTCCCCAAACCTGTTAAAACGGCTCCAGTTCTCATGGCTGCGATCACACGGCTCGAGTCCTGCACATGTGGCAGCACACAGCACACATACGTGGGCAGCAAGAAGCAGCAGCGAGGCCAGGGGGAGCCGGGGTGGGCACGGTGCTGCCTGCGGAGCTCTGGGGGTCACCGTGCACCCCGCTCTGCAGCACCAAGGCCAACATGCCTGCACAACTCTTTGAGCGCTGACCTCAACGCCGCGTGCTTGCTGCCACGGGATCAGCACCCCGAGCTTTAGGGCACTGCACTGCCACGACACCGCATGATAAAGAGAATTAATGGAACGGGTCACGCTAGGAAAACACATTCCAGCAAACACCCACGCCACACAGAGAGACGGGTAACTCCAAAACACGGGAAATTTGGGATGAGAAATAGCCAAATCCTATTTTTTATTCATACCTACGCTGCCTCTGCTATTAATATCTGACTCCTCTTGCGTGACTTGAGGCTATTTTAAAAACGAAACCCTGTTACCATGGAGACAATAAGCCGGTCAGCACAGCTGCTGAAGAACAGGATAGCGCTTTTTTTTTACGTGAGAATTATAGAAGGCTCAGACTGCCACGAATCCGCTGATCCGGGGCTCCCAACACCAACAGACAGAGAGGATAATTCGGGGATTCTCGCTCATTATTTATTTAAACACCACGCAATCAGGATCCTTATTTGCTTGCAAACAACGGCAACAAAAAACCTTTTCCCTTTTCCAGCGGAACGCAATTTGAGATTCAATTAGCGCATTAAGAAACATTCAATTAAGCTTCCCGGTGACGGGGAGCGATGCCGCTACGCTCACGATCCAGGAGCAGCAGTGAGCCCTGCAGGAGCTGCTGGCCGCCTCGTGCTCAGGCAAAGCAAAGGACGGGAGCCACGTTTCCTACCCTTCTCCTCACACCCCAACAAGAAAATCCATTCATGTTCCCTTCTAGTGCTGCTTACGAGGCTCGTCCCCCACAGCCCAAGAGTCTGGGATGTCGGGGATCAAAGCAGCACAAGGCAGATGTGGATGCCTACAGGAACGGAGGACACGCTCTCAAAGCACCCAAAGCAACTCCAGAAAAGCCTTCAGCTGCACATATCACAACCGTGAGGTAAGCAGCACCTGGTGGGACATGAAGCAGGACACAGCTGTCATCTGGAAGTCACCAGCACCAACCAGCACAGAACTGGGAGCTGCTCAGACACAACCCAGAAACCCAGCCCGCCAGCCCAGAAACACCAACAGAGCCTGATGCTGTCTGACAGCCTTCACCATGTCAGCATTTCTCCTAACAACAGCCCTCACTGTTTGTCTCACCAAGGGCACCACAGACGCCCCATCCAACGTCCCAGTGAGCACAGCCACTGGCCAACCTCTCCCCAGTCAGCAGGACAAGCCCGCAGGAGAGCTCCAGCACACAGTGTGGCTCTGCTGGCTCCGATGGGGCCAGGGATGCCCGTGGGCTCCTGAGGGCCAGATGTCCTCAACAGTGCCCTCCGACAGCAGGCTGCCTTCACAAGAAGCGTATAGATGTGGCACTGAGGGATGTGGTTTAGTGGGCACCAAGGCGACACATCAATGATTGGACTTTGCTGTCTTCAAGGACCCTTCTACCCTCACTGATTCTATGATTGCAAGTTATCCCTTCCATTGGAAACAAAGCACAGGCCGCCATGATGTCAGTGCAGAACACTCAGCCAACATCTCCAGAGCTCACAGCACTTTCCTGAACTTACTCAGTGGTGCTGCACACAAGAGGCCCCAAACCAGCCTCAAAGCCAAGTGATACTGGTATGCTACAACAAGACACTCTGTAGAAACGTATTTCAGTTCAAGTGTGACTTGAGATGGTTTTGCCCCTCTGCGAGCCTACAGGTTTAGGTTGAGCCAAAGCCAGTTGGTCTTAAGCGTGGTTTAACCCAGAAGAAGTAACTGTGGTACCAGTTAGCTACACTGATCTAAGAACAAAGGTGAGTTACAGCAACGCGTGCTGCCATCGAGGCTGACGTCCTTTGGGGACAGGGCTGAATCTTTTCTTCACCTGTCAGATGTCTGAACGGTTGCTAAATGCTGTGTGGAAAAAAATAATGATCCAGCCCTCTGTCTAAGGAATAATCATATTCTGCAGTACGTTATATTTTAGAAATTAATGACTCATCGCAGAATTGAGCTCATCATGTAAATTACTGAAATTCTAACCTGCTCCTTTGCAGATACACATTTTATCACCCTCATCAGCGCTTGGTTTCGAGGGATGCCCAGTTCATCTCACATCTGCCTGTCTTGGACAGCAGTCCTCAGTGCCACCCGCTCCTGCCAGCAGAAAGTCTGCATTTCAGAAGAGCAGCGACCCAAGATCATCAGCCGATGGCTCATCTCACCCTGAGGGAAACACTGCTAAGGGAAGAGTTACAGAACTGAAGGAAGAAATCAAACATATATAAAAACAATTAAAGGTCACCACCTCCCTACGTACATCACTGAGCAGTGAGCACCAGAATATGATTCCTCCCTCCAGGAAGAAGGAATGAGAGCACCCAGTATGACCGCCCTCTCACACAGGTAAGATCACAGCAGCCAGCACACAGCATCCCCTGCAGAACTCCAACGTGTACTTCAGGCCACACATCACCTTTGGAAAACACTGGCATACATAATGAAGCCAACATTTTCTGGGCTGCTGATGAAACTTGCGTGCTTCACAGCTGTATGAGAACTGTTGGATCACGGCCTGAACCACGGATGGATCACCTGAGCTGAGCACTGAGTCAGCCACAGGAGCACAGGTGAAGGCAATGCACCTGTGTGACTGTAAGGGGTGGAGTCTGGCTGCACCTCTCCCACACCCCATTTAAGGGCTGACCACCACTGGGGAAGGATCTTCCTGGAGACTGCTCCCTTTGGTGTTTTTTCACTGCAAGTCGGGGACACGGGTGAGCATATCATTATTTTTTATTATCTCCTTCCACTGTGATAATCTTTCTAGCTACGCCATCTGTAAGATACCATCCTGACTATAATACTATTTGGAACTGTTCATTCTGTTAACGCTACAATGTCTGAGAAGACACACGTGAGATGGCAGCTGGGTGCTGGTAGGTTGCGTGTGCTGAGGGAAAGGCCTTCACCTTTCATAAGCATCAGCAAAACCAGTTCAGATGCCCTTAGAGCTTTCCAAATGTGATATACAATCTCGTCTCAGTGAAACCAGAAGATAACAGAATGCAGATGCCAACATTCAACCAGAGTACACCGCTTGGTCCTGCAGGAGAAACAACACATTCCCACATCTGGGTGCAGGAGAAATGAATCTGAAAACAAGGTCAAGAAGCGATTTTGATTTCTTTTTTAATTTGGAGGGGGTTGGAACATCATTCTTCGCTTAAAACACTGCCACAGCTTGAGAAGTGGTCAAATAACAGAAGGAACAGCTTTCTTCTCCAGTCAGTATTGCAGATGAGAGAGCAGTTGGCACAACCACTGCCAGAGGTGCAACACCGGGTGTAACTCGGTCTGAAAAGAAAACTGACTTGAACTCCAACTGTCTTTCTTTAAGAAATGATCAGCAAAAGGACTTCCAGGAACAAACTGTACTTCCTAATGCCATTTTAGGTGAAGCTGCACGTGCATGAAGCAGACAAGGACACTCCACTTGAAGACTGGCAAAAGCTGAGGAGAATTTCTAAGTGCTTGAGAAGACTTCAGTACCAGGCCCTGCTGGTATTTCATTACGCATAACCCCGTGCTTCACTTCAAGCACCTAAATCCCCAAAACATCAGCAATTAGACACACGAGCAGGCGGTAACAGCCCTGCAGAACAAGAGCAAACCACGAGGTTTGCAGCCAGGCTTCAATTTTAGTTGCGTCTTCCAGAGCTGAGCTTTTCGAAGTCGACACCTCTCCGTCAAAGAGGAAACCCACCCACCCACCCTTCAGCTCAGTCCAACAAAATCCCTACAAAGGAGGGCAGGCGGAGCAGGGACCTTGGGGGATAAGATGCAGATGAGCATTTTGTGCCCCGGAGCACGGCAGCCCCCCTGGGCAGGGCTGCATTTAGGGCAGCAGGGAGGAAGGGGACGGGGGCTCATTCTCCTGCAGAGCCCTTTTCTCTGACGTGGGAAGTCTCTGCTTCAGACACCGACTGTCCCTGGGGACTCCTAGTCCAGTAACACAGATAGAACCATTTACCGTGAGCTTCTTCCTCGGCAGATTGCATGAAGGTATTCAGAAAGGCTTTAGTGAGGGCTGGCTCACACACCTGCTGAGAAATGGGGCGGCCCCTGCCCTGCCCCCATAGCCAGCACCAACACACCCACGGGGCACCTCCTCTGGGCATGAAGCGGAGCTGTAAAGTTACATTTGTGCTATGCTGTTGTCCTTTCCCTTAACTTTGCTCCACAAAATAAATCCCATTTGAAAACCACGGGGAATAGGGATGAAGTTAGCACAAGTCAAACCAAACAGCCAACAAACTGCACTGCAAGCTGCGCGGTGTCAGAACGAGAGGTGGAAACAGAAATCTTCCGCAGGAACAAAAAGAAGTGAGTTCTTATTCCAGCAAGTGCAAGATTATCAGCACACGTTTTCAGCTGGCCTACTTATCCCCTCGCTCCACCACGCTGATAATTGACTTCTGTCCCTTAAGGGCTTCTGAAGCACAGCCGAGCAGCACTGCTGTAAGAGGAGGACGGAGCCCAGGACTGGAGAGCCACAGCTCTGCCACTGCTGGCACACACACGGCTCCAAGTGACATCCGTGCTCATCACGGTGCTGGCAGCGATGCCAGCTCAGTGCTTGCCCTCTTGTAAATTAAAGCAATAATTAAAAGCAACATAAAGTTGTGTAAAGAGTTCGAGCTCGGGGGGCTTGCGCACCTGTCCCCTGACACAAACCGAAGGCAATAATAAAACCTCCGAGGCGCACGCGGGATCCAAAACAGACTTAAACTCTTCCGAGTCATTACTATACCCCACTAAGTCGTTCTGTTCTTTAAGAAGAAAAGTACGCGCACGCAGCTCGAGCATTGCAGGACAGCTCCTGTTAGCAGAGCAGCCCCAGGCTGACAGCACGCAGAGCAGCCCCGCTGCTGGGACAGCCTGCACACACAGCGGCCATCCCCGGGTCCCAGGGCAAAAACACGCCGTGCAGAGGGCTCGCACAGCACGGCCACGGCACCGCGGCGTGGAGCACAACGGAGGAGTGAGCTGCCACAAGGAGAGGAGCGTCGCGTTAAAGGCACGGCGGGGGCTGCCGTGACCCTACCCTAAGCGCTCCTCGGGGGCAGCTCGGCTCCCGAGGCAGGAGGTGGGAGGGAGCCCGGCAGTTATTTTCGGTGAGCGGCTCACGCAATCCGAACGAGATCTTCCCACGGACCTCACCGAGAGCGGCACCGCGCTCTCCCGCTCCGGGGGCGAAAACGCCGCGGGCTCAAAAGTCGCCTTAGAAAGCGACCGCACGGAGCCGGCCGTCATTCTCTCTCCGAGGACTGAAGTTCAGGAGCACGGCCGTCCCCGCCGTGACCTCACCGCGCAGCCCCACGCGGACACCCCCACGCACACGGCCACGTGCTGACAGCGCGGCGCTCACACGGGGGCCGAGCCGCGCGCGTCCCGCTCGCTGCGGGGCTCAGCCCCTCCACGGCGCGGCCCGGAGCCCGAGAGACGTTCCGCCTCGTCCGCTCCTCAAGCCACGCCGCGTAACGCTGACGGGCGGCGGCGGCGGCGGCTCCGAGGCCTCCGGCCCCCCCCCCCCCCACCACCCCGAGCAGCCCCCGGGGGCACCGCCGTCGCCCCGCGGCCCTCACCTGCCGCAGGATGAAGCTGGTGGACGTGGTGCTGCCGTCCGAGCGCTTGAGCCGGCTGCGGCGCGTGGCTGTGCCCCTCGTCACCTGCGCCGGGGGGGGAAAGCGGACACGTTGAAGGCGCCGTGCCCGCCATCCGCGCCCGCCCCGCCCCGCCCCGCACCGCCGCCCCCCGCGGCTGCACCCACCGCGGCCATGACGGCGAGGATCGGCGGCGGCGGCGGCCCCGCACCTCAGCGCTGCCGCGGAGAGAGTGCGCCGAGGGAGAGGAGAGGGCGGAGGGAGGGGAGGGAGGGAGGAGCGGGGCGGGGGGCGGCGGCACCTGAGGCGGCCCTGAGGCGGCCCCTGAGGCGGCCCCTGAGGCGGCCCCTGAGGCGGCCCCTGAGGCGGCCCCTGAGGCGATGCGCGGCACCGCCCCGCGGGAGCGGTACTCCTTGAACGTGGCTGAGCGCCCGCGTGAAGGTACGGTCCAGAAACGTATTTGCCTTCATCTCGTTCTACGGGGACGCAGTGAGATTCACGATTTGAAATGGAAAACTGTACGGGAACTGCTGGGTCACGGCCTGAGCCACGGATGGATCACCTGAGCTGAGCACTGGGTCAGCCACAGGAGCACAGGTGAAGGCAATGCACCTGTGTGACAACGGGGATGGAGTCTGGCTGCACCTCTCCCAGACCCCATTGAAGGGCTGACCACCACCGGGGAAGGAGCTCTTTCTGGAGATTGTTCCTTCAGAGTTTTTTTTTACTGTAAAACATTTTTCACTCAGGTTTCTTAACCTCTTTCTCTGAGATCGTTCCGTTCCCCGTGTTGGTTTACATACACGTTGGTTAACAGCTGATGCGCAGCGATGTCCTCAAGCACACCAAGTCTAGCTCACATACATTTTAACAAGCACTGGTTCCCACTGAGAAGAGCCCATCAGCACAGCTATGAAGTTCAGCTGCTCGCTCCCCACGCCCATAGGAGCAGGCAGCCACCAGCCGTGCTCTCACCTCGTCCCTCTGGCCAGGATTACACCCGTGCCGCAAACAGAAAGGCTTTCCACCCTTGTTTGTTAAATAAACTTTGTTTATTCACACAAGGCAATGCACACGTATTGCAGATGAGAGGCCAAATGTTCCAGCAAAAACAGATCCCCTCTCCCTAATACTGCAAACTCCAAGGTAATTTTTCTCTGAGAACTGTGATACCTCCAATAACCAGTACCCGCTCACTGTGAGCCCCACGTGCCCAACAGAACCAGAACATCAGAACCCCGAGCCCAGGAGTGCTGCACTGGGGCAGCTCGGCACAGCCAGCACCACTCACAGCCCCTTCTCATCTTCTTTTCCTCCACTTCTTTCCTCCTGTTTAAAACAGTTTGTCAGCTTCGTGTAAAGTTTAACTGGTAAGAGTCAGAAGTTCTAAAAAGGTATTTATTCAACAATTATGTCACAGTGTTCAATGTAAGCAAGAGTAGTGCCTGTTACTCCTTAGAAAAAGATGCATAGATAAAAATAAGGAATAAACCTTCCTGTCAGAAAATAATTACGGTCAGAGGTTGCAGCCACCCCTGCTCCTTTCCCAAGGACGGTCCCTCACTCAGCAGTCCCCATTCCACAGGTCTGTGGGCATCTATGAACACAAGCTGAACGAACACAGGACGTTATTTTAAGGTCTACCTGCTACAGAGACATCAAGATTGTAATCTTTCTACCAACTTGAGCAGACAGCGCACACGGAAGCCACAGTGAAACGGCCGCGTTTCTCAGAGCACACCTCCGAGCGGTGACACCGCAGCCACACACAGCTGCTGCTCCCAGCTGACTCTCACCCTGACACAGCGGGCTGCCAATCCGTGCCAGAAGAAAACGCACCTCGTAGTGACGTTCGACATCCACGAAACGAATGTCATCCCGTGCAACAGCCACGAGAATTTGCACTGTAAAGCTGCGCCGATTCCCGTGTCAGCCACGAAGAGCTTACATGGAAAATCAGAAGTTATCTACCACTGATTTCTGATAGGAAACAGTAGGTATAAACCTAGTGTAGAAATCCCAAGTAAGATAAATCCTTTGGCAGCATGTTCAGTTACGAGCGGGCCTGAAAAATAAATACGAGAAAGCACAGAAGTACACAGAGGAAAAAACCAACAGATCCTCTTAACACCAAAACCCTCTAAAGACACTATTATCATCATCGTTGAATTATTTTACATTATCTACAAGTTGCATATCACAGGATTTGGAACAGAAGAGACGACGATCACAAATCCGGCCTTTATAAAACTCCAGCCTTTGACAGTATGCGTACATGCAGCTGCGTAGAAAATCTCAGACAAATGAGTTTGTACATTATTTATATTCCACAAAATAATCAGCTAGAAGTAAATCAAATCACACCTGACAGCTGTCTCCATTTAGGACAGTCGACATCTCTGCTGGATCCAGGTCTGGAACCCGATGCCGACACCCAACCTCTCCTCATTTACCAACAAACTCAGAGGAGTTGTATACATGACAGCTTCCGTCTGATTACACACCGATTTGGAACAGAGAAAACTCTTATTACCAAAACAAATCTCCGAACAATCAGGATTTTTGAACAGCAGCATTGAAATTAATTATTCCTCTTAACAAACGTGAGGAGAAGGTTACCAACATCTTTCAGTACTGCAACGTGTGTCACTCACGCTGCACTACCCCAGAGGGAAGGGCACGGGACAAAGCCACGCCAAAAGGAAAGACAGCAGCTCCCTTCTAATTGCACAGATCTCGACCAGGGGGATTTAAAGAGCAGGAACTGAATACCTCATTCGCCCCGTGAGCACGAGGCTGCAGGTGGACAATGTCATGATATAAAAGGATTACATCGAACAGAGAAGAAATGGCGGTGGCACCACGTGAAGGGTGGGCTAGCACTCAGCAGCAGCCTACGGTCTGACAGCTCTCCCTTCTTCACCTGCATTGTTTTCCCAGTGTAAAGATTATTACTCTTCATAATTACATCACGATAGGTACAAATACGACTTTGCTAGGTGAGTGGGTAAGCGGGAGAATGAAGCGATCTTTTCCCAAAGCTGAAACAATAACAGAAAAAAAATCCCACGTTCCTGAAGGATCACTCACCCGTTCCACTCGTGAAAAAGAGCCCCCCATTAAAAAGTGCACCAGGGAAGAAATCCTTATCTCTCTTTTCTTAGCCACCAAACGCTACACTTCCACAGCCCCGGGGCAGCTCCTTTCCCACAGACACATCTGTGGTTCTCAGTGCACAAGGAGCACAATCCCTGCCACTGCCCACATGTAGCACGTTGATTTTTTCTTTTTCACCTGGTTCGAGTGTCTCTCTGTAACCAGTGCTCACTTAGACATGTAAGTGGTGGCAATAAAAGGAAACCCAACGGAGGAACGAGCCCTCTGGTCCCACACAGATGATTCCTGTTCCACTCGCCTCCCACTGGAACTGCAACGAAGGCAGAGTCTCACAGTCCTAAGCATCAAACATTCACGAGTCCCTCCTTTAACCACGCAGAACTACACCTCTCCTTCACTTCCACATTCAACAACGACAAAAAGGAAAAGAAAATCTTTTCTGTGCAAGTTTCTGGCTCGGCACCTCGTATCCAGAGCGCCCACACGCGCTGCTGGGAGCATCCCCTGCGTGCTTGTGCAAAGGCAACGTGTGCTCGCTGCCCTACCACCTCTGCCCTAAGCCACCAGCAAGCTCCAGCACCCCTGCCCCCCTCCCACAGTTCCTCTCAAGAGAAACACCCCAGGAGCTGTAAGTTCCCCACAATCCAATAGGCAGCACTATAAAAAAAAAACCCTTCACTTCTCCTATTTCTCTAAGCACTCGGTTCTCCGTCACAGTATCAAATCATTTTCCCTTCCAGCTCTCATCTGCTTCACTCGTGCAGCCGTTCCAGTTATGCAGCACACAGCACGCTGTACAGCTCACTACAGCAGCGCAGAGAGGAGGTGTCAAAGTCAGCAGAGGCTCTGCAAAGCTACTTGGATGGAAAGATTACAGCGAGGCACCAGAGATGATGCGGAACAAGAGCAACACAACAGTGACTGTGCATCCTCACATTCCTAGAAAACACATCAAATCAATTTCGGACATCTTTTTAACTTAAATTCAGACTCACAAATGGCATTTCTTGATCCACTGAAAAACGAAGGCTCAAAGCAATCTGAAATTACCTTAAATCATCTAGTTCAAGCTACCGTTAAGGAAATGATTAACGATCAGATCTGATGCATACCGTTACTCAGCATCACCCTAAGTTGGCTTATTCTCAAAGGAAAACTCATTTTGATATCTGTGACAGGTATTAATAAAAAACCCTTAGATCGGGCAATCTCTCTCTGTTATTTTGGAAACAAGCCCGGGCCGGTTTTAAAGGAGAGGCTGTTGATGGTAATTGGTTTGCTGCTGTAGAACGGAACGAGCAGGAACTGCCATGGGATAACCAGGTCCTTGAGGCAAGGCTGATGTGTTACTCTGGTAAGCTGCCACGTCCACCGCTGCCCCCACGTGCTGCCGGCCGTACGCCGCGGGGCTCTGGCTCACAAACGTCTGGTTTAACACAGACTCTGGTCCTGGGCTGGAACAAAACAAACCAAATCCAACTCTGACAAGCTCTCTTCTTAGACCAAGAGCGAGCTGCACGTTTTCTGAGTGGTAAAACAGCTTTACGCGTGGCTGCAAATACCCCCCCCTCCCCCCCGCCCAGAGTCACAGCCTTATGAGGGCAGTGAGGCCCTGGCAGTGCTGCCCAGAGCTGTGGGTGCCCCATCCCTGCAGACACTCGAGGCCACGCACGGGGCCCTGAGCAGCCTGGCTTGGTGACAAGTGCCCCTGCCAGGGGACTGGAGCTGGACGGTCTTTCAAGCCCCTTCCAACCCAAAGCATCCCGCAATTCCACGGAAAGGGTAATTTAAGAGTTTGCTGAAGTGACTGATACCTTAAGTAAGCAGTCTGTACAGGCTGAGTTGCTCCAGAAGAACTGATATTTTGGGGCAGAGACCTGAGCTGCCCCATCTGGTCGGGTCCCAGGCCGTAACCCTGGGAAACGGTGACCTGGTGAACACCTTGGATCATGTAGCTTCCACTAGGTGGCTGCACAGGATACGACTAAACAATAACAAAGAAAGGAAGACCTTTTATTTTCACATCAGTAGCAATAAATGTGGCACAGAATACAATCCAACGAGTAAATACTTCGAGGTGTGAAGTCTGAGTGAACTGATTTATACGATTCTAAGAACAAAGCATACAACTTCTAACACACCTCTCCATCACCAGGCTCCTCTTTCAACAGTGCACTGCTAACAAGGTCTGAGGTTACCTAGCTGAGAGGAGAACCTTTTTGCTCACACACACCACCTCCGCACCTCCCACAAACTATACCTCCTTCCCACCAACCTGCCTCATCTTTAGAGCTTTCAGTCCTCACTGTACTTCGCTGCACGGGAAGATGAGCACCATACAGGATCTGTTGTTCTATACACTTCAGAAATCCAAGCACCAGAACAGCTCCAGATTACAAAAAGGAAAGCAAAAGCTTCAGTTTCCTGCACTTGTAGTTTAACCAAAGCCTTCACTCCAGTTCTGGCATAAGCTGCTACCAGGAGGCTGTGCTGCTCACCGCCCTTGGACTCGGTACGGCCCCGAAGGAGCAGACATCTCTGACCATGCTGGGCCCAGCACAAATCCCATCACCTTTATTCCTCACTGCTGGGAGCATTCCTTCAAAGCAGTGAGCTCCTGTTGCCTTTTGGCTTAAGGTACTTTTTAACCTCCAAATATAACAGTGTTTTCCACCATAGCCAGAAGTTAAGGACAAAGAATTACTTGTAACTGACATTTTCAGATCGAGCAGTTGCTATAGTAACTATTCTTTTCCCAGGGAACAATTAACATTAAATAAAATTCACTAGAAGCAAGACCTCTCATCCTATGCTTCCTACAAAAAGATGTTTTAAAATCCCTCTTTCCATCTTCGTTTCCTAAGGACCTGAGAGATACTCTAAATCAATCCTCAGCAACTACACCCACTAATGTAACACCCCTCCCAGCCTCCACCTGAGGAAACAGAGAGCTAAAACCAGACTGAGGCTTTTACACTCAGCAGAAGCACACTGCTCTCATGATCCATGCACTGATAGCAAAGTCCACTCACATCTCCAATAGATAAGAAGGCAGCATTACTTTAAGAGTGAGAACATGACTCATGGCAAGAATACCCACCAAGGCGCTGAACGACACTGAAACACAGAACTCCAATGGGGGGAGAAAAAAAAAAACAACACAATCACAGGAAGAACCTTTAAAACATTTTCAATAAAGCATCTTCCTAATTGATGAGGAAAATCTAGATCTAGAGCTCACTGCGAGAGCTAGTAACTGCAAATTAAAACACTCTGTTCGACTGCTTACACAGTATTTTATTCTAAAAGCTACAGAAAGTCACCAGGCAATGTCAGACTGCTCGTAGGCCAGCAGGAAGCCTGCACTCCTTCATTTCTGCTGTCATCTTTTTAAATAGAAACCTATATTAGGAAAGTCTCTATTTCCAGACAGGGATACTGACCTGCACTGAGACACCAGAAGATGTAGGTGGGTATTGTGCAGGATGAGGGAGTTTGGAGTAGGCTGAATACATCGGGGTTTCATTCATCAGTTTGTTATAGAGCTCCAGAGCTTCCAGAACTTTCACATTCAATTCAGACAATTCGGAATGTTTTCTGTTCCAAAAAACAGGCAAACATTTAACTTTCTCTAACACCTCTCATTAGATAGTAACCCAGGAGGGGTTCGTTAAAGGGATTTGAGTACAACAGAAAAAAAATGCACATATTTTCAAAGGTAGACAGCAGATTTCTTCCACATCTGCACTGTAAAACTGCCAGAATCTACTCTGCTTCTTCCACCACCGCAACAAAAGGAGAGCCAGAATGATGAACAGCTAACCTCCCCCGGTCACAATAAAGCAGGCAACTTCACCAGTGTTCATTACCTTTTCACCATAAAATATCCCTCATAGAGCTGAGGGGAAATGGAGAAAGTTGCCGTTTAACACATTTTCCTGTCGCAGAGGACAGCAAACAGAAGACTGAGAATATCCAGACAGACTGCAGAAGCCTGCAACCACTGAGAACTAACACAGAGTGCACCCAGAAACTTGTGCAGTGAGTTCAGGAGAACCAAGGCTCAGATACAGAAGTCCCAGTTTGCGTACCAAGTATCAAAAAACAAAACGTAGAATGGTCTACCTCTCTCCTGCAACGTTTTCTACTTTGGGAGATGAAGGAGAATACATCACGAAAACGAATACAACGGCACCATTTGAAGTACTGGTAAATTATGCAGACTCCACGTTATGACTCACCTATCTATCTCTTCCAGTTTTTCATCTATCATTGGACCCATCTGCTGACAAATAACTGGAAAGACACAAGAGCCAAGGTAGTTAACATACTGCACAGCTAATTTTAAAACATAACCACAAAACACTTTATCACTAAGAATACATCCACAATCAGAGTGGATCTAGTTGTCACAGAAGTCCAAACCCTCCACCCCAAGCAGAGAAGGAAAATAGTTTGGTTATTCTGTTTTGTCATCCTCTCTTGTCTTTCCCTCCCTAAACAAAAGCCTGTTGATGGAAGTCCCAGAAATTCTTTCATCTCTTCTTGCTGTATGCAAGGGCTGTGACTTATGTCTGACAGGAACACTTGGAGCACCTATGAATCTCTCCAGATTGTCCTCCCACCTCTGCCCCCCTACAATTACACTCAACTGTTCCTATATGCATTGAACTGATCAGATCATAAACGAACAGAACTTTCCCTTCTTAGCAAGCAGCACTTTTTTTTACATCCAATTAATAGCTTATTTTCTACAGAGCTGAAATAGATGGATAAATCCTGCAAGGACCAGGCAAAGCACACTCACTAGAAGTTCAGCAAATTGCCTGGTTAAACACAGAGTTGGCTTGGCAACTATTAAAGAATGCAGAGGCATACGTACAGCTCCACGCTCCAAACTGTGAAATTAACTATTCTACAGCACACCATAATACACACCCTGGCTTCTTTGTGCTTAAAATAAATACAAAAGAATTACCACCTCAATCCACGGAAAATAATCATAGGAAGAAAGGCAAGAAGTAGCAAACTTGGTGTTCCAAGTTTGTACCTTCTGAATCCAGAAGATCTGAATCGAGATTTAAGTCCGTCGGATCTATACTCTGAAGCACCTGTAGTGTTTTATCCATCTTATCCTAAAAGGTGGAAGAGAAGATTAACAGCAGCTGTTCCCAAAGCACGGCAGAGACCCTTTCAGTCTTCAAATTAGAAGTCTTACATGAAAATAGTTACCTTTAACAGTCAGCATCAAAATAATGCTTTAAACCATTTAAAACATCAGCACCTCTGTATACTGAAGTGGCTGCATACCTCATCTATATAAACTGGCTCAGGTTCTGCTTTCTTGATTTCTTCTGTAGTATCCTCAGGAACACAATTTTTATCAGCAGTTGCTGAAAGAAGAAACATCAGTAACACATCTGCAGAAAAGAAGCTGCTTTCACTTCATGCTACTCTGTATTGTTATTGTTTCACCTGCTTTTATATGACACAGATTTGAGTAAGACCACACTGATCTGCTAGGGAAGTAATACCTTCACCTGACATAATGACGTGTCAAGTACCACAATAAGAGGAAACTAACAACTCAGAACCAAAAGAAACCACGAAAGCAAGCTACAGCAGCAGTAAATGCTTGCTTGTTTCAAACAACATCAAGGTTTCTCCCTCAATTCTTTTCTCAGGATGATGTCAGGAAATTATTCTGATGATGAGCTAATTAGCAGTTCCACCACCAACCCACATTTCTAACACAGGTCAGCTTTCAGTAGCAAACTTACCTGCCTCAGGTTCAACGTTTAAGTCAGAAGTCACAAAATTAGATGGGAACAGTCCCACCCCACGATGGTTTTCACCCTTCCACCAATTGGTGTCACTGGGGACATAAAACCGTGTTAGAAACTTGGAACATTAACACTCAGCATCAGTGACATTTTGTGCTTTGATAGGAAACACGTGAGATCTAAGGCACCACTGCCCTTGGTGCCCAGTGGCAGTGGCAGAAGAGAGCATAGGTACAGAGCAGCCTAGCAGCAAAGCCAAAGCCAGGAGCTGGGCAGGGGCTGCACAGGAGATCATGAAGTAGCAATCACTTCAAGTTTAAAGCACAGTTCTTCAGTTTGACTTGACGGTGGCCCATGACAGCTTCACCTCAAAGTTTACAAGAGGCACACAAGTGAGGACTAGCATAAGAAGTAACTGACCTGTCCAAGTCTATGAAATTAGAACAGCATAAGCAAGTTCTGCACCTTAACTATCGACAGTTAATAATTATTGAAGCACTTCCCTTCAGTTTCACTCCTAACACAGGCAACGCTTGATAGCCAGAGATGTAAGTTTCTGGAACTAGCTGGAATTCAGCACTGTGAGTACATATTCCTTATGACGTTGTTACAAACACATAACAAAAATTACAAATTGGACCTACGCCACAGAATGAGTACCTAACAGAAGAAACAAAACTTTCCATTTCCATTTGGAAAAGCAAGACGCAGAATGTTTTCAGTAGATAAAACAATTCAGCATATGGAAAGAATAGCGGATGACTAAGGGATCTGAAGAAGGCCAGAGCGACAGTATACACGCCTGCGGAAAAGAAAGCATCAGGGGAAAAAAACTGCTAGCCTAACACAGTTGCAGAATAAAGGCACCTTCATCTGAGCATATTGTACCTGTCATCCAAAACTAAAATAATTTCTCCACTTTTAAAGGTGAGCTCATTGTCCTCGACAGCTTCAAAGTCATAGAGAGCTCGCACCTTCCTCAGGGTCGGATTGGGCTGCTGGATTTCTGCGGATGGGTACAAGGGTTTGGTTTCCATTTGTTGCTGCTTCTGCTCTTGCAAGGACAATTCAATAGCTACAGCGAGGAGAGGAAAAAACAAACAGGTAAGTCTGTGTATTTCATCCCTCTGCACAAAGGCATTTTGCTTTCCTAATTCAAAATATATATATATTCTAGCATTAGGGGCTGTGCAAGTTTAAAATCTTCGCTCCAAACGACAATCTATACTTTTGACAGCTTTATTCTGCCCTGCAACAGAATTGAAAGACCACCAGTACCTATGCACAAGAAATGTTTCAAAACTAAACTTTAATCCTCAGCCTGCTGAGCCCTTGCTCTCAATTCTGTGCAGAATAAAGTGCAGCTCCTTATTTCATGCATCTTAGCACAACATTCCAGAGCACGAGTCCAGCACAAGGCTGTGACCAGGAATTTACCTTTAGCTATATCTTCATCCTCTTTGTTTTTGCTTAATGAAGAACCATTCTTAGCAGCATTTGTGGCAGCCTGCAAGTGTATTAACAATAGAATAACTTCGTGTTACGAAGGAGGAAGAAAGCTCTATAGTTACACACACACAAAAAATAAGAAGCTGTTAGCTGTTTGCCGCATTTCAGAAGCGACCCAAGATGATCTTTTAGAATAGTAAAATTACTTCACTCCAGAATCTCATCCACATTTTGTTTTCAGGAAGGAACGAAGTAAAATAAATAATCAGATCTCATTTGTTTAAGGATTTCATTTAAATAACGATGTCAGTAGCACTACTTCGATGAAACTACTTGCATTTAAAAGACTGCTCCTTCCACCTTTGTCCTCCCCCTCACCCCTCAAAGGGGAAGAAAAGCTCTTAGGAGACCTACATTTGTAAAGTTATTAAATTATTAGCCAGGAGTTGAACTTGCTGTATGTGGAGAGAAATCTTTTAGCAAGTAGCTCCTCTGCCTCTGGTTTTGGGAGCATGAAGAGCACATGCATATCAAGTTGGGAGCCTCTGAGCCTCCATAAGAGCACAGTAAAATCCTTCACTCCAACAGGGAAGTCTCCTTGCAGGAAGAAACAAACCAGTTTCAGACACTGGGATTATCGGTGGTCGTAGGAAACAATTCTGTCCAAGTATACTAATAAACCTCACTTTGTTTGCAATGAAGCGTATGATGCAGAGACACCGAGATGTCATTTTTATATGCATCTGTAGGAAGAAAGCATAACTGGTTGCCAACACTCTCTATCTTCCATGTTTCTGCCATATGTTTTAACACTTATCCCGGATTTAGAGGTGAAAACATCTTTGTGGAGGAAGGAAAGATTGTAGAATTCAAAAAAACCCAACAAAAAACCCCCACCACCTGTGTTTAACAAAGTGAAAAGTGAACTTCATGGAAGGGATACGTAACAGAAGATATGTTTCTAATTCTGAGGACTGTTCTTCACCTAACTCATTTTGAACATGAGAATATTTAGAAGCACAAATAATAAAGCATTAAACAAAAAAAAAAAAAATGAAAACTTGTCACCGTATCTGCCAGGCACAGTACAGCACCACAAGTAAAAGAAAAAGCAAACGAGGTTAGAGACTGGAGCAACCAGCACCGCAGAGATGGACAACTCCTGACACGGACAAAAGAACACGAACAAGAAAAGGGGACTTAAAGAAAGCATAGCACAGCACATCTTCAAAAAATGTCTCAGTTTCAGATACTACCAACTGTTTTGTGAGGCTCTGTGAAGGAAAGAAAAAGGAACGTGCTCCAAGTCAGCAATTAAAACCATGAAACACCAAGTACGAGGTGTGGGTGGAGGACTGCTCAGATTTTTAAGGTATGACAGGTTGATGAAACCCTAAAACGTGATCCAAAGGAAAGACAGATCTAAAATGAAACAATTCAAAGACAGTAAGAAATAACCTCTAGGATGTTCTCACTTCGGCAAGGAAATTAAAAAGCAGAACGAAATGATCCTCAGTGTCAGGAGGCAGCCCAGCTACAACAAGTTCCTGCTTCTCTCTGACCAAGAGATCAGGGCACAGCTTTTTCCTGCTGAGGTCTAACAGGAGAAGTACTGTGTATTCCTAATTGAGCTTTTACCTGTGATCCAGCTGAAGGAAAAGTGACACCTTCTTCTTTTAAAGATTTAATAGTCGCAGATATTAAGCTACATTGTGGGTCTTTCTGAAATTCTTCTGACCACTCCACCATTAAAGTCTTCAGTTTCTCACTTACTTTTGGATGAGCCTGGAAGACCAAATTGCACACAAAGCGATGCTTATGCCTTAAAGTGAGCAGAAATAGCTTTCAAACACTGTTACCCAAACTGTTTTGCTATAAATATCCACAACTGTCTTGAACAAAGAACCGAAAACGATATAGAATACATGCAAATTTTATGTGCTAACAACCTCACGCCAAGGGACAACCCAGCTGCAGAAAAGCCAGTCAGGCATCACCCCACAGTGTGGCTAAAGGACACGCTTGTGAGCACACCTCAGCAGCATTACACCAAAGCTGCTGTTAACCTCCTAAGAGTTTTAAAAGTCTTACAGCAAAAAGAGTGACTCTTCATCGCAGCAGCCACCAAGCGTGCTGGCAGTCCCAGCACTACGGGAGTAAAACACAGAACAGAGCACTTCAGACTCCATACGCTTTCTGCTCTCATTTCCAGTTTAATTAAAAGACTACATTGTCCAAACCCGAAGCAAACCAACTAACCACAGGCTGATGAATAAGAGCTCTGGGGCTGGTGGGTCACCTCATCTGTACAAGGTGAAGAGGACACAGAGCTTGGGAATCACACAACTGTGGTGCGTGGCCAAGACTTCCCGTTAGAGCTCACAGCCAGCACACTGAGCAGCAAGAACACTGACAAGTTCCAGCACTCAGTTGAAAGAAGACATTTAGCTCGGTGGATTCATTATCAGCACTAAGGTTATACTTGTCTGAACTATTTTTTTTTTTTCCAGAGAAAAGGGAAAAAAAACTGTGCTTTCTATAGGCCCTCTGGGGACTATTTCTCCAAATGGGACAGAGGAAAACAAGTATTTCCCAACAACACCATACATCACACTCCTGCAGGCAACTGCTCAGTGGGATTTAAGGCTTGCTTTTACATTCACAAGTGCTGTCAGTCCATCAAGGTCAATGTTCTATTTCAGAATGGACTGTGGCTAATGAGAATAAAGGGGAGGACTTCAAGACCTATTTTTGCATAGAAAGTGAGAAACAGAAAGAGCTGTGAACTCATTTTGCTTCCCGGCAATGTTATTAGTTTCCTTAATTGCTTTGCTCAACCCCTGATGTTTCCAGGCCTCCCATATGCTTGAAGACAATCTTCTTTAGCCATTTTTGTCTTCAACTGGAGCAGTAATTACGGGAAAGCTGCTTCTGCTTACTCAATTCATCACATCCAGATTTAGATCCCATCAGCTGCATGACCACGATCGTTTTGGTCTTCCTTCCCTGGTTACCTCCTCATTCAGTGCTTTACCATCTCTAGAAATAGAGGAAGTCATCTGAAGACTTCCTACTTTTCCTTACAGTTTTCACAGTTCTTGCGTACTTCAGCTTACGAATTTCACTGAAGTCAAATAACTTTTCAAGGAAAACTACCTTCGCTATTACCCAGCTAACGAGCTCAGGGAGGGTCACAGATTTTAATTAAAACTGCTCACGTAATTTCACAAAAATGTGGAGCAGATAGTGAGCATCAGCCTGTCACGTGCTTAGCAGCAGAAATGAAAACGCACGAATTCCACCAATGAAACCACCAGCAATACCTGCAGCTGCATCAAAACTAAGAAATGTCACTGGTGTATTAAACATCCGCGCTGCCAATGCATTGCTAGGCTGAGACAAAGCAAAGCAGTTACAAAAATAATTCCACCCCACTACTTGGAAGTCATAAAAAATTACCTTATTTATTATACCTCGAGCTTCACTAGCAAAATCACGAGAACACACTTCTAGGTGAAATATTTTTCCACAGTTTGATACACAGGCTCCTAGAAGCTGACAACAGAAACACAGTTATGAAAACGTCGGACAAAAATAACCCAAAATAAAAGCACAGAAAAATTAGATTTCACACTTTGTTGAGCACGCACACTCCCACTGACTTCTACTGAAGATACACAGAAACTTATTAACTGATCAGGACACGCTTAATAGCTCCATTACATTAAGAAGTACAGAAGTTTTGGAAGCTAGGGATAGGCCACTCACTGTGAGTGCTTGCAGAGCCACGTGGGGGACTTTGTGATTTACTCTCCTCATGATGGCTCTAAGACAGTCCTTTGCCCTAAAAGAAGAAGAAAATATCAGTGACAAATATGACCCTGTAGAACAAATTACACCAGATGCTCACATTTGTGAAACAAACAAAACTGGCTCTGCTGAAAAAAAAAAAAAAAATGTAACCAACCCATACTTCTCCCAGAACAAGTCTGGAAGAATATGTAGCACATTACTAGTTCTTAAAAGTGTACTGGATTGGAAGCCTTCCATTTTTGTGCTGACATTCCGTATTAATTTCCCTAATACTGCCATAACAAGTCACAAAGAGAGCAACTGCCACCAAGCTGAGGAAATGGATTTGAAATAGGCAATGAAATAAATGTCTACATTAAAAAAAAAAAAAAAAAATCGAGAACAGCGGTGATCAAATGTTTATTTAACTGGCTGCTATAAAGGCTCTCTGTAGATTTAAAAGCCACGTTCACAGGTTGGTGGCTCTTGGGTCCTGTTTTCAAGACGTTTAAGATGCATCACGATTTTTTAATCTGCTCCAGTAAAAGCTGAGGTAAGTAATGAATAATGATTAACAATTCAAATGTCACTCTACTAAGGAGCTCCACGCGTAAAAATGAGCATTAAAGGCACGCAAGGGCTACAGGAGCTGATGCATATGTTATTCCCACGCTGTCAGTTCACAGCTCTGCGCAGGAAAATGAGGTTCCTGTTGGAAGAAGCTGAGCCAGAAGCTCCTCTGTGCACACCACACATGCCTCGAGCTCTCAGGGAACCACAGGGCTGGAGCCAACAGCACGTGCCTCACGCAAACTGGGCATTTTCTGGTCAGAAGTACAGATGAAAACTGGTCTGAAGGTGAAAGAAAACTTGCAAACGTTCCCACTGGATGGATGTGTGGTCCCAGTACCAGCTACCCTGCTTCACCACCATAGTCCTAGTGTGCTGAGTGATACACACACAGCCAGAGAAGCCTAAGTTTAGTTCTGAGTACGTTCCTCCACAGCTTATGACCTTCAACAAGATGAACACAGTTGTTGCTAAAGTGTGTATTCATGTCAGCGGAAGCAATAATCTTTCTTTCCAGAAGTCAGCTCCTAATGGGTGGCAGGAGAGGAAAAAAATGACACCCAATTAAAGTGAAATAGCAGTAGTCACGCTTGAAACCCCGAACTGAGAAGCCTTACGTTTTTAAAACGACCCTCAAAAGGAAAGGATTCATACAGTCCCTTCTACAGACTGTTGACACTAAGAAAAGATATAAGTATTTTAAAAAAGGACTCAAAGTACATCCTTCAATCTCCAGAAAGAGACCCTTCCCCAGTGGTGGTCAGCCCTTAAATGGGGTCTGGGAGAGGTGCAGCCAGACTCCACCCCTTCCAATCACACAGGTGCATTGCCTTCACCTGTGCTCCTGTGGCTGACTCAGTGCTCACCTCAGGTGATCCATCAGTGGTTCAGGCCGTGATTCAGCAGTTCCCATACACAAACTAGCTGCAGACTTTGTAGTCATCTTGAACATTTTATAACTCAGATTACCTTATCAATTAGAGCATCACCGAATTACCACTTTTGTGTCGGAAGTGTGTGAAGGTAAAGTGATTCAAACTGAGTTCAGTACTGATCCCACTTCTTTCTTCTCCTCCACCAATCCCACTCTTCCTAATGAACAAATCTCCCACCACAAATAGCTAACTGCCCCATATTTCTTTTCCACAAAGAAACTAGTTCACTTTCCCCTGCTGGCACAGCTGCTTCTCAAAACGTACGCAAGATCATTAATTATTAATAATTTGGTATGCTGTGCCAAACTTCCTAACATCGGCACACTCGGCATCTCCCAATTGCTCTCCTGGAAGTCCTGCTGGAATACTTCCCTGGAAGAACTTTAAAAGCCAACCACACACATCTGTAGAGTTCACAGAAGTGCTGGAGCAGCAGTGCTTCCTGTGTTGCTGACTGCAATGAGCGTTTTCAGATGCCTTCCTTCTGAAGCAGTGTTATCACACCAACATGAAATCACACGTCACGATGCCCAGCACAACTTACCCATTAGGAGTACTCCCAACTTTGTCACATATATCCATAATAAGCCCCCAGTCCTCACTGGTGTTGTGTTCATTTGTAGCCTTTTCTATAAAGAAAACAAGATTGATTAAGCACGATACTCTACTGAATTTGTGTTCTAGTGAACACACTCATTGACAGCCACGTGAAAAAGAAAATTCTGCACGGAAGACACTGAGATTAGTGCTACTTCTTGGCGTTTTATCAAGCAGTATGTGTTTTCACATAGGAAGAACAGTATTGGAATAACAATTCAGTATTTAAAAGATCCAAAAACCGAAACAACTCTAAGCGTAACGTTGTTAGGAAAAAAAAAAAAAAAGAGAAAATTGCTTCTGCACAGTTTGTTTAGTTTTTGGTCAGAGCCCTAATTCAGAGCTTGCTCAAGGTCTTCTCATCTTGGCACTCAGGATGTATTCCACGTGGATGTCCCAAGAACACTAGATACATCTCTTGAGAAAAGGAAATCTTGTTCTTCAAGCAGCCTGCGAGATTTTTCAGGAAACCCAAAGTGTCACACGAAGTGAGTGAGATGGAAGCATGAAGAAAGGTGCCAGAAGCAGCCAACTGAAAACTAAACAGCCCTTCCTAAAGAATGCGTCTCTAATTAATACTTACGACATTTAACTAACACATGAACAGATAACATGTTATTTATTGCTGCCCTCCCTTTAAGTTTTTGATGTTATTTTCATGCTGTGTTAATATTATGATAGCACTGGGATAACTCAAAACATTCTACACGCCCCATTTGCTGCCTTAAGACTTGATTTTACTGAGCTGTTTTAATATTTTGACTGAATTCAAAGGTAAGAGCTTTCAGATATTTACGTCCTACATTAATTCCGTCAGAATGCACTTCATAAACAATCAAGAGAGGATCTTAATCACTACTTTAACCACATTTATTTTGCTCTGAGAAGCCACTGAGTCCCTTTGGGACCGAGTACGTAAAAGGCTATTTAGCAGACTAAAGCTGAACATAATGCACTCTCGCAATTAATGTGATGGTGTTTCCAAATGACAGGGTTTGCCGATAGCAATGCTACCTCAGGACAAACCCACTTCTGTATGCACAACTACGCAACTCCTCTGATAATCAGCACCACTACTTAGTTTCATAGTCACAAGTTGCAGCAAGCCTTGGCTGCAGATTGGCCTCCACAAAGCAAACGCGAATTGAAACCTTTTCTTAAGGATGGAAGAGCAGATCAGGGAGAAGGAATGGAAATCTGCAGTTTTGGCCGTACATCATCCCCACAGTCTAGAATAAGCATTTAAAGAAAGCAAATGCTGTGCTGAAAGAATGTTCCTACAGCACAAACCTTAAAATACTTCCTGGAAAGACACGGTTGTTGAATTTTCTTGTAGGTACGTGGATATTTTTAGGACAGTGACACAAAATTCATGGCTCCTGAAATCAAACGAGAGCCTGCAATTTTATACAGCTTAACATGCCATTTCCTTCAGAGAAAAAAAACAAAATCAGAAGGAAACAAAGAGTGCCTGCACGCACAACGCTTCCCAGCTACACGGACTGAACGTGCAGAACGAACACAGAGCCACAGGAAGGACAGCACAGTGCTCCGTGCACACAGCCCCAGCCTGGCTGCAGAGCTGTGCCAGATGAAGCTGCCTTCCAACAGCCTCTGTGTAACACACCCACTCCGTTCTGCTGGGATTTAACCTGCCTTGCTGTGAAATCCCCAATGCTGCATTTGGGTTTCTCCCAACCTCAGCAATGCCCGCTGGCTCAAGAGCGATGTACAGTCACACAGGTCCAAAATCAGTGCTCGCGTTCCTGACACACGAACATGGATACATAAATACATGGATGCACATCAGACTCCTTCCTGTATCTGTGTTCGTTGCTCCGGGAGCAGATGTGGTCCTGCTGGAAATAGGAAGGCTGCCCTATGGCAAACTCTTTTGAGGTTTTCCTCCTCACCAGCCGGACATATTTAACAGCACCTGACGTCTTGCTTAACACCAGCCCCAGCTGAAGAACAATCCCAGAGGATAACTACTTCACAGACACTAAGACACAGGCTGTGATCAGAGGAAGCAGATGTGGGAAGATGCATTTTCCAAGATTTCCTCTGTGCTAAGGGAACATAAAGAAAAAAGTCACGACTTACACTCCGTAGCTCTCCAGCTGATGAGGGAACACTAAACTTGAGCTTAGTTCTGCACACATAATGGTAAAATTACAGTATCTTTATTTTTACTGCTGGTTTAAATACTAAAAAAACAACAACACCAAAAACCCCTACCTCCATCCCCAACCCACAATTAATCACTTTCAACTGGATCGGTTCCCTGATCTGATTTGCCATGCAGCTGCATGAAAAATCATGCCAATGAGAGAGGAGACAGCACTAAAATGAGCTGCTGGGGACAGGATGGGAACTGTTCACTGGAATGACTGCCAAAAGAAGAACTGCATTAAAACACAGCCACCAGCTCTCTGTGGGGAGAAGACAATGCCTCTACCACGCAGCACTCCAAGGACTGCTGCAGCTGAAAGGGGAGCAGCAGTCAGCTTTTACATACAGAGAAAAACAAGCACTCAAGCACTGATTCTGCACAAAGAATCTTCCAGTTTGAGATGATGTTCATTACAGCCTGATACACTAAATGATCATTTCCTAGAGACCGACTTGCATCCTGAAGCAAAGTGAAACAGAAGCCTGGAGGGGCACACACGAAGTTCTACTCAGTGCCATTCATTCATGCGTATGTAAAAACAGATTCCCATAAACAATTAGAAGAAATAAATTGAGAATTACTCCAGATCGCTGTTGTTCCAAAGAGAAAGCAGAGCCACATAAAGGAATTTCTGGAAAGCAGAAATTTAATCCTACACACCTTCTTTTGTTTAGTTTGACTTCATATGCCCAAATTAGTGAAAAGGCAAGAAAATAACAACCCAGCTTTGACTTAATTACTGCTTAGAAATGCCATCACTTCAGACATGCAGTGATCAAGGCAGGGCTGAGGCTGGAAGCAACAGTCTTGGTGATGAGAAAAAAGTGGCATGACATTGCAGACTCAGAATCCACGAAATTTTATCGCTCCAATCAAAGTAAGGTCATGGACTGAAGACTTGACCCTAGATCAAATGTTAAAAGACAAGAATTATTACTGAGAAATGAAAGGGAAAGCACAGTGAATTTGAATAGAATGCAGCAATTCTTCCAGGCAGGACACCAAGGCTTAATTTGTCAACCGGTCTGTCCAGCACGCAGTGAAATATTTCATAGGAAACCATGTGTGAGTTATTAGCTACAGCTCTTGGATCACTCCGCATTATAAGGAAGATATGTTGTGATGTAAAGCACTCCAAAGAGGGCCGGGACCTGAACACATCAAGAACTGGTCTTGAAATGAATATGCTGGAGTAAGGGTCTGCAAAGGAAGCTAACGAGGTTGGAAGGTACTATCAGAAACAGGGAAGACTAAAATGTCACATAAGGAGAACGTGAACTACTGAGGACTGGGTTAGACAGAACAAGACAGCAGCAGGACAAAATGCAAACTCACACAGCCAGTCTGTCAGCGATTCCCCAAGATACGAGATGTCAGCGGCTGAAAACAAGAGCAGAAGCAGAAGCATGCCAAGTGCAAGCACAAGAGAACACAGAACACCACACGAAGCAGATAGAAGCAGGCAAACATAACACCGGAATAAAACAGCAGGTGAACACTTGAGCAAAGAACAAGGGAACACAAAATGTGATCATACAAGTTAGCAGCAACTCGTGACATGGCGTGCAACTCTGGATGCCATTCAAACTACTTCCTACCCCCTCGACTGTGCTAACAACCTTACAAAAGAAGGCTAACTAAACAAAGGATGAAAAGGAGTAGGCTTGTCCTCTGCTGGAGGAGCAGCCACTTTTAGAAGACGGAGGTTATTTAAGGAGAAGGCTTACAGCGGGAAAGCAGCAAGTGCATATGAACTAACAGTGAATAGATTTAGGTACAAAATTAAAATGCTTCAAGCCCTTTATAGAACTAAAATCTTGTCGTATTCTCTCAACCAAAATAAAAACCCATCAAAAAACAACCCACAGACAAAAGAAACAGAACTTCTGAAACTATCCCACAGGTTAATCTCACGGAACTGCAACCACAGACAAAGCAAACGCCGAGGAAGGAAGACTCTATGCACATGTGCTGGAAAGCAAACAGATGAGTTTAGAACTAAGAAAACAGCAGCTGCAGCTGTGTTTATCTATAATTTCTAAAGGCCCCCTCCCAAGGAAGTTGCAATACCGAAGGCATGGTCTGAAGAGATATGTGAACCAAGCCCATTTCTTGCAGCCACCAGAAGCAGGGCTCCGTTTCCCCCAGGGAGGTCCCCCAGGGAGCCCTGCCCCTCCCCACTGTCACTTTGCAGCCTCTGATGAGCTGATTCAAGCTGCCAAACTTCATCGCCTTCACAGACCATCCCAGTGTGCGCACTGACCATCACCCTGCAGCCCTATACCTTCCGAGTTGTTGCAGCTTTTCAGTTTGACAAAGAGTTCTGGACAGCTGCGAGTCCAAGAAGTCTTCACTTGTGCAAATACATCAGAGAGATGTGGGAAAGGTACAGAGCACACACATGCTCTTTGAAACAAGTGCGCTGGGTGAAGCTGCCACTTCACCTCAACAAGTGGACGGTTGGACCGGATGATCTTCTACGTCTTTTCCAACCTTGATGACTCTATGATTCGTTTTAGATACAGGTCAATACCAAAGACAGCTGAAGGCAGTGCCTTCAATATACAGACTTTGAAGGCACGTGAAAAGAAAACTGTGTAACTTATGGAATCCTTAGAGTTGGAAGGGACCTCTGAGAGCCACCTAGTCCAACTCCCCCGCAGTGAATACAGACACCATAGCCAGAGGTTGCACAGGTTGCCCAGGGCCTTATCCAACCTCACACCGCAAGTCTTCAGGGACGGAGCATCCACCACATCACCACAACACTGCCTCACCACCCTCACTGTAAAAAGACATTTTCCTTTTATCTAACCTGAGTCTCTCCTCTTTAAGCCTGAAACCATTTCCCCTTGTTCAACGAATCTATGAATCACCACAGACCCTGCTCAAGAGTCTGTCCCCTTCTTTCCTGTAGCTCCCATTCAGACACTGAAAGGCTGCAATTATCAGGTCACCTCGGAGTCCTCTCCAGGCTCCAGCTCTCTCATTCTGTCCTCGCAGGAAAGCTGCTCCATTCTGCGGCCCTCCTCTGGGCACATACCAACAGGTCCACATCCCTTCTGTACTGAGTACTCCACATATGGATGCAGCACCTCAGGCAAGACCTCACCAGCACAGAGCAGAGGGGCAGAACATACACTCACACAGAGGAAACGGGGCGTTAATGTGACCACTGACAGCCTGTCAGTGCATGCTCCAGCCTGGCCAGAATCCTGCCCTGGGGAACCTGCAGCCAGCTGGAGGGAACCTGCTTTTGGGGGTTACACTGGGGGGATCTCCACGGTCCCTCCCAACCCCTAAGGTTCTGTGATTCCATAATGATGAGTTATTCTCGCACATAACGATGAATTCTTCTCGTAGGCACAGGAAACGCGAGCCTGACCCCCGGCGCGTGGTTTACTTTAATCGCTTTTGCTACGCTGCAATTCAGAAGCGGCCCTTTAAAAACCAGAAAGATAAAAACAACACACGGAACAAACTCGATGACCGTAAAGCACAGCCCGGCTGAGTCACGGCCGCGCCGCCCCGGCCCGATCCCGTCCGCGGTTTTGCAACGGGACGGAGCTCCAGCTCGGGCCGACCCGGGGCTGCGCGTCCCCGGGGCGCTCCGCGACCCCGCCGCCACGAGCGAGGCGGATTTTCCCCTCCACAGCTCCCGCCCCGAACCGAAGAGCCGCACACGCCGTCCCAGCGCGGCCCACGGCGGGCACCGCCTCCCCCTCCCCTCGTCAGGCCCGAGCGGCGGCCTCGGGCCCCAACGCGGCCCCGAGGCGACCCGCGAGCCGCCCACCGCCGCGCCCGGCCGCGCTCCGCTCACCCACGTCCTGCTCGAAGGGGTTGGAGCCGAACAGCGGCATCTCGGCAGCGGCCGCGCGGCCCCGCCGCGCCGCGTCCCCTCACCTCAGCCCGCAGCCGCCCCGCCGCAGGCCCCCCGGGCCGCCCGCAGCGCCTGCTCGCCCGCAGCGGGGAACGCCGCCGCAGCACCGCCGTCACGCGGGGAGCGGCCGCACGACGCGGGGGGACGGGACGGGACGGGACGGGGACGGAGAGCGGCGGCGCGGAGTGGAATCAGGCACTGCGCAGGGCAGCCCGGGGGGCCTCGCGGGCCGGGCGGGAGGGGCTCAGTGTGACGTCACGTCGAGGCGGCCCGTGAGGCGCGCGTGGGCCGCTCCCTTTGCTTGGCCTTATGCCGTAACGTTTCCGCGGCGTCGTCTGCTCGGTGCGGCACCGAGGGAATCACGTCCGAAGCGTTTGCTCCGCTTTTTACCTGATTGCGGCACCGTGGAGCCAGCTTCCTAGAAGGGAAGGACGGGGCGGGGCCAGCAGCGCTGAGTGTGAGCCCCCCGTGGCTCCGAGGACTCCTGCCCTGGGTGACGCCTCAGCCAAAGCCGCAGGGTATTTCCCAGCGGTGCTTAACCAACCTCAGTTCCTCAGTGAATAATTAAACCCGCAGTAACAAGAAGACACGGGAAGGAAAAAAAAAAAAAAAAAAAAAAAAATCAGGGCGCTGCCAGTTCTCTCGAGTCCTGCAGGAGCAAGCTGTTCCTTAAGAACTTTCAGGAAGCACTGCTGAGGAGGACGTAAAAACTACGGTTTAAATATATATATATATCTTATTTCTGAACTTGTTTTTCCTGACTAGGAAGTTTGTCCGTGCGAGCTGCGCTGTGTGCATCCCCGCGGGGCCGGGGAGATGTCCCACGTGTCATGGTTTTATGATTTTTGGTATTGGTATTCCACATCATAACAACATGTAGTGCATTAAGAATTAAAGAGTTAATACTCCAACTCCATAGATCATTGATATTCTCCGGGTATACCTGTCTCAGAAGAGGAGAACTACATTCCCCAGAAGACTTTGCGATGCTTTACATTTTTACGTATTTTCCGCTCAGAGGGAAAAGATAAAAACCCTCTGCGGTCACGGGACACTCTCTTTCCTTCGGGATCGACTCAGCAGTGGGTGCTCGCTGCCATATCGCCTTCAGCGTTAGCGTAAGGCCTTCGGTTTATCGGACACTCTCTCTTGCTCATTTTATTTGATTTATTAGCTTCAATTCCAATTATATTGTATTATATTGTGTTATTTTGCTTTCTGATATCTTATTTAGTAAATTAGCTTTCCTCCTCAGATCGTTGCCGCTGTTTTGTTTCTAGGCCCATCTCCTTTTTCCCTTTTCCCTTTCCCCCTTCCCCTTTCCTGGGGTCTGTGGGTCCCCCACACCAATCGTCACGGAACCGGGCTGATCCAGCCCGGTAAACCGTTGACACCACGTCAAAGGGGCCAGCTGCCATCTTTCCACGTCACTTTTGTAACGATGCGTTGTCATAATATTTAATTTCAAGCCTCGGCTTTTGTAATGGATGTTTTAAAGGACGATTAGTATCGTCCAAAATGTTTGCGTTTAGTAAACTTGGGTGGCTCTTAGGGAGCTTTTTCCTAGCGCCTGGGAGCACAGAAGTGGCTCACTAAGGCTTTGACTTCTGTTCTGTAGCTGACTGAGTTCTCTGTGTTTCCCTGGCTGCCCTCGAGTTCACTGGCCAGTTTTTTGTGGTTCGCTGAAATATGTTTTTTCTCCTTTTATAATGCTCTCTCTCCCTCGGTGCTCTGTGTAGGAGTCATGCAGAGGAGCTGATTAAGCAGAGAAATGCTGAAAATAAATCCGCATAAAGCATTTCAAGATGTGCATGAGGACTCTCTCCCCCTCAGTACTGATTTTGCCATTAGGTGAGGCTTGTGATGAAGGAAGCCAGAGAGAAGCATGCTCTTGCAAGTGTTAGTGTTCTGTGCTTGAACTGCTTCCTGCTCTGCAGGTGAGCAGACTTTGTATCCTCTGTGCTCATACATGCAAAAAGATGCTGCGTTAAACCAGTATGGAAAAATCTGAGCTTTTTTTAATAGTAAATTTTACTTTTCAGACAGCCTGATGCCCCTGAAATGGAACATACCCTTACCGCTTAAAGACTTTGTTTCAGTACTGTTTTGTTTGGCTTTTGTTATTCAGCTCAAGCACTCGAGTTTCCTCATGCAAGCATGTGAGGCACATTTCGTGGATGGCTGTTGTGGTACTCTTGGAAACAAGCTGGTGTAACTGGCATCCGTACATTTCGTTTTTCCAGCTAAAGATTCTATTTCCCTGTACTTATTTCACAGTGTTAGTTGTCTTTCTTATGCTTGCCACCGTGGAGAAAGAGGAAGATTTGGCAGCCAGTGTGGATGCATCCTGCTTATTTCATGCTCAGCACTCACCCGGTGTCTCAGTGCAGCACATCCAAGTGCAGAGAGGTAATTTAAATGGAGCTCAGGCAGGGAATTCCATGCCCGCGCCATATGGCAATAGATGTTAAACAGTTGCAGGTTGCGTCGACAGTTCTTTTTCTCTGGGCACCGTGTGCCTCCAGCCACGTCCTGCTGCCGAACAAAGGCACGGCCAGCCAGGAATGTGGCTGCGACACATTCCCGATTGTTTCACAGGACGAGCCAAGTTTTGGATCAGATGCTTCCTCTCCCCAGCTACAAAGCTGACTGTGCTTTCACTGCTGTGAATGAAAGGCACCTCGTTACCCTGGGCAGCATGAGCCTAGACAGCACGTAAGCAGTTCTTTCTGTAGATCCGGAGACTGGATTTGGGTCTGTCTGCGCCTCTGTTACAGTCAGAGTGCGTTTGGAGTGCTGGGACATGTCCAGTTTTTCTCTATGTAAAACACACCCCTAACAAATAACTGCTGAGAATCCTCACAGGGCTGGCTCATGCTTTTCAGAGCCACGGCAGCAAACAGAGGTCAGTGCTGAACAACGAGGCTGTGCATGACTCTGAGGTGCTCATCCTAACACGAGACCGAACATCTACACGTTCTTAACTGTGCCTTGAAGCATGGAATCAACAAGGCAGCATACAACGTGCAAATGTCCGTTTTTAGTTATTTCAGAGCACAAACACTCCGCCCACATGGATATTCATGCAGGAGAGAAAACAGCACGGAGACGGGCAGTCACCGTGCCATCATCCACGGGGCAGCCTCAGACAGACCATAACCTGCCACAGGGCCTCCCCAGAGCAGTCACCAGACAACAAGGAAGCAAACCAGCTTGTATCCAGCAAGACACCTGGGCCCGCTCCTCCCTCGCTAGGGAGGAATCCCAACTTCCAGCTACGCAGCTGCTGCTTCAGAGCTGTGAATGCTGCACTGTTTACCTGCACTACTGTTGTCTGTCAGCCTGTGTTTCTGGTGGAGACAGTGGTGTCCTGTCACTGTACCTGCAGGAGGACCGAGGGCAGAGCTCTGGTACCCAGATGCTGGAATGTTCCTGGATCTCCTGTCGGGATCAGCAGTGCTACTGCCCTGGCGTGGTGCACGATTAACATTGCAGTTAACGCAGCATTGAAGAAGACTGCCTGCATTTCCCATAGAAGTATGTCTTGGAGAAAATGTTTCCTTCTGTTTTCATGCCTTGTCTCTTCTGTACTTCAGACCTGCCGTGGAACGACTTTAAGGAGACAATCCCAACTGTAAGATGTCCTCTCCTGTGCAAACCAGGGCGAGATCTATTTCTGATTGCACACTCGTTTGACAAGTATGATGAGGTGGGGCCCGCTTGGGCGTCTAGTGGCTAAATTCATGTTTATAAACTGCTCTGAGATCCTCAGATGAAAAAGGTTTTATGAGCACCAAATAACAAATAAGCGTTGCTGGCCACCTGCACTCCCAGGGCAGCAGCCAGTGCTCACACCCCATTAGGATGCGGACCAACAGCGCAGATCTGGTGGTTTGGCCACCGCTGATTTTCGTTTTTATACGGACAATTCTGGCATTTGTCAAAACAGAAAGAAAAGGCATGGTGCCAAGGGTTGTTTAAATTATAGAGGGGCTGCTGCTGCTGCGTTGTTTATATCATCACTGGGAAGGCTGCAGCTCTGGGTGCACCCAGGGGCAGCTGCAGCCCTGATTCCTAGCCATAGCCACTCTGGGAGTCCTGCTGCTCCCTGCTCTGGGTTCTGCCTTAAGCTCAGAACCACAAAATGTCCCTCTCCTGAGCACCTGTGGGGCTGCAGCTCGTGCCGTGCCATGCAGGTCACAGGGAGCAGTGTGCACACAGGTGCCCAGTGGCTGTGCTTGCAAGGAAACGCCAGGAGCCCTTCGTGGGCACTGTGTCATTCCTGCTGCTGCTGTCCCTGCCATAGCCACTGCCGTTAATGCGTAACAGAAGTTTGCTGGAAGAACACCACTTGTTACAGGCCAATTAATACCAGTGCTGATGGGTGGAGTGATTTGTATGGATGATATTTCAGGCAACAAAGTCTGCTTTGGTTTAGCATTGGGCTTTTTGTGTTCAGAAACATCCCAGGTGGGACGGGGACAAGGCTCCAGGACTGGGTGAGTCTGCCAGCGCCAAGCCCAGAGCCACGGAGACCCCACAGTGCCATGCTGGGACATCACTACGCTGGGTCCCCGTGTTGCGGCAGCCCCGTCAGCCATCGCTGCTGGCTACGGGCAGGAGAAATTGGGCTGGAAGGCTGGGGGAGTGTCCCTGCCTGCCTGCTACATCTGGTACATCTCAGGATAATTTATTTTAACCTCTGAAAAGACAAGGGAAAATATTTAAATGGGATGGAGACTTGCCAGTATTTCCAGTTCATTATAAGCAAAGAACTGTTGCTTATAGCACTTTTTTGGAGCAGAGAGCAGTCTGGTTTTAAATCCCTTAAGCAATGAGGAATCATATACTAGCCAATGTAAATTCTTTGGTAGAGAATTTACTAATTAAAAAAGTTTAATTTTTAAATTCAGCCTAAATTTACCTCTCATTTCCTCCCTTTGCATACACGTTCTGCTTCTGTGGGCACGGCCGGATCCCACCTCCCTCTGCTGGGGTTTACCCCAATTTCTCACTGGGTCTTAGAGCAGCAGAGCTGGAAAGCTCAGCAGAGCAGGGATGTGGGCTGTGGGAAGTGGGCAGGGCTGGCTGGAATGCAGACTGCCACGAGAGAGGCCAAACCAGCCCAAACTCCACTAAATCCACCCAGAATTCACTGTTAAGGGGCAAAGGTGGGGCTGAGGGCCAGCAGTGACCCAGCCATGGATCCAATGGGAACCATTGGGATGGTGGCATGCTCCAGCTGTGTTTTGTTTGCAACAAAATGCAACTTAACTAAAAATCACTGCTTTCCAGACAGGTTTTGCTTGCTCAGTAGCGCCTTGCACAAGGCCAAGACACAGCCCTGTTAACTGGAGTGCAGGGAAAGGCCGTTTCCTCTGCAAGAGGGACGGGGAGAGCTAGGGCAGGAGTGAGTGAACAGGCAGGGTGACCAGAAAACAGAGTGTGGGGAGCACAGAGACGCTGAGCGTGAAGGGCACTGCCTGATGATCACACTGTGTAAGTAGTTATGTATGAGTGTTAGCATGATTTTAAAGTTTAATTAAATTCCTGCAAGATTTTTGGGTCTTCATAAATTGCCTTTGAGCTTTCTGCCAACTAGGATATACTCTCTGGCTTCAGAATATGAAAGCAAATGTTGTTGTGTTTTGCAAATGTATTTTCTAATGCATGCAAGTGCTGACTATGCAAAAGCCTCACAGGTTTCCATGATTAACAAAATTACAAAAGCACAAAGGGTAGCAGCTCTTCTTGTTTTTGACTATCCTTTACAAACAGGAGCTGGATCAAAGTGTCCTGTGATTAAGTTCATTAATCACACCCACGCCATGAAAAACCAATGAACCCATTTTTTTTTTTTCAGAGGAAGGCATGCTTGGAGCTGGCCAGGGTGGATTCTGTTTGGGTTTGGCTGTTTACCTGCCTGCACTTCTCGGAGCAGGATGCGGCCTCTAGGAAGCACAGAGGGGCGGACAGATGGACAGCAGTGCTCTGAGACCACCCCAGGAGCAGAGCCTCTGTGTTAAAGCCTTTGTGGCCAAATTCTGCTCCTCCTTCCCCAAGAGCAGGGGCTGTGGTGGGGGTGGGGTCCGAGCTGCAGGGTCTGCTCATTCTGGCTGGAAAAGCGATTAGGATCTCAAAGGGCAGGAGCCAACCATCCAGCCAGCCGGCTTGGTACCTCTGGGAATGGCCAGCAGGGGATGAGCTGAGCAGTGTGTGAGACAAAACAGAGAGGCTGCCCTAGTGATCCACCACCTGGACTATCCCAGCCCTGTACTGGGGATCTTTGTGCCCCGAGGCTGCACCACACCGCTTTGTGAGTGACCCTTCTCCTGTCTGCAGTCCCTCCACGGAATCATTGCTGAGCACTAGCCAGTAACACCCTGGGCCTGCATGGATCGCACACATTCAGTCCCCAGGTGGAGCCCCCACCCTGGATGTCTGTCCCGTGTCATGGCGAGCCTTGATGTGACACCATTGCTTTTGTCAGGGTTACTGATGGGATGGGGACTGCAGTGTGTCCTAGCGCAGCGTCGAAGGGGTTATACTGATAAGCTGCAGCTCCACGTGGAACAAAGCTGGCATTTCAGAGAGACGACAATGGACTGTGTTTTCTGTATTCATTTTAGTCATCCATTTGGCATTGAGGCTGAGGTCACCCACCCAGCCGTGCACTGCAGCATCTCTGTTCTGGCCAGCAAGGAGAAGCAAAACAAAGAGGAGCTGAGTCGGCAGGAATCGGGCAGCAGTCATGGATGGAAAAGTGCTCTGCTTGACGGCTTCACTAACACTGCTCCAGTCCATTCCGGGACACTGCTTAAAGCCCTTCCGAGCAAGCATTTTTCCTGACATACGTCCTAGCACTTTGCACGGCCACTGGTCACGCTCAATTCCCATTTCACAGCGCTGACAATAACTGCCAGCTCGGCCTGGTTTTGTGGCCGAACAACATGATTTGCAATGCAGGCACTCCTACACCAGCCCAAACTGCTGCCATCTGTAAGTGTTTTCTCTAGCAACAGATTCATCTCCTTTGAAACATTAGGAAGGCTGAAGATCTAACGTGCATGCATATGCAGACACGTGTCTTGAAAAAACATGCAGTGAGACACACCTCTGCTCAGCCTGACTTTTGCACCATGCAGAGAAAAGAGCTGACATTCTGGGACTCATGCTTTAGTTACGTTGCGGATAGCCAGGCAGCTTGTGCTCGGGTCTTGCAGCACGCCCTGACATCCCAGGTGTTCCTCTAGGTGCACAGGAGCTCGGCTTGCAGCTGCCCAGCACGGTGGTGTTTCTGTGCTGGTGCTGCCCCCCACACGTGGCCGTGACCATCAGACAGAGATGTGCTGTAGTTTGGGATGCTACTGCCGACATCACAGGCTGAGCCAGCTAATGGCAAACCCTCGGGGCTCATTTCTTCAGGAAGCTACGGAAGAAGCAGCAGATCTTTCTTGCACTCCCTGTACTGATTCCCTCTTGTCTGGGTTCAGCCGAGGCACGCCGGGCTGCCTTCAGCCCTGTTTCACTGAAGCAGTAAATAATTCAGTGTGAACTTTTGCTATTTCTGCCTCAAAACACAAGCGGAGGCATTTAGGACTGGTTGCCAAGGGGAAGTTGTACGGGAGAATCTGCACTGTGGGACTCTTGTTTCATTTAGCTTCAGAACCAAAGGTTGTGCTGAAGAGCACGGTGGGCACGGCAGTTTGATGACGACCAAGCCTGGGGCACTGTTTTTGCTCCTTCGTGCCTCCGAACCTTGAGGGCTGCAGCTGCATGAAGAGAACCTGCATTCATCTCATCCTTAAATGGTGACCAGGATGGTGGGACCCCAAAAGCTCTGCCAGCAGAGCTCACAGCACATTCCTTGAGTTGGTGTGGGTACACACACCTTCACTGGGAAAGCTGGAAGTCCCTACCTTTAGAACGTGGCTTAGTGGGCGTGGTGGGGATGGGCCAATGGTTGGTCTTGATGACCTTACAGGTCTTTTCCAACCTTAATGATTCTATGGATCAACCATTCTAAAGCAAAGGCAAAAGGAGTGCTGCCGTGCCACGTTGTGCCAGCAGCTGCTGGGAGCTCAGGGCTCAGTGAGATCCCGGCACAAAGAGCTGGTAGGAGCTGGGAACCCGCTTCAGAATGCAGGCTCCAGTCACGGTGTTTGTGGAGATGAGCAACCTCAGCGCTCCCAAAGCTCCCCCCTACTTGTCGTGAGACAAATGTTATTCATCAGCCCTGCAAATGGAAATCTCTGTTTTTCTCCTGAGTTCTGAAACTCATTTAAGGCCTCTAAACAGCTTCTATCAGCTGAAAAAATCGAATTAATTTTACTCCTATTGCCTAACAGTCCCGGGGAGTTCTTTGTCGAGGGGAAAACAATGGAAACTTGTGCGGCACTCGCGCCCAAGCGCTGCGTGGAAGCGCCCGAGCTGCGCTCCCGTCCCGGCACAAGGACGGCTTTGTCCCACGCTGGGGCTGCGGGGCAGCTCTGGGGCCCACGTGCTGCCAGGCGCGCTGGGAGCGAAGGGAGAGGAGAATATTTTTGCAATTAAGAAAAACAATTCACCGAGGCTAAAAGATGTCCCTGCCTTAAAACGAACTCTGGGGCTTCTTTGACAGCCACGGTGTTTGCGGGCGGTTTGAAGCTGACAGGTGGGTGCACAGGTATGCATCCACTCTGGCCTCGGTCCTCGTGCTGCTTTATGTTCAGATATGAGCTCTATTAAATATTGACTCATCTCCCCCATTATTTTCTGCTCCATTATCTCATTTTCACAAGCATTTACAATTCTTTGCCTTCCCGGGCATTCCGAAGTTGCATTTCGTCTGCCTGCCCTCCTGCCCATCCATCACGGCGAGCTCCCCACATGGCACACGGCACCCCACGCAGCCCCACGTGGCTCACGACAGGGATTCATCAGGACTGGCACTGAGCTCCTGTGCACTGCTGCTGTCCATCTGTGTTCCGTGCACAGAACATCCTAGCCATGAACTGCACTGATTCCTAAGGATGCTGAAGGAGTGCGACGAGTGTGATCACAGGGGACACGTCCTAGAGCGGACACTCTGCACTCCATCCCGCACAACAAATGCTCGTGCTGTTTTTCTGCAGCTTGAATTTTCCTTCAGACCGTGGGCTGATTGCTCAGGCTGCCTGTCCTGGGAAACAGAAAAACCAGTGCTTTGCTAAAAATGCCCTGGGCTGGATCTCCCCCGCCCACAGTGCTGGGCAGGTTTGCCCGAGGCGCAGGCAAGCGGCTGTGGGTTTGCTGAACCAGCACTGCCTCACCTGCAGAAATCCAGGTCAGTAAACCAGCACGGCAGAAAAAGGCCTTTCTGCCATTACTGCAGTTTTTCCTCCAAACTCATGTCCGTGTTCGGATCTGCTCTGAAAATTACACTCTGTGAACTCTAGAGAGAGCTCTCACCGCTGCGTCCCAGCCAGCTCTGCTGCTGCACAGCTGCGCACCGGGCGCCGAGCTGAAATATTTCTAAGGAGCAAACCAGCAGTTGGAGGAAAGACTCAGAATCACCGTGCCAAACATCCTATGCTGCTTTCTTTGCATCTCTGTAATGCATCTCAGCTCTGAGAAAGCGGCACCCAGAGCTGCTGGGCTGGGTGGGCACCTGCTCCATGGGATGCAGCACTGCCAATGTCACGGCACGGCTCCTTCAAGCCACTGACCCACACAGACCAGTGGGTCCAAGGATGTCAGCACAGCTGGTTACAGCACAGCACAGATGCTGCAAGTAAATCGGAGTCAAAGTTAATAATTTAATTTCTAGAAAACAAAGAAAAATCGGAGGGCTAATGAGATATGAACCTAATTACTTGGTGTACCGGGACTCGTTTGCATCCGTTATCGTGAGCTCAGAAGCTGTGCGAGGAGCAGGTGGATGCTGGCATGGAAGGAGCTGGTGGCAGACAGGCAGAGCTGAGCCAGCATCCAGGTGCTTCTAGGAGGAGCAGTGAGGCCCCGCAGGCGGACTGCGAACCTGGCGGGCTCCGGGTTGCTTACGGATCTGTATGTAGTTCAATTCCAAGCCCAGTACACGCTGTCCTAAAACAACCTGCGGTACTGCTAGGCTGACAGGCCTGCCCGTTATTGCACAGCTTATTCTACAATCTGTTGAGGCTAGATAAGGTGGGTTCCTGATACGTGTAGGAAACTGCTACCAATACAAGACTAGCAGGCGCTGAAGTAGATCAGCAGATATGTCATACCGGGCACAACACGACAGTCCTCAGCGAAACCTCCTCCTAACAGCCCATGTGCACGAAGATCAAGATTACCTGCCAGCTTCCTGAAGTCTTCCCAGAAAGACTATTCTCAGAATCAGCCTATCTTCTTTTCCGTGGCACGTATTTCAGAAGTCGTCCTCTGTCTCATCCCAGGCAAGGTCAGCTGTTATTGTGCTGCCATCAATAATCTCTTCTTAAGCATACGCCGCTCAGCTCAGAGCGGAGTTCATGGCTGCACTACATCTTTATTAGCAATGAACGCCACCTTGGCTGTAGCTGAGCTGGTTCCTAGCTAGTCATTAAAACCTGACCCTGGCCCTCCAGAACACTGCATCAAACTGCGCAGAGCTCCGTGGAAATGTGAGCGGAGGATCTGGAAACGCTGAGCACTAAAGCTTCACAAAATGATTTCCTTTTTTCCCCTCATAATTTCTTCTGTAGATAGATACACAGAGAAATTTCGGTCTGACCTGAAGCCAAACTCGCAGCTCTGTTGTAGCAGAGCGGAGATCCTGGTGATGGAGCATTGCTGAGAAGTCTTTGTGTCACCACGCAGCGAAATTCCACACGTGATGATGGCACGGAGCCCTCGCCAAGCTGCCGCTGCCATCAGCCCGGCTCAGACAGTGACATCACCCGGTGACAACACCCTGCACGCCCGGGATGAACTCTGTGAGCTGTGCACGGTGCAGCTGCTCATCGAGTTTAAAGAAATAACTGCAAAAACTACGGCCCTGTTCGCTTTTATCCCAGAATAATTTCTTCAGCTTTGGCACGTGGCAGCTTTGCATGCCAGCCGCGCTGCCGTGCTGATTTCCACACTGCCAAACGCTGACATCCCAGCTACAGACTACAACAAATTGTTCAAAAATCATTTTGTCCTCTTAAAAGAACTGCTTCCCTTTGCGCGTGCTCGCTGTGCTAAGCCGTCAGCGCGTGTGCACGGTTACGTTTCATTAAGAATTCTGCAAGTCTGGTTTTGAACTGAATATGCCTCGCAGCATCATTCTGAGCTGGAGGACAGCTCTTGGCTTCCAGCCTTCGTGTAAGCCCAGGGATCCGCTCCGACCCGCGCTTATCCTCGCCTTCCCCAGGCACGCGTGGCCTTCCTTCGGCCCAAGGGACGTACAAACGCTGCGATGGTTTTCTCTCCATTCAGAAAGCAGTCTGTCGAGGTTGTGCCCCCACTGCCCACAGGACTCCGCCGCTTGGTGTCCCGGAGCTGAACGGACTACTGACCTTTCAAAGAACATGGATAGTTTGTGATAAGTCTGTGTTACTTTCTCCTTCGCTACCACTAGCAGCACTGTGTTAGATCCTAAAAGCCAGCTATGGTTTGCAGTCTGTTCAGGTTACTGTAAGCTTGTAGGCTTGTAGCAAAGCGGTCTGATGAAATTCTTGTCCACAGGCAGGAGCGCTTCCAGCCACACCACACTTCTCCTGCTTCTGAACAATAACACTTTTTTTTTTCTTGCTCTTCTTTCCCCAGGATGAATCTCCATATGGACGGCTGGGATCTCCCACCGGGTGATGCCGCAAAGTCTCCTGCTGATGTGGCCGAGCCCATCTGCTGAGCGTGCAGCTCTCTGCCAGGTAACGGTGTCACTCAGCCCCCACATCATGGATTCCTGACGCACTCAGTGTCCTGAACCAGCAGCAAAACACAGAGCTCCACGCTCAGCGGCGCCTGTGATGTGACTGGTAACCTCGAGCTGTGTGAGCACCTGCAAACCTGTCTGTAATGCTGAAGCGGGAGCTCGGCAGGAACTGTGCGCCCTCGTGGAGGCGAAGCTCCGTGACCTCTGATCCTCTTCCGAAGGGTGATGGAAGCTCAAGCAGAGGGATACAGAGCGGCAGCGAGGGGACAGGAGTTAGGGTTTCCGTGGAGGACTGCAACGCTGCGGTCACCACGTGGATGGATGCCACTCGGCCCAGACCCACGGGCTCATACACTGCGTGGCCCAGCTCTGAGTGACGGCGCCGAAACAGCGCGCACGTGGAGAGCGGGCAAGAAACGGTGGAAAAGTCGGACAGGACCATCCGAGAGAGCGGCTTCGGGGCGCGGGGAGAAGGGCGACCCGCGGGGCGAGGCTCCCGGCCGCGCTCCGGCATCCTTCCACTCAGCTCCGCGGGACTCAGCGCCGGGCTGTGCCGACTCGGAGCGGGCACAGCGGGGCGGCCCCGACGGGAGCGGACCCGCGGGCGGGCGCGGCAAGATGGACGCCGGGCCGCCCTGCCCCGGCCCCCGCCCCGAGCCCCCTCCTCCTCCCCTCCCTCCCACAGGCCGGCGGCGGGACTACGAGTCCCAGCGCGCCGCGGGCCGGGAGGGCGGAGCGGGCTTTGTGCGGGCCGCGCGGCGGCATGCGGGGGAGCCGCCGCCGAGCCGGAGCCGGAGCCGGAGCCGGAGCCGGAGCCGGAGCGAGCCCGCCCCGGGGGGAGGGCGAGGGCGGCGAGCCATGACGGGCGGCGGCGCGGCGTGCTAGAGGGCGAGCGCGGGGCGCGCAGCAGCGCGGAGGGGCCGCCGCCGCCGCCGCCGCCGCCATGGGGAACGCGGGGAGCGTGGACTCGCAGCAGACGGAGTTCAGGGCGCACGGCGTGCCCCTCAAGCTGCCCATGCCCGAGCCCGGCGAGCTGGAGGAGCGCTTCGCCGTCGTCCTGGTGAGTGCCGGCCCCCATTGTGTGCGGGGCGGGCGGCCCGGCGGTCTCCGCGGCGGCGCGAGGGGGCTGCGGGGCGGCGTGGGAGCCGATGGAAGCGGGCGAAGTTGCGGGCGGGGCCGCCCCGGGACGCGCGGCGGCCGCAGGTGGGCTCGGGCCGGCGGGGCGGAGCGGGCGGCGGCCGCGGGGCTTTGTCTGGCGCTGCCCGGAGCCGCTCCGCCGCGGGGGCGGGCACCTGCGGGCGGGTCGGGGGCTCCGGCTGCCGCGCCGCCTTCACCTGCGGAGCACAAAGGGCCGGGCGGGCGGATGGGCGCTCCCGCGGCCGCTCCCGGGGAAGGGCAGCGCCGCGGCCGCGGAGCCGAAGCGGCGGCGCGTAGTGCCGCGCACGGACTGCTCGGTGCCGCTCCGGGCTCGGAGCCACGCGAGGCGCGGAAAGCGGGGTCTGCCACGAGCTCTGCTCCCCGAGCGGGGCGCGTTCGGGGATTATTGGTGGTTAGACCCAATGAGATTATCGTGTCTAAGAAAAGAATAAGCCTATTCGGCCGGGTAACCCCCGCTGGGGAGCCAAATGGCGAGCGAGATGTTACGATTATTAGTGTGCTGGAAAAAGCCTGATCTCATCTTGCTTTGTCGGGGAGAGCGGCGGTGGTTGTGCTGCCGGGATGCGTCGGGTGGGTTGGAGGCTCGGGTCGTCGTGCGGACCGCATGGAGCTGGCTTGGTCCTTGCGCGCAGAGAAAAGCGGCGGTTTTGAGTTGGGACTGAGTGTCTGGCTCGGTTAAATGAGGAGACGTCATCTGGGGAAGGTTTATGGAGGGGCAGACTCCGTGGCTGCGATTAGCCGGTTTTCTTTGCAGCTCAGAGAGCTGTGCCGCCGCATGAACCCCGGCACTGGGCGGGCTACGGGAAAGCAGGGATTAATGAGGAAGGAATGGCAGGTGGGGGCAAACCATAAATGAGTACGTTCTGTAGGAGCTGAGTGAGGAGGCAGGGAGGCTGAAGCTTGCAGGACCAAAGCTCACCTCCAGGCACTGCTTTGGGGAGTCAGCCTGGCACACCCCGGAGGTCCCGAAGGGCTTTGCTGACAGCAGTGGTTTTCTTCCTGCTAATGGCGCTCCCAGGACCGTTGTCGATGCTGACGGACGTGCAGCTAAGTGATGCAGCAGCCGCATGCTCCGTTTTGTGTATAAACAGTGGGGCCATGCGGGAGAGCTCCTTCCCGTGCTGCCATACCGAAGCACTGCGAACTTTCATTCTTTCCTTCTGCAAAGGCAGCGTGGTGAGCCGTAGCCCTCAGAACCACGCGCACACACCACGGAGAGCACAGAACAGCCTCACGTGTACTGTAAGTGCAGTGACTTCGGCTGTTATCTTACGTGCTCTCAACGTGTTGGTGCTGATGTGTTCCTTCACCTGTAGTGGTGCCATTGGTGTTGCCGGAGATATGGGCTGTGTGTGTGCTGCGTGCAGGTGAAGGATGTGGGTGGGTGTCAGCTCCGGCTGCCTCGTGCTTCCTGCTGTCCACTCCTTGGCACCTTCCCTCTTCATCTGTGTTGGATTTTTCTGTCTTTCTGCTGTGGACACGTGTGCATAAATCAGTAATCGTAGTAACCGGCCCTGGTGTATCGAATAGGAAGCCATTGTGTGGTGTGTGTGTGTGTGTGCGTGTAGGCTTCGTGGCACCGGTACCTGGTGCGGCGAGGGGAGAGCTCTGGGTGCGAGCAGCTCTGCAGCAGGGTGGTCTCTCTGAGCCGGTAACGGGTTCACATGTTTGCAAACGACACGCGGTTCAGAGGAAGCAGCCAGGACAGAGTTGGCAGGGTGAACTGTCGCCTAATGAGCTGTGATGGACATAATTTGACTGCTGGATTACATATCTGCGGTGAAGTTAGCAGGAAATATCCTCTTACCCCCACCCAGCGGTGCTGCGTTCTACAAAGGAGGATTCTGTGCCCGGTGCTGCAGGATGGAGTGATGTGTGTGCAGGGCTGCTCCCAGCTCAGGGGGATGCTCCTACCTGCCAGGGCAGCGTGTTGGCCGTGCTGGCTCAGCTTCCTTGTGCAGGGAGGTGGGTCTGAGCATCGCTGTCCAAACCAGGCAGGAGTTTCCTAGTGTCTGTTGCTAAAGAATTTGAAAGCTCGGTGTGAAAAGTCCGTAACGTTTCCCAGCTGTTCTGCATTCTTTTCCCTAATGCTGGATCAGCTATCTTATGCACTGTTTTACAATATGGACAGTTTAGCATCTGCAGACCATTAAGGAGTGTGACGTTGTTGCTGGAGATGTCTGCGAGGTGTCGGTGGCATCGGTGGGGCCCTGGGCTCCGTGCTGTGGTTCCTCAGTGCCGCAGGGCTCTGCGGGTGGGTGTCAGTCGCCTACTCCTGCGTCAGGCAAAGTTTGTGCTGGGTTTAGGGATCGGAAGGCAGTGGTATGGTGCTGGATTAGCCTTAGGAGCAGCAGGTTCCTGACACTGAGGTATTGGAGGGACCTGTTGTGTTTACTTGCTCGGGGGCTCCGATCCTCAGGACTTCATTTGAATGATTTGAGCAGTGGCATACTTTTTTTTTTTTTTTTTTGTGGAGGAAGCAAGCTAATAAATCACCTTGCTTAAAAGCAGATATTCTTGATGGTTACGTGCACGGGGTGAACTGTCGCTTCGTGGCAAACCATCTGGCGTGTGGCTGAATGACGTCTCTTTCTGCCCAGATCTGCAGTAGAGTATTTTCACAGAGCTGCGCATCCATATTTGTTCGAGTGGCTGAAACACGAGGGCAGTCAGTGGGTACTGAGCTACCAGCAGGAGAGTCACACTGCTAAAACTTCGGTGCCTGGAAGACTTCAAAAATGGATAAACTGCCACCCGTGATACGTATATTTTTCAGCGTGCTGTACTTCCACATATAAATAATCGCCTTAATTTGTCGGGCCCGCTGTGACGGAAGTATGAACTCATTCTGTCAGACTGCATGTGTCACTTCCCTGTGACCATGGTGTGCTGGGGGGGTCCTGGGGGGGCTGGGCACGGAAACCTGGGTGGGTGAGGTGGCTCTGACTGCGGGATTTCACTGTGTAGGGGATGTGACCCTGAAGGATGTAGGTGGTGGGCATGGAAGGTGTTTGGGGTTGGACGTGGGGTTCTCAGAGGGCTCTTCCATCCTTAACAGTGCCGTGGTTTCCCTCACGCTGCTTGTTCCTCTGACGAGGAAATCCAGTGCCGGTTCTTAACGCTTCTCCCAGATACGTTCTCAATCAGGAGCTGTCAGGATTGCTGCTTGTTTCCCCAGCATCACTCCGTAACAGAGACAGAAACTGCACATTTTAAACTGTTTACCAAGTGGGAAGTTCCCTGTGCTGCTTGTCCCTGCCTTCCCGTGGAGCCAGCTCCCTGGGCTGGGTTCTGCTGGGCTGCGAGCGCCCCGAGCACGTGCGGGAGCTGCACCCTGACCTTGCACGAAGCGCCGACTGAAGAGCTCTCCACAGCACAATGAAATCAATTATGCAAAACATGCTAATTCAGCAACACTCTCCAGCACCAGTTTATTTTTAAGCATCTGGGCTGTCTCACGCCTTTGAATGATGCGCATTATGATCAGGATCAGGATGCTTTCTGATGCGGGAGACCGTGAGCAAGAGCAGTGGTTGCGGTGGCTGGTTCCCTCCGGGCTGTGCTCCCAGGAGCTGTGTGGTGCTGCAGGGTCACTGCTGCCTTCTGCCTTGTCCCTGGAAGCACTCCTGGCCTCCCAGCGGGCATCTCTGGGGGACCCAGAGATGGAGATGAAGCTTTCAGCGCTGCTGAACTGCAGCCAGCGATGTGGGGCCGCGTTTCAGGCAAACGGAGTTGAATTATTGTTTGTTTTCTTCTTTGTTTGTTTGGAAGGGTCCGTCTGGGAATTTGGTATGGGAAATAAGTGACACCAACTCGCTTAATTTAATTTATAGTTGTGTCAGAAAGAAGTCTGGTGCAAGCCTTGAGCGCTCCAGAGCTCCTGCATCCCCGGTGCTGGAGGCCACAGCCTGCTAGCCAGGTAAAGCCAACTGGAAAATCCTGGTTTCCACATCTCATACCCTGCCAGTTTCCGTTCTGAAGGGTCAGCATGGTGAAGTGAGGAAGGTTTTGGCTCTTAGGCTTCGTGTGATGGCATCGGGTGCTGCTGAAGGGCTGGGCTCCTGGTCACACTGCCGTGCCCCTGACAGACGTTCAGCCTCAGCCTCGTGCTTCTGCATGGGGCTGTGGGATGTGCTGACCTGCGCTAACTGGGGTGAGACGTGATACCCTAAATCTGTGTCCTGGGAGACTTAGGGTGGGTATGAGGAACAGATCCTTCTCCGAAGAGCAGCTGGGCGCTGGCACAGCTGCCCAGGGAGTGGAGGGGCACCGTCCCTGGGGCTGTGCCGGTGCCGTGGGGATGCAGCACTGAAGGATGTGGGCAGTGGGCACGGTGGGGTGCTTGGGGTTGGACGTGGGGTCCTCAGAGGGCTTTTCCACCCTTAATGGTTCTGTGGTTTCCCTTGCACTGCTTGTCCTGAGCTCATTCCAGTTAAATAACTAGATGCACAGCATAACGTGTGGATATGTTTGAAAATGCAAGCATTAACTGGTCCCAGATGCTGTATCTTCCTAAAATAGTCTTTTTGCCTTTCTCAAGTGTTTCATTGCGTAGAGACTCGGATAATGTATAGCTCAGTTCTGTGAACTTGCCCGTGTTGTGTTGTAACTACCATACTGTAGAAATTAGAGACATGTTGGTTTTCAGTCTACCATGGGATCCCTTGTAACAAAACAAGTGCTTGTCTTCTGTAACTGTGCATCTTTAAACATATATTTGGGGAGGATATTCACAAAGCAGCACAATAGTCATATTGTGTTGGAAATGAATGGTCTTCAGATGAGCGCTGTGCGAGGCGTGGACCTCCAGGGCTGTGCCTTGCAGCTCTTGAGAGTGCCTCTGTGTGCTGGGACGTGAGCTGGGAGCGTGCCCGGCCGTGCTGGGGACAGGGGACAGGGGGACACCTCTGCATGAGCAGGGCTGGCTGGGGTAGTTCATCTGGTAGCACCAGCAGCATGCAGTCCTGCAGGGACGTGGCTCAGTGGTGTGGGGGCAGTGGGTTGGTGGCTGGACTTGATGAGTATAGTGTTTTTTTTCCAACTTAGGGAGTCCATCATGGGACAGAATGTATGACACGGTGCTGTTCTGCACATGAGTGCACTGTCAGCACCCTGCACTTCTGTCTGGAAGCATGCAGAGTCAGGCAGGAGAGGTGCAGAGCGTGCCAGGAGCGCAGCTTGTCCCTGTGCACAGGTAGAAGAAAGGATCAGGTAGGGCAGTGAGAGGAGCCCTTGGTGCTGCTGTTAGCTGGGGAGAAACAAGCGCTGGTTTCGCTTCTGCAGTGCCTTCCTGCTTTTCTTGGAAGTGAGCGCAGGAGGATCTGTGGCAGAGGTGATGAGGATCCGCACAGCCTGTTCTGCACCCCAGAGAAAGTGAGAAGGAGCCTCAGGCCACAGGATGCTCCCAGACAGTGATTGCCTCCGGGAGGCAAAGAAGAAGCCTCAGTCTTTATTAGGGTGCATTTGGGTCTTGTGGGAGATATCTTAAAATACAGAAATTAGTGTTGTTTTCTTCTTCTTCTTTTTTTTTAATATACACTTCAACTGGCCAGAAGTTGCTTTACTATAAAAGGACTTGGGGAGAATATAGACTGTACATCTGTTACTTGTTTGCCTCCAAAATGACTGCACGGTTGAGGCCAAAAGCAAAGAATAGAGGGTTGCACAAACTGGCAGAGTTTCTGGAGTCTTTCAGAAGCCAGTAATTGAAATGAGGAAGCAGAACGTTCGCTGCAGACTTTCTGGTTGCTCACCCATCTGCACAGTACCAAGGGTAATGACGGGGGAAGTTCGGTGGGGCTGGCACGAGGCAGTTCTCCAACAAACCTTCCCAACAGCTCGCTGTGTTTGGGTGTGCTTCAGAGGGCTCTGCCCATCTCTGGGAGCCTCACGCGTACAGAGGATCAAATAAATTAACTATCACAAATATTTAACTTAAAGCATGGCTGAGCAGGAGCTTTGATGTGGCGTGTGAGACCCTCTGCGTGGCTGCAGATGCTTTAAATAGCTGATGTGTTTTCCTTCTCTCAGATGTAGAATCATAGATTGGATTAGGTTGGAAGGCACCTTAAAAATCATCTAAGATAATACTAAGGCTAATGCTGTGGGTGCAAGTGGGTGTCAAGGCGTTCCCATATCCATGGGCTGCAGTGATGCCCAGCCCCAGAATGGAACGTGTGCTGGGGGACAGGACCCACCTGGAGCTGCATCAGCCTTTTTGGGAGAGCTTGGCCCTGAACAGGTGATACCCACGCAGTCGTACTTCTGAGGGTTGTAGGGTTGGCCAACATGCCACCCCTACAAAGAGCACTGCCTTGGGGATTCATCACAGAATGGCTGGGTTGGAAGAGGCCGGACTGCAAAGGACATAGAGCTACAGAGTGGTTGGGTTGGAAGGGACCATGAAGATCGTAGACCCACGGAAAGGTTGGATTGGAAGAGACCGTGAAGATCATAGACCCACAGAATGGTTGGGTTGGAAGGGATCACAGAAATCATAGAGCTGCAGAGTGGTTGGGTTGGAAGGGACCTCAGAGATCATTCATTGCCCTCACTTAAGGTGTTGCTTGATGGTTACGCTAACAGCACTCAAGGTAAAGTGAGTCAAAGTTGCTTTGTGCTCATTGCAGGGACGTGCTGTGGATTGAGGATGAGTTTGATGCTGACACAAATATTTTCATGATGTGGACAGCTCAGGAATTGTTGCTAATGGAGCTCTCTGAAAATTTGGCTCCTTGAAATAGCTCAGGAGCTGTCGCATCTCCTCGTGCTCCTCTCCCAGTGCGTGGTGAAGTGGCAGTGTGTCTGTGAAATCACTGTTCTGCTACATTTCAGAGCTCCAAATGCAATTGCCTGTTCTCCTCTTGTTGACAAAATGAATATCTAAGTGTGGTAAATGTGCAGTATTCTTTCTGGTAAATAAAACAAGAACTTCTGCACTTGACAGCATTTTTCATCTGTGAATCTCTTGCATTCCTCGCCGTTCTGCAGCAGAATGACCAGAAGTGAGTTATGGTTGTTACCTTTCAGAAAGGACCCTTGAATTGCTGTGACCACCCCTGAAAAATGGAGCAGCAGCAGGAGTCTCCCAACACCTCAGCGCTTGCTGTAACCAGTGGGGAAGGAAAATGGCCATGCTGGCAGCCCCCCCAGAACATGTGTTTGACACATTGGGAAGCCTGCTGTGCCTCCAGCTAGCGTGGTGATGTGGGGCTTGGCAGCTGGCATTTGGCTCTTTGAAGTCACCTTTGCAGATCCATATGAGCTTTTCCTTTCAAGTCTTTCGTTTGTCTCGCTCCGTTACACAGAAGTTGAAGAGCAGCGTTTGAGTTTATTTTCTGGCATTTTAAGGCATCTCTTCTCTTTGATGTATTTAAAATTCTCATTTTGTCATCTCCTTTGGTCTTGTTTGCTTTTCACCTTCTGTTCCTGTTCTTTGTTTTCTGTTGTACTCCGGAGGTGAGATGTTGTTTTTTTGTCCCTCTGTGTGTATGCATGTGTGCTGAACCACGTTTTTCTGGTGACCTCGGGCATATGTTGTATTTCTTGGACCCGTGAGCCCAAATGAAGATGGGAGAGGCTCCACTGAGCAGGACAGGGCTGTCTGGGGCCGTGCTCCAGAGCTGTGCTGGGTCCCTTTGGGGAAGGGATGATGGAGCGCAAAGTGAAAACTACCCTGATGCGCTTGGGCAGGGATCAGTGAAGTGCTGCACCACGCTAGGTTGGGTGCTCCAGCTCTGAGCACCACGGAAAGTCCCGACATGGATTTACTTCGCTTCCAGAAGTGGTCAGTTTCAGAATTACGTGCTGGGGAAGTTCCCCTCCCCAGGGCTGTGTGCTGGCTCCTCGCAAGGAGCCGTCTCGAGGCTGTGCTGAGCCACATGGAAGCGCTTGCTGTTTATTGCAGCAGAAGCTCTTCTCACACAGATAATGGTGCAGAACAGGGAGTCCGTGCTGAGCTGTAAAGCAGCGTAGCCAAAACACTGGTGGAGGCCTTGAACGTGGCTGTGCTCGTCCCGCCGAGCGTGCAGTGTGGGCACTCCTGTAGAAGCTGCCCGGCTCCCACAGATCCCTGCATTTGACTTTTCAGTTTTCTCAGTCCCTTGGTAGCAATTTTGGGTTTAATGCGTTGCTGTTCCTTGCAGAAGTGGGGGTGGGACCCGGGTGCTGCCCAGCATTGCGTATCTGCAGCACTGAGGGCTTTGGGCAGTGCTCAGCACGGGGCAGCTCGGAGGCTGAGGGCTTTCCCTGGGCAGGCTCCGTCCTTGGATGTGTCTGTGCAGGTCTGTGAGCAGCTGGCAGTGCAGTTTGGTTCTCTGCAGGCGCTGTGTTTGCGTGGCTCTCACTGCCACAGAACCATAGGGTGGTTTGAGTTGGGAGGGACCTTTTAAGGCCATCTGGTGCAGTACACCTGCAGCTCATTCAGGCGCTCTGACCATGAGTGCCTCCAGGGATGGAGCACCACCGCTTCCCTGGGCAACCTGTTCAGTGCCTCACAGTCCTTATTGTAAAGACCTTTCTTCCTTAAATCCAGTCTAAATATCCCCTCCTTTAGTTTGAAGCCATTTCTCCTTGTCCTGCCACAGCAGACCCTGCTAAAGAGCCTCCCCATCCTTCTTACAGTCCCTTTAGGTGCTGAAGGACCGCTCTCAGGTCTCCCCAGAGCCTTCTCTCCTCCAGGTGGCACAGCCCCAGCTCAGCCTGCGTTTGTAGGGACCGCTCCGTCCATTGGATCATTGTGGTGCTGCATCCCGGGGTACAGCTGGCTTTCTGCATGGCCCTGCGACTGCCAGCTCAGCACGGGGACTTCCAGAGGAGTCCTTGTGACCTTTGTGTCTGCTTGTGCTCCAGGAGCTGTGCCACGTGGCGTCCTGCGGGCACCGAGCAGTGCTTTCTGGCAGCCCTTGGCTCACGGAGCAGGCATTATTCAGCAGCTGCAAGCATCACTTACTGCCTGGGTGGGACCTCTGAGTGTGTTGTAGTACTGCTGTGAGCGCTGGCTTAAACACAGGCTAGGCTTCGAGGTGCCGAGCCCAGTTTGTGGATCCTTGCACTGCTGTGGTCTCGTGTGGCAGGGAGGAGCCATGCTGCAGGCTGGCATACCTCGTGTGCTTGTTAGAGAAGCGAAGGGCACTGCAGGCACAGCTCTGCCATGGGCAGGGCACTGCTGGCTCGGCTGTCCACGCCGTCTGCCCCCGGTTATCTTGCAGGCATTTCTGACTTTGTGGGAGGGAATGCGGCTGGGAAAACATCAACATGCTGTGAGCGAGCGCTGCTTGGAGTTCTTGTGCTAGTGGGAGGCTGAACTGTGGTGTTTGTGTCTGGTGGATGGAGCTGGTGGGACGCTGGGGGCAGGGCCTGCGTGCTGCACTGCTGAGCAGTGTTGCAGCAGCATGGGTAAAGCTGGGTGCTGGAATGCCTCAGCTCGGTGAGCAGCATCCTCGCTGGTGTGTTACCTCGTTGGCACACTGAGCCATGTGTGCTGTGCCACCAGGGCCCTGCAGACACCACGCAGTGGGCATGGGGTTGTCCCTGCTCCAGCCGCTCGCCCTGCCTGGGCTCCTTGCTGCCGTCATTCTGTCCTTTGTGGCACGGCTGCGTTGCTGTGATGGCACTCAGCGCTCACCAGAGCATCAGTGTACAGGTGCCTTGGTGCACTAAGCAGGGCTTTTTTTGTTTTGTGCTTTAATTCCTTGGAGGCTGTGTGTGCCAGCGCTCCATGTGTAAGCGAGATCAGCTGAAACGAGCGTTATTCCCGTGCTCTGGTGGCTTTTGTTGTTTGAAATGTGTGGCTTGCTTATAACATCTGGCAGTTATTGCCTGGAATTGGAATGCTGCTGATGTTTCTGAAAGATGCTTTTCATTACGTTCACGGGGCCTGGTTTCAGTGACATTAAAGGCTCTCCCACTCTGAGAGTGATACAAAGGCATCTGGGGGGGTACAAGAATTGGGCTTTGAGTTGATTTAGAGTTGTCTGTCGTGCTTGGGGCTAGGCCAAAACTTGGTAGAAGCTTTGTGCCTCGGTTGGCAGGGGCGGTCGGTGGTCGTGTGTCTCTAGGGACAGACCTGATCTGTTGTCCTGGTTAATTCTTCAAAATACACCAGAGCTCACTACTTTCTATGTAAATGGTGTATAAAAGAAGTGAACTTCCAGCAGCTGAACTTGCACCCAACCATCTTCCTCGCAGGCGACAAGATGGAGCAGCTGCAGGCAGCCAGCCCCCCACGCCCCAGCAGGACGGACAGGATGTTAATTAGCACTGTTAGCCCAGCGAGGACGACTTTCAAATCACTGCAGATAGCAATCTAATTGAAAATGTAGAAGCATAACCAACTCCTGGCTGTTTGTGCAATCATCTCCTTATGGCGTGTATTGATTTCCGAGTGCAGCATGTTCTGTGTGAATGGCTGTGAGATGAGGAGATCGTTGATACTAGGAAAAAACACAGCCATGCTAATGAAGCTCTGGGGGTAGGCATCCCTGGATGGCATTTTACAATTGGATTCTCTATTTCTATCTTTTTGTTATGCTCTCAAGCCTTCAGACTGCAGGAGAATGCAGTGCTTCCATTTTCATGTGCCGTATCGTTTTCAAAGATGTCCCAGAATTGGATAGCTCCACGTTGCGTCTCCAGGTGGTGAGAAACTCCCTTCACCTGGTGAGCTTTCATCCTGCTCTGCCTGAGCGTGGCGGCCCCATGTTTCCTTTCTGGAAGCAAAAAGCAAGCAAACCCACAGCACGGGTTCTCCCTTTTTCTTTCCGTGGAAGTAATGTCACTAGGAACCAGACAGAAGCAGAACTGACTCAACCTTCTGCTTTGAAGCTGACGTGGAGAGTCACAGAGATATTACGCAAAGCTATGAACATGTTTTCAGCTTGATGCCCGTGGGCTTTTAGCACACAGCGAGGTTTCTGGTGGCAGGAGTGTCAGTGTCACAGCTTCCAGCCGTGACGTCATGGTGAGGTCCACCTGCCGCAGTGCTTGGCTGGTGCTGAATTGTTTGTGGGTGTGAGTATGACCCCCATCATTTTGTATCTGAGCTTCGCCTTCCCTTGGAGCTGTTACATGGCTGAGCATTTTGAGCAGCCACATTTCTGATGTGGGATCCTGAAATGCTGTTCCCAGTGTCAAGTGATTGTTATTAATTTATATGTCGAGAAGCCAGTAAAACCTCAAATGAGATTTAATCAACTGTTGCTGGTATTTCTGCGTAAGATGAATTGAATAATAAGAGAAGCACGGCTTAGTTCACATGTTCCCTTTCTTCTTACTACCCTGAAGATGAGTTAGAAGGGTCGAGTGTATTAGAAACAACACTTGGATGGGAGCAGCTATGCTAATTGGCAGCTAATGGCTTAGCGGCTTTAAAACAAAGACCAAAAGCAGGCAGTGTCACATTCCCTTAGGTCCCGTTTCATAATTGCTTTGGGGAGAAGTCCTAATGAGAAAGGAAATGCTGTCCCGTGGTGCTGAGCAGCAGAGGCTGTGAGCAGGCGGGCACTGCCTCCGCAGCATCACTTCCCAGCACAGCTCAGGAGATGCCACTAAACGGGATGTGTCCCTCTGTAATGTTGGTGCTTCAGGGAGAGTTTCTGCACAAAACTATGCAGTGTTCCTTACCGTCAGCAGGATGAGCGTGCAGCACTGGGATAGTTCGTTCTTCCTCCTAAGCTGCTTCTCAGGACACACTAAGAGTCAGAGTCTGTTAAAGCAAAATCAATTACTTCCAAGCAGTAAGTACCTTGTGAATACATTTAACTCCTATGAATTATTAAATGCCCATCGTGTTCCTCACTTGCAGCAACAGCTTTATCGGCTTGTTTTCACCTTTAAGAAGATGGGGAAGAGATTTGCTGTTGTCTGTTCCCTTTGTTGAATTTCTCAGCTGTGTTTCTCAGCACGGCATCCCTTCTCCATTCATAGAAGTGGTTGGTGCACGACTCTGGGTCTGAGCTCGCTGCAGAGGGATGCTGGTGTGCTGCAGCAGGGCTGGCAGTGTGCTCAGGGTGAGACAGAGCGTTCTGAGCTGTCTCATTCTTCCCACTGCCAGGAGCTGGGACTGCCCATCGCTCCCCCTCTGCCAAGAGCCCTGGTTGGGAACCAACCTAAACACGTTACAGCGTAAAGAAGCGTGCCTCTGCCTCGCAGATGTTTGGAGTGAATCGTGCTGCTTGTCTTTCTTTCTCAGCTGGGGTTAACTCCTGGACTACGGAAAATAAGAACGGTCTTTTTATTGCTTTGGAGGCTGCGTTGTTGAGCGGGTGCCACGGATGCTCGGTGATGAATACTGGAGCACCAAACAGCTGTCTTTGAGAGCGATACAATTGTGAGGCAATATGCAGTTTACTCGCCCAGCGCCAGGATGTGATTGAATCACGAGCAGATAAACAGAGCTTTGTGTTTTCCCCGTGTTTTCTGAGCGGGGCCTTCTCTTCCCGTGCATTCCCAAGGGGCAGAACTTAAAGGAACGAGCAGTGATTCACCGGGCCGTGCAGCACACCCAGCAGTGCTCATCCCTGCCACGTGCCTTCTGGCGGATCTCTGTGTGTTTCTTTGAAGGCAGCGGCAGTAATAACCTTCCTGGTCATTAATTTCAGATTTACCGCTCAAAAGAGGGAATAACCGAAGTAATTTGACTGAAGTAGGGTGCAGTGTGGAGAGACGTGTCTTTGTGCTGGGCAGCGAGTGGTTACCATGAGGGGACCCTTGCTGCAAGAGTCAGCGTGGTGCTCGTTCTGCTGTGCCATTACACTTTGGGACAACACCTCAGCCTAATTAGGCCTCGATTCTCAGCCCGCCATCTGTTCGCTGGGCCCTGCTCTGCTGCCCTGTGGCCCTGCCTGGCTCTGGGCTGCCTTGTCAGCTGAGACAAACTGGGCTGCCTACCCGGACCTGTGAGGAGCTTGCGCTGCCGGAGTGGTTTGGGGTGGACTTAATAAATGAGTCTATCTGGACAAGAAAAGACCCAAAAGACACACATGACAGCAAGTTAACAAACAGCTTGGGAAGACAATGGCCCTTTGCTCAGCCTCAGACTGCACGTCTCTTTGGCTCCGTTTCTTTTTGTGAAATGCCAAGGTTCTTTTCTCTCCTTCTCCCCCCCCCCCCCCCCCATTTTAGTCTCCTTTTCTGTCCCAAATCTTCATCTGACTCTCCCAAGCCTGGGCTTTTACCATGCCTGCTGCAGTGCAGTTAGCAGGCGTGGGTGCGCTGGCAATTAGTCCAGCTGATCGGCTTTCCCGGAGCACAGTGGGAAATGTCTTTGCTGTTATTGCTTAACAAAGAGTGGTGAGCAAGCAGGGAAGGTTTTGCCTGGCTGGTCTGTGCTTGTGGCAGCCCCCTGAGCCCGTCCTTCTGGGTGGGCAGCCCCAGGTTACTGCAGCTTCTGCAGGAGACCTGCCTGCATCTCAGAAGTGGTCCTGTCCAGGAACAGATTTAGCTCGGTGGATGCCTGCAATCTTCTGGCCTCAGGAACTTGAGATGTGTGTAATAATAATGTGATTTTTTTTTTTTTTTACCTTTGCTATTTGGATGCTGTACTGAAGAAGCTTCGTGTCTGAGTTGTGCTGGGAGCACTTGCCTGACTTCATCCTTACTTCCAGGATGTAGCATGGCAAACTGCACACGACTTGAACGGTCATAGCAGCGATTCTTTCTTTATTCTAGCAGCTTTTCCTTTTCTTTCCTAATCGTTGCAGAGAGGAGAGGACAGACAAACTGAGTAGTAGGAGCACTGCAGGTCATTAGATGCACAGGCAGTAATAGCTGGCTTTGCTTTTTCTCTTAAAACGCAGCAGAGAGAGGATATAGAGATCTGACAAGCAGACAAAGCCCTGAACAGAGCTTTTCTGACTCTGGATTAGAAGAGATGTGTGTATGTTGGCGTTTGTTTTACAGAATCCTTGTTCAACTGGGGGAAACACAGGAGCACAGCACGGAGCAACGTCCTGAGCCCGGAGCAGATCACGTCCCAGTGCCGTGACCCCATGCTGCTGCTGCTCTTTACTCGCGTTCCTCAAAGGGAAGCTGCCTTCCTGGTGGCTCTGCTGCTGGGCAGCCACCTGGCCTTAGCTTGGGGCCAGCTTTGTAATCACCGGTCCTCTCTGTGGGCGAAGGCCCCGCAGGTCCTGGTTCAAGGAAAGGGAGGGGTCATGTTGCATCAGCAGGGTGTAAGCAGGGCACCTTGGCATCGCCAGGGGATGAGTTACTTCCTGGTTTCCTGCTCGGTTTGTGTTCTGTAGGTAATAAAGACCCTTATCCCAAATGAGTTGTCTCCTAAAGTAATTAGTCACTTGAGGCTGGTGGTGACTTTGCTGTTTGGCAATGCTCGGGAGGTGGAGCTGAGGTGTTGGCCACTGCCGTTAAGCACATGTGGGCCTGCTCGCTGATCTTTGCTCTGGGAACGTTTCTGTGGGGACATCAGTGACACTTCGATCGCTTTTACTGCGTTGTATTTGTGACACATAACAGCACATCATTTAACGCTGTGCAGGTGATCCGTGTGTGCTGATTTTTGTGGCTTTTCCTTTTTTTTCTGCTGTGTCTTAGCAGTGGTTTGAGGTGAGACTCTTACCCCAAGCTGCTGTGGTGTGCTCAGCCGCTCTTCAGGAAACAACAGATCGTGGCAGAACGAACGATCTCTTTCTCCTTCATAGCATCACTCTGTACCTTAGAACTGTAGTACGATGTAAGCAGCAGCTTAGGGATATGTATGAGAGGTTTCTATTTCCTGCCCGTTGCATTACATTTGTGCACACAGGGTTTGTGATGTGTTTTCCGGAAGGATGGAAGTTCTGTCCCTCTGGTGGCACCTCCTGAGTAATCAGTTTCATCCTTCGTGTTTCCTGTGTTTTCCTCTTCAGCAGAACGCAGCCTCCTTAGAAGAGCTCAGTTCACATTTAACTCACGCTCGGCTCTGTATCTATTCGTGGTTGGATTCTGTTTTCAGTTAACTCATGGATGGCTTCATTGACGTCAGGAGATGCTGGGCACGCAGAGCAGCGCGGCTCTCCGTGGCTGTGCGCGTTTATTGCTTTCCTTTTGGCTCACGGAGAGAGATCTCTGGTGTCTGTCATTACAAAGAACAGATGCCCCTCATTTCAGACCCAAATTTATTCCTATCCCACACAGATCTGGTCAGCGTTCCTGCCCTGTTACTGCTGCACGCCGCGCAAACGCATGTGGAGCGGGAGGCCGTGCAGCCAAGCATACGAACGGTGATGGATGTTGAAGTTTTGCAGTCTCCCAGCATTAACAGCTTCTCGCTCTGCTCTTTCCACATTCTGAATTTGGCATCGTTACAGCTGGGGGAAGGCTGAAGCCGCGTTGCTGCGTGTGTGGGTGCTGGCCTGCTCGCGCCGTGCCCGCTGGGTGGCTGTAGGAGCATGGCTTGGCTTCTGCTCCCTGGCTGCGGCTGGATTTGTACATGTGAGTGGAGCAGGAATCGCACCTTTCAGCTTGGATGCTTTCCTGCATCTTTGATGTCTGATCTGTGAAGCAGGGTGAGCTGTGAGCGCTGCCCTGGCGCCCCATGGGTGCTGCGTGCTGTCAGACAGCATTGGGCCCTGCTCGTGGTGCTGCGAAGTGTGCAGCTCCTGACCTGCTGCCAGCCCGTGTGAGCACAGCCTGGCTGTGCTGCTGGGTGCCCCGAAGCGTGCAGGGAAGCCCTGGAGGAGCAGCCCTGTGCTTGGTGTGGTGGCAGCAGCTCCTGCTGTACGCTGCGCCGGCCCTTCCGAACCAGGTGGGTGCCCGCTGGGTGGACCAGCTGGTGGGGCAGCCCTGGGGCAGGGCCACAGAGCTCACGCCAGGCAGGCTCTGGCTCTGGCTCCTTCCCCTCTCCTCTGTGTTGCAGGGGTGATTTATAGATGCCGATACAAAAGCTCCCTGTTGAAGGCTCATTGAGTTTAATGAAGTCAGTTTGCTGTGCTTGGAAATGAAATAAAAAACCCCAGCGAGTCAGTAACCTTGAAATAAAGGAAGAGGGTGATTAAAATGCTTTATCCTGAAATGTCTGGGATTCTGAGCCGTTCACTGCTAGGCTTGCTGGTTAAATAGAGTCCTGACTAAAAATTAAGGAGATTGTATTAAAAGGAAATAAGTACATGCTGATACCAGAAGAGGAACATCTCCTGTGACTCACATCTCCAGAACCGCACCGCAGATGTATCCCTGCTTCCAAGCCAGATCACATGTCTGAACATATACTTTTTGCATTTTTGTGCTGGGATAACTGTAAATACCTGCCTCTGTTCGCAGAAAGGCGTTTCACAGGAGCTTCTTCCTTCTGTGAAATTACAGCTCAGCACTGGACTTGCTGAAACACATTCTTGCCCTCAGAGCCGCTGCTTTTTCCCTCTGTTCTGGCCCTCTTCCCAGGATGGGTGGCATTGCTCCCTGTGCACCCGAGTGCTGCGGGGACTGGAGGACAGCAAGGCTTGGGCAGGGAGCTGCTGCTCAGCCCCGGCCTTGTGCCTCTGATCCTGAGATCAGTGCAGCACACACCTTGCCTTGGTGGCCAGAGCCGTGGATGGGGGCCCAGGGCAGCCTGAGCTGGTGGGGGCCAAGCACCCTACAGAAGGGGTGGGGCTGGGGACTGTAAGGTCCCTTCCAACCCAACCATTCTGTGCTTCTATCATCTTTGAGCTCCCTTCCAAGCCATTCTGTAAAGGTCAGAGTTGCTTAGCTTTCCCTGCTTCACCTCGAACTCAAAACGTTGCCCGTCCGTGTCTCAATAAAAACGTGTGGGGATCTGAGGGTGAGAATCAGAATGTGAGTGCAGAGTCTTACTGCTGCAGTGTCACACCTGAGCTTGTGTTGGCCTCAGCAAGCTGGGGCTGCTGCTGCCTTAATATAAACCTTGTTAAGACGTATCCAAACTTGGGCTGTTGGAGAGTAGAGGCAGAGAATTGTTGCTTGGGTTTGACTGAAGGATGAGCTTCTTGCAAAGAAGTGATGTAAGAAAATACAGCGTAACGTGAAGAAGTGTAAATGGCCTCAAGTTGGGGTGAGCTGAGAACAGCTTTGTGAGTTCTTTTGTTTCCCTGAGTGATTCTGCACTGCTCAGTTTTGGGGTATTTTTAGATTCCAAGAGCTCTGCTGTGTTGCTGAAGGGATGAGGTTCTCAGGCTTTGATGTGGCTACGGAGCAGGCTCTGGTGTTTCACTCCGAGGTGTTTGGCTTTCTAGGAGTGAGGTGGAAGGAGGGATGCAAGCCTGGGTTTGTTCAGCTCCTTAACAGGAGGGGAGACGTCCAGTTGGTGATGGGCCGACAGCTGGACTTGGGATCTCAGAGGTCATCCTTAACAATCCTGTGATTATTCTTTAATTAGCTGTGTGCCAGGGAAGCTCTGCTACCCATGCAGCTCCCACGTGCCAGCAGGGCCAGCACTTCCAGCCCTGCTGCGGGGCTGTGTGTGGCCATGGCACCTCGGCTCGGCAGGCCTGCAATGGCAGGAACGCTCCTGGATCTCCTCCTGGCTGCAGAGATGATGCTGTGTGTGGCTCCAGCGAAAACCCTTTTATTTTCTTACGCCCACGTGCGTGTTTACTTCCTTGCCGTACCTCTCGGAGTTGAAAGTGCTCTTTCGTTATAAAAAATCCCCCGGCAAACGGGTGCTTTTGTTGTGGTCGGTGTGGGGATGGAGCAGCAGGCGCCGGGCTGCGCTTCCAGGGCCGCACTTCCAGGCAGGGCTGCGTTTCTCCCTGGCTGTGCGTGCACAAGGGAGGTATCAAGGGAGATACCGCTCATGGGGGCAGCCAGACCTCACCAGCATCCTGCACAGTGCATGCCCAGAGGTGCTCGAAAGCTTGCAGTGGGGGCTGTGCGGGTGGGTAGCTCCCCATGTGGTCCTGAGTTGGGTCCAGGGTCGCAGTGAGCCCCGTGTCCCTGTGCCAGTGCCATTATTGGGTGTGGGGCTGTGCATCCCAGGGCCTGAGCCCTGTGGCTGCCGGCCTCACGGTGCTGCACGTGGCCTTTGGGGCGGGTGATGTTGGTGCTGCAGGAGCTGTGGCTGCCGGCTTACCCCGCTGCAGCCATCAGGAGAGCTTGCTTGCAAACGAGCCAGCAAAGGCGTTTCCCTGGGAGCACTGATAATGTATCGGGGTAAACAACTTCAGAGCGTAGCTACAGAGGCAGAAATGTTTTTCTTCCCATGTCTGCTGGTGATGTTGCAGTAGTCCTTTTCCAGAAACGTGGGAGCAGCAGCTGCCTCAGCCTCTCCATACGTCCTTCAGCTTCACCACGAAGGCAACCTCTGCCTTCCTTTACAGCCGTGCCACCTCCCTGCTCGTATCCTCACGGCTCCAGGCCGTTCGTGGTCACCATGTCACTGGGTCAGCAGCACACATCTGTCCCCAGCGCCGTGCTGTGCAGCCCTGGAGTTGTTGTGGACGAGCCGTGTGGCACTCTGCCACAGCTCCCAGGCTGGCTCTCACTCTCCTGGCTGAGCACCAGCAGCTCCGTAGAGGATGTATGTATAAATCTATAAGCTGGTGATGCGGGCAGAGCAACTTGGGCATCCTCAAGATCAGGGCAGGGGAGAAAGCTGTGTGAGCACTCGTGGGGCTCTTCTGCAGGGCTGGAAGCTGTGCTGAGCATCGATGCGTGTGCCCTTCAGCGTGCTGGGACAGCCTGCACAGAAAATGGGAGCAAGCCGCCTTTGTTCTGCTGCCTCCTGTGCCCAAGCAGCCGCTCAGGTTTGTTTGTAGAGAGAGAGGGCTCTGAGATGTCTGCCTGTGAAGTGCTCTGCCCTCGAGGGTATAACAGAAAAACCAAGGGCTTTCGTGGGAGCTGCACGCCTCTCCTCCCCGCTTGTAAATTGCTGGCGATGCACTTTCTGCTGGGTTTTAAGCCTTTGGGATAAAACGGGAAACAATCAGAGGTCAAGTGAAAAGAAATAGTTTTGCTGAAGAAGTGAAGAATGAGGCTGGGATGTAGGTCAGATGCACGCAGCACAGGACTCGAAGGGCTGTTTTCTACAGCTAAATTGTACTTGGAGACTTTTTGAAGTGCGCATCTGGTGAGCAGATTGAAGGTACAAGCCTTCAGTGTTTGCATAGTAGTTTCTTTGCTTGCTTTCTAAAAATATGACCTGGAGACCTCCCTTCAGTGAAAAAGTTCACAGTCTTGCTAGGCTCCTCTCCCCTGCGCGTTGCTTAAATGACTGCAGGGCTCCAGAAACGCGGCTGTGTGCGGGTTGCCAACCACCTGCTGCTCAGCTTTGCTTACAATCAGAGGACCGCAGAGCCATGAAGGCTGGAGAAGGCCCCCAGGATCCCCACCCCACCGTGCCCGCTGCCCACTGCCCAGGAGCAGAGCATGGTGGTGTGCCCAGTTTGGTGGCTGTGTTGGTGCCACCCTCTCCGTGGAGCAACCAGGGGCATCGGGAGCATCCTCAGGGACCCGGGGTGGGTTGGATGGCCCTGCAGTACTGCCCACTGGGGCAGGGGAACTCTGATGGAGTTCAGGAGCAGCGGTAAGAGGGGGTGCCAGGGGTGTTCTTGGTTGTTCCTGCTGCTCTGCATCATGGGTCTGGCTGGAGGTGCTCCAGGCTGCGTCAGGCAGTCAGTTCCAGCCTTCTTTTCTCTGAGATAAATCTGGAAGAGCTCCGTTAAGGCAGCAGAGCTGCAGAAAAATATTTATAGACAGGAAGGGAATCTGGTCTCCCCCCACCCTTTGGCAGAGTAACTATCAGTTTCCTTAAGATACGCGCTTGGCAGCAGTGAAATGTACTTCATCCCATTGAGTATATTTCTCCTTAGCATTCGTCAGATGTAAAATGTCATGGATTTGTCATGTAACTTAATTTCTTCCATTCGGATGCATGCTAGGAATGAAGTCAGCCGAAAGGATTACAAAAGGAGCATTGATGTTGCGGTCCTTCAGCGCATCTGAAGGATCTGATTTAAATGAAAGCATTTCGCTGCTTTATGGGGCACTCGGAAACTGTCATGATCCTCTAAGGGGTCAGTAATCCGTAGCTGTAGGTTCATGCCCTGCTCTGCCTTCGCGTCTAGGACTGAACAGGCTGAGACTTGGTGATGTTCAGTTGCCACTTGCAGCATTTAGGGAGAAGCCCTGCGCTGTTTCCTCACCTTTAAGAGGGTTATCGCTCACGTTGAAGCAACAAAATGCATCAGAGCTGAGGTAATGGGAAGAGGTAGAGCAGTGAAAGCAGCATTTTCAGCTGCTTTTAGAAGGGATTGCTGTTGTGATCATGCGTAGAAGCATCCTTGGAGAGATACATGGTGAGGATGCTCCAGGTGCTCGGTCATTGCAGTGAGGAGCAAGCAGCGTCTCAGAGAGGAGCTGAGAACCAGAGCCCCATGCAGCCTGTCTTTGAGGACAGAGGCCGGGCTGCCCAGCCCCTCTGTCCCTTCTCGGGGTGTTTTTCCCTGCATGGCCGCTCTTGGGAAGAGATTTTCACCTGTGCCAGAAGGTGTAGGGATTTTGTGCTTGGGTTGGAGGAGAAGCCCCACTGCCTCTGTTCTGATCACGCAGCAGTCATGGGGTAGCTGAGCCCGGTGGATGTAATTAGGTGCTTAAGCTGTGGGATCCACTCGTGGGCTTTCTTCCTGGAGATCGTACGTTGTTTGAGTAATGCCACTGTGCGTATCCCTGAAAGTTGGCCTTGCACAATCCTTTCCAGGAAGGGAAACGGAGCCCAGCTTGCCTCCCAGAGCCCAGCGGAGGAGTTTAATATCTTAAATTCCCTTTAATTAAAGGTGAGGAAACTGAGATGTGGAGATTAAGGACCAGTTTTCTTAGGGAGTGCAGCGACTGCTTAGCACTGGATTTTCCAAAGAGCTCAGCTCCCATTGAAGTGGTGAAGGAGCACGCCGGTCTCAGAGCATCCATCCATCACACTGGGCACCGAGCTGATGGGAAATGGCCCCAGGGCAAAGCGAGGGCCTTCCTGTCCCTGTGTGCTTGGCTGTGGGATGGTCACATCCCAGCTGGGCCTGTGTAGTGCACGGACAGCTAGGAGCTTGGGCTGCTTTAATTGTGTGTGGGGGAGGCAACTGTGGAGTGTCCTTCTCCTCTGCACTGCCCACAGTGGGTTTATGTCTTAGAACTGTGGAATCTGGAAGGATTAGGGCTGGAAAAGACCTCTAAGGTGACCAGGTCTGAGTGTCAACTAAAGCGAAGTACATAGGTGTAAGGGAACCACCATCTACAGAAGGAGTCTTAAAAATTAGAGAAGGCACCGTAATCTAGTTTGGAGCTGTTGTTGAATTAATACTGGAGATATTTTTTCCAAAAGGCAATTCTACTCCGTGGTTTGTTCTGCGTGGAGACCCCAGTGTGGCACAACTCCCCGAGGAAGGAAGGATGAGTGCAGTGATATTTGAGGAAAAAAGAGGCGTAGTAAGTGAAGGAAAGGGTATTTCCCTGTCGAGGTGCTTGGGGTTGTGGTGTGTAGGCATGGCAGGCTGTTCCAGACATTGCCCTTGTGCTGGGAGCTCCATGTGCCTCGGGGCTGTGTGACAGCTCCGGCTGCTGCCAGCAGGATCCGCTCCCCCTTCCTGCTCCCTTCCTTTTGGTGCAGCTTTATGTGGACCCCTGATGGCCTCCGCTTTCCTCCCTTGATGTGGCTCCATTCAGATGGGTCCCAGAAGCTCCAGCAAAGAGCGATGTGGCTTTCTGCTGTTAAAAGGCGCACGCAGACTCCCATGGAAGTTGCTGATTCCCCTCGCTGGGCCTTCCTAAAATCAGAGCGCAGTCCCGGGTGCGCGTGCAGCTCATCCTCATCCTTCCTGCAGCAGAGTGGCTCCTGCTTCTGAGATCACTGGGACCATCCTCAATTCCTGCAAACCATCTCTTCTCGGGTGGTCGTGCAGCCCAGAGCGGGCTCAGGGAGTGGACAAGGTGAACTGAAACAAGGAGCTGCTGTGCTCCAGCGTAGCTCTCACCCTCCTTTGTCAGCACAAGGTGCAGCTGTGCAAAGCTGCATTGCCAACCCCCGGGTTTCAGCCAAGAAGTGAAAGTACACAGTGCCGTGCAGTAATGGTTTTGGGGTTTTCCTGGGAAATGCTCTGACTGGAGCTAAGAGAGGAAGGTGTCTGGGCAGTCGCGTTTCTCTGGGCTCTGTTTCCAGCCAGCCTGGAGCTCCTGAGTCTGACCGGCCTGAAGGCGAGGGAAGAGCGCACCGTTACTCGGTGCTGCTTTGCCTCTCCTTCTTCTTTCTTTATTTTTTAACAAGACCTATATTTTTTCCTGCTCTGTGTGCATACCCTCCGTCTCAGACCAGAAACCTTCATTACAGTTGCATTAGCGATGCAGCCTGCAGCCCTGCCCTGCATGCAGCTACCAGGGCAGAATTCGGCTCTGTTGGTGGAAACCACATCCCTCATGCGTTCCTGAAGGAGCCCTTCGGTTTTAGACCGGTGGGAGAGACCAGCCAACGTACGGCCGACTAGGCTGAGGTAACGCCGCATTGTTTGCCAGATGTTTCCAATCAGTGGATTTTTTTGGCCGCCTCCAGGAATTGAGTCGTCTGATTTCACTGCTGGGCGCAGGAAACGGAGCTGCCTGCACCTCAGCCGGGGCTGCGCTGCAACTGCTGCGCTCCCAGCTGGCACCCACCGGCCCTACACCACTCCTCGCAGAGATTACCTTTAACATTTCCATTTTCCTGTCCTGTATTCCCCCAGGGCCGTGCCCTGAAGCAGGGAGAGCTGATGTGCAGCTCACTGCTGCTGCAGATGCTGGTGCATGCAAGGCACAGCCAGCCCTGCGTGAGGTGCGGGCTGCTCCGCAGCTGCACTGTCACGTAAGGAAGTCTTCCACAGAGGGGAGGGAGCAAGGAGAAGGGAAACCAATAAATCACAAGTTGATAGAAAGTTATGGCAGATCGGCAGCAAGATCAGGAAGGAAGGCCTTCTTTGTGTATTTCTTTCCTTTCTGAAAAGTCACGTGTACCAGCCTCTTGTTTTAAACAGGTGCACGAGCAGCACAAGCCAAGCATGAACGAGTAACAGAACCCCGTTCCCCCGTAGTATCTTGTCATCATTAAGGTTGGAAAAGACCAGGATCCCCTCAGCCACCCCCTCCATGCCCACTGCCCACATCCCTCAGTGCCACATCCCCACGGCTCTGGGGCACCCCCAGAGATGGTGACCCCCACTCCCTGTGCAGCTGTGCCGGTGCCTGACTGCTCTTTGGAGAAGGAATTGTTCCTCATACCCACACTGACCGTTCCCTGGTGCAGCTTAAGGCAGTGACCTCTCCACCTTCTGCTGTCACCTGGGAGCAGAGCCTGGCCCCCACCTCACTCCGTCCTCCTCTCAGGAGTTTTAAGGAGCGATGAGTTCTCCCCTGAGCTCCTCTGCATTGAACTGTATGATCCCATATCCCTCAGCTGCTCCTGTAAGACTTCCAGATAATTCATTTGTCCTCCACTGCAGGCGGCTGGGGCCTCTCGGGGCACGGACAGTCCTTCTGAAGAGGGCTGTGTGTGCAAACGGGGACAAGTTCTGTGCTGGTGAACAGTGAGGCCGCAGAGTACGTTGTGTTTGCTCCTTGCAGTGGGTGTGCTGACAGAGCGAGGGGGTCAGAAGCGTCCCTGCCACTGGACTTGTGCGCTAATTATTTATGCAACAGGAATTAAGGACAGGGCCTAGCTGTGGGAAGGCGATGCAGAGGAATATGCCTTTCTTGGGTGGTTTCAGGCACGGTGCCGCACTGTAAGTGCATCCTGTTTTCAGTCTGCGACGTGGGGCCGTCCGGGATGTCCTGCTGAATTCCTGTAATCCCAAAGCATGCACTCCAGAGGAGGTCCAGGATGATGCAGGTCCTGGGCAGGGCGCTGCTGAGGAAGCATCCGTAAAGCGCTGTGGGACGCACGCGGGCTTTGCTAATCCCGACCCATTTATCAAGAGCTGTGACCCAAGAGCAAGGGACACGCGGCAGGCACAAACATTTCCAGCTGGCTGCACCTTTGTGTGCCTACTCCTGACTTTGCTGTGCTCAGTTGGTGTTCCGGGCACGCAGGCAGAGCTGGGGATGGCTGTCCCTGGCCCCGGCTGCGGCCGCACCGCTCCCTACACCCACACTGTCTGCTCGCCGAGCGTGTTAAAGCTTGACATCACCGCTCAGCCCCGTTCTGGTTTCGCAATAATAAAAAGCAGAGTCTGGAGAGAGGGCTGCCAGTTTTAATAAGCGGGGAACACACCCAGCCAAGTTTACTTTATTGTTCTTGGGATACGCGAAAAAAAAAAAAATACTGTTTGTACAATAACATTTTGGAGGGCTTGGCCGATTCCAGCCTTTCCTGCCTCCTCCTTTGTTTTCCGGATACATCAGCAGATGTCCATGGAAGTGCTAAATCTGTACCCTGCCTGACCTTTGCTATTGAGGAAGGTAAATCAGTTCTGGCAGGAGGCTGCCCAGAATATCTGTATTGCCTCTGTAAACAAATCTAATTAAAGAAGAGCCTTAACGAGGGTTTTTTTTTTTTTTTTTCCTCCCTGCTAATGTTTTAATCGGTAACCTGTATCAGCACAGTGCCTTGGTGAATTTTGGTGCTTCCCTGGGAGGTGACAGCCCCATCCTGAGGCGGTGTCTGCAGGATCTGGTGCACGGACCTGAGCAGCTCCCAGCGCTCAGAGCTGGCGTCGCACCTCACATGTCCTGCACTAATCAGTTCACTGAGCTAATTAATTCTGCAGAACGTGAGGGCAGGGAGCCGTGCTTGTCTGCAGCACTGGCAGTGAAAATATCCGACTGCCTTCCGTTGGAGCTCTTGGCTTGGGCTGTTTGCAAGATAGCTCTTGCTCTCATGACACGCAGTAAAATTATTATAGTGATTAAAAAAATAAATAAATCAAACCACGACTTCGACATATTAGCAAAATAAACACCGACAGAAATATCAGGCTTTTGTACTTGGGCTTAAAACAACTCAGACAGGAAGCTCATACCAACGCCCATTTCAGCAGGAGTCGTGTGCCAGGAAATCAATACGAGGCATTTCCAAATGAGAGCCACGCTCTGCTCAGGCAGGGAGCCACGGCGGCACGGTGCTGTGCGGGGCTGAGCGGGCACGGGGCCGGGAGGGAGCGAGCGGGGCACAGATGGTTCTTTGGGGGAAGCCAGGGCAAGCTCTGACATGCGGGCAGAAGGTGGTGGAGGTGAAGTGCTGGTGCGACGCAGTGGCTGGAAATGAGCTGGGTGCTTCTGTGGGCTCGTGGGCTGCTTTTAGGGGGTGGGGGTAAATGCACCTGCAGGCGTCTGTGGTTTAGGGTCCTCGTGCCCTTAAGGGCAGTCCAGGTGGAGGAGGCCCCTCACTCTTCACCTGTCCCTGGGCCACTTTCCTCTGACCTTGTAGGCTGATGCTGGGATATTAGGAGTGATTTCTTCTCTCAGAGTGCTTGGGCACTGGCACAGCTGCCCAGGGAATGGGGTGTCACTGTCCCAGAGCTGTGGGGATGCAGCAGTGGGGGACGTGGGCAGCATTGGGGCCACACCATCACCCTGCTGTCACCTGCCTGTGCTGTGACGTAGCTCTGCTGGCTTTGTGGGTAGGAGTTTGTCCGACCAATTGGTTCTTTAAGCTCCTGGCTGATGTGCTTCCATCGGGAAATCAGAAGAGCAACGTGCTGAAAGGCTGTGCTGTTTTTTAAGTCCTTGCTTTGGGTTGTGGGATGGGTTGTGTGGCTGCCGCATGTGTACGAGCACTGAGGGCAGAAGTTCAGCATGGGTTGGACTTCCGTAAGAACAAAACCAAGCTCAGCATGGGGAAGGATATCTCCCTTAGGGCTGTGTGGAAACCAGGTGGCAACTCGTTCTGCAATCTGCTCGGTAACATCAGCACGAGTTTCTTTTGGCACTGGGAAAAATCAGGATCCTTCTGCATCCTAATGCTGTGCGTGTCCTGCAGAGCTGTGCTCTGTGGCATGGCATGGTGTGGGAGGGAGCGTGGTGCTGGGCAGTGAACCTTTTTCCCAGAGGGAGAAATGGGGAACTCTGTGCTTAATTAAACTCGTCGAAACAGACTTGAAGGGGTTCTGAAGGCCGCCTTGCAGCCTTAGAACAAAGCACCTGCAGCTTCACACGGTGCCTGTGAAACTCCAGGGTGTGCGTGGAGTTTTATTAGTGGCTTTCCTGCTCTGTGTTAGATGTTTTGGTGGATATCACAAGGTCCTAATTGGTAAAACATGTTCTGATTAAGCAGCCCTCTGCCCTCATGCTTGGCTGGCCATCCAGACACTGTTTGTCAGGGAACATAGGAGGTGCAGGAAGGCTGACATCTCTTAGCAGCTACGCCCTGATGGTGCTGGAGCAGGGTTTGCTGGGCGTAGCTGCAGGAAGATGTGGCCCACTGCCCGTGGGGTCCTGCGATGGGCTGTGAGAGCTCCCCTGGGTCTCTGGTGTGTGGGCTGGAGGGGTGCTGGGACAGTGGGTGCCAGCATCTGCCTCCAAACAGCAAACCCCTCTCAGCTTCCACTTGTCTGGGGCACTGAGCATTTCTTGGTACCCACTGTGGCTGCCCATCTGGGCACTGAGCATCTCTTGGCCACTCCCTGTGACAGCAACGATGTCAAGTTTAGATTTGTGACTGCTGAGTGGGGTGTTCCCTGCCCACTTAGCACACAGTGATTTGGGATGGTCCATGGGACATGCCTGGGTCCATGGCTGCTGCAGCCCGGGGCGATGCTGTGCCGGGTTTGGCTCCATGCGCTGGCTGCTTTGCGGATGAGCTCTGTTTCTGGGAGGGCTGGAAGTGAACATGGTTTATTCTTTTTTCTTTCAGAGCAATTGAGTGATGTTCAGTTTTGGGTGGTTCTGTTTTTCTTCTGACAAATGCTTTTGGAAGAGGATGGCCGCAGCAGAGGATTGCACAAGAGGTGCTGGCCGTCAGCAGCGGGGACGTGGGGGCTGATACCTCCCAGCCAAGGGGAGAGGCCCTGCATGTACTGCTGTGCACTGCTGAGCTGATCCCAGTGCCGATGGTAGAACCACAGAATGGTTGGGTTGGAAGGGATATCACAGCCCCCAGCCCCACCCCAGCCCACAGAGCCCATCCATGTCCTCGAACACCTCCAGGGATGGGGTAACCACAGTTCTGGGCAGCAGTGCCAGGGCCACAGTACCTTTGGGTAAAAAATATCCTCCTAACATCTCCCCTCTTTTAGTTCAAACCCTCGTCCTGTGACTGTCAGCCCGCTCGCTGCGTGTTGCTCTGCTGCTCTCATAGAGGGGTTTGCTGATGCTGAGGACATCACCGCAGAGGTGATGGCACGGAGAACACAGAAGGATTCCCTGAAGGGGGAGCACGTTGCTGAGGAGCCCCTGCTGTTGCTCCCAGCCGCGTGCTGCAGGCTGTTGGCCATCAGCTGTCAGAGCCTGGTGCCTTGGGAACAAACGTGTGTGCCTGGAAGGAGCATTAATTACCGCTTTTTGAGCTGCGTGGTTCGGGAATTGATCATCTTTCCTAGTCCCGTAGTGCTGGGAAGGATCTGGTTGCTTTGTGTTTTTCTTGGCACGGCTTTAGGATGGGCATTAGCCAGCCGGGTCTGCACTGGCTCCTGCAGAGGGGAATTAAGATGGATGTGGTGCCCTGGGAGTTTCACACCAGCCTTATAATGCTCTCGTTCTGTCTCATTTTGAACTAACAGCGCGTCGTTTGGGCTGGTATGAGTTGTGTAGCCGAGGAGCAAAGCTGCCCGTTTTAATGGCACCAGTTGCAGTCAGTGGGAAATCCTGGCTGTGAAATAGTAATGCTTACCTCTGAAGGCGCCTCTCTTTTCCATCCACCCGACTGATGAGTACTGGCTGGCCTTGCCCCAGGGTGTTCAGTGCTAGCTGGAATTCTCCCCTGGGGGGAAAGCTTGGGGAAGACGCCACTGTTTTTTGCAGAGATGGAAAGACTTTAAGGAAAGAGGTCTTGACGTTGTTCCTTTCAGCATTCTACAGGACAGCCTCCAGTCTCCTTGCCCTTAGGGTGCTGTCCCTGTACTGGGTGTCAAAGCCTGAGCTGGGAGCCCAGCCCTGCTGGGCTGGGAGGGGCCTTTTGGCATGCAAGAGAGGAGCACAGTGATCTCATCTCCCACTCCTGAAGTGGCCTGTGGTCTGAATTACCCACTCCATAGACGGGCCCTGAGGATTAAGCCCTGCCTCTGTGTGTGCCACTCCCTGTGCCGGGCTGGGGTAGAGCCAGGGGATGGATGGGGCAGAGTCCTGAGGATGGATGGGGAAGAGCTCTGAGGATGGATGGGGCAGAGCCAGGGGATAGATGGGGCAGAGCCATGGGGCTGGATGGGACAGCTCTCTGTGCTCAGCCCTGTTGGCCCTCTCGAAGCCCACACGGTAGGATGGAGGTGAGCTGAGGAGCAGAGCATCTCCCAACGTCTCTGGTGCTTCAGACCTTCAGGACAGGACTTTATGCTGCTTCCAAGGAAGGAAAAATCTTCTGGATGTTTCTGTTATCAGGCTTGGTAAAGATTTATACAATAATGTTGTGAAAGCTCCCATTTCTCCCAGTTCAGAGATGCATTAGAACTTCCCCAGCTTTTATGTGACTTTGAGCCTGAGGTTTTGGGCTGAACCCCCTGATCTCTGACCAGAGGTGAAGTGCAGGGTTGGGCCATCCCTCGGCACCCCATCCTCAGCACTGGTGCTGCATGTCTTACCTGTTTATTTCAGGGAAGTACAGCAGGAGCTGCTGCTGTTTGTGCAGAAGATGCTGTCCGTAGAGGGCTGCCTTGCCACCTCTGTGCTTCATTCTGACCAGGACCCAACTGTGTAGGCTGGGTAAATCTTAGAAAGGTAGATCTTCAAAAGCTTTGACCCAGTCTTTCTGTGCCTTTTTGAGCAGGGTGTGAGGGTGCTGTGACGTGGTGCCATGCAGCACTGTCAACACCTTTAGTCCGACCCAGTATTCCCCATTGGTGGTGTGAAACAGCACCTGTGGGACCGCTGCTGTGCCTGTCCTGCTTCTGCTTTCAGAGCCTGATGGCATTCAGGCTGAGCATGTGTCAGGAGGGGCTTCTCTAGGAGCAGTTGTCAGCACGGGGGCAGTGCAGGGAGGATCCTGCCTTTAGTGACTGCAGAGACCTGGCTGGTACTGTCTCTGACCTCTGTGGATGGGTGCAGGGAGGGGTATTTCCCCCCTTGCCGTCTCCAGCAGTGGATGCAGGCTGCTTGCTGCTGGCGTACAGCTCTGGCTGTGGGATCTCCCTGCTGGGGTGCAGGGGCTGCAACCACCCTCACAGTACAGAAGTGTTCTTTTTTCTTCCCTTTTTTATCCCTTTTTGTACTGGATTCTCCTCTTGAAGTCTGAGCCCCGTCCTGTGCAAGCCTGCGCTCCTCCACACACACAGCAAAAGGCTTTGGAGACTCTTGCAGCAATTTGCATGTGCTGCTTGCTCGTACTAATACTTCCTGGTGAGTTGTTGCTTTAAGGAGGAAAAAATAGATGTAACTAGATCCCCTGAATCCCTCTAATAAATACCAGATGTGCTTCCATGAGAAATTCAGGTTTCCTGCTCAGCGGACGGTCCCTCCTTTTGCTCCATGGTACCAGGCAGGATTCATCCTGCTCTCAGCTCAGCCTTGGCTCATCCTCATGCAGTGCCATGCCTGGTGTCTGTGTGAGTGTTTAACCCAGTTCCCATCCAGCGTGGGAAGCTGAGGGAAGTCAGGGCTCTAGTGCACGGCGGCCCTAAGGGCTCTGGCTCTTGCTGCATGCAACTTGGATGTTGAAAGGACAGAATGTCACTCGTGCTTGGCGATGCCTTTTCGTGTAGGTGCCTCTTGGTGTGTGCAGCAGGCTGTGTGTGTGGGAAATGAACGTGCCTCCAGGTGAACGTGTGATGCAGCATGCAACGGGGGCTAAAATGTGCTCATTAGCAGAAGAGAGCCCCTTGGTAAATACTGTTCTTGGGTGTCCCTATGCCCACAGCCTGTGACTCCAGGCTCATGCGAGACACCTCTGCTAATGGTGCTGGCGTTAATGGGGGTTAATCAAAAGAGCATTACTGCTTATTTTGGGGCTCTTAATGAATGGTAGAGCCTTTGGAGAGGAATTAGGTAGCTTAGCCTTCTTTTCTTCTTCTTTTGTTGATATTTACAGTGTCAAGGTCATAACAGGAGGACTGGAGCAGCGGCAGGGGAGGGCTGTGTGCTGCTAGTCCCTCCTGGAGGAGTGAGCTTCCCAGGAAAGCCTGTCTCATTCCTCCCGTATGTCCTGTCTGGATCTGATGGTGCAGGCATTAACAAAGCCATCCAGCATCTCTCCAGTCATGGCGGGTAACCTGCCTTCCAGCACCGGCTCCACAAGTGCCCCGTGTGCCCTGGTGGGTGCAGCCAGCCCTGCTCTGCCCCGTACCCGTGGGGGTTGCTCCAGGCAGAGGGTGCAGTGCTGCTGGCAGCGCTCTTGCACATTTATGGGTGCTCCAATTCAAGTTTATCAACATACATCAAAGGGATTTTTGATGAAAGACAAGGTTCTTCTGTTTACTGAGCTGTGAAAATCACGAGGCGGATATCTCGGTGAAAGATCTCTGAGATGAGAAGGTTAAATTAGGAGCGTATTTGTGGATAAACAAAGGCCATTGTAGTATGTGTGTCATCATCAGGTGAGAAAACCTGCAGGAACCAGGGATAAAGACGACCCTGGAAGTGTGACTGGAGCCAGAGAGAAATTACTCCTCAGACCCAGTGTGAACCTCCCCTGGTGCAACCTGGGGCCATCACCTCTCGTCCCATCACTACACCCATTGCAGTGGGTGTGCCACGACCTACCCTGTGTACAGCACGGTGCCTTCCCAGGGAGAGCTCCTCACTGAGCTCACAACACACGCTTAACTACTCGTGCATGGCATGTGAAGCTTCAGTGACTCCGGTGTGTGCTGGAAACGTCAGTGTGCTGATCATAAGCAGAAGCCCAGGAAGTGTGGTTAGGGCTTTATTTGGAAAAAGCAACCCGGTAGAAGCTTTTATGGAGAAGCTTTTATGGGTCTAACATTGAACTTTAGGGCTGGTTTTGGGATGGCTGCAGTAAAAGCGTTTAAAGAATAACCAAACCCGTGCAGTCACTCAGTTGCTGCATGTCTCCCAAGGGGGTTTTGTCCCATGTCTCAAAGCTTGGAAGAGTTTCTGAATTGCTGTGAGGAGTGCAGTGCCTTGGGTCACCAGGTGAGCTCTGTTTGCTGTGGAAGCTATTCATGTAGCAGTAAAGCATAGAACTGTGGAATCATTCAGGTTGGAGAAGCCCTCTCAGATCCCCAGTCCAACCCCCACCCAGCCCACCGTGCCCACTGCCCACAACCCTCAGTGCCACATCCCCACGGCTCTGGGACACCCCCAGAGACAGTGACCCCCACTCCCTGTGCAGCTGTGCCTGTGCCCGACCACTCTTTGGAGAGGAAATACTTCCCAGTGTTCAACCCCAAAGCTCGAAACAGTGTTTGAGACACGTGTCGTCCACGGAGGCAGCTCATGATGGTGAGTGAGCTGGGAGGCAGACAGGGAGGACAGTGGGAGCTTTTCAGTGAGGGTTACCTGGCTATGGTCGTGGTGGCTGTCAGGAAGGGAATGGGCTTTGTTCACAGTGCTGTCTTTTTGCAGTCGGTTATATTTCCCAAATTAGGCCACAGTAATGCGAGTGAGAATGAGTCCAGCCCCCTCCCAAGCAGCTCCCCAGCCAGGGTTGCACAGATGGGTGTCCAGGTGGGTCTCATCCACCAGCACCCCCAGATCCCTCTCCTCAGAGCTCCTCTCCAGCAGCTCATCCGCCAGCCTGTACCGGTGCATGCAGTTATTCCTCCCTAGGTGCAAGACCCTACACTAGTTTGTTTCTGAAAGAAGCCTTAAAACTAGCCTTGTTCTGACTTTTGAAGGCGGGACCCCATCAGCTGGTAGGGAGTCCAGGTGCCCCTGCAACCCCATTACTCAAGCAGCTTCATAAAAGCCTGCAGTAAAATGTCTGTGAACATTATGTCAGCGAATAGGCGTCCAGGGGGCCTTGCTGGGAGCACTGGGAGGGAGCTGGGACTCCCTGGCACAGAGCAGCCTTGTTCAGGACTGGCCAGATGTCTCAGAGCTGTGCAGGTTGCCGTGGATGATTTGGGTACTGAAAGTGAGCACTGGGTTCACACATGCAGCCAGTTGCCTCGCGGTGTGTGCAGCTGATGGTATAAACAGCTTTCCTGCTTCTCGGTGACTTGCTCTCCCTGCTCAGCATTGTGTTGTGGTGCTCCCAGGCCTCCCCAGCAGCCACAGCTCTGCCTCGTCCTTGAGAACAGAGGCATCAGCCAGGCAGGTCCTCACAGAGCTCTGCAGGAAGCTGCCACGTCCTTGGAGCTGAACGCTTCAATACTGAAGGGCAATGGGGAAAGTACAGACAGACCCGTGGTGAAACAACAGATATCTGCTCTGGTGGTTTGAAACCACACGGTTTTTAGGCACGAGAGTTATTCATGTGATGCGCAGAGAAGTGCTTGTGTGCCATGTGTTTTCAGAAGCCCTTTTATTGTGTTGCAGGCAGAGGTAAGGAGGCAGGAGAGCCTTGGGGGTCAGCTATTGTGGAGCAGGAGATGGAGCAGCCTGACTGCGTGAGGAGGTTCTCATTATGGCTGGAAAGTCACCCGTCTGTGGTTTGCTTTGGCCGTCCACCTCTTCTGTTGGGCGCAGCGGTGCTGGCAGTAGTTAGACCTGTAAATATTTTCAGTATAAACCAGAGTTTATAGCACGCCTGTAAAAATTCACGTGGGTTTGGAGCCTGGCGTATGGGAGCCTTCTCTTGTGTTTACATTTTTCAGTGTAACAAACTTTCAGATAAATCGCTCTCACAGTTCATCAAGTACTCGAATGCAGAAAAGAGGAGGTAAATAGTTTGCAGTGTTTAAGATGTGCTCATCACTTCTGGTTGTTTCGCTGTTTGTAGAGCCTTGTTTGCTTAGTCTAAAGCACCAAGCACACCTCGTGGAGTTCCTGATCCTCCTGAACTCTAATTCTGACGCTGAGATCTTGTGTACGGACGGAGTTATTTAAGTGCCAGAACACATGCCTTGGCCCAGCACACACAGAGGTTTGTTGGTGAGCATCTCCTGTGGCCGATGGGCGCAGGGCACAGGCCTTGGGAGCCCTGGGGTGGGTCCTGCACCTGAAGGAACAGCCTGGGTAGTCCCAGATGGGTCACCTGTGTGCTTTAAGCTGTGGCAGCTAATAAGGCTGTTTTTTGCTGGTGTTAATGAGCTAATGAGCCCAGCGCACAGCTCCCCGTGCTTTGTTCTGGAGTCTGGCAGCTTTGACACGTGATGGTGATTGGATTCTGTCCTGGGCTTTGTGTCACCTATGTGATGTGCTGCTGTGTGTTTCCTGATGTCACTGCTGTACCTCTCCGTGCTTTTTGCGTGGGGTTGTGGTGACCTGGTTGCAGTGGTGGGTTTTGTGTGGGGCAAATGGTGAAGTGGGAAATGAATCGACCCTGGTTAGGTCCTCACACGTGTGATTATGTAAGTAAGTGAAAATCCAGAGCAGTGACATGGATCCCTGCTGGGGCTGGCCTGGCTCTGGCCTTGGTTAGGAAAGGCAAGCTGCTGGTGCAGGGCTGAGCACCCCAGGTGCTTTTTGCTTGAGCAGATCAGCACAAGCAGCCCTGGCCGCTGCTGCTCACCCCATGCATTTGTGTTGGGAAGACACTTCAGCTGCCTTCAGAATTCCAGTTAGGGGAAATTTCTTTAACCGCTCTTTTATTACTGTGGTGATAAAAGTTGACCTCGCAGCTTGGCTTGGGCAGGAGCTTTGTTGGCGGCGAGGTCGGAGGTGATGCACGACAGCCATCCTCTGCAGACCGCCTCTCATCCTTAGCACCATGGCACGGAGCAGTGCTCCAGCATTTTGGGGCATGGGGAACATCACTGTCACTTCATCATGCTGCCTGTGTCAGCGTGGTTAACTCCTGCCCTGCACTGAGTGGTGTTGAGGCAGGGATGTGGGGCTGGGGCAGCGTGCATGGGGCAGGGAGTGGTGCAGGTGCCAGCACAGAGGGGCTGCCTCAGTCCTCCAAGTGTGGCTCATCTGCTCCTGTGAGCCCAGTGGTCTGTTACACAGCACAGGGGTGTTTGGGAGATGAGATTTACACCTCTGGATAGAATGTGGCCTCTGATCCGGCTGTTCTTTACAGCTGCTTTTGTGCTGAGATTGTGCAGTCCTCTTGCACAGATGGCTTTTGACAGTCACTGATAGGTGCTGCTGTCCGTGATGATCATTTTTCCTTTTCAGCAGAGTAGTTGATAGGCAGCTGTTCAGTTCCACAGCTGGGTGTGCAGCGTGTGCTCCGGGGCTTTGTAGTGAGCAACGTCAGGCAGGACGGGAATCCTCTGGTTAGAGTAAAGCTTTTCTTTTCAGTGGAATCTTCATAAAGCTGATAAAAAGCAATACACTGTAAGAGGAAAAGCCCGTCAGTAATTGGGAGCAGACCGTGATTGTCACACTGCTCAGCCTTCACCTTCTGTTTCACACCGTTGCGTGCTGGCAGGGGATCAGGAAGGTGTAAACCTGCATACAGAAGGAGGTGGGTTGCTCTGGACAGTGCATTCATCATTTCGTGGCAGTGATAGAAAATAAAATGTTCAACACATCTCTCGAGTGCGTCTCCCAGCACATCCCAGCGTACCGTGCCCAGCAGCTGGGTGCGTGCTGCTGCATCCTGGCTGCTGGGACTGCTCCCAGCTCCTGGCGGATCTGAGCATGGGCTGGAGCTGGAATGTGCTTTCCCAGACATTTCACTAAAAGCTCTTCAAATTGTGGATGATGTGGTGTGCCTTATCAGTGGTGAGTGCATTTGAATGAGCGAGTAAAGCGGTGAGGCTGAGGCGTAATCTGCCGGGATGGGTGAGTCAGCTGTGAGCTGGGCTCTGGAGCTTTTGCAGCGTGAAACAGTTTCTCAGTGTCGGATTAATGAGGTTTCAGCTTTTCCAAAAGCTGAAAAGTATTAGTCTGGGTCTGAATTTCTGAATGGTATAAACAGCCCTGTGGTGAGAGCAGCCGTTTCTCAGCCGTTGCTGGCCACCGGGACGTTCGAGATGCTTCTCAGATGGAATTTCAGCAGCGAATGTCAGCGGGACCCGGCTTGGCTCACACCTCTGCTCCTGCCCCAGGGCTGCAGCTGCAGCTCCCAGTGCTTGCTGGGAGCACTGGGAAGGAGCTGGGCTCCCCAGAACGCACACAGACTGTCTGCGCAGCCATGTGTGCATCGTGAAAGACATCCTGACTCTGCTCTTGTCTGTGCAGTGCCGATGCTGGTGGGGGTCTCAGTGGAGCGGTGTGAGATTCACATCTCGAGGAGCTCTCAGGATAATGTGTAATCAGTATGCATGTGTTACTGCTGATAAAGCAAAGAAGCGATCTGCAGAGCAGCACAGCAGCTTCAGTTGGGACCATGGAGGAGGGAGAAATGAACATCAGTTCATTTCATCACATATCAGCAGATAAGTGGGGCCGGTGAGAAGTCCTGGGATGCACGCAGGTGTGTAAAGGAGAGTTGTGCACCGAGTGCCAGCCCTGCACGCCGATGTCTGCAGGATCAGATGCCTTGCTGGGAGCGTCTGGGTGCTGTGTGCAGAGCTTTTAGATCAAAGAACGGTTTAATAAGGGAAAAAAAGGGGGAAGGAGGATTAGAACAATAAGTAGGTTTAATTTTAGCCTTGCATGGATTCCTCATAAAGTCAGCACACCCAGAATTGCCTCAGTGGCCTCTAGCTTTCCTAAATAAACACACCGCAGCGGGACTGGAAAGTGAAGCCATGCAGAGTTACAGAAAGCTGTATTTTAATGTTGCACAGGAGGGCTAAGGGCTCCTTTACTAGCTGGATCTTGGAGTTAAATTGTAATGCTGGACCAAAGTATACAGGGCTGCCTCAGTAGGCAGGTGCTGCAGTTAGCAGCAGAGCTTCACCGACCCGCAGGGCTGTAAGGATGCCTGCTCTTTCTCAGTTGTACAGGTTGGGAGGTACGGATTTCACTTACGGCCCAATTTTGGATTTACATTGTGAGAAAACTCAGTAGGCATTAAGAAAGCTTGAAATAGTTCAGACAGTGCCATAAAACAGTCAGTAACACAGAAAGAATGAAGGTTGCAGCTCATCGTCGTGGAGGCTCCGGAGATAAAGCTGGGAGAGCTGGAGGTGGAAGGCCACAGGCAGGGCAGTTCCCAGGTGCTGTGCTCAGTGTCTGCAGGCAGTTCTGCTGCTGGGCTGGTGGGTGACCCCGAGCTGGGATGTTCCAGGTGAGGGTAGGGGGGCTTGAAGTCAGCAGCTGAGGAAACGAGCAAGGCTTTGATGGCAGTGGGATAATCCGCATCTAATAAGAGCAGGGATATTGCATTAAGCCCCACGTTGTTCCATCAGTACTACGGTGAAGCCAAAAACGTACAAAGGTTTGCTTTCTTCTCTCTTGTGGTTGTGCAGATTGGAAATGATCCCACTCAGAGGAAAGGCAGGAGAAAGCGAGCTGGGAATTAAGCTGCGCTGCCACGTCTCAGAGAGGAGCTGGTGTTAACCTGCACCACGGAGCTGCTGGAGCTGCACATAAGGTTTCCTGGTGTTGAGTGCTCATTAGCAGGACTGAGGCTCAGTTCTGCTACTGCAGCTGTGGGAAGCTACCTGGGTGTGTGCCTGCCCCAGGCTGCTGCTGGAAGCGCAGGGGATGCATTGCTGGCTCTGATAGATGGCAGTTCTCCCTCTGCTGCCCCTGTCCTGCTGTCTCCCAGGACACTTGTCGGTGACCTGCACCAAGGACATGCTCTCTGCAATGGATGGTCGTGTCCTCAGGCTTCTGGGCACGGCTGTGAGTGGGAAATGGTTTCCTGTGCTCGGAGGCTGTTGGAAACCCCTCGTGTTTTGGGATGGATGTGCTCTAATTGGCTTACTAACACACGCGGGGCCTTCGCTGGGAGCGGATGGATTAGGAAGAGCCTGTCCTGTTTGATGTTGGCACGTTAATGTCACGATTCATAAATAAAAAGGATTTAGACTTCAAGATCATAAGATTAGCAAGAAAGAGCAACAGCCTAATGCCATTAATTAGCAGCGCTTATGCTTTTAAGTCACTCAAGATGCTGCCACGTTTGTTTTCCTAAACAAAAAGCCTGTGAACTGTCATTACAATGAAGAATAAGTTAGAAGAAGCCGAGTTCTGTCCGTGCGTGGCAACCGGGAACGCTCGGGGGACAGCAGCCGTGTGTGGGGTTGGGGTGGGCTGGGTGTGCAGTGCTGCTCTGTGGCTCAGAGATGCTGTTGGGGGGACAAATTGGATGGAGCTGGGCTTTGTCCAGTAGGTTGAATACGTATGTTTCCTTGATGCGCTGCTAGTTTTATTTTTAACTCTTAGGCAATTTAATATTTTGTGGGCCTGCTAGTATTTCCCCCTGGTTTTCCATCTGCTACTGTGATTAAATGAAGTTGTAGCTTTATAGTGCCAGTCCAGAGCAAACGAAATGGAAACCTTACCTATATTACTTGGCACGTGGACAGTAGACATGAATAACTTAGGAATTTGCGGGGAAAAAGAGAAGTTATGTGTGCTCGGAGCCAGAATACGGTCGGGAACCAGCCCCTGCAGACAGGCTCGAGCTGTGGCTGCCGAGCAGAATGCCAAAGGCTTCTGAGCCAGGGCTGCGTGGAGGGGGAGGGTGGGAGGAGAAGTGGCAGTCCTGGGCCTGCAGGTAGCCACAAAGTGCTGCTGTGTGTGATGCCCCCAACCAGAGGAGCTGGAAGTGGCCAGGGGATGCCTGGGAGTTGCTTCACTGGGCTTCAGGGAGCAGGAAATACAGATCCCGAATATGTGTGGCTAATCATGAGCAGAGCCAAAGCTGTGCAAGGAGCAGGGTTGAGCCGAGGGAGCAGAGCAGCCCTCTGTGCCATAGCTGCTGGTGCAAGAGGTGCGGAGCGGAGGAGTTCACACTTCAGAATGAAATCAGAATTCATCTGCTTTGAAATGGTCTTACTTCCCTCCTTCAGGCTGCACTCACAGGATGCTTAAGGCTCAGAAGACCTCTGAGATTCCCACCCCCACCATGTCCACTGCCCACGTCTCTCAGGGCCACATCCCCATGGCACACCCCCAGGGACGGTGACCCCCCACTCTATGGGCAGCTGTGCCAGTGCTTGACCACTCTTTGGAGAAGGAATTCTTCCTCACATCCACCCTGACCCTCCCCTGGTGCAGTGTGAGGCCATCACCTCTTCTATCACTGTTACCAGGGAGCAGAGATGACCCACACCTTGCTCCAACCTCCATTCAAGGAGCTGGAGAGAGCAACAGGGTCCTGCAGAGCTCTCCAGGGCGGCTTCTGGTCCCAGCACCAGCTTGGGTCCGTGGGCCGATGAGGTGGGAAAGGATCTCAGTGTGACAGGGCGTGCTTTGCAGGTATACATTGCTTCCCCTGCAGCTTAGGCTTGGTGGGGCTCTGAAATATGTTTGCATCGTCACAGGTAAGGAATGACACTTGAAAAAGCCTCCAGAAAAATACCAAGGAGTGCGTTGAAATGATAAGCAGAACTGATAAGGTGTATGGTGAGAGACTCAGAGAGGGGAAGCAAGGGCAGATAGCATCACAGCCTGTAAATACTATTGACGTGACAGTGCAGATGAGCAAAGAGAAGAGTATTTCTTATCTGATAGAAAGCAAGCTTCAGGAAGAGCAGCAGCAGAGCGATGGAAAGGCTTTGTGGGAGCAGGCAGCACTCGTCTGCTGGTGGAGGGGGATGAGGTCTGATGGGAGGGCAGGTGCCTGCATCCCAGAGTGAGGAGTGTGGGATACAGCTGGAGAGATGCTTTGTGCTCTGGCACACGGCCTTCCTGCTGATAGAAGGCTCTGGAGACATGGTGCTCGCAGAGCTCACCTTGTGCTGTGCAAACAGCTTGGGAGAGCTGCCTAGGGCTGGGCACCACGGCTGAGCTGCACTGTGTTGTGATGGACAGCAGTGCTCCCAGCTCCAGCCTCGCCTTTAGCCAAATAGAGCTGCACGCAGGGACGTTTGAAAACCTGAACAGCATCCTGCTGTTAAAATAGAATGAAATGGCATTCCAGGACCTTGCCTGGGAAAAGCAGCCTTGTGCAGTGCCTCTTGCCGGCGTGCTCAGGGCTGGAAGGGTCCCGCTGCATCCCAGTGCATCCCGCAGCACGAGGGGCAGTGCGGCACTTCTGGGGCCGCATGCAACGCTGAGAGGGAGTGTCCCTGAGAAATGCTGTCAGTGGGAATTCACGTTGAACGGTGTGGCTGACTGCGACCCTGCTGCCTCTTTTCCCCTTGTCTGCCATCTCCCAAACCCGAGCCCGCTTCCTGATGCTCCTTTCTCTCTCCCTGCAGAATGCCATGAACTTGCCTCCCGACAAAGCCCGGCTATTGCGGCAATACGACAATGAGAAGAAGTGGGAGCTCATCTGCGACCAGGTGAGGTGTTTGGGGCTGTTGGTGCGCACCTCGTTACGAGCACACGCAGGGTTTGGCAGTGCAGGACCCTAGAAGGGCACCGTGCAGGAGAGAGGAGCATGTGGGGGGTTTCTGACACTCCTTTCTGTGGCCACGTGCTCTGTTCTTGGTAACGCACTCATGGAATCTGTGTGCAGTGGATGGGTACTCTGTAATTAAACTGCGTGATGTCAGTCAGTGATTTTGATCTGGCTGGGTGATGGCTTTCCCCATCCTGAGCCACTGCCCCATATGGCCGTAGCTGTCACCTTCAGTGAAAGACTAATGGCGATGCAGCCTGAACTCTCCTTCACCTCCAGAGCCCGAGCAGCAGCCTGGGATTAAGCAGCACCATATGCTGAGGCATCCCTTGTGCTCCGCTCTGTGTGTAACGATTAACAGGTTGGTCTGCTGTGACAAGTGGGCAGAAACTGCATTCTTTAGAGAAAGTGAAGCATGTGGAGGGTGGGGATGTGCATCTGTGAGCCAGCAGCAGAATCTGCCTTAAACTCTGAGTGATCGCTGGTGAAAATGATTGATCCAGGACTCGGAGTGGGATGCTGCCTTGAGGTGGGAGAACTGGTACCAGGATGGCAGTTCGGCAGAAACTGTGCTGCGAGGTTAGGAGTGTCATAATAAATAGGTTTGTGGGACACTTCCTTTATGCCATTACAGTGGCAGAGCCTCCGATGAAATCCAATTACCAAATCCACCCTTCCCAGGGTCCCACTGTCCCAGGGGATGTGCTTAGGGCTGCAGATCTGCAATCTGCTGCAGCTGCCCCGTGTCCCTGCTGGGTGCTCGCCAGACACTGAGGATTGGAGCATCGTGGAGCAGGTGTCTGTAACAGCACCACAGCGCAGCATATGGTGTGTGAAATATTTATATCTGTCCATGTAATTACAGTACGTGGCTGCAAACACTTCTAGAAATAGATTCTGCTAAGCTGGTAGCGAGTAGGCAAACTTTGAGTGCTGTTTTCTATAAGAATAAATGCTGTTCCTGCTCTGATGGGGTGGATGCACTTTGTGGTGAGCTGTTGCAGGGCTGCTTGTGGGGACTCAGCCTGGGTGCTGCTCCCTGTTCCTTTGTCCTTGTAAATCATCCACGCTTTGCTGTGACTTCCCTATAAGCTTGCTGCCCGCCTCTCTGGATCAGCGAACAAGAAGTACATCTGAGGAGGAGCAGAAGAATGAAACCAGGTCTGGAGGATGTGATGTGAGCAGCCAGCTTCCAGGCAGGGAGAGGAGATGATGTGCCCTGCTCGATGAGCCAAGCTGCTCTCATGGAGTTCGGTGGCACCGTCAGCACTTTGGTGTGCACTGAAGCGTTGGGGGGCATGGATGTTGAGAGGTTGAGAGCATCTTAGGAAGTTCTTCGTTGCCCTCTAATGGCAAGCTGTGGCTGGGCGGAGATGGTGTCCTGTCCCTTGGAGGTACTGGAGGTGCGTGGAGAGAAACTAATGAAGATCTCCAAGATGGATGAGGCATGGTGGCACCTGAGCTTCCTGCCCTGAGCTGCTGCTGTAGCCCTCTCCCTGCTGTGCTGGGACTCCAGAGGAAGGAAGGGGCTGTTTGGCAGGCTGGTGGCTGGCGTGGAGTCACGGGGATGGTGGTGGCTTCTCCTGGGCTTGTGGTGCCCAAGGCATCCAGGCTGAAGGTCAGGCTGTGGGTGACTCCGAGCCCAGAAATGCTCTGTCTCGAGGTTTTGCCATCAGAAACAAACAGTGCTCCAAATATCCTGTGGAAGAAGCCGCAGAGGGACCCTGAGACATGTGTTCATTGACACTGAGCTGAAGTGAGCTTTAGCTGTGGTTGTTGGAGCATGTTCTTAGCAGGAGAGAAATGTTTATTGCTGAGCCCTCCATCCTGCCAGAAGCTGCACGGTGACAGAGTGGTTTGCACCAGCTTGCGCTGCCCAGCCTGGCCCAGGCATGCTTTTACACCTTTCCAAAGGGCAAATGGCATGCAGCTTTCCCAGCCAAATTGACCCACTGAATGTTTAGCTGCCCTGTGTGAGCCCTGAGCGTGGAATGAGCAGGGCTAACAATAGTAACAGATGTCACTAACGCAGAAAGTGTCCTGAATGTTTTTGGAAGCAGAACATCTCTGGAAAAGCCACAGTTTCCTGGTTTCAGGATAAATACATTTCCCAGATTGAGGTGAACAAGGGGTGTATCGAGTTCTTAGGATTGCGTGGAAGGGGAAGTGCAGGAATCCAGGAGTTCCTCCTCATTGCTGAAGTGAAGCCCCCCGACTGTCCCTTCCATACCCACCAGGAGAAGTGCTGAGGAAGCAGAGGAAAGGGACCAGCATTCCCCTGCGTGGGGCCTGGTGATGGCTGTGGACTTCGGTCCTCCTGCCCAAATAATTCCGCTGTGAGATAGTGAGCAGTATTTATTTAGTGACCTTGCTGTAAAGATCACTACACAAGTACGTAATTATGGCTGGTTTTAAGAAAGCAAGCAAACAGAAGTGTGTGCTGTCTGTGTCGCAGACTGCTGGGCTTGCTTGCTGGGTCTCTTCAAGTGGTTCATGCTGAAGGCTTCAGTTATTAACCTAGTGGCTGGGAAAGCTGGTGCCACTTAACAGATGATGCCCCACTCCTGAATGAGAGAAATGACTGAAAGAGTGTGAATTTTCCTGAGGTTTAAAGGGTGTGAAGGGGCCGACCCTGAGGGCACAGCTCAGTTCCTGAGCTGTTTTTGAGCCAAAAAGGCAGTGCTGAGTTCCAGGACTTGCAGCTTGACCTCATCCACCAGTGAAGGTGCATGGGAAGCAGTCCTGTTATAATGCAGGGCAGAAACGTCTGCTTTCTATCTTAAGGAGCTGTGCCCCGGGACTCCTGGACCCCGGGGTAGATTTGTGAGTCAGTTTTTTCTCTCTGACTGTGATAAGTGGCTTTTTTTTTTTTTACAGTGAGTAGCAAGATAATAACAGGAACAAATTTGGTGTTCAGACAGTGCATTCTGGTGCTGGCAGCAGCGTGCTCCTTGGTAGGAAATAACGTCCAGATAATACAGGCAGAATTGCATCCTGACCTCATATGTGGGGGTTTCGAGTATCAGTTACAGAACACGAAGCTGCAGCACCAGGAGGAAATTGTTATGAGGCCTTTCCTCAAGGGAAAGGGCAGAACAGTTTATAATTCTTCCAGGATGCAAATAGTATCAGAACCTTTGGTAATGCTCTTACCAGGTCTGGACACAGTGTGCTCCTTGCAGACTAACTCGTGTTTCACCGCAGCTCCATAGAGCTGGGGAGATGAGGGAGAGCAGTGGGTGGTGTGCACCTGAAGGGCAGGGAGATGGGGCTGGGCCCTGTTTGGTGATGCCTTTCCATCCAGCGTGGGCAAGCATTCGCTCCTCCAGCACTTCTCTTGCCCTCCATGCTCCTGCTGAACAGAGGCTCTGCAGTCCCAGGTGTGTTTGTTTGTGTCTGTAACTGGAATTCAAAACTGTAATTGATTATGTAAGCCGTATTCTTAGGCGTCCAATGTAAATTTCAAGTGTCAGACAATCAAGATGCATGTAAATACCGCTTATTTGCATGATTATGGTATATGTGTAGATTATATGTGAGTACAGGGTATGTACATATATATTTATAGTGTGTCTGCTGTTTAAATACGTACATGTATGCATGCACTTCATACATATCACGAGTAAATACTGGAAATGTTATAAGATGGTTGATGTTTATTCTTACATCCTTTTCAGGAAAGGTTCCAAGTGAAGAATCCCCCGCACACATACATCCAGAAGCTGAAGGGCTATCTGGACCCAGCTGTCACCAGGAAGGTGAGGAGCATCCTGTTTCCCCCTGGCTGTCCCTTGTTCCTGCACGATGAGCTCCTGGGGTCCCGATTCCTTCCTGCCTTTGTGTGCAGGGCCCCATGGAGCTCTCAGAAAAATCCTGGAGATGTAACAAAATGCTGAGGCAGAGGGAGGTTGGAAAGACACTGTGGCTTTTGTGGCTTAGAAAGCAGAACAGATGTTGCAAAGAAGAGGGCCATCTGACACGTGAAACTAATTGTTTTAAGATCTTTAGCTCCAACAGACAGTCTGACAAATTGTCACTGAGCTGTGCTCCAGGTCTGGCTTCCCATGTGGGCAGTGCTGGTGGCAGATAAATCCCGTGTCGATGGCACTGCTCTCACCCTGTGGAGAGGATGCTGCAGCTCTGTGTCTTGTTCTGTGGGCATGCACGTGAAACGACTGCACGCAGAGCTCACCTGCTGCCGCCACAGCCATCAGAGAGCTCCATCTGTACCTTTGTGTAATGTATCTCCAGAGCTGGCTGCTTCCGACGCTTCTGCACCACTCCTCTGGGCTTACTAAGAGACTCCAGGGTTTTGGAAGAGCATAAATTCACATGCAGTTCAGAGGACCATCGCTGAACCTTTGGTATTCGCTCCCGTTGGCCGTCAGCTCATATCCTGTGCTGTGTTACAACAGCCCAAAGAGAAAGCAGCGGGGCAAGCAGTTCCTGCCGTGGGCAGGCTCTCTGTGCTGCCCCGACAATCGCTGCTTTGTGTGGCCGTGCAATTAGCCGAGCTGGGTGCCCTGTGGTAAGATGTGCATCCTGGCACGCCGCTGGGGCCAGGGCTGGCTGGAAGGGCAGCAGTGCACCCTGCTCTGCAGGCACAGGAGGTGGGCACCCTGCCCCCGCTGCCTGCACCCTCCCTGTGCCTGTCCTGGGAGCTGTGCTAATGTCTTCCGACAGCGCTCCTCTTGTTGCCGGCTGCCACAAGGAGCAGGAAACCATTTAGGAGGAAACCTTGAAATGTGCCCGGAGCTGGTTATGTGGGTTTTGTTTTGGTTTGGTTTTTAATCAGAACAGGGGGCTTTGTGTTTTTCTCCTGCAGGGTTTTTGAAATCCGTTCAGTGTTTGGCTTTGCTCTGTGGTGAGTCCCTGAGCACACATTGAAGCCTTTCTTATCCTAATGCTGCTCTGAGAGTCCCATGACAAATGACAAAACTGAAGGAGCCTAAAAATAACTGCATTGAGTGTCTCCCTTTTGTTGTGTTGTTCCGTACCAGCAGCAGCCTTTCTTCAGCCGGGGCCACGAGTCGGAAAGGTTTCTGAGAGAAGCTGTGGGCACATGCTGGCTGTAGTGGGGAGGGCTCAGGTTACCCCGTTATTGCTGTCGTTGGGGCTGGGTCAGTGCTCTTGCTGATAACACCCAGCATGGCCAAGAGAAGATCTCTCCTGGCACTGCCGTTATGTGAGCGCTTGGGGTGGTCTTTGGGACCCTGACGACTTGCCAGGAAAGCAATGGCTTTCCATCTGAGCTGAGGTTGGAAGCAGAAAACTTGAAGTGTGGAGATAGAGATGTTAAAAGGAATGGCAGTTTGGCAGCTTCTAGGGGCCAGTAAGGAGCTGAGGCGCTTAGCTGCTCTGTTGTGGCTGCAAAGTGCATGGCATTGAACTGCCTGTTTCTGCCCTCCTACCTTGGGTCCTGACTGTGCCTCCTTCTACATCACAATTTTACCCTTACTGCCAGAGCTGTAAGGTTTTACTGCCTGTGGTTGCGTTGCATTGGCCCTCTGTGAGAGGAGGCATTGGTTTTTTGCTTATTACCTGAGGTGCAGACAAACCTGAGGTCTGATCTCAACCAGCTGTTTCAGAGTGAAAATGAACAGTTACCCCATGTCCACCAGAGCCTCACGGTGACACACTCATTTTGAGCTGCCTGTGGTTTTCTAAGCCCAGTAAGCCACTGGTGCTAACTGGGCTGTGCCAAAGCCCTCAGGAAAAGAGCTGCTATCATAAGCTATCAGGGCGAGGCAGGTCCTGGCCCTTCACCATTCCCACCTCAATCCGTCTACTCCTGAAGACGATTCAGGGCACGGTCTGTGGAGCATCACTGTGTCCTGAGAGTTTGTGAACCTGCCAGCCTTTCCCAGCACATCACATCTGTGTGAGCACTAATGGTGACCAGGTCGGTTTGTAAATGCTGCAGTTCCAAGGTGACGCCCATCATCCATCCGCTTCAGTTCTTGCTCACTTCTGCTATTCACATAAAAGGGAATTCAGCAGAACAACTGTTCTGGGTTAATATATATGGACGGGTTAGGATAAGTCGGAGAAAGGCCCTGCTATCCTGGGGCTTGCTTTGGTATGCTCCCAAGTGCAGGGAGCACAAAGCAGGAAGAAGTACACAGGTATTCCCCAGCTGAGAGAGGAGCAAGACTGCCATGCACTGAGTCAGCCCTGCAGGGATTTGGGAGCCCACTTGGCCTGGGATGAGGCATTTAAATGTGTTTAGAGGTCCTCTGCCTCCCCAGTGCCTGCTCTGAACCTGGGGCTCCTTCTGCATCGCTGCTTCCACATGGAGGTGACACGGAGCATCTTCGTGCTGTGTTGCTGCCCAGCATTTCACTGCTGCCATTTCAAGGCCTACTTCCAGCTTCTGATTTCACAGGTGCTATTTTGGGTGCACTAATTATTACAGCGTGCAGGTGGGAGCTGTGTGTGTTTTGTTAGTTCAGTGATGATCCAGAAATCGTGGCATTTTTTTGGTATAGGTGCAGAGCTGCAGCAACAAGATTAGAGCACAGGGCTGAGAGCGAAGTCCAGGCACTGCAGTTCTCAGTGGACAGTTTTGATACCGAAACAAAGCTTGTACTGTAAAGAAATGTGTATTTTTCTGCAGAGTTTCCATTTTCTTAATCCTGGAAACTCAAAAATGTGCACGGGACCAGAAGTTATTTCTCTGAATTTGTTTTTGTTGACTGCCTGGCTATTGTTGTTGCATTCCTGAGGATTTAGAGGGTTCTCGGCTTACCCCAGTGTTTTATTTGTTCAATCTGTGCCGTATGAGATGCTGATATTTTTAATAGCGTCGTGGGAGTCTTATGAGCTATTTTTGCCTCCTTGCTCTGTTACAGAAATTCAGGAGACGAGTCCAAGAGTCTACTCAAGTACTCCGAGAACTGGAAATTTCTTTGCGGACAAACCACATTGGGTACGAACGACGCCCTGTGCTCTCATTGGGTTTACATCTGAAAGTGGATGTCCTTCAGAGAGCTCTCTCTGCATGCTGAGCAGCGAGAGCACGCGTTGGTCGGTGGGCCTTCGGATGGGATAGCTGCTCAGGAAGGAATTCAGCCCTGATCCTTTTGTGCACATCTCCGTTAGGCCATGAAAAGATTGCAGCCAACTTCTGCTCACCCTTGGTCACTCAGAGCAGGAGAGTGAGAGTAACTGGGTCTAGAATAGTAATAGCATTGCAGCTATATGTAATATACAAGTACATATACATATAAAACGTGCTGGTTTATGGCTTTAAAACAATACAGTTTGTGAAGCCTGGCCTTAAGTAACGTTGCCAGTATTTTGCTTTCCCAAAGCAGAAAATTCTTCTCAAATAGCAGCAGTAGAAGAATCACGGGGTTGCCAGACTTTATCGAAGAGGTCGTCTCAGTAGCATTTCTGCTGGCTGGTTGCATCCAGGCTGAGGGTCTCAGCACAAGAAGCCTCAGTGTGTCAGCTGTGTGGTTTCTTTGATTTCTGTGCTGTGATCCCAGTGTGTGCCCAAACTACTTGCACCCATTTTACAGGGTGCTGCCCTCACCGCAAGGCACGAGGGCATTTGTGGCACCCCGGGTTGGCTTCTGCTTTGCTTCCCTCCTTCTCCAGCACAGAGGGTTCCCCACCAGAGATGTGCAGATCCCAAGTGAGACATTGTGTGGCTTTGTGGTGGCTCCTTGGCATGCAGGAAGAGCCCATGTGGTGCACCAGCTCAGTGACGGGGACTGGCAAGAGCAACATTTATTCATCTTGCTCACCTGGCTGTTTCAAAACATGTGTTAAAGAGCTGCCAGGTAGTTTATTTTAGCACATAAAAAGCTAAAGATTGGAAGCCTGAAGACTGAAGGTAACAAGCCCATATTGTGCTGGGCTGCAGGAGCCAACCGAGCCACAGCTCAGTCCCCTCCGGCTCCCCTCCTGTTGCTGGGGCTCACAGCTCCTGCACAGCCTGGGTTTGCCCTCAGGTGGGTGGGATTTCAAACCTACCTTGACATGTTCACATTTCTGAAAGCTTTGGAAAGGAATCTTTTCTTTTTTTTCTGAATTTCAGATTAATTTGTTTAGTTGGCACACTCAAGTTTACAGCTGTAGGTCACAACTTTTTAAAAAGGGAAGGCAAAATTAGTGTTAAAGTCCGACCCTGGCTGCCACTGCTCCTTTGTGGGATTCTTTGCTGTGGTGGACGCGTCTCCATTTCTCTGAGAAGAATTGCAGTAATTGCACCAACCCAGTGAAGTGCTCTGACGTGTCCTGATTTTTCTAACAGGTGGGTCAGGGAGTTCTTGAATGAAGAAAACAAAGGCCTGGATGTATTGGTGGAGTACTTGTCGTTTGCACAGTATGCAGTCACGTAAGTAAGGCTTGCCCCTGCTGGGATTTTAAGGTCCCTTCCAAACCATGCCATCCCATGGTTCTGTGAGCTTTAAGCTCCTTCCAACCCAACCACTCTATGGCTCTGTGGTCTTTAAGGTCCTAACCAACACAAGCTATTCCATGGTTCTGTGATGATATTTAAGGCCATACCGACATGGATCTTAGCTTTGGAGCCACATCCCCGCCCCAACCACTTCCCACTTTGCCATTCTGACACACAGCCAGCTAGCAGTTGGGTTTATTTGTTTAGGTAATAGATGATTAAATATACTCTGCTAAAACAAATTAGGAGAAAATCTGTTTTTGTTAGTCATTAGATCACACGGTTTGAAATAGATGCTCACATGAGGAGTATGTGCAAGCTGGGCTGGGGAGCTGCTTTGGCAGGGGGTTGGACTCAGTGATCTCTAGAGGTCCCTTCCAACCCCTACAATCCTGTGATCCTGGGATCTGTTTTGAGTGTGTGCACACATTTTCATTTCAATGTATTGGAGCAATGTGTATTATAAAAAACAGTACAAAAATAAGTGATGAGTAAAAGATCCTGTTGTAATTGGGAACTTGAGCAGAGCAGAGCTGGTGGTTAATTTGCAAAACGATGCCATCACACAGAAATGAGATTTTTGGTGGAGCTGCAGTAAAATTATGGGGAAAATTATATGTTTAAAAATATCTCTAGCACTGGAAAATACTGCACGGCAAAAAGATGTGGTCCTAACATGATACGAACGTACACAAGTTAGCCTGCTGGGTTTTTTCCCTCTCTAATGCTGTAGACATGAGTAATAACCCCAAGAACTGGAAGGGGAATGAGCAGTTGTTCCTAGCAATAGCAGCACAGTGGGCACTGAGTCAGAAACCAGGGACAGTGTGCAGTGATGATGGTAATGTATTGCGTATGCTGGGATGCTGGCGGGGCCGACGCGCTGCTGTGAGTGCTCCCTCACTTAGTAAGGGAGGAAACTGCTTTTAAGACGTATCCATTTATTAGAATAAAATGGAGACAACTCAGAGCGTTCTTCCTCTCTCCTTCAAGGCAAGGCTGTTCAGCTGCAAAGTTTATTTTACACTGAAGTACAATAACGCATGGCTGTTCGGTCCTTCTGAGCTGTGCTTAGCTTCCCCCTTTGGCTGAATTTGCTACAGTGTGGATTTGAAGCTCGCTCTGAACTGCAGCTGGAGGGAAATCAGTCTGCATCGCTTTCTTCCTTTCTTTTCATAATCTTTTGGGACCTACAAAATCTGCAGATGTTTAACAGGAAGGAAAACGCTATGTGCATCTTTGCTGTCTAACCCAGCTCCAAACGTTTCCACTTCCTTTAGGTTTGACTTTGAAAGCTTGGAGAACAACGTGGAAAACTCGATGGACAAGTCCAAGCCCTGGAGCCGGTCGATCGAGGACCTGCACAGGGGCAGCAATTTGCCCTCTCCAGTTGGCAACAGTGCCTCGCGCTCTGGCAGGCACTCCACGCTGCGGTAAGGCACCGAGTGCCCCATGTCCGTGGGACTTTCCACTTAGGCTGGCTCTCGTCTTCCCTCATAGCACAGGGCAGGTTTGGCATATGTAGCAGACGTGTCATTGCAGTGATGGTTTTGAAGTGGGAAGAAGTGCTAGCGCAGGGCAGCGCTGCAGCTATCGGGGAAGTTAGATGAGTGGTGCTGCCTCTATTTCCAGTGGCCTCGTGGTTTAAGGATGCACATTCATTTCCATCAGGTCTGATGTGTCTTGCCCAGAGGAAGCACTTACTGCTCTCCAGTATGTCAGGCTTTCCATGGGCCCAGCCAGGCTGGAGCTGTGACCTGCTGCCTCATTCAGTGAGAGCTCGTCTGACAGCATATCCATTCCGTTCTGCACTGAATGGGGTTTATTTGTGAAAGGTCTTTTCCATCCTTCAAGCCTTCTGCTAACTCAGAGCACCACCTCACGCCTTACTTTGAAGCCTCCCTTTCTGAATATTTGTGGAGTGGACGGCGGTCAGCTCTGTTACAGAACTTCACATCCTTACAGTCCTTCACTCCTACAAACCAGACTAACTAGCATCTATAGCAGCACAGTTCGCTAGGGGCAGTGCTCGGAGTGCTGGATGGCACTGTCTGTGTACTTGTTCTGACTGTTTTGGCTTTTGTAGAGCTTTGTTCCACGGTGCTGTGAGCACAAAGGAGTCCTGCAGAGATGGAAGCACTGAGCGGATTTTTGCTGCCTTCCAGCCCAAGCTCGGCTTTGGTTTGTCAGTGCTAACATGGGCTGCTGCTCATAGCTCAGTGGTGGTGGGTGTGGTATCTGGGAGGTATCAAGGCATCAGGGAGAAAGCAGAGAGGAGGAGGCAGGCACACAGTGCTGGCAAAAAGGTGTGGGCTGTGGAGTGCAGTAGAATCAGTTGAGCTGGGTTTTTTTAATGGTGCGAAGGTGATTTCAGTGTTGTTGGTGTGCTTTGATTTTACTCCTTCAAGAGGCAGGGCCTTATGTTTGCAGGATGCCTGATGCCGTGCTCTGTCTTTGGGAGGCATGTCAGTCATTAGTTGTGCCAGAAACGCGTGTCAGCTGTATGTTACATGTCTCTTACATTTTTTCTCTTCATTTCCTTCCACCCTTTTTCTTTTTTCACATCCCCCTCTGACCCTTTTTTATTTTCCATTTCCACACCCCCTTCCTCACATCCTCTTTTTCTCTCCCTCTTTCAAACCTCCCTCCCTGACTCCCCACCCCCCCCCTTTCTGCTATCCCTGGTCCTCCTGCCATCACGTGCCATCAGCATGGTCTCTCTGCCCGAGCAGCTTCAGCTCAAACACCACCAGAGCTGCTTTTCTTCCGGCTGCCTCTGGAGCGGCTTCGCTTGGCGCTCTGCTGATGGGGCCTCGAGCCAGAAAACCTTGTAAGTGCCAGGGTGAGGTGACACCACATGGGGCTGCCCCGTGTGTGGGGCCCTGTGCTGCTCCCGTGCCATATAATCCCATACTTGCAGTGTGTGGGTGCAGCCCTGAGTGCTGCAGAGCCTCAGCCTGCACGCCGCGTGCTTATCGCATTATAGCTTCCCACTGTAGTCTGCTTCCGTAGAGTGGGCTTAGCTAGAAGGAGATAACGCGTGTTTTACTTCGAAACAGGGTATTAGTTTGCTTGCAGCGTTGCAAAAAGTCTCAGTTTTATACCCGAGACACCAAGCCTTAATCGTTGTGTGCGCTGGTCAGTGTGTTAAATAGAGCTGTTGCTGGAGCTCTGCTTCACCCCTCGACGTGGTGTGGGCAGGGGCAGATAGCCAGGTCACGGTGCCCTGCTGCAAAATGCAGGGTGTGCTGTGCCAGGTGCCTGCTGCCTTGTGCCATGCAGCACAGCCCTCCTGGAGCCCTCCCACCCGTCCCTTTGCAGGGCTGGCTCTCCGTTTGCAGTCTGTACCTTTCCTTGACTTCCCGGAGCTCTCGTTAGCAGTGCTGGACCTTGCCAGTTCCCTGCTCTGTGTTTCCTTGGCAACTGAGATATATATATTTTTTTAAGAAGAGGCACAGGGATTTGGGAGGCAAACACCAAAATGAGGGCAGGAGGATGAAAACGGGGATGAATCTGTGGGGATTTTGTTGCTGCTTTTTGGGAAGGAAAAGAGCGGTGCTTTGACGTGAGAGTCAGACTTTCCTTTTGGATAAATATTCATTCAGACTTAGTAACGTCCCAGCCCATTAGAAATTCCCTTTCTTCTGAGACAGATATTTCAGTTCTTATGTGGATTCAGTTCAGAAACTTCATTTTTTTTTATTTTAATCCAAAAATAGGCTTTGAGCTTTGAGCCTGCTCAAAAATTGGACTCCCCTTTGGCACTGCCGTACTTGGATTTGCATTTGGATGCTGCCATTAACGCTGTGCAGCTGCATCCCCGTGTCGGGCTGTGTGCAGTGCTGCTGGCACTGCAGCTGGGGAGGGAGGGGGAGAGCAAAGCAGGCCGTCTCAATTGCTTTTCTGGCTTTTTCGAGGCAGCAGAGTTCTCTGCAGCTTTCCTGGTGGATGACTTCCCTAGATGAGACAAAGATTGGAGGCTCGGGGTTGTTCATTCCCTTCACTTTTGTAGCTCATCCCCTGCATGGAGGTCCCCTCGGAGCTGCTGAAGGTGGCAGCAGCTTGGTTTGAGCTGTGTGCACGCTGACCGTGCTGGGAAGGGCTTCACTTGGAACATCCCCATTTGTGTAGGTGTTTTAATGAGCTGTACGTGGGCCTGCAGTGTCCACGTGAGCTGTTCTGCGCTCTCACACGTTGCATTTCAGTGCAGCTGATGAACTAGCTCTTCCAGAGCAGCCCTGGGCGAGGAGGAGGACCTTGCACTGTGTTTCAGCTCACCTCCAGCCTCTCCTGGCAGTGCTGCTCCTGTGTGGCTGCAGTGTCCCTCTCGGGAGCCCTGGGTCCCAGCACAGCCCAGCCCTGTCCCACTGCCCAGCCTGGCACCATGAGCTGTGACATGGCCATGTGCAGTTGGGTTTCTGCTGCTGCTGTTTTCAGAAGTAGGGTTTTGTAGTTCTTCCTTAAAGGAGGAGCAGAGAAAACAAAAGTGGAGCCATCTGAATTGAATTACCAGAATAAACACGCTCTCGGTGACGCATCTCTGACCTGCAGCAGGCAGGAAATCAGAAGCAGCAGCTCGCCCAGATGCTTCATGTTCACTAGCAAGAAGTGGAATAAAGGCAGGAGCAGATCATCCACGCCGTGCAAAGGGAGTGGTGGGACGACTGCTGGCTGTTCTGCCCAGGGAGGGAGCAGGCACGGGGTGTTGCAGTTAGCATTCCCTGTGCACTGGGAATGCTTTCTCAGCTCTCAGTTGCAGATTGCATGGGAGCAGGAGCATGGTTTTGGAGGGCACTGGGCTGGGAAGGGCATGATGGAGCTTCGTGCTCAGTTCTCCTGGCTGGGGGAGCCCAGCTCCCACTTGTTAGGTGAGTGAAGGCACTCTGAAACTGGGGGAGCTGGAGCAGCAGATGTGGAGGGAGCATCTTTCTTGATACAGATCTCATTGCTCTGCTGATTAAAATTTAAACAAAAGGAACGTATGCAGCCCTTAGCACTTCAAACCTGAGATAAGCCATTATAGCACAGAGCTCTGTATGGCTGGAAGGAGCTTTCTGTCTTTTTATTGAGGCACTTTGCATATTTAGTGAGATGCCTGTGGAAGTGGTGTGATGTGCTCACATGTCGTGCAGCTGTGCTGACACCCAATGCTTACAGGCACGTCAGGAGACTGTCACTTGAATAGTGTTCCTCCGAGTACAGGTGTAGGTAAACCTTCCTTAGCTCTGCCTCCTCATGGCGTGGGTTGAAGGGCACATCTCATCCATCTGGAGGGGATTGCACTGCAGGATCTGCAGTCCCTTCCAACCCCTGTGATTCTGTGACACAGTGAAACAGTGCTTGAGGTTTTTCTGTGTCAGTCCTGGAATGCATTGTGGCTTTGGGGACAGGCAGAGGGCAGGGCCCGTAGCAGCACCCTGTGTGCCCCTCCTGCAGCACGCAGCTGGGGCTCCTTGGCCGTCCCTGAATCCCACAAGGAGCAGGGGCACAAAGCATCCAAGCACCCCAGTGATTGGGATGAGAAGATGAGAGGTAATGGCCTCGAGTTGCAATGGGAGAGGTTTGGCTTGGGTATTAGGAAACATTCCTTCTCCAAAGAGTAGTTGGGCACTGGCACAGCTGCCCAGGGAGTGGGGGTCGCCATCCCTGAGCCGTGGGGATGTGGTCCTGAGGGACGTGGGCAGTGGGCACGTTGGGGTTGGGGATCCTAGAGGGCTTTTCCAACCTTAATTATGGGAAATGCTGCAGGCAGCTTGGTTCCTTCCCTGACGCAGGAGGGAAGAGTGAGCAGCGGGGTAAAGCCAGAGCCTGTGGGAGTTGTTCACCAAGTCCCATGGTACCCAGATCTTCCCTGTACTGATCCCCTGTTCCCAGCTCTGCCTCCCCCGTGCCTTTGCTGGGCTCCCTCGGACTCGCTGGGGCTCAGGCAAAACTGGGTCAAATTTCCCACAAACCCAAATCGTTCCGGAGGGCCCTGAGCTGATTTTTGCATTCATATCTATGGGAAACTCAAAAAAGCTGTATGAATTCTGCTTTGAATTTTGGGGTTTCTTTCATGTCAAGGCTGCTGGGGATTGAAAGCAAAGCACGGGCACAGCTCTGTGCAGGCCGGGCTGGTTCTGCACCGTGCCAGAGCTGCCTCTGCTTCCCCTCTCCTGCCCTGTTACTTCTTATTCCTGTATTTATTATTAACCTTGACTATTATTAATAGCAATGATGTTAATCATTGATTTTAAGTCTGCACTTTTCTAAGCAAAATGAGTGGCATGAATGAAGCAAGTAAGCGCACAGCAGCGTTGGCAGTAATTGGCTTGCTTCTCTCCTGCTACATTCTTCCACATCCAGCAGTTCAGGTTTCCTTCTCCCAACCTAAGGGTGGTTATCTGTCAGCCCATCCTGTGTTCCTAGCTCCCAATGGCTTTTTCCTTGGTGAAGCAGCCCCAGTGCTTTGGTGTTGCTCTGTGGAGCTGTACAGTGAGCAGGTTTGCTTTCATCCCATATCACCTGGGGATCACATCTGATGCCACATGGTTCCCACCTTACAAGTTGTAAGGACAACTCGTTCCCCAGGCAGAGAAACACAAGTCAGAGCTGAGCTTGTCCTGCTTTGGAACATGTTTGAAGCTGTGCTTTGGGTAACTGCTGGGTACCAGCATTGCTTCATTTACACTGAGGTTGGGGCTGTGCTCACAGCTAGGGATACTGTAATCCCTACATTTTTTTCCCATATCCAACACAAGAGGTGCCTTCCTTTTTGAAAGGGCCTCATGTTGTGCCAGGGGAGGGTCAGGTTGGGTAGTGGGAAATACTTCTTCTCCAAAGAGCAATAAAACACTGGCACAGCTGCATAGGGAGGGGCGGTCACTGTCCCTGGAGGTGTTCCAGAGCCTTGGGGATGTGGCACTGAGGGACGTGGGCATGGATTGGGAGCTGGGTTTGGCCTTGGGGATCCTAGGGGGCTTTTCCAGCCTTAGTGGTTCTAAGATTGCCATGGATTTTGCCCAGGCTGCAGTTGTCTGAAGTAGCCTTGGCATTACCAGTATTTACTATACCAGTCAAGTTTCATCTGCAGATTTCTTTTGCATAACAAATGCTAGAATTTGCAAAGCCCTCAGCTGCACATGCATCACGCTGCTTTCCTTTCTGCCTGCCTTTCAGCAGAATTTTATGCTTGCTTCCTCGGCTTTCAGTTCGGAGTGTGACAATTTGCTATGTGTCAGTGCCTTGCCCCTGTGCTGGGCTGCAGCTGGGGACACGCAGGACCAGCCCCAGGCTCTGTCACTTTGTTCTCACCTCTCTCTTACATAGGTGTAAGTTAGAATTAAAAATTTGCTGCTTACTCAACACTGGCTGTAGGAGTATGCATGTATTTCGTATGGCAGCCTGTCTCCTTCTCTCCAGTTTCCTGTGGCCAGCTCACAGAGCTTTCCTTAAAGAAAGCAAGCAGCATCTTGGGAAGAACTGAAATGTGGGTTTCGTTTACTGTGATGTAGAAGCAGCTGATTGAAAGATTTCCCTTTGTGTTTATTCCGTGCACTTATTGAACTGAATTCAAGGTTGATTTAGCAGCTAGAGGTTGAGAAATGTGTGCATTTGACCCAGTGCTGAAATATTCCTATTCCTTTCTCCCTCCTGCCTGTGAATAGCTGTGTGACTGATGGAAGCTGTTTCTGTTTGCAGGTACAATACCTTGCCAAGCCGAAGAACTCTAAAAAATTCCAGACTAGTGAGTAAGAAAGACGACGTTCACGTCTGCATCATGTGTTTACGTGCCATCATGAACTACCAGGTATTGACCTTCTCGTTCTTCAGACCCACAGCACCGTTTTGTTGTTGAGGGGGAAGGTTGGCTGCACGTTGTTTGGATGAAGCTGATGTGAAGGATGTGATTCTGATTGTCAGACAGCATAGCTGGGAGCTGCCTGGCATGGCCCGTGTGCACGCGTGAGGACACAGATAAGAGCACACGCATGCTCCTGTTTGCAGTGCTGGGCTCTGTTGGCACTAACTCGTTGGACATGCACCTGCACAATTGCTCTCAGAATTTAGCATGAACATGGAGGAAATAGGAGAAGTTTTGGAGTGTTCGTGGTAGACACTGATGGGAAAGACAAGGTTTCACTTTGCTGTGTGTTGATTGTGAGGCTGTTGTGATGTCTGCAAATCAAAGAGTAAACTACACCAAACTAATCATATTTCCAGGAGTTTCTTCTCTACCTGGAGGCATGCTGTGGCCACATGGTGTGCCCAGCTAGCTTCTGAGGCATCGGATTTTTTGCTAAACCAGTAACAACTAACAGTTAGTGCTTCAAGGAATGCCTGGCATGAGCTGTGTGGTCTTACAGGGGGCTTCTGGCACTGCTGCACAGCTCTGACAGAGCTCCCTACCTCTGATGGGAAGGCAGTAAGTGCGGTTGTGGTAATAACCCATGCTGTATTTTCCAAAGCAGATCCTTTCTTTGGTCTTGGAAGCAGACCCAGCAGTACTCGTGCAGTAGCTGCATGCAGCAGTTGCTCCGTAGCAGCGTGCGTGTTGTAGAAGTGGCTTTGGCAGCTGAGCTGCACATCCCTGTTAGAGAGGAAGTGGCATACTTGGCTGCCAGTGTTAACAGCGTTGGGAAGGATGGGCAGAGGGGCTGGCAGTGGTGTGGGGTCAGCCCTGGGCGTGGTGGTGACAGGGGAGCTGCTGGGCACGGTGTGAGATGGGAATGTGCTGAGTGGCTTGATGATCCCAACATCCAGATCCGGTCAGACGCGCGTAATTTGTTGGGATTTAAAACTAACCATTTCAGTTTCAGAGCAGAAATGGTATTTTCCTCTTCTCTTTTCAGTATGGATTCAATATGGTCATGTCGCACCCGCATGCCGTTAACGAAATTGCACTAAGCCTGAACAACAAGAATCCCAGGTAGGCTGTGCTTGCTCTTAGAGGGTTTGAGAAGTAGGTAAGTAAAGAGTAGAGGGATTGTCACGGATACGTTTATGCACAGAGCTGTAATGAACATCCGTCTTTGCTCTGACTCAGATTCAGCTTGTGTTACAGCGCAGTTAGACGGGCGATTGCCATTTGGTTCCGTTGGTCTCAGAAGCTGCTGACTCTGCAGCTCTGCCTTTGCTGCCTGAGTTCAGCTGCTGCTGCAATGCAGAGGACAGCCTGCTGATCAGGAGCAGCTTTGCGTGGGATTTTCTTGAAGAAACTAAATTTTCTTCAGTAAATATTATTGAACTCAGGTTTGAGTTCCTCTAAGAAGGCATTTTACGCTCGTTCTGCCTCTGTACAGATGTCTCTTCAGCCACAGCAGCAGTCCTGTAATCACACTGTGGAACTAATTGCTGCAAGGTTACATCCCCTCTCCCCCCTGCACACACTTGTGAGCTGACCAGACCCAGAGCTGCAGATGTACCCATGCCTGATGGTGCCAGAGCTTGGTACTGGTGTTTGCCAGGGAAGGGAAAAGCAGGGATGAGACAAAACTAAACTGCATAGAGAGAGCTCCCTTGCCCAGGCTGCCATGCAGTGCACTGCGTGAAACCTTGGCCTGATGGAAGCGGGTCCTTCCTTCCTCTCTTCTGTTCAGGCTTAAGTCAGCAGGGCATGAACGGGAAGGATACAGGAAGTTTGTTGTAGTCATTTGTGGTGTCCTGTGCCTGGAAATCAGGTGATAAAGAGACAGCTTAGCGATGACTGATGCCAGCACAGCAGTATCCTGTCCCATCCCTGCCCCATCACAGATGCAGCAGGGGAGTGAGTGCTGTGCCTGACACTGAGACCCGGGCATCCTCCTGGTGTCTCCATAGCTCACAGCCCTTCAGAGGATGTTGCCAACGGGCCATAGGGAGAGCTCCTCGAGCCTGTCTGAAAGAGCTTGGGTTTTCTTCTTGTGGCAGGACAAAAAAATCGATGAGTAAGAATTGAAAGTGATCCGTGTAAAATTTCCCGGGGAAGTGAACATTTTATCTGGTTTCCAAAGATAACCTTGACACTTTGAAAGCCAACAGGTATTTCTTTTTCTGCAACGTCTGGTTTACTGCTCAAGCATGAGACTAATTTCATGTGTGTGTGCATGATTTCAGTATCCGCTCCCAGCTCATCTGGCCATAAGATCCCATTGGTGCTTTTGCCTTACATGAACCATGTAAGGAAGAGCTGGGGATTATTTCTGTCAGAGCTTTATACCGAGTGTGTTGCATGCTTTTCTTCCAGTAATCAGTTGTATTCTCCCCTCCCTAACATGCTGTGTTAGCCTCCAGTCAGTGCCCAGATTTCAGATACTGGAGGGGGAGGTGTGTTAAGGCACTCCGTGTTCACTTCAGCGAACCGTGTCTTGCATTTTTTTGTGGCTGTGAATAACACAACTTGTCACAGAGAGTAATTGAGATGTGCATCAGGGCAGTACGGATGGAACTGAATGCCTTCAGAGGGGCTGAGGTGTGGGCTGCTCCTAGCAGCAGTGCATTGCCCCCGTGGGTTTGTGCAGGAGAGCTCCCGCAGCGCCGGCTGCCGGGCTGATGCACACACCACTGGTTTGCTTGGGTTTCCTCGAGTACAATTTGTGATGTAAATTTGTGCATCTTTTGGCAAGTATTAAAATGGGGGAGAGTTGCATGATCCTGGGAGGCTCGAGCTAGCCTGGATCAGACGCTGCTCAGCATTCTGTGTCCTGCAGGTGTGCTTGTCTCAAGAGGCTGAACCACTGGATGCAAACTGCTTCTCCCGGTGCCTGCACAGCACTCTGCAAACAGGCAGAAGGTGTTCCTCACCCTCTTGTCACTGACTGCTGCTGCTTGCTCTCTTTGCAGGACAAAGGCCCTCGTCCTGGAGCTCCTGGCTGCTGTTTGTCTCGTCAGAGGAGGACATGAAATTATTTTGTCTGCGTTTGATAACTTCAAGGAGGTACGAGTCCTGCTCTGTCAGAATTTCATGTGCATGTCTGTAGTTCTCCTAGCTCTTTGCTAGAGCTCTCACATTCAGCTACATTTCTTAGGCTAAAGGTTTTCCATAAGCTGCAGATTTTCCATGTGTAGACAGCAGTGGTGCTGTGCCATCATTCTGTGCGCCGTTGTGTGCTGTAATCCCAGCAGGGTGAATCCCATCTACAAATTGCTCCCTTTACCTTTGGCCACTTGAGCTGTGTCCCCAAAGGGGAAAATTAATGGAGATTTGGAGAGCTTTACTGCACGTTTAGTTCTGAATGCTGTTGTATGTTCTGAGGTGAAATAACTGGAATTGCTGTGTAGATCCACTGTTTTCAGGGCTGTTTACACCAGCCTTCGAGGTGCAAAATTCTTGATTTGGATATCAGTAATAAGTTTTATTTGTAAGGAAATTCAAAAATCAAGTTTCTGCACCCCTGACTGCTGAAATTAACACAAGTTTGCTCAACCGGTGCAAAACTGTCCTTTTGTCTGCATACATCCAGGCGTACCACGTTTGCATACGGTGGTTAATGGCACCTGAGAAGGTTGTGTTCAGAATTACTGGTGTGGGAATGGAGCCCGAGAAAGCTGTGGTTCTGGTTGTTGTGAATATTGGGTATAGGTGTGGATTTATTATCAAAGGGAAAGTGAATCTAGTCTTACCAGCTCAAAAATGGTTCAGCTTGATGAGTCCGGGCTGGACTGTGTGTGAACATGCAGCAGCTATTTCCTTATTGCTGCTGCTGCCGTAGGTGGGTTGGTGCAGATGATCAACAAGACAAGTTGTTTCTATTTTTTGTTTCTTTTTATGTTTCTGGTGGAGAGATACCAGTCTCTGTTTTACATGCAGTGTGTTTGCCCAGCACACGTCCCTGCTGTAGCTGTGGTGCTGGGGACATTGCCAGCACACAGAGCTGGAGCAAGGGGTCAGGGTGCAGGGCTGGAGCTTGGAGGTTTAATTTGGTTCTCCTTTCAGTTGGCAGTCTGGGGCAGAAATGCTTAGGTAGCCCGATCAGCTTGTCTTCCAGTACTGCTTTGTTCCATTGCTGCTGGTGCCTGGTCGGGCTGTGTGATGTGGAACTGCTGGATGGAGCAGAAGTGGCCATGCCAGGAGGGGAAATCCCACCTTTCCAGTGTCTGCCTTGAGCTCTTCTGCTATTTACCCAATTGTTCTGCTTATTATCTCTGGTTTTCCAATTTTCTCCCAGGCGACTTTCAGTGATAGTTTCATGCATGTCTTCAGTTCATTGCCGTGGCACTGAGGGACGTGGTCAGTGGGCAGAGAGGGATGGGATGGCAGTTGGACTTGGTGAGCCTGGAGGTCTTTTCCAGCCTCTGTAGGTGGAATATTAAGGAGCTCTGAGCATGTGGAACATCCACGGTTACACTTTCAGCAGGATACTTTTTTGTTTGCTGGTTCCCATAGGCCTGTGTTACAGCATACCTTGCTTCCTTCATCCCAGCCAGCATGCACATACAGGACACACTGGGGTTGTCAGACAGGATCTCTGCCACCCTATCTCCTGGCCATGAAAGAACTTCAAAGAAAGCCCAGCTCTTCTCTCATGCTCAACCTGCATTAAAGTCCAGAGGAAAACAGGATATTTCGGACCAAATTCAACTCTCATTTGCATCAGGCTGAACATCAAATGTTTCATTAGGCTTTGAGCTTCGCTGTGATGTAAATGAGAGCAGAGTTTGGTTCTCAGGGTTTGACTGAGCTGGAAAACCACAGCTGATCTGAGTCTCGTTGAGGACTCGTTTTGAAAATGGCTTTTCCTTTGAAAACGATTTGACGGGCCGGGGTTATTCTGTCTGGGGTCAGGATGTTCACATGGGTGGTTTTTCTCAAGGTGTCTCTTGAAAGTTATTCACTCCCTTGAACTGAAATCATCCTCAGTTCTGCTGTGCAGACTGTGTGCCCTTGCGGGGACTCAGCTCTGTGCACTGCCCAGCACTCTCCTTCCAGTAAATAACTGGGATGATGTTGGAAGGGTCCCTTCTGGAGGTGGAAGCACACGGATGTCTTGGAGCCACCAGGAATGTGTGACAGCCTGGGAGCTCGAGGGGGTGTTCAGTGCAGAAGATCTCAATGGGGAAAAATGCAGGACTGCTGTAAGTAACGGGAAATGGGGATCCGGGTGGGAGAGAGTAGTTCGGGGCAGAGGAGGAGGTGGGGGCCGAGTGATGCTTTGCTCAATTCTGCTGCTTTTTCAGGAGATGGTGGGGAGTTCTGTGTTGCACATAACCCACACTGAGGGCCAGGGTTGTCCCTGTGCCCTGCTGTGTCTGTGAGCTCCTGGCCCCGTGCCTTGCTCCCCGCAGCCCCTCCTCCTGGCGCTGGAGCAGGACGCTGTCTGCATGGCTGTGTCTGCCCGAGCTATTCAGCCCTGCCACCACCCCTGCATTTACCCACTTGCAACTGGGCTTCCTTTAGCAATATTCCTGGGTCTTTTGTGCTTGTTTCCATGGATTTGTGAGAACTGGCCGCACGGTTTTATCCGAGTTGCCTGGGATTTGTGTCAGAGGATGAGCAAATGCACTTTAGCAGAATGCCTTGGGGAAAATGAGGAGAGTTAGCCTCAGGTTGGCTTTGCAGGAGCTGTGGGATGCAGAGCAGATGCTGCGAGCATGAGCCCCATTTAAATTAAAGTGGAGTGAGTGCACTGTTGGAAAACAGGGTATATTTTCCTAGTGCTTGTTCAGAGAAGTTAACTCATTTTAGTAGTGTGAATGCACGTGCGGTCGTACAGAGAATTCGGCTGCTGTCTCTTACTGCTGGCGTTAACATCTTTGCTTTGCTGGTACATCGTTACCTGCTGCCCTGCCAGGGAGGTGTGGGGGCTGTGTGACTGTGGGCACCGGGTGCTGCGGTGTCACACACAGCTGTCTGATCTGGGATGCAGAGAAGACATCATCCCGCAGCTGTCCAGCTATGTGTTATCTCCCTGACGTTTTGCCATCATCTAAATGCCTTTCTTTCCACTGCTGCCATCCCGAGGAAGGATGCAGTCTTGTTGAGGAACTTGAGAAGGTCGTTTAATCTTCGGTGCCATGGAGCAGATTCTGCTGAAGTAGCTCTCTGTGGAGAATGGATTGCAGAGGAAACGTGTGGCTGCAGTTGGTGCTTGCTGGAAGATGAAGGTTTCACCAAGCTGAGAATCACAGCACCGTAGAGTCATTAGGGCTGGAAAATTAGTCATTAGGGCTGAAATCACCAAGTCCAGGTCACGCCATTGCCACCGTGCCCACCAAGCCATGTCCTTAAGAACAGGAGAGCATCCAGCCTGCAGTTCAGTGAGGTGCAGGTGCACATCTGCCTTTCAGACAGCACTTCCACATTCAGCCTCCGTCCAGGGGCTGTGAAGTGAGTGTGGGAATGTGTGGCACTTCAGGGATCCAAGAGAGCTTCTCCAGCCTTTCTGATTCTATGATCTACATACATCCATGTATATGTCAGTGGATAGGTATGCACACCTGTGACTGTTGGGTTAGCTTTAAGGACCTGGTGAATACAGAGGTGTGTGGGCATGAAAACATCCAGAAATTGAACTAACAAAAAAATTCTCATTCAATGGAACTGACATTCTCAGCCTCAACGAGCCTTAAAAGCTATTTTCCTACTTTCTGTGGCCTTCCTTCCAATTTTTTTTCCAGCATTTCTGATCAGTTGTCTTATTTACGTGCTTGATTATTCTTTCACTAAAGGCCCAGTAGCCAATAAATGAATAACTTCAGTAAATGTACGGATACGATGACAGAAATCCCAATCCAACCTCTCTGATGTGATTGCAGGGTAGAAATGGTCATGTGGGGAAATAATTTTAGTCCATCAAAACAGGGTGGAGGTGCTTCTGCTGAGATGAACCGTGTTTCTTGTGCGACCCCTCATCTTGCTCCAAGACAAGAGGAAATGCCAGAAAGACAATTGGAATTCAGATAATCTAGAACGCTTTAGGGAAGCACATCCTTTGGTGGTTGCCCAGTGTCTGGACTCTGCCGTGTGCTCTGCAGAGAGGAGTCAGCATCGTTCCCTGGGGAGCAGGGGATAAGGATGGGGCCAGCCCGGGATGCCCTCTCATTTAACATCACTTTGATTGATTTGTGCAGTACCTGACAGGTGGGAAGAGCTCACACTGTCTGCTTACGGTGCTGATTCTGTGGCAGGTGGCTGTGGGTCTGTGTGCAGTGAGCTGGGCAGCAAGGCACGGCGCAGGTTTCCTCCTCGGTCGTCACTCCAGCCACGTTGCTCAGCCCTAACTTTTCACAATACCTAATTCAGAGTCAGATTTCTCTGTGAGAATAATGACTGACAGCAGTGAAAGCAGCAGTTCTGAATTACTCTTGCAGGCCATTGTAACAGCTCAGCGTGAGAAGAAACAGTTTGCAAGTGCCATAAAATGTAAATACGTTTGTTGTCTTTTCCTCCGCAGCAGTATTTTGAGAGTGCCTTAACCCTGCTGGTAGAGGAGTAAAAGGTATTTTAACCTAGTAAGCACTGAACAACTGTTTACTTAACCAGCAGCTTACAAGAAAATTGCTTTGTTGTTCTTCAGCACACTGCTGAAACGTCAGCAGCATCAGTCCAAGTGCCCTGTGAGCACTGCCTGCCTGCACAGGGGCTGCTGCCCACAGAGGGCTGTTGTGGGGCAGAGAAAGCCTGCATTGTGCCACTGGGACAAAGCAGTGCAGGCAGGAGGAAGGGTTTACAAAGGGTCCAGGAATTTTGGGATTGCATATCCATCAAGCTGTTCATAGCACCGTGTCCAGCGTGGGCTGCGTGCTGTGTGTGTTTGCTGTGAGATGGTGCTGCTCTCACAAGGGCACTGCTCTGAGATGATGGGGAAGGAGAAGGGAGCAGCTTGAAATGACCCTGGGCAGCACGTGGGTACGTGGTTGGTTCTGTGGCAGAAAATGTACCACTAAACCTCTGCTAAAGGTTGTGTGTTTTAAGTGCAGTCCTTCAGAGGGTTGTTTTCCCTGGCTCGAGGGGGTGCTGCAGAGGTCCCTTCCAACCCCCACGGCTCTGGGATTCTCTGCTGTGTTTTCCATCAAAGCACTGGTGCTTTGTGCTGTTAGGGAACAGTCGGGGACTGGAGGATGGGGTGCTACCACCAGCCTGGGCTTTCACTTTCTGACACCACGCAGGAAAGCAGTGCTGTTTGCAGGATAGCCCCGCTGCCTTTCTGGAGCTTTTCAGTGATGGGGCCATGTGAGTGGGAGCACCGTGGGGGCTGACGTGCTGAACTTTGTTCTTGGGTGGTCTTGGGCTGAACCATGCGACCTGAAAGCATTGCCCGGTGGATATGGGTGTAATTGCCACCATGTTTTTCATAACAGATCCCTTTTGCTTCCACATAGGATTGCATTGTAGCTCTGTAATGGATCTGAGAGGGCCGTACCTCGTCAGGGCTCGGAGCCCTTCCCAGGACAGGACCCTTCGTGGGTGGTTTCCCATAAAGCCACATTGTTCTTCCAGAATGACGTGGGCTTGAGATGCGACCTAAAAGGATTTTTTTGCAACCTAAGTGGAGACAGAGGTTTTTTTATAGCTGTGGTAGCCTGTTTCATCTTTCTTCTTACACGGAATAATGCTAATAAAAGAAAGATCAGTCTTTCTTGGTCCCAGCCATACTTCCAATGCAAATGACAGACCTTGGAAATGTATTCAAATAGAAATGGCAACATATGGTTTTGTGCGGTGGGATTCGGTTTCAGCGTTCCTCTTGGATTTGGGCCAGCCTTCAGGCTGGAGGCTTCATCGACGGTTTCACTCTCTTTAATCTCCCAGGATAAATTATATCATTCCATTGAAAGTCAGCTCGCTGTCTCCCGAAGCACACATGCTCCCAGCTCTGACTCATCGGATGATGGTGTGAGATAGCTGTGAGCTGAAAGCCGCAGGTTGCTGCTGCTTCTCCTGCTGCTGTCAGCTGTCCCCAGGCAGGGCTGCTGGAGCCCAGTGACAGCGAGCTGCTGGGCTTGAGGTGCCTTGGTTTGCTCCCTCCTTGAGTTACTGGGCACTGATGCAGGGGTGAGTGCAGCTGAGCAGCCTATGGGGCGACTCAGAGAGAGGGTTCTCCACATTTGGATCAGGCCCAGGGTATGCCTCCAGAGTCAGAGTACGCTGGTGGGAGCTGCTGCCTTTGATGCTCGCAGAGCAACTGGGTTCCCCGGGCTCTGCCAGCTCCTGGTTTTCTCTTCAGCTCTTCCTGATGGAAGCCATCCTCCTTGCAGCCCTGAGCTCAGCCCTGGCCCAGTGGAGTTAAAAAGAGGAAGCTAACGAGGGGATGGTGTAATAAGAATGCATAAGAGCTTGCTTTTTGGGAATGAGTGGAAACCTGAATCAGGGATTTGGTTGTGTTGTGGGAGGTGCTTTGGAGTTCCAGAGAGTCCAGCTTCTAAAGAAGTACCCATGGCTGCCACCAGTCCTTACTCAGCTCTCATTGTGTAATTTCACAGGAATACTGCCCCATGAGCTGCTCTGGGTAAGAAAGGAAGAGCCCTCCTGGGCTCACCGAGGAGTTTGCCCTTCGCACGAAAGGAGGGCAGCAGTGCCCTCTCCCCGTCCCTTTGGCTTTTCATCTTATTTAGTGCTTTGTAATTTTGTTGTGAACGACTCCGGATCACTCATCTGCTGAGAAAACTAGGGCCAAACCAGAGAGGCTTTGGGGAAGTAATAAGATTTAAGCAATGTACAGAGGCCTGCTTTATCTTAGATCTCTTCCCCAAGTTGAATGTGTTTCCTGCCACCAGGCCTGTGTTACGGCTCTGTACTTTGACCAGCTGATCGTTACGCTGATGTACTTCGCTCCTCATTGAGCCTGTGATAACTTTCCTTTTTTCCTCTCTGTAATCTGTTCTTCTTCCTAATTACATTATGTGACAGCGGTGAACCGGTTCTGAACCATGGGGAGGCCGAGGCTTCCTGTGGCATTGCCTGCTGGAACTGCTGTGTGTGTTTGTGCCAGCAGTGCTGTGACATTCTTGGAGGAAAAAAGGTGGGAAAAGTTAGGGCTTACTTGCAGCACAGGTGTCGTGCTGTGCTGCCTCATCTGGATTCCTCACCAGCAATATTTTTAATAGAGGAAACCCGTCCGGAGACGTATTGAGCGAGCACGGGGGCTACTCTTAAAATGTTCTTAGTGCAAGCTGTAGTTTAACAAACACGTTGGGGTTCTCTTGTAGGTGTGCGGAGAGAAACAGCGCTTTGAGAAACTGATGGAGCACTTCCGAAATGAGGACAACAACATAGACTTCATGGTGAGCCCTCCTTATCTGCAGACTTTGGCTCTGTCTGCTCCTGCTGTCACATGCAGCACTCAGATGTATATGGCTTCTGACCCTTGGCCTAAAATTATGGCAGTACCTTTTTTTTTTCTTAACATTCCAAACTGTGTAATATAACTCTCGTGCTCTAGCTTCATTTAAATTATCTCCAAGGAATGTCGAGTGCCATAGTGAGGTTAATGGGAAAGAAGCCTTTGGCTGTGTGTGCTGTTTCTGTGTGGCAGAATAGCAGCATCTGCAGTATCAAGAAGCATATTCTGTACGTGTGCCAACATCCTCAAAATCACAGACAGGGAAGTGTGGGAGAGACCCACTGCAGCTGTCTGTCCTTATCTGGGGATAAATATAGCAGTACTTTTCACCGCTGTGGTTCCTCGTTGTGCATGTGCATGATTATTCACCAAATCCACTTCCCTGAAGCACAGCAGAAAACAGCAAGAGAGGAAGATCTTACTGGCACCCACAGATGCCAGTGCTAAGTTGCACGTTGCAAACATGTGAAAGGCAGAGGGTCAGCACAGTGAGGATGAGCTTGCTGGTTACGTATTTAGTACCAGAAATGCTTTGATGCCCATTTCTCTAAGTGTGTGGCAAGTGAGTGGTCATTCTGATTAGAGCTCCCATTTTTAATCACAGAACAGATACAGTTCAGTATGGTCAGCGCTGTCTTCCTCACACTGCTCATGGTCAGTGCCTTGATTATATCACTGTCCCACGTTTGGTGGTGAGACAAGAGCAGGGCTCCCCTCCTGGTCACATTCACTCTTCTGTTGTGTCTCTGTTAGATGTGCACGACACCTTATACTGTTCAGGTTCAGGACTTTGAGTTAAAGGCATCTTTCTGCCAGCAGTTAGGCATTAAACCAGCTGCTGTGGTGCCTCCTATGGGCTGTGAAGATATGGGTGCCTGTGACTTGCAGCCACGAGAGGATGGCAGAATAAAAAGAGCAAGATAGGATGATCTTTTTCTCATAGTCGGAAAAAAAAAAAAAAAAGCGTTACAGGGTTCCCTGCAATTTTACTAAAGTTAGCAAGCTGCTCTCAGTAACTCCGTGACACGTTACAGTTGGTTTTGCTCCTTATCATTGCAGTCCCAGTAAGAACATGCTGCCAGTCAGTGTTCGTTAAGTGTTCTCAGATGCGCGTTCTGTTAGTCTGTAATTTAGCAGAGAGATTTGTCTGTCCCCAGTGCTTGACTCAGTCACGCCTCCCATGAGGACAGGGCAGGTATTTGGGAGCAGGAGAGCAGCACAGCTTAGTGAAGGCCAGACACAAGGCAGCAGCCTGCAGCTCGACACCGTGCTGTGAGCAGCAGCAATTGCCCACTGTTATTAAGAATGTCCCTCATCGTTCCTCACCTTGAGTTAAGATGAGAAACAGTGTAGTGTCAAGGATGGAGTAGGGAGTGTGAGCATGAGCCCAGTGAGCCATGAACATTCAGCATCCATCTGGGCAGCCTGTTCCATCTTCAGGAAAGCTCCCTGGTCCTGTCAGACTTCAGCTTGAAGGTAGAGGTGAATTGCTTGCAAAGGAACAAAAACCATCTTTTGTAATGTGCCCGGGCACCAGTGAAGTCTGCATCTTTGAGGCTGCTTCTACCAACCGAGGGCTTGAATGTATAACGAGCCTAAAGCTGGAAGAGAGAGCTCATGCCAAAGGACTTGGCAGGCCTGCTCGCTGCTGTCACCATCTGGCCCTGATGCACTCCACATGGTGCTGCGGGCAGTGCCCGAGGAGCACTCCTGGGGAGTGAGGAGCCGTGCTGGGGCTCCTCCCCATCTCTCCACCACCATGCTGTGCTGCAGCCCTGCACCGCTTGCCAGCAGTGCACTAAGGCAGAAATCATTCCTTTCTGCAGGATGGAATCAAGCGGGTCCCGGAGCCAAGTCTCCAGGATGTAATGTGAAAGCTGGAGTAATTCAAGTAGTTGCAAGGGCTGAACACAAACAGAGCTATTCCTGCAGGAGCTGGCTTTCAGGCTGCCCTAGATGGAGAAGATGAGAGCTGTCTGGGAAGTGGGAGCTGAAAGGGGCTGCAGTTAATTGCATCGATCTGATGGGAGGAAAGAGAAACAAAACGGCAGAAGTATTTTAGGGAAGGTTCCTGTTGTTGACATTGACATTCTTCATTTTAAAAGCAACTTTCTTAGGTTAATTTTCCTTGACTTGATGAATTCCTTAGTTGTGTATGTAAGGATCTGAGGAAGGAAATGAGAGTTTGGCCCCAGAGCTGCAAGAGCCAAAGCAAGTATAACACGAGCACTTTTGAAATACGGGAACTTGGCAGTGGCTGATGTGACAGGACAGCAGTGCTCAGCTGGCCAAGGCCAGCTCCAGCACCAGGAGGAACCAGAGCTCTCCAGGGAGACTGGAAAGAGTCTTCTGCTGTGCACAGACTCAGAAGCTAACGGCATGAGCAGCGGTGGTTGTGTAAGAAGCAGTTATGTGCTGAGGAATAAGACATCACAGAGCTTGTTGTGTCCATATGGTCCCTGATGGACCCAGGCTAGCACAGTCTGAGAGGAGCACTGTGGAGCATCCCAGCCAAACCTACTGTCAAAGGCTGCCGTGCAACAGATGCTTCCCCATGAGTTCATTTTCTGGGAAGAAGTATCTCAATAACTGTTGAGAACGTGGTGTCACTTCTGTCTCAGCATCTGCAGGGGTTGGGTTCTGCCCTGCTGGGACCCACCAAGGACTAGGGAAACTTCCTATCTTGCAGATTGGAGGTGGTCACCTGAGAGCTGAAGGAGTGCTGGGGATGTGCAGAGAGGGATTTGGCCGTGCCTGACATTCCCCAGTGGGGCAAACCTCTGTGGGGTTTCAGGCACGATTCCTGCCCTTCTGCAGGTACAACCCTGCTGTCTGTGGGCTCTGGCACTGCTCTGGGATGCAAGCCACAGTTTTAATATGTTTTCCACAAATAACAAAGCATCCTTCATGAAGTCCTTGCAAACCTGAATGCAATGCTGATGGGATAGAAAGCTGCAGAATAACAAATGGCAGTTTTCCTTGACAGCAGCTGTAGCAAAATGCAGTCACTGGCAGTGCTGGCTCACGCAGGGCTCCGAGGACCTGCTCCACTGCTTGGGACTGGGAGCTTTTGGAGAGGTCCAAAGGATGGCCGTGAAGATGATCAGAGCTGGAGCTCCACTCCAATGAAGACAAGCTGAAGGAGCTGGGCTTGTTTGGCTTGGGAAAGAGAAGGCTGCAGGGAGACCTCATTGCAGCCTTTCAGTATTTAAAGGGAGTTTACGAACATGAGGGAAATCGACTCTTTATACTGGTAGATAGTTAATAGGACAAGGGGAAATGGTTTTAAACTGAAAGGAGGGAGATTTAGGTGGGATATCAGGGGGTGTTTTACTGTGAGCATGGTGAGGGGCTGGCACAGGCTGCCCTGAGACGTTGTGGGTGCCCCATTCCTGGAGATGTTTTAGGCCAGCTTGTGTATGGCCCCAGGCAATCTGATGTAGATCTTGATCTAGCAGCTGGCAGCCCTGCCTGGGGCAGGGGCGTTGGATCTTGATGCTCCTTGGGGTCCCTTCCAGCCCAAGCCATCCTGTGATTTCTGACTCAGGGCTGTGGCATGCTGATGTGTGCTGGCTCCTCTTGCAGGTGGCTTGCATGCAGTTCATCAACATCGTTGTGCACTCGGTGGAGGACATGAACTTCCGGGTCCACCTGCAGTATGAATTTACAAAGCTGGGCCTGGACGAGTATTTGGACGTGAGTATGACCGGGTTCCTGCACGTGGCTGGCACTCACTGTGCAGGTGGGCTTATTTGGTGCCTGGGGCTGTGAGGCCTCTACCGAAACCAGCAGCACCAGTGGCTGACAGCACTGGTGGAGCCTCCACTGCCACCAGCTGGGATCACAGGCTGCAGGCTGAACTGCCTGATAACAAGGGGAGGTGAGCTGCAGTGGTCCAGCACTCGCTGCAGTGGTGGGGAAGGGCTCTCCTTCGGCCCATGTGCAAAAATCCTTCCTCAGAGCACTTTCTCCTGCTGGCTGAGTGCTCTCTGCAATAACAAAGATAGAACATTGCTTAGTTTTGTTTGAAAGTTCTGGATGTTCGGTCTTGGGAAATGATTTCTTTTCGTGTATGATCTCAGCTAGTGTTGAAATGCAGCGTGTTCCTGAATGATGGAGGTGGCCGAGCTCCTGCTGCTCTCCCTCCCCTTTCCACTGCGTGCAGTTCTGGTGCTTCAAGCTGCTGCTGGTGCTGAGTGACACCCTTTTGTTTTTGGCTATACAGAAACTGAAACACACAGAGAGCGACAAACTGCAGGTGCAAATTCAGGCATACCTGGATAACGTTTTTGACGTGGGAGCATTACTGGAGGATGCTGAAACCAAGAATGCAGCCTTGGAAAGAGTTGAAGAACTGGAAGAAAACATTTCCCACGTTAGTACAAAACTGAAGTCACCTTTCTCTCTGGAGTGGTGTCTGCTCTGCATGTGTGCTGTGGTATTGCCCTTTTCTTTTGGGAGGTGGATGTACAGCTGTAGCTAGAATCTCTAGGGTGAGGAGGAGTGTTAAAGGAAGCCTGTGGCTGCCGTGCTTTCCTCATGGGAGATGATCAGATATTTATCAAATAAAGAAATTGCAGAAGTCTCGTGCAGGTAAAATTCCTGGGTGCTTCCTTGCTGTATTTTGAACCTCATGTGGTGCATATTTGTGTTATTGGGTGCACCACTTGCTTCAAAGACTTGTTCGTGAGGTATTGACCTGATGAGAAAATGTCTTCTTCTGCCTTTTAATTACTTTCCTGTTTCAGTGAGTCCCCACGTTGCTGTAAAGGACCAGAATGGCCTTGTTGATGTGGGGCTCACTGTGCAGTGTGTTCTTTATTACAGAGAAGGGTCTCTTAACTGAACCAGGGTCATGAGTGCAGCCCAGCCAGGTGCTATTCTTACCTGAAGAGTGATGCTCATCATCACAGCAGCCTTCAGTTGGGCACCTGTACCACCTGCCTCCACGCATGAGCCCTTTCTCTTTCCCAAGACTTCAGGATTTGGTGGAACGTCAATAGTTTCCCTCATTCCAGTGCTCCAGCAAGTGTTGATGGCATTTTGTTGGAGAAAGATATCATTACTTATGTCATCTGTTTCTCTGTCGTGTGATAGTTATCTGAAAAACTCCAAGATACGGAAAATGAAGCCATGGCAAAGATTGTGGAACTGGAAAAGCAGCTTATGCAGAGAAACAAAGAACTGGACGTAATTCGGGTAAGCGTGATGGGAAAACTCTGGCTGGGTGCCACGTTTCAGGGGGAGGGATCTGGTGTGCATTTTGTGTCTGGGAGGTAATGGCTGTTCTAGTGGGCTGAGCAATTTCTGCTAGCTTTTCTAGGACAGATTTTGAATCGAATGACTTGTCTGTGTTCTCAAAGATGGGCGTTTAACTCTCTGAATGTGCCAGCAAATCAGTGTGCTAGACGAGTACATCGTATTGCTCAGGTCTGCAGTGTTTCTGGTTGAGTTTTGCACGTGTAGTTGGCTTTGGAGCGGAGTTCGAGGTAGAACTGGAATCTTCCAGACTTAGGTTGCAGAGCATCTAGCCCAACTTGTTTTCTGTGTACAATCCAGACAGTAGTTCTTGGTATGCTATTATAATAACAAAAATTATTAATACAGTATTAAGTAACCTCACCCTAAAAGTTGTCCCAAAGCATGACCGATTTCTAGAGCTTCTTCTGATACAATCTCCCCTCCAGATCAGGAGCTTTGTTCCTACTTCCCTCTATGGCTCAACTTCTGCTCATAGGCAGAGCAACCAGCAAGGCATCTGATCCTCTGTGTTAGAGAAGAAATCGAGGTAGCATTCCTGTTCTGTGTCTAAGATTAACACGAGGAATTGAGCCTTGATAAAAGTAGAAGCTAAAGAAAGAAAAGCAATCAGAAATTGTGTCCGCCGTTGTTGGTACCTGGTGAGATTTCTCCCAGGGCTCAGCACTGCACTCAGCCTTAATGCTGGCGTGGGAAAAGCGTAAAACAAGTTCTTCCTTACCCATGAAGATGTATGGTTTGCATGAAAATGCCTCGTTAGATAATGCCTGGCAGGGCGCACAGTCTGGTGTCAGGCTGCCCTGTGTTTCTGGTGCTGGTATTCTGTTTTGTGAATACAAATGCAAATCACCCGTTTCTGTGGCCTTTGCAGGAAATCTACAAGGATGCAAATAGCCAGGTTCACACCTTGAGAAAAATGGTGAAGGAAAAAGAGGAGGCCATCCAGCGACAGTCAACGCTGGAGAAAAAGATTCACGAACTGGAGAAGCAGGGGACCATTAAGATCCAGAAGAAAGGCGATGGTGACATCTCCATTCTTCCCGTTGCTCTGGCCTCTGGGATGGTGCCCGCAGGGGCAGAGGCTGCAGCTGGCACGTGTGTCACACCAGCTGCTGGAGCTGCATCTTCTGTGCCACTGCCACCACCTCCACCACCATTACCAGTCTCAGCAGCAGCAGCATCTGAGGCAGGTGAGGAGCATCCTTGTCCCCAGAACGCAGGCTGGTTGTGGTCTGCGGCTGCTTTGTCATTCTGGGGTCAGTCACAGTGGCCTTAACTAGGAATTGGAAAGTTCTGAGGGTCGGTTCAGTGATCGGGTAGAAAGGTGTGGTGGGGGACAGGGAGGGTGGTGGGCACCACTGGGAGTTGTTCTGCGTCCTCATGTGCCACGTTGCTTCCTGTTCACTGCAGTGCCCCTTCTTTCCTTTCCACAGTGCAAAATGGCCCTGTGACAGTGCCAGCACCGCCTCCACCACCACCACCGCCTCCACCGCCGCCACCAGCGCCGCCGCTGCCCGGTCCCACCTTGGACACAGCTCCTGCTGTCCCTCTGCCCCCACCACCCCCTCCGTCAGCACCCCCCCTGCCCGGCACTGCCTCTCCCACTGTGGTCTTCAACTCAGGGCTTGCAGGTAAAGCACCCGTGTGTCCAGCAGGGCACGTTGACTAAGCAGGCAGGATATGCAGAGGTGGGAATTCTTTACTCCGAGTCCCCTAGCTCATGCTCTTCGTCTCTGTCTGGGATTATACTTAGAGGGGTTTGTGAAAGGAAAGACCGTTTATCAATTAAAGAGATCTGGTTTGATGCACAGGAGATAGCTTCTTCAGTGAAACTGAAGCTGCTGCCAAAAATATTTTTCTAACGTGATCATTTTTTGGCGTTAAGTGAACAGAAAGGCAGAACTTCGTGGTTTTGATTTCTTCTCTGCGCTCGATGAAGAAAAATCTGTGCAGAAGAATGGCAAACTTTTTGTAACATTTTGGAAGGAAGGAAAATGTCCTGACTGTCTTTAATCATGTTTTTATGTACTCTCTATCCTATGCCAAGCATCCCATGCAGCAAATGGCTGTTAATTGGTATCACACTCCTCCCCCTCCAGGAAATCTCGAGAGCACAGTATGATTCCAGAAAGAGAGACTGAGGAGCTCTTATTTACAGCTTTTTTTTTTTCTTTTTTATTTGGAAAGCTGATGAAGTATTCCAACTTCTGAAAGTGAAAAGCATCAGGAAGAGGGTCCCAGGGTACATTAAAATAGAAATAAAATTATAACACACAAAAACGTAGGATAAAGCATGGTTGAGGTTACGGGTTAACCTCTCCCCGATGGGTTTTGCAGAGCAGCACAGAGTTCCTGCAGCACGTGGAGCTCTGTGCCACCATGGCTGGGGCAGCACAGCAGACAGCTGGCAGGCAGCTGTGCCCTTCCACCCCGCTGTGCTGAGGTTTGCTGTGCTGATGGGCCGGGAAGGACCCACGGAGGGGATGGCATCACCGTGTCCGTGGTCTGAGCTGTGTTCTGCCTTGCTGCTTTTTCATCCCAAAGCTGCTGGCTTGATTTTTGTCACGTCCTTTACCACGTGCTGAGGGGAGAAGTTTTCTCAGAGCAGTTTAAAATGCCCCTCTGGTTTCTGCTGCCAGCTTTGTGCCTGGACTGAGATGCTGGGGCAGCATGTCAGAGTGCAGAGTGTTTAAAATCTGGCTGAGTATACGGGCAGTTACCCAGATGCATATATACCCACAGATGCATGCAGGGGCTGATGGCAGGGGTGTGTGATGCGGCCGTGGCAGCGGTGGGACGTGTCTACAGGCAGCGTGGGCATTTTGTAGAGGCTCAGAACTGAAAGGGAAAATGAAAGCGCCTTTTCCTGATAAACCGGGTACATAGCAAGTGGTGTTTCTCTGCTGGGCCGGGGGGAAATGGGTGCAGTGATAAGTCCTGCTGTTCTGACCATGGCTAACATGTTTCTCTCCGTTCTTTCTGCTTCCTGGTAAGACGGGCCGATCAAGCTCTTCTGTAGGTTGCTTTCCGCTAAGTATTTAACTGCCTTCTCCCCTTTCCCTCTGTCCTGCTTTGCTGTGCTCTGTGTGTGCCCGTGACTGTGTGTCCAGGAGGTGGTGGGAGGGCGGGTGCAGAGAGGGTGCTGGACACAAGGCGTGTGTTAGCTTTGGTTTGCTGCCAGCCAGCAGGATTTGGCCTCCCCCAGGCCCCGATCCTGCAAAGCACTTCAGCACGTAATTAAGATGTGGCTTCTTCTGGGCTGTCCTCCAGCCACGTCCTGCTGCGCTGCCCTGAGCAGTGCAGTTCTCCAGGACCTCACCTTGCCAGCTGACAGCACGTCTCGGTAAGGGAGGAAGGTTTTGAAGGCATTTTGTTCAGCTGCAGTGGGATCTGGCCCACGAGGCAGTCAGCTTCCTTTCCTGTCCTGAAATAACCCGGGAGCAGTTACTAATCTATTCTAATGCATGCATGAGATGAAGATGTGTTTTTCATGGGTGCTTTAGCTTGGAAAAAAAAACGTCTCCTTATTTTATTTTAGGAATTATTCAGGACGAAACACGTTCATTGTGCAAAGAGTAAAACCATTTGGTTTACATGAGCGGAAGTTGATCGTGTGTTCATGTCTTCCAGTTGGATACACGTGTTCCTCAGAGTACTCAGACTTTCAAATTGAATGCTGTGTACATTCCCTGTTACTCACAGTTATTGGTTTTGGGCAAATTCTCTTGCCAGGAATTTACTCTTTGCCACTTTCCTGCAAAAGGAGCATGACTTGGAGTGTACATGGACACACGGCTCCACTGCTGCTTCAGAAGTGGTAGGACAAAGTGAGAGGTGTTTCCAGCATTCACCTGCTTCTGGTGCACAACAGGAGCTGTGCCCCGAAACAGGTGGTCTGTCCTGGCAAAACCATACAGAGTTGTTACGAGAAAGTCAAGTAGTTATTTGCTCAAGTGCTTTGCAAGCTGGGAAAGCATCTTCTGTTTCCCATCGGGAAAGAAACGGTGTCTGTACTAAAATTGTGGGGGGGCACATTGATCGATCACTGTAATGAAGATCCTGAATTTGCAGCATCTGTTTTCATCAGCATACAAAGAGCTGGGTGCTGAATTACCAAAAATGTTCTTGTGCCCTCCAGATCTGCTAGGAATAGGAATGGAGTTGTTTTCTTTGCTCCAATGTTACTTTTTGTGCTCTGCTCACTGATTAATGAGAGCAGTTTCTGTAGCTTCTCTATGTAGGTTACTGAAACACTAATTCTGCATGACCTGAAAAGATGAAACCCATTATTTCAACCGTGTGAAAGCTCATGTGTGCTGCTACCCCCTGTTTTGGCTCTAAAAGACAGCCCTGACCCCTCTGAAGGAGCACTGCCCCCTTGCAGCAGTGAAACCTTGGGAAAAGAGCTTTTTTCCTTCTTGTCACATATTCTGGGTTGAGTTGTGTGATGCATCTACTGCCAGCGACGCATCCTCCCTCCACCTCAGCGATGGAGACGTGTTTTCATTCGGCAGCTCTAGGTGTTGCTGAAGGCTGTGACCACCGTGCCTTCATCGGTGAGGATGGTGCTGCTTGCTGTGCTGCTGTTAGCAGCTGGGCTTGGGCTGCACGTGCTCCAGCAGCCCTGCACTGTGCGTGGCCACGCACCAGCTCCCGCCGAGGTGGGCTCTTGCAGCCAGCAGGACAGGGTTAAACTTGGCTGCTCCATCCGTTTTCTTCAGCGTTTAAAAATAGCATGGGCTTTTAAAGCAGCCCAGACAACGTGGGGCAATAAAAGTAATAACACACTTCCTTTTGTGTAATTTTCACAGCCTCTGGCGTTCAGTCCCATTCTGCAGACGCTGGCCCTGAGGCAGCTGGTGGGCTGCATAAAAGCCTCTGTGCACTGCCTGCCTGTCAAGGCAGCAGGATCTTTTCAGGCTTCTCAGGGCAATCTTTTAGCTATGGCCAGTTCTTCCTCCAGAGCTGCAATGCCAACCCTAGAGGCCGTGGTCTGGGCGCATGGGGTGTTCTTCAGCCGTTGGGGAGTTTATCGTTTCCTTTCCTCCGCTGTCTCTAGCTGTGAAAATCAAGAAGCCGATCAAGACCAAGTTCCGCATGCCGGTGTTCAACTGGGTCGCCCTCAAACCCAACCAGATCAACGGGACGGTCTTCAACGAGATAGACGACGAAAGGATCCTGGAGGTACGAGCTGCTTTCCGTTCCTCTTTCTGCCCACGACTCAGATCGGTGCTGGCCTTTGCAGAGAGAGGCTGTGGCCGAGAGCTGGGGGTTAGGCTGCTGTGTGGCAGCGTACCAGGGAAAGCAGCCCAGAGCTGGGCTGAGCACTCAGGAGCTGCGTGGTCCCGGTGCCACGCCGTGGATGTGTGAGTCTGGATGAGGTCTGAGCGCTAACATGAACATCTGCCTGAACTTCTGAGCATGCCTAGGGCTGCTGGGGCTGGAGGCCACGTTTCCTGATTACTGACTCAGGAGCACGTGTTTGCTACACTGTGCAACCCCAGCCTGAAGTTCTCTGCTGCAGCCACAGCAGTCACAGGGTCTGCAGTTCTGGTAAGTGCTGGGCAGTGCAGGATTCAGTACTTGCCATGGGAGGGATAAATCACTTTCTTTCCTTTTTAGGATTTGAATGTGGATGAATTTGAAGAGATATTCAAAACAAAAGCCCAGGGTCCGGCCATCGATCTTACATCAAGCAAACAGAAAATAACTCAGAAAGGGTCGAACAAAGTCACGTTACTGGATGCAAACAGGGCCAAAAATCTTGCCATCACTTTAAGGAAAGCTGGAAAGACGGCGGATGAAATATGCAAAGCTATTCACGTGTAAGTAACACATATGTCAGCAAAGAAATCATATTCGAGATTTACTGTGGTTTTTGGTAAGTGGAATGGCTTTGAATTGGCAGTTGATGTGAATGTTTTTGCATCTGGAAAAAATCCCTAAGAAAGGATGGAACCAATCTGAATTCCCACAAATCGGATTCCCTTGTACTACAGTATGTTAACTTGCAGCTTTGTGTCGCTCTATCACTACATGGGCTTAACAAATTAACACGTATTTCATTAAAGAAGCTCATTCATGTTCATCCACACCATGCCACTGCATCCCGAATTTCTCAATCAGTGCACACAGTACTTTTTGTTCTAATGAACGCTCCAAACGCAGAGCATCAGGAAGAGGCAACCCTTGCTCCACAAAGCACAAATTCAGTCCAAGTGCACTGGCAGCATTTTGCATGCAGTGAGCTTTATGTAATGACCCCATCCAGTGCCAAACCCAAATGTGATACAGGTGTGTCCGGGCATGACTGCAGCATGGGGTACAGATCCAGCCCTTCAGCTTTACCTGCTCTTCTTTGGAAACAGAAGCAAGGTGCCAAGCAGCATTCACATCTGCCCTCGTGCCCGTGCTGTCTGTGCTCACTAAGCGTGTTAACATCTTGATGTGCAGGCAGCTTCATGGGTGGGATTGTGCCTACAGCTCCGGGACACCCCCAGGGATGGTGACCCCCACTCCCTGTGCAGCTGTGCCTGATGGCTCTTTGGAGAAGGACTTGTTCCTAACATCCAACCCTAGTCTCCCCTGGCTCAATGCGAGGCCATCACCTCTCATCCTGTCTCGTAGGTTTGACCTGAAAACGCTGCCCGTGGATTTTGTGGAGTGCCTCATGAGGTTCCTGCCCACTGAGAACGAGGTGAAGGTGCTGCGGCTCTACGAGAGGGAGAGGAAACCCATTGAGAACCTGTCCGACGAGGACCGCTTCATGATGCAGTTCAGCAAGATCGAGAGGCTGATGCAGAAGATGACCATTATGGCATTCATAGGCAACTTTGCTGAAAGCATCCAGATGCTGACCCCGGTGAGTGGGAGACAGCCCTGGCACTGGTTGTGTGGCAGCTCGCAGCCCGGGCTGCTCCACGTCATCCCATTCCTTGACCCTCTAGAAATGTAATACCAGTTGAAATGAAAATCCAAATGTTTGTACCAAAAGAGAAAATGACTGCCAGCACTGGTCTCAGGGCTCTTTGAAGCGTGTCCCATGCATCTTTCACAGTCAGAAGGACTAAAATGTAAATAACTGTTTTCCTCAGCCGCATCTGAGTGTTAGAACCCTGCAGTGCAGATTAATTGTTCGCAATCCTGACGTGCCAGGACAGGGTAGCACTCACACTAGGACGCGCTGTATGGATTGAAAGCAAGTTTGTTTTTTTCTTTTAAGAATGGAAGTGTGTTGAATTGGACTTTACTTGTGGGTTTGTTGTGCATTAACCAAAATTCTCCCTGCATTCACTTGCAGCAACTTCACGCAATAATAGCCGCATCTGTCTCAATAAAGTCATCTCAAAAGCTTAAGAAAATTCTGGAGGTACGTCTGATTCTGATTGTGTTCAACCACCCACCAGTGCATCCCCTTATGTGTACTGAAAGTGCACGTGAATGCTTCCCTCCAAACTCCCCGAGGTTTCTGACCCGTTGTGCGCTTGCCCTGACCGTTGCTGTGCTCTGTGTTGCTCTGACAGATCATCTTGGCTCTCGGTAACTACATGAACAGCAGTAAGCGAGGAGCGGTGTATGGATTTAAGCTACAGAGTCTGGACCTGGTGAGTAAACCAGAGGTGACGAGGGGACATGAGCTGAAATGCACGGGGAGTGGCCCCACGTGGTCAAGGCAGAGGCAGCAGAGCGTGGTGCTCAGGGAACGTGCTTCCCTGCAGTCGGTATGCAATGACCCTTACCAGCTTTTTGGCAGCCCCTCAAGACAAGGCCTCAAATCCTCAGACCACAGTGGAAAACCACCCACGAAACACATCTGTGGGCACTTACAGCCACCTCTGTCAGATGGAGAGACATTCAGGAAAAGCAAACACCCCTTCGGTCACTGTTTGGTGTCCGCTGCAGCTTAACCCAGCAATCTCGTCGCTTTTTTTCTCTCCAGCTCTTGGAAACAAAGTCAACAGACAGAAAACAAACCCTGTTGCACTATATTTCTAACGTGGTCAAGGAGAAGTACCAGCACGTATCCCTCTTTTACAATGAACTTCATTACGTGGAGAAGGCTGCTGCAGGTACTGTAACCACAGTGGTGTCCTTAATGTGCCTGAGTGCTTTCCCACGTGGGCCATCCTAAGAGCAAAACCAGGTGGTTTCGGTGTTGCCTAGCGATCTGGTAGCAGAGCCAGGTTGGGGAAAGGCCCTTGGTGGCAGCAGGTTGCCTGGCCTAGCACACACACCGAGGATTGGTGCCACACTGTCACAGCAGTGACCTCCCGCATCCAGTGAGTGGCAGTGGCAGCCACTGCTGTGGTTGGAGGCACTTTGTAGTGGGGAGCTGCTCATGCTGTGGGTGCACAGCAGGAGCGATTCAGCAGGTTTGTTTTATCTCCTGTAGTGTCTCTAGAAAACGTCCTCTTGGATGTGAAGGAGCTCCAGAGAGGTCTGGATCTGACGAAGCGCGAGTACACCATGCATGACCACAACACGATGCTGAAGGAGTTCATTCAGAACAATGAAGGAAAGCTGAAGAAACTGCAGGATGATGCCAAAATTGCCCAGGTATTTCTTAATTCTTGGGGTCTGAACCACTCGGAGAAGCCGAGCACACTCTGCACGTGCACGGGGTGTTTTCTGCTGATGCTGAGTCAGTCTGCAGCGGGGTTTGAGTGAAGAGGCACAGAGCTCGAACCCTCCTGCTCCCATCCACGTGCTGGGTGTAGACGTGCTGGTGCCAGCCAAGACTTTCCCACCCAGAGGAAATGTTGACCCCTTACGTAGAGCTCAGCGGTAACGGCTGGTGAGCGTACCTTGAAGCCTGTGCTTTTTGTAGGATGCCTTCGATGATGCTGTGAAGTATTTTGGGGAGAATCCAAAGACAACACCCCCCTCAGTTTTTTTCCCGGTGTTTGTCCGATTTGTGAAGGCCTATAAGGTAAGCAGAGCACCCTCTTCTGTCATTCTCAGTGTGGTTTGCCATCTGTTGTCCCAGGGCTCCCAGCAACGCAGCTTGTAGCTCCCTCTAGCTTCAGTGAACCATGAGCACAGCAGCACCAGCCTAGGGCTGCACAAATAGTTGTTCTGGGATTATTTTCGTGGCTGAAAGGCAGCACAGCTGTCTGAAATGCCTGAGGAGTCCTCAGAAGCAGCACGTCCGTGAGGTTAAAGTTCTCACCATCAACCCTGACCGCATCCTGGGGGCTGGGGCTGGGGTGCTTGGTGTCTCCCAGCCCACCTGGTTCAGACTTTGTTTAGCTAAATTGCTGCACCCTCAGTTTGCAGTTGGGAAATCCCATGGTAGGAAATGCTAGCGTCCTTCAGTTGTAACGCTCAGATTCCCTGTAGCAATTTGAAGCTGTAACTTGTTGGATCTCTTTGTATGTGCGTATGTGTGATAAATAGCAAGCAGAAGAAGAGAACGAGTTGAGAAAAAAGCAGGAACAGGCCTTAATGGAAAAACTGATGGAACAGGAGGCGATGATGGAGCAGCAGGACCAAAAGGTACGGAGCAGATGGGTCTCACAGGTGGGACGCGTTCATCTGTTTTTCCTGAGAGCAAGGAGGAGCAAAGGGGAGGAAACTTGCAGCCTCTTTTCTAAGTGAGGAGAAGGCTTAGAACTGAACTGCAAACCATGAGGAAGAGAAACAGGTTGGCAGCCAGGTTACCTTGTAACTCCAGCCATCCCCCGCAGGACCTGAGCTCACCACACCCTCGTGTTTTCCTGGCCTTGCAAAACTGGGCAGAAAGGTGGCAGTTCCTGGTGCTGGTGGGCTCACGTGGTATTTCAGACAGAGGAATTGGAGGAAAGGTCCTTACAAATCCCTACAAATCCTCTCTGCTTTGCTTTCAGTCTCCTTCGCACAAAACAAAGAGACAGCAGCAGGAGCTAATCGCAGAGCTCAGGAGGAGGCAGGTCAAGGACAACAGGCATGTGTACGAGGGGAAGGACGGTGCTATTGAAGATATCATAACAGGTAAAGCTGTTTTGTTCTGTAATCTCAGAGGCCCTTTCTCCAAGGTCAAAAATGCGTGTCCGCCTGCTAGCTATCCTAAGTGTGTTACTGCTGCTTGGAGCACAGCTTAGGAAATGGTTTACAAATGTGAATCAGTTATAGACAGTTTTGCTGAGGGTATGGAACAAAGCCCAGTAAGCTTTGGTGTGCTCACAGCTGGTGCTGCCCGGGTTTGTCACAAGCACAGACCTCGGGCACGTGCTGTTTCTTACCTCTTGCCTTCCAGCATGCTGTGACACGCTTTGGTCTCCGATCTCTAGAGCAGGCAGCTCAGATCTCCGCAGATATTCCAGTGGGGACATGCATGCCATGCAGATCTTTCCCAGAAATCTTTTTATTTTCCCATAACTGCAGTGAATGACAGATGTTTAACATTATTAAGAGCCTGCACTTTCATTACAGCGTACTAGCAGTAATTGCACCACGTTATTGCACACTTACAGGAAATCCTTTAGTCAGACCTCAGTGATGGATGGCCCTGAGCAGCTTCTGGTTCCACTGCTTCTCAGTTTGGCAGAAGTCTGCCCTGATCAGCCCCGTAGGGCTGCAGGGGGGAAACTGGGGAAGCTGGGACGTTGTGTGCAGCCCTTTGCTGCCAGAACTCTCTTCCAAGTGGTGCTGTGCTCAGCACTCAGGTCCTTCTGCTCTGTGCCACAGCTCTGCTTGCAGTGCTTGGATTCTAGTGCACGTTCTTCACCTGTGCTGTGGAGGGAGCAAGGCTCTAACGCTGCGATAGCCTCACAGCAGTTGATTTCTGTTGCACAGAAAGTCAGCAGAGCGGTCTTTGGGCAGGATTGCCTTGGCTGCTCCTCCCAAATGTTTCTGCTTCTTCCCTCCGGGAGGAGCAGAGCTGCTTTACCTCTCAGTGAGGCAGGCTGGTGAGTTCTTGCCCAGCTACGAGAGAGGGTTGAGGTGCTCTCGGTGAAGCTTTCACAACTCTCTTTTAAACGTTTGATTGCTAGATTCCCAGGGTGATATTCTCCACGTAAGAGGCAGACTTGCTGTAATATCTGATCACTTCTGCTTCTGCAACTCCTTCGGACTCCGGTGTAGTTGGTAAAGCAGCTCTCTTGCTCCGTGGGAGAAACAGACTGTGTGAGCGATGGCAGGCTGCGTGCAGGCATGCCAGGCTCAGCCAACCTGCCCGTCCCCTGCCGTGCCCAGCCCTTCCAGCTCTGGGGTGCACAGTGACAGTGAGGCACAGAATGTCAGGTTGAGCTGAGGTCACTTGGATGCGGCCTGTGGGAGCCTGTCCGGGGGCACAGACATCATCAGAAGTGTCCTTTGATGCTGGCTGGGACGGGATGCTGCCTGAAGCCACGCCCTTCCAGAGTCATAGTCTTTACCTTTAGCAACAGTCCTTCAAAACCGTGCTCGCGGTGAGCAGCAGCTGCTCGGTGACTCAGGACTGCCTCGTTACCAGGTCCTGCTGCACTGCAGTGTCCCGAGTTGGTGGGAACGTGCAGAGCCGATCCCGGTTGTCCTTAACCACGCGCTAACCGTGTACTAATGCCATCGATCTGTGCTCCTCACTGCTCTGTTTGTTTGGCTGTTATTCCCATGCAGTGCTGAAGACTGTGCCCTTTACAGCTCGAACCGCCAAGCGGGGCTCTCGGTTTTTCTGCGAACCTGTTCTCACTGAGGAATTCCATTACTAAACTATTCCTCTTTCACACCTGATGCTCTTAGACAAAAAAAAGGTTGCTGTAGATTTTTGTCCCTTCTCCATTTGTACGGACCTCAGCCAGGATGGTGTGAATGTTGAGTGTGTAGCAGTGTCCGGCGTCCGCCTCGAGTCGTATCGATGTCACCTCTGTCGCATGCGTTGTGTTCCAGTAACGTTCGATTTCATCCCACGGAATGTGTGTTGGATGCTTTTGGCCGTGCTCACGTTTCAGAGGCATCGCTAACCCTCGTGGCACATGCCATAGAACAGCGAGTGGTGGAAGTCACGGTGATTCGCTGCAGCTCTGTGGGGTGGACGAGGCTCAGGCCGCACCGTGATGCTTCACCTGGCTTTTCTATGTCATCTCTGCTGGCTGCAGATCTTTCTCTGTATGCACATGCACCTGAGTAGTCTGCACGTGATAACTGAGCTGTAAGCCAGGGGGAGCTCTGTCTGCATGGCTTCGGTGGGGCGTTCTTGGGCTTTGCTTTGTGGCTTGGAGGGGTTCTCTGTGGTAACGCGTCCCCTCCGTGAGGAGCATCGTCTCAGCTTTCTAACCCCTGCCCGCATGTTTGCATGTCAGACACGGAACGGAGTAAATCTTCTCTCATTTGTTCGCATCCACATTTAACTTTTTCAGTTCCATGCCAACTTTTATCGGATTAAAATGGGCAACGTTCATGGGGCACGAACCAATTCTCCTGGAGCCCAGCACAGTGCCTTGGGCTTCATAACACCACAGGGTGAGAGCTGGGGAGGGTGGGAGGCAGCAGGGCCGTGCTGTTGCAACCCACAGCTGTGGGCACGGGGCAGAGCTTGGCATGGAACTGAGCCACGTCCATCCCGTGGTGTGAAGTGTAAGGAGGGAGTGCTTAACCCCGCATGCCTCTTAACACTGTTGTCTTGAATTAAGGACGGATGGCTTAAGAAGGCAACAGTGTTCACTTTGCAGTATGTATTTTTATGAATGCTTCTAATAAAATTGCAAACTGTCTTCAGCTCAACTTTTATTTGCTCTTTCGAGTTCATTGCTGTATTATCTCCCTGGAGCCAATCTTCAAAGCAGCTTGGAATTTGGTTAGCGAGAGGGAAGGGTGGCCCTCGTGTCCTTTCCTCTCCTCCTCTAACCTCTCGTGGCCTTGGCCTCCCCCCTCCTCTCGCTCTGCTGGCTAACACGCCTGCCATTTTTGAACGCTGAGTTGACTTGCTCTCCATTTTCCATCCCATTTTTTTACTTAACCATCATTTTTTTTTTTTTTTCTGTTTAGCCCTAAAGAAGAATAATATCACTAAATTTCCAAATGTTCACTCGAGGGTAAGGATTTCTTCTAGCACACCGGTGGTGGAGGATACACAGAGCTGGCAAGCATCACTTTTTACTTAGCTTCCTCCTCTCTCTGTATGCCCGAAGCCTGGCAGTAGCTGTGGCTGAGCGTAGTGCTGGTGAGGGCCCCAAGGCAGCGGACATTCAGCCCGTTGCTTCCCACCTCTGTGTGGCAGCGGCTCGCTGAGCTGCTGGCTGGTCACCACCTTCCTGCTCTCTTGATTTTGGCCCTTTCTCTTCCAAGCTGAGCCCGAGGTAGGCAGCCTTGCCCTGGGTTGTTTGAGCCCGTAGATCCCTGGCTGTAGCACCCAGCTCCTGCTGCCCCATCCTCTGTGGGTGTGTGTTGGAATGGGCTCCGGTGATGGACAGCAGATACAGGGAGCACAGGGCAGCACGGGCAGCTTCTGCTGCACCGAGGGCTGAGGAGTTGGGGAGCGGGGCTTAGAGCGAGCTGTAAGACATCCAGGGAGCCCACGGGAGGGATTCCCCGGCAAAGCGCCCATTTTTTTTTATCACGAAAAAGAAAAAATCCTACCTAAATTCCTTGTGAGGTGCACCAAGCATGCTGCGTAGCTCATCTCCATAGCACAAGAAGCCAAGCAGTCACCTGTCCTCACCACGCTCTTAACACGGGCTTTGTTAAACTCCCACCGCCGTCTTTCTCCATCGTTGGCTCCATCGCATGCTCAGTGCTGCCCTCCTGTCCCCCGAGCAGCCCCAGCTGCAGCCCGGCCCTGCAGCCCTCGCGTGGCAGCCGTGGCCGTGGGCTCTCAGGCCGGGTGCAGGGGAACGTCTGCTTTTTGTCAGGGCACCTTCTGCTAGTTGGACGGGTGGACGGGGCACGCGGATGCATGTGTGTTTTAATGAGCACTTATCCCAGCGTGTCCTGTGTTGGCAGTCAGGGAGTTGCATCCTGCATCAGAAAACTCACGGAGCGCGGGGCGATGAGGCCCTGACACCGCTGCCCGGAGCCGTGCGCGTGCCCGAGGCCGTGGGGTGGAGCTGGGTGATCCATAAGGTCCCTTCCCACCCTGTTCCCCGGTTCTGTGTCTCTCACCCTTTGGATTTAGAGGCTGCATGGGCGGCACAGCTCCGTTAGCATCCCCAGCACCCGGAGCACACAGCAGCACTACGGCTGCTGGGTGCATCTCCTGAGGGCCCATCAGCCCCCCCCCCCCCCCCCCCTCCCGTTGCTACCCAAGCTGCTTTGACTGGCATCCAGCAGGCCCCCTCCCTCCTGCCGTGCGTGCTGACCGGCACCGCTTTCCTCCCCCGCAGATCTTCGAAACCAGCCGTACCGCCGGGCCGACGCGCTGAGGAGGAGCGTGCGGCGCCGCTTCGATGACCAGACCCTGCGCTCCGCCAACAGCACCGAGATCGCCATGTGAGCCCAGGCCCACTGCGGTGCCCTGCCCCTCACCCGCCGCCCTGGGAACACTACGCTTAACCCCAAAGGGCTCCGACGCCTTGAAGTGCATAGGAACGTCAGCGATGGGCTCTCCGCTCAGCTAACAAGTGCCTCGAATGGAAGTACCTGCTCAAATTAATCGAAGCAATAGGACTTGATTTGATTGGGTATCTTTTGACACCACATACGTTATTCAGTATTTTTTAACCAAAAAAAAAAAAAGAAAAAAAAGAAAAAAAAAAAAAAAGTCAAGTTATGCGTTGTTCTTGGGTGTTTTAGTTCGGTTTGGTTATATGGAAACTTAGCGACCGACCTTCTGTTGGCCGGGCCTGGATCCCAACGGTTGGAAAGAGGTAACTCGTGGATGCGCTCCTGTCCTGGGCCGAGGGCTGACCCCGGCTTCAGCTGCACTTACTGGCTTTGACGTGACATTAAGGGCTTTCCGTACCCAGTAGGGAAATAACGACGAGAAGAGCTCCGCACCCTTTCCCACCATACGGACCCCTCATGCTGTAGCTGGATGTGGTACCGAGGTCCCGTGCTGACAGGAACCGTGGGCACTGAACCCTCTGAGAGGTTCTGGGTTTGGTGGTGCGGCGCTGAGGCACGAAGGGTAACGGCACGCGGCGTGGGAACGGCGGAGAGCGCACGGCCTGTCCTTCAGCGAGAGGCAGCTTCCCAGTAACAGCGTATTTATTAATTAGCACTAAGCTATTAACATCTCAGTAATCAGTATTAGGGTTCCGAGGACCATGACAGCTCAGCAGCGCCGAGGATGGCCCCGTGCTGCGTCAGTGCCCTGATAACAAGCGTGATCCCGCCGCTCCCTCTGACAATCCACCCGCAGCAAAGCCCCGTGCTCAGCAGCTCCCACCCTGCGGGGTCTGGTGGCACAGTGTGAGGGCTTCCAAAGGGGCACAGAGGAGCAGTGGGACCACGTCCGTATCGGTGCTTCCCCCGCCCGCTGATGGCCGCATCACTCTGTTAATTGTAAAATTTACTGTATAGTATTTAACCACTGAGTTCCTTTCCTTTTTACGTTGTGCTCACGTGAACCACTGGTGAAGGTCCCGTTTTCCTTGGATAATGTGTAGTTATATATGATAACCTGTTTTTAAATGTACAGATATTTTGCTACGAAGATCGGTGCCGTCTTTTTTTTTTTTTTTTATTATTATTATTATTGTTTTTACACTTCTTTCACCCCTTCAGCCTCCGGGAAATACTGTAAATATTGGTTAAAAAAAACAAACAAAAAAACAAAGCGTCCTCAGCCCGTGCTGTGCTATACAATCCGAACGTTACCTTAACTTATAGTTTTTGTTTTTATATTTAACTGAACGGACACTTCGGGGCTCGCTCACCGCATTGCCCTCTGCTCACCCACTGACACAACGGTTCCTCATCAGCTGCCACAGCACCGCGTGCGCCAGAGAGAGCGTGGAGAACGTGGAGAGCATACGATACAGGACGTGGAGAACACAGAGAGCATGGAGGACGTCATGGAGAGCATGGAGAAGATGCTGCTGCCTCCCTGCCCCACTGCTGGGGAAGCACTGCTTCGGTCCGTCGTTGTCAGAGTGCTCAGAGCTCTGCCTGCCTCGTTCCTCCGCTCAGAGGTATTTGTTTTAAGACAAAGACGATGGTTCAGTGGCAGCGGAGCGCCGGCGTGTTCTCTGGGGTATTTTTCTAGTGATAGCTCTGCTGCTTAGCAATAGTAGAAGTGTTTTATAAGGGCAGTTCATGTTACTTTCCTGGTCTGTTCCTGGCATAAGAGCAAATAAACTATTTACACTACTACACTGTAATCCATCCTTTCCTGCTTCTTAAAGTGACTTTTACAGCGTTTTCTCCCCCTGCTTGGGGCTGTGCAGCCTGGCCATACTGCTGTGGCCACAGCAGCTCCCGCCCTGCAGCGTGGCACCAGCACCGCCGTGTCCCCAGCAGCCGTTCTGCAGCTGGTGCTCTGGGCAGAAATAAGTGATGGTATTTCACCCTGAACACACACAAAAAAAAAAACAACATTCAGGACCGAAGCTCAGAGAGCATCGCTGTGCTTGAGCTGCAATTCAGACGTAATTGTTGGGAGGGTTTAACAGAATAAATACAGCAGAAGCTGGGGAGAACCATGTGCGGCTGTGTCCGTCTCTGCCCATCCATATTCAGGTCCATCCTTCCACCTGTCTGCCTCTCCTTCTGCCCATCCCACAGTCGGCCTTTGGCTCAGTTTTTCTGTCCCTCTGTTCTTCCACTCCTGTCCATCTTTTCATCCACCTCTGCCTGTCCTTCTGTCTCCTTTCTGTCTCTCCACTTGTCCCTTCTCATTTCTGTCCGTCCATCTGCTCAACCCTCTCTCTGTTCCTCTGTCTTCCGTCTCTCCATCCATTGGACGGCAGAAAGAACGGGACAGACAGAAAGAGGGACAGACAGGAGAATGGGGAGGTGGGGGGGAACATAACTGGACAGGGGAAGAAGAGATGAACAGGGACAGACAGCTGAAGGACAGCCAGAAACCAAAGCAAAACCCCAACGCTTCATCACAGCCTTTGAGCTCACTTTCACATACCTGAATGTGAGGCGTGGGGGAAGCTGAAAGTGGGAAAAAAAAACCCCACAACCCAAACAGCAGAGGCCCAGGAGCACTCTTTAACTTAACGTGAAGATGAAGGTAAACCTTTGAAGAGGAGCACTGACTGAGCAACGCAGAACGCACTGAAAGCAAAAGCTGAAGGCGGACGTGGAGCCTTTTCCTGGGAGCAGACGTCGCTTCAATCCAAAAATCGTTGGGATGGGAAAAGCCGATGGCCCCTGGAGCAGAAATAAACACCAGCAGACAGTAGGAGACAAGGTTTAATAACTGATAAAAATGTACAAAAATATTCCCATCAAAGGTAGCAGAGGTGCAGCGCAGCGGAGCCGCCCCGCTCCCCGCAGGGTACTGCAGCTGTGGTGGTACATTCTCAGTGGGTTCGTAAGGCAAAACATCTCCAAACTAACACACAGTTTGAGTCTCGACTTCGAGAGCGTGAAGAGGAGCACAGAGAGAGAGCACGCGGAGCTGTTGCGGCCCGACTCTGTGAACACAGAAATTGGCTGTGAGCAGCAGAGCTCTGTGCCCGTGCCACAGAGGGCTGAGCGCAGCCCCGTGTGCTCTAAGAGCTCACTGGGAAGCTCTCAGCTGCCTTCTGTTTCACATCAGTGCACGGAAGGGGCCGGGAGCACGGCTCAGGAAGGAGCAGTCCCGAGAGCTGACAGTCCTTAGCAGTACAGATCAAGAAACGGATTCGTTCCAGCCATATTCAAAAGTAACAACAGATCCGTAAAACAAATGAAGCCACAAGAAACTAGATTAAGTATCTTCCTAAAAACAAAGCTCTGCCCACCCGCACGGCCGGGGACAACAGTGACTGCCCTCCCAGGAAGGAGTGCAGCCAAGAGACGCTCAGCTCGGCCAATGCTCCGCTCTGCTCTGCTCTGCCTGCAGGGGAGGGGCAGCAGGAGTGGAGCAAGGGTGGGCGCGGGGCCGTGGGAGTACGTGGATGGATTGCTGCAAGAAAATTCAAAGCCACCGTCATTTCACCGAGGGAACTGGGGATTATCAGAACCCACATCCTCAATTAGAGATCGCTTTCTTTTATTACGCCACAATGTAAACAGATTTGGTATAAATAACGTTCTCATTGATCTTCATCCAGTTGTTCCAAAAGAGTCCTCCTCTGCTTTTCCAGCTCCCCCTCGCTCAGCTCGCTGCCCGACGTGTCCCAGTTGCCCTGTGGAGAGAGGAGTGGTGAGAGGCTCTGAGCAGGGGCCCTGCTGCCTGCACCCACCACCCCCAGCTCAGCGCACTGCTCCCTGCAGACGGACGAGCGCTAGGACTTCCAGCGGGAATTGAGCAGTGTTCCTCATGTCAGCTGATGCCTGGAGGCAGCGAGCTGCAGCTCACAGAGCACCCCAGGCACTGCGACAGGGAGGGCAGCGAGCGCTGCTCAGCTCCTCCTGTGCCGGAGCTCACAACCACAGCCCAGCTCCTGCTCTGGGCAGAGTGTGCGTGCAGCTCACACCATGACAGCAGCCATCTCTCGAAGGTGAATGGCACAGGGAAGGACACCACCACCATCAGCACAGCGCAGCTGAGCCAAGCAGGGCACAGTGAAACCCGAAGGCACTAATGCTGTTCCGCTCCCATCCTTCTCCACTCAAACACATCCTTGAGACGCTGCTCTAACCCCTCCAAAAGGAGCTGTGCACAAAACCATCACAGCAAAGAGCGAGCCCGTGGTCACAGCGACACTTCCACGTGACTTCCCAGCTCAAGAAGTGCAAGAATTAAACATTTTCTTCCAGTATCAGAACAGCAGCAGCCCAGCACCGCTACAGCAGTGACCAGAGCGCGCCCATTAGGAACAGAAGAGCCACAGTCACCTCGGTGTTTAACCAGCTGTCCTGCTCAGCTCCTCTGAGATCCATCTGGCAGATTGGATGGGAAAAAGAAAGGCAGTTCAATCATCAATCTGTCACATGGGCCGTGCTTCAGTACCATCTCTAAAACAGAGCCTCACTCACACCTCAGCAGCAACAATGGTGGGCCAAATAAGAAATCCATTAACAAATACCACGTGAGGGCACGGCCTTTCAGCTTTGCTTGGACACGTGGCTCTTCTTTATACACACAGCATAAACAGAGCTTTAACACCTCCCTTCAAGTAAACTACAAACCTATAAAGCTCTCATGCTACAGCATCCCACTGATACATAAAGCCCAAAGGCATCACATAAAAAGGAAAGAAGAAAGCTTACAGAATCTTTTCCAGGTCGTTTTTTAGTCGGAGATTTATGTTTTGATTCAGATCTTTGTCTAGCTCTATCCTTCTCACTTTCTCTCTCTCTTTCTTTTTTGTCTTTTTCTCGTTCAATATCAGATTCTGGTGAATCCTTTGTAATAAAGGGAAAATATTAAATAATATTATTAAACGTATTAGGAATGATAGTTCACAGAACGCTCACACCTCAGAGAAGTCCGATTTCATTTTAATATAGGCCATATCAGAAAGGAACTGCTGATAGTGGCAACGCATCTGAGTAACCGGGGCAGAAATGAGCAATGCAGAAATGTGACTGAAATGATTTCACAGGGAGGGTGTCCAAAAACGTTCACCATTTTCAGGGCATGCTGGATCCATGCACTGAGCCCCTTCTGTGCACAAGTGCCACTCCCTGCCTAAGATCTCTGCCCAGGGTGAGGTGTGGTCACTGTTGGCCAGCGTGGCTGCTCTGCCACGTCTGAACGCTCCATGCTCCTGGAGTCGTGCTGCTCTGAGGGCTCACTCAGGTGCCGTGGCAGTTTTGGTTCTGTGTTTCATCCCAGTTAAGCTCAAGTGACCCTGTCTGTGTCACAGCCCTTTGGCACCACGTTACTCAATGCCTAACACTGGTATCTCCTCTTTGAGACTGCTGTGTGCACAGCTAACTGCTTAGAAGTGACAGAAAGAATGCAGCTTTGAGATGTTCTGCAGGAACCTGAGTTCAGAGCCACCAACTTCCTCCTTTACCTGATACCAAAATACCCTTTGGCCTCAAGTGATGTACGCAGAGGATGAAAGCCCCCTTCCTACTCTTTAGGCTCAACTGACACACCAACACGTTTGATGCCAGAGCTGCTAACTCAGCCCTGCTACTCAGGCAGACAAAAGGAATGATGCTCATATGAGGTGAAAGGAAAAGATGGCTGGGGTTCTGTCCAGCACCCCACAACAAGTCAGCACCAAGAGATGTCACATGGACAAGCAGCAAACAGCAGGCTACTGCAGCCCTTCTTATCTGCTTCGACAGTTGCACTTTAAACCCCGACGTGTTACTGCTCTGAACGGTTTACTGTTAGGGTATACATAAGTGTCTGGTCTAGAGAAGTGCTTGCTATAAAGGCAGCTGCTAATTGCAGTGTCTAACACACACGATGACTGGGAGTGAGCACGAGGTGTCAAGCTGAGCCTTAAGCCAACTCAAAAGGAGGGAGCTGTACTTACGGACTTATGCCGTCTTTTCTTGCTCTTTTTCTTGTGTTTTTTTGACTTCTTGTAACTTCTCTCTGCAAGTAAATTGAGGGGAAAAATCAATAAAGTTATAATTATCCAGCAACAAGGCAGTAACAGTCACTTTAAAGCAAAGAAGCGGAAGTCTCATACCAGATTCTGCACTGGAAGAACGCTCAGAAGCAGATCTAGATTCTGAACGTTGCCTTTTCTTCTTCGAATGGCTGTCATCATCCTCAGACTCTGAGCCCTTGAGATACAAAACATGCGGTCAGCGAGAGGGCAGCAGTGCCCCAGCAGGACAGGAGCAGACGTTAAGATGTCGTGGAGCCTCTTACCGAGCGGGAGCGGGAGCGCTTCCTGTGATGCTTCTTGGACTTCTTAGAGTGTTTCTTGTTCTTTGAATGGTGATGCTGACACTCGTGCTGGAGTACAACACAAACAAGTGTCAGTCTGCAGGGCATGCCATGGAACTAATGACACCTCCTCATCCACCAGGCACCGACAGCTCGCAGCAATTAACAGCATTACTAACAGGGATGCCACAGTAAGGCTCCAACGAGCCCTTGGGAGCAGGGGGACAGCCAGCTTCAGGCATGGATGCACACAGCTTCTGTCACCCAAACCTGTGCTTCAGTGCTTCCAATGTGAAGTGATCGCTCAGGTTGGCCAAGAACAGAGTGCTGGCTTGGCTTGGCAAAGTCTGAAATCCTCAAACTCAACCATTGTAACACCTCCTTCAAACTGCAGCGAGGGGAACAAATAAGAATTCTGTCTACAAAAGGATCTTTCTGAACAAGACTGGCTTGTCATGAGCTCTGCACAGTAACTCCAGTCGTGGTCCATCCAAAAGTTAAGGGTGAAACTGCACCATAACCCTTCTGCACATCACCGATAAACTGCTGACAGGAAAAACCAAACGAACAAAATCTCAACTCCCTACAGCTCTGAAATACATCAGGAAATTCTGATGTATACTTCTGAGAACCCTCACAGTGCAGATGAGAGCAGCATCTGAGGATCAAATAATTCCATGCTTCTGCAGTGCCTTACTTCCAAGATGAGGTTTTAATACCCAGAGACTTTTTGCTAATGCAGAATCTCCCCTTCTGTGTGACATAAGAAGCAATCAGCTAAGACTTCTTCCACATACTCTCTCACCAGGTAAAAACACGGTAAGAATTACCTCTAGCACATGCATGAAATCTTTAAATATCCTTTTTCGTTCTGACTCCAGAGTGATGTCTTCAAATGCTGGTTCCTTCACAAATCTATCTCTGATCTGTAAGAGAAGCAGCAATGAAATGCTGACATGAAATGCAGGCATTCCCAAGTTTAAGGAAGACATTGCTCCCCCAGTTGGGAAAGCCATGGTGCTGTTAGAAGGCTCAGTTTTTTTTCCAGCAGCTTCATAACCAGCAGGTCCTTAATACAAATGGATACACGTGCATGCATTGGTTGGTTTTCCTGCTTGGTAAAAGCATGCTGTCTTACATAAAGGATGCTCTGAGGAAAAAGGTTTCAACCTCACCACAACACAGATTTCTAACTATGCAGAGGGCTTTCATCTCCTCTTAAACCACGGAGGTACTGATAGAATTAAATCTTTCAACTCAAACTCTGATGTCTCCTGAAGAGGTGACTCATTCCTATGGGTCTGTGTTGTACCAATAGAAACCACGAGCACAGAGAATCCAGGCTCAGTTATTAGCACGTGTCAACCTGTTCAGTATACTGGAATGACTCTCATAATGAAGCAGCAGTACATACATCTTCCCAGACAGCATCCAGCTCGATGGGAGGGGTAGCTTGTTTCAGCATGCTCTTGAAGGCAGACTCTTTCCGCTTCATTTTGCGGGCTTCTTCTTTTTCCCTCTCTCTTTCACGGGCTTCTGCCTTTTCCAGCAGCTGCATCAAATTCGAGTTGTGAGATCATTTGAAGAACACCAAAACAGAAGACCGACAGTTCAGTTTCATGCAATTTCTGGAAAGCCCAACAACAGTTCTGAGTTCTCTACTGATCCCTGCCCACTACTTCAAGGCACACAACAGCCTTTCTCAGAGCTAAAACAGTGAATACCTGATGCTTGTCAGAAGAGAAACACACAAAAGACACTCCTTTGCAAGAAGAATTATAAATAAATATGAAAACATTTCATTCTGTATTCCTGTGTATTGATACTTACACTATTGAAAGCCAGCTTGATATTTCCTGCATCTAAAGTAGTAGCTCTCTTTGTGGAGCTGATGACTGTAACAAAGTCTTCAAAAGAAGTGTTCACTTCAACCACAAACCCTTTATCCTGCAAATGAATAAACAAATAAGTCTCTTCACTCATCAAGGGGGTAAGTCAGGAATTGTCACAGTACTGTGCAGGATTTCCTGCTGTGTCCATGACATACCTTCCACAAGAAAGGCAAGTGTGTCATTACAAGAAAAACAGCAGAATGGGGCACTTTCCCCTCTCACCTTTAAGATATCTTTTATGATCTTCTTCTCATCATGGTAACGTGCTTTTAAGTCTTCAACATAGAACTTGAAGAGATCAAGTGCTGTCGATCCTGATGAAGAAACTAGATAAGTCAAGAGCTAGCTCTAATAAAAGAGCTGCCTTCTTCAATTATTTTTTATTTCAAAACAACGTACACACAACCCTGCTTCACACTGCCCAAATCTGAGAGCGTTACGCCTCACTTTTTACAGGGTTGGAAGTATTCTTACCAGGCTGCCCAAGCATATTAGTGAATCTGATGTCAGAGCTTATGGTTGGGTACAACTCCATCCAAGAGGACATTGAGTGCAACTGTCCGTGCTCGTGCAGTTCATCTAAAAATATCTGTAAAATACAATTGGAAATCCTTTGTCAGTTACCATCATTCCACTCTGCTGAGATTGGAACTCCTGCTACCTGGAATCCCAACTGCGTTAAAACGCGATCTTAGGATGACTTCAAACACACTCATTTCTTCCTGACTTCCTCCACGATTTACCACGTGCCAGATGCACTTTACATTCCACTTCCTCTCACTCTGCCCTGCTCCTGCAGCCCTCTACTGCAGACAGAGCACTAAAATACTGACATCTGATTTATTATACACTCATTAGCTCATCCCTACGAAATAAGAAAACACAACATGTAATCACATGTCCAAGACAGAAAAACTAAGTCCACCAACCTGAAAGGATTCTCTGTTTTTCCGCTGCCGCCTTCTTTCTCTAAGTAAACTTTTCTGTTTCTCTTCTTCCTCTTCTTTTTCCAACGCCCTGATGTGCTCCTCAAAGCAGATCAACGCATCCTCCTTATCCATATCTGACAACAGGTAACAGCAGCATAGTAAGTGTTCAGTAGTGCTACTCACCGACTCTATCACTGAGATTACATCAGTAATGCTCTCTGAAGCTGACAGTTCCCTAGGAAGGCAAAAAAAGACACCAGGTCTCTCTATTCCTGCTGGCTGCCACAGCTGCTCCTGACTGTGGAAGGAGGAATCCTCACTGCTAAAACAAATGCATTCCTTCATCCAGAATAAATGCAGAGACTTTTTACATACTCTGGAGTTCCTCATCTTCTGCAAACGTAGGGTTGTCCATCAGATACTGCTGTGCCTCCGACCACGTGGTGCAGTAAGTGACGTTAGCCATGTTATCGAGTATGTTCTTCAGAGCTTCCCAGTTCCTCTTACGTAACTGTTTGGCTTGTTCCTGAGGAGAGAAGGCAACAATGCAACAAAGCTCTTAACCTGGTTCTCAAATGCCTTTCCTACAAATTCCTCCCCTTCTCACTGCATTTTAACTGTCCCCGAGCCACGCACAGAACTGCACTGCTTGCAAGATTTCTTTACTCTGTGGTACTGACTCATCCACTTGTAAGTCAAAAACCAGCTCTGAAAGAAATTACCTTCTCTTTCTTAGAGAGAAAAAACAAGACATCTTCATAAATTTCAAGACGATCACGCTCAGATATTGCATTCCAGACTTCCATCTCCCCAAACATTTGCTCAGCTTTTCTGTATAACACAAAGAAAAAGCACACAATGATTTATCAGTGAGTACTGATTTAATACACCCCACTGGCTGGGATCACGTCAATCAGCTGCTCCATAAGCAGTAACTCTTCTGTGTAACATCTCCCTAACTTCTTCCACAGACAACCAGGGTGACAGCATTCCCTCTCTGATAAGCAAACAGAAAACCAACATGACTTTTAAATACGTTATTCTCATTTTGAAAGATCTGTCCTCCTATCAATATTTTAGTTACAGGCTTTTCAAGGCAGAGCACAAGTGTTGTCAGGAGCAAGCTGGAAAGATTTAAGGGCAATCCCAAAGTGAAATTCTTAAGGCCAAACTTGATTTAAGAATGGTCTTACTTGTATCGTGTGGTGGATGTCATCTTCTCATGGTTTTCAAGAAAACGCTGGAAGGATTCTTTTGCTTCTTTGTATTTTGATCTTGCTTCTTCTTTTTCTTCTTTTTCTGTTTGAACTTTGTAAGCATTAAAGGCTTGCTTTTTTTCACTCAACTTTGCCAAAGCACTTCACAGCAAAAAGAAAACATGAATTACAGGAAAGGTAATTACATTTAAAAATCAAAACCGAAGACCCAAAGCATGAAACAGAATTGAACAATCCAAATCTCTGAGTCAAAATTAAACACGGCCTCAACAACCAGTCCCAGTCCTGCTGCTCCCTCAGGGTTGCTTCCAGGTTGTATTCACCCATTTCACATTGCAACATTATTTTTACAGTGGATGTGAGCCACTTTTCTGTGAATGCTTATGGCAGGCATCCATTTCAAAGTAACATAGAAAGTATTCACCTCCATCGTAATCAGAAGTGTGTTTTTATTCCTAAGCAAATCACATCAGCTGTCCAGAATACCACTGACAACTGCCACATCCTTCCCAAACCAAGAATTAATGCTAGGGCTTGCACTTTACATAAAAGAAGAAACAGAGCTCACTGACAATGGCCTATGCTCCGAAATGCAAATATCTATTAAATAGCTCAAAAATGGACACCAGTACAGCCCAGCCCTCGTTTATGGAGATACATTATGACAAAAGAATCAAGCACAGTACCTGTATCTAGGATCATTAATGATCATTTTCATGGCTTGCTCCCAAGAAGCATTGGATGGCACTCTCTGTCAAGACATTGCACCATTACTGATCACATTTAGCATCAGCATCCAACAACAAGAGAGAAATACACTTCTGGGGTTCAGAATACATTCTCTGTTACAAAGCTTGGTTTATTAACAGTCAGCTTGGAAAAGGAGCAAGATACTTTGGGATTACTGCTATTCACTACATTATTCTGGAAATATATCTCACTAAAGAATAAAAAGACAAACAGATCCCATATACTCCGTGAAAAAACTACAGCCAATCTCATTTTATGCCCACTTAACCTCCATCTTTTTCAGTTCTAGAACTAAGATAAAAAATTTAAGGCTTAGATGGTCAGTCAGCACTTTTATTAGAAACATACCTGACCAAAAAAGCCCTCAACCAAAAATAAGGGCAACCATAACTTGAACAAATATTTAAGCACAGTTTTAAAATCGACTTCATGGCAAAAGAAATTAATTCTCTTTAAAACAGAGTAGCTTATGGGAATGCTGCAGGCCATCTTCCTATATGGATCTCTAACCTGTCTCTGAAGCACCCAGTGTGGTGGCTATCAAATTCCTCACCGCTCCAGCCTGAATTCTGGAGACACACCACATGGGTTAGTTTCCATTACAATGGTTAGTTTCTATTACAATGCGAGCATCGTGTGAAAGGGGGAAAAGGAAAAAAACTGAGAGCTCTGATGAAAATCATACACCTTACTCCGCACTCAAAATGTTCCTGATAAAGGCTTCAGCCATCTACTGGTTTCACAGCATTTTTCCTTTCTCACGTTTCTTGTCTAGTATGCAAATCCTCTTTCCTAAGCGTGAACAGCTCTTAACAACCATCTTGAGCAACTCCTGGTAAATGCAGCTGTGGAAGCTACAAAGCAGTAAGAAAGCTGACTGCAATACCTTTTCTTTCAAGAGCTCTTTAAATGCCTGTTTCGCTTCTTCTTTTGTGTTCCAAGTGTAGGTTTTTTTAACTGGCTGTGCATCATCAGTCTCCTTCTTTGAAGAAGCACTATAAAGAAAAAGGAACAGTTTTAGTATTTAAGCGTTTTTTTTCCCCTAAGTTAGAACCACTGAAGAGCCATACAGGGTAAACATACAATGCTACCCCAGAGAACTCTTCCTACTATGGAAAGTTTATGAAGTGTCTGAACCACAAACTGCTCTCTAGGAGCTTTAGGTGAAGGCTGAGAAGAGGAAGGCATTAATTCTTCCTAAAAATAGGTTTTATATTCCACCCTCTTATTCATCCTTCTCTGCTGCCATTGAGATTGATGCTGATGTTTAACTAGTTGTCAGAGCAGCCCAGCCAGCTAGAACTGAGGGTGAACCAAACCTGAAAAGAAAGGAACTGCAGAAAACCCAAATCCCACAGAACCTGACTTACTCTGCTGAGCCCTCCTGCTTGGAGTCGTCCGCTCCGCTAGCTGCACTTTCTGCACTCTGTTCCTGTGCAGCAGGTGCTGAAGTTGTTTGCTGTCCCTGATCCTCAGCTGTGGCTGCAGCAGTACTCTCATTTTCCACCACAGCAGAGGCAGCAGTGGTTTCTGCTTCAGAGGCTGCAGCTGCTGCAGTGCTGGCAGCACCAGCTGTGGCAGCCTCAGCAGTGGCTGTGGCAGCTGTGTTTGCTGCATCTGCTGTAGCAGATGTTGTTGAAGCAGATTCTTCAGTCTTGATGCTGTAGGTATCAAAAAATGGGAACAATCACATTCAAGCCCAGGAGGATGTATCAGCTTAGGGAAGCCTGTAGCTTAAGGAAGATAGTGACGGTTAGGAGCTGTTACAGTGTACTTCAGAGGAACACAACCTTAGCTCCAAAACAGGAAATGCTTTGCTGAACCTGTTTATCTATGCAGAACAGGCATTTCAGTTAAAAGGAAAGCCAGAACATTTTAACTTAGAGTTTTTATATATTAAGCCATTATTGGGAATGAAAATCTGCAAGAGCCACGTTTTAAGACTCAAGGACAGATTCTGCTCTTAGAAAAAGAGCAGACAGCCCAATACAAAACACAACAGTAGTGTAAGAGTGAAAACGCACCTGTTTTCTTCAGCTTTGATCATTGCTAGAGGAGACAGGGAAAAAACAAACAACAGTGAAAACACAGCTTCAGAATATGACATCTTCATGTACTGTAACAAGTCACCGTAAGCACAATTTAGCTCTAAATATTTTTCTTCCTATTGCCCGTTAAGAACTGGAAAAAAGTACCACCCAAAACAAAATGCAAGAATCCCATTAAATAAGGACTAGGGTACATACAAATTATTTCTCCATTCACAATAATTATTTCAGAGTAGCTTAAAGAACAGACAAGTCAGGCTCACTGAAACAGATCTTCCCTTCTCTTTTATTTTAACAGTCACTGATGCTCATTTCTTTGCAGACCTTTATATACTCATTTCAGACTCAGCTGATTTTGTAGGTTTTTCGGGTCAAGATCTTATTCCCCCCACAATAGCAAACAAACTGTTAAAAGTGGAGAACAAGAGCGTGTTATGTTTGGAAGGTCAGGAAAAAGGAAGGTTTTCCTTAGAACAGGGAAGAGCAATACAAGTGTCCTAATTGCATTTGCAGTTGCACAAAATAGAAGGGAATAACTACCTAAGCAAAGCCTCACATGCTATTTTGGCTTTCAGCAGACAGACTGTTCTCATTATGAAGCATACCACTGTTTCTCAGATTCTTCCACAAAACCAAAACACAGTGTAAGTAATTATTACTGAGTTATGAGCTACACAGTACTACAGAAATCTAGCACCTCTCATCCTGTCAGCCCAAGTGAACGTGGATTGTTGCAGTGGCCCTCTGCTTCTTGCCTTCCCTCAGCAACCTGAGCACAAGCCCTACTAAAAGTTCCTATAGATTTCCAAAAGACTGACTGCTAAGTAAGTGAAAATGGGTCTACGACAGGTCTCAAATGAAGAAAGAGTCGAAGCACTGCCTGAAGTAATGCCAGAACACAGAGCTCTGAAAAACCCACGGCACGTTACATACAAGTTCAGTTCCCCCTTAGGGACACGAGGGGGAGCTGCTGCTGCTGCCACAAGAGCAGGGAAAATCAAAAGGTATTAGGGAAAAAGGGCTGGTAAGGTAGAAAACATGCAAACAAGTGCTCCATAGACACAGCTTGCAATCCTCTGCCATCCCCTCTGTCATCTCTGTTACAGACATTACCTTCCAGATCTTCGAGCTCTTTGGGTTTTGCCCAGCGTGATTCCTTTGTTTGGGAATTATAGTAGTATGGCTTTCCAGAATCAGATTTGTACTCTTTCCAGGGACACTTAGACAACAATTGCTAACGGACAAAAAACCAAAGACATAAAATCAAACTTACAGTAGTATTTCAAAGCAATCCTCTCATACTACCAAGCCAAGTGATATTTTAAGGATCGACAAACACAAGGGATCGCGTGCACTCATCACTGATACTCCCTAGTGACACAAACACATCACTTATGTTAGTGCCATCCTTTCAATAAAGGAAATTTACCTTAGAATTGAGAAAGACTGCTTAGAATTTTGTTTATTTTGCAGCTTCGAGTCCCAGCAAGATCAGGAACATGGTAAAATTAGAGAAGTTGCAAAAACATCTCTTGATGTTGGCACAGCTATCTATCCCATGTGGCAGCCACGCTATAAATTCACACCTTCACACAAACACACCTATCTCTGTTTCAACTTTTACCTCAGCAGGTGTTTTAAGATCATCTGGCTTCTCCCATGTAGACTGCTTTGTTTCAGTGTTGTAGTAATAGGTCCTCCCATCAGGTGATTTGTGTTCCGTCCATGTGGATTTCTAGGGAAATTAAACAGAACATTCATGACAAACAGTAAATGCTGACCAAGATGCTATGGAAAGCCACTAAAATAAATTCAGTACAAATGGAAAGCAAATCAACCTGTTTGGAGTGCTCCTCGCTGCCAGAACTGTTGGTTGTGGCTGTCTGCTGAGCTGCACAGACCACGGGATGTGTAGTCTGAGGGTGAAACAAAACAGAGCTCTGAAAAGACATTCTGGTTACTATTTGTTTTTCATTTCAATGTGCATATTAAATATACCAAATCATTCAGGAGTGAGAGAAAGGCAGCAAATAAGATCTGAACAAATATAAGTAGTGCCTTCAGTAAATGCCTTGGTTTTCTCATTTGCAAAGCACACCTGTGTAAAGGAACAGCATAATAACTGCAGACAGATCCCTACCGTGTGCATTAGAATTGCCAAAGCAAAACATTCATTAGTATGGAAGACATAAAAAGTGACCCAAGCATGAGAAAAAATAAAATCTGCTTATAAACTGCTCACTGATACAGAGAGGAGAATTAAGGATTAATAGAAAAAGGAACAACTCTCATCTTGCAAAGACTTTAATCTGAGAAGTGACAGCTTTAAAGCAGCGTGGGTACCTAGGCTATAACTCACACACTGTTCAGGTGGGTCAGAAATACCTAAAAAACATCACAAGGAACTGCCATACCTACTTGAAAAACCAGAAACAAATCATTTCACAGTTAAACAATTTACGTAAATACAGCAGAAAACACACCTTCTGCTTTAGCTCAAGCTCAATCCCTTTAGATTAAAATGCTAATGTCACAAAAACAACCATGACAACCACACACACTCGACAGAGCAGAAGAAAAGCACTGGGAGCTATTAATTTTAACACTAATTTAAGATTGATAATCTAATGCAATCTGAAGTCACAGACAGAGTAGCAAGCATCGTACAAAGAAGATGAATAAAAGAAGACGAGGTTTTCTTTTACATCTGTGAAGCAATGTCTGCACAACACCACACTCCTCTTAGAGACATCCAGAACTCTGGTGCTCACTTACCTGAGTTCCAGGAGGCGTTACACCTGATTTAAAAAAGAAATACAAAGAAAAGTTTGGTTGCTTTAATTTTTCGTATCAAAATGCAAGGAAACTTAAAACATTAGAAGTTTGTATAAGGAAACAATGAAGATAAATGATGTTTTATGGAGAAATGTTCATATTTCTTTCAATACTTCACCTAACTTTGGTGAAATGCTTTGAAGAGGTGACAGAGAACTTCTACTTACCGACTTGTGCGTCCATGCTGTTCACCCCTGGCTGCAGAAACAAAGGACAGATATGTGAGTACTGGCTACAACTGTTACTTCATCAGTAAATCCAGAACTTATCCCTCCCAGCAGAAAAATGCTCTGCAGTTTAGAAGAAAGCTGTCGGCCATAATTATGTGGCATAAGCCTTGAAAAAAGCATTCATCTCCGAATAAAGACTGCTGAATTTGTTGTGCTCATAAAGCTGCTTGCACATGGAGTTCTTGCAGACACTGCTTCTGAACTTCTTTCAAATTCAGGAATTAGATTAACAGAACTTAAAGAGAGTTTGCATGATTTCTTTTTCTGTAGGAAAAAAAACCAGACCTTTTGCAGGTTTATCCCTCGCCGTGCTTTGGTTTCTAGCACTATGCCACAAACTTTAGTAACAAAAAACTCCTCAAATAACATTAGTTAATATAAAAATTGTTAGAAGGAAAAAAGAAATCACATTAGACCAATCATATCATATCAGACCAATCTGTGGAGCTTGATGGCCCTGCCTGTGGCAGGAGGGCTGGAACTTGATGATCCCTGAAGCCAAGCCATTCAGTGACTCTATGGATTAGGTGTGACATCAGGTGGTAGCACTAAGCCAGGTGAATGAACCATCAATAACATTTAAGATTTTAAAAAGGATCCTGTAAGCTACTATTAAAAACCAGCTACTCTGACTGTGCATGCCTACGTGTTCAAGTACTGCTCAGACTCCAGCTGACTTCAGTGTCTTCTGCCAGTGACCCATACAACACATCTGCCCTTATTTACTTCTCCAAATGCTGACCTCATTTGCTGTGTACAGCAAACACTCTCACTCACTAAGCTGGAAGTTCACCAGACATGCCATCAGGGTTACAAAAAAAAGTCACAATTCTTTGTTCACCTACAGATTCTTTTAAGCTAAGAAAAAGTAAAAACTTCTTCTAGCTTTAAAACACTTTCCAGCGTTCTCATAATCTAGTTGAAGAAAACAAAGACAAACCCATGCTAAACCAAAACAACAGACATAAAAGCATGTTAACACAGGGAAAAGTGAAATTAAACTCACCGGAACCGTAGGCTGCATGGCAGCTTGGGACATATGGGACATCATCATCCCAGGCATTACTGACTGCATCATTCCAGGCATCTATAATAAAACAGTATTCCAATAAACTCCCTAATGTTTTAGACTTTGAGTATGTAAAAGTTAAGCTTGCAGAACTCTGATTCCTACAAAATTTACATTAGGAATAACACATCTCCCACACTCCTTAAACATAGGAGGTAAACTCAGAGTGAGGTAAGTTCTGCTCACAAGTTTCTGCTGCCTTCGGTTTGTCTCTGTTTCCTCTTACCTCTACAAGAAGTAGAAAGAAACGTTTCACAGGGGCACTAGAAGAAAGAATTTCTCCAAAGAACTTCAGTATGAAGAGACCTATTACACTTAAACATCAAAACCTAGAACATTTCTGAGTCTTCTTGGTTGTTTTTTAACATCTGAAGAAAAACCTCAATACAGACATACAACATGAAACCATACACAACGTGAACTTGGCAATGGGGATGTAGACCATTCACAGAAAACAAAAGTTTGAGTCCAGACTTGTATCTGAGCTTGCTGGGTGGTTTGATGAGACAAAAAAAGCTGCAGAACTTCTGCCCGGATAAGCTAGCCTTTGTTCAAACATTCCTGCTTACAGTCTCAAAAGGATGGCTATACAGAAGTTATGCTCTGAAGTGATACACACTGAAAAGATGCAGCAATGGTACTGGAAGTTTCTTTTGCATGCTCACCATTACTTTTTGCTGATTTGGCTTCTAAGAACTACTAAGCCATTAAAAAAAGATGACAAAGGAACAAAACGTAGCTCCCTTCCTATATGATTTTTTGCCACTGATTCCAGACAGATCTCTAGAAGCCAACACTGTTCAGTTATGCCCCTTTACCCTTACTGTTCTTGGCAGGCTGGCCAAGTGATCCCACCCCCCTGCATCTTCAGGGAACATCAGGATGCCACTCTCCTCATCTTGCATCTCATGCAGAGAGAGGGATATGGGCTAGGGCTACAGCTCCACCCACATTCCATAAGGTTTTCTGGGTCTGGAGGTGGCCCCTCCTGTTCCCCACCATCCTGTAGAAGCGGGAGAAGAAAGCACTTCTTTCAGCTATGAGGGCTCTGAGATTGTTGAAGCTCCTTAAAAGCCCAAGCCCAGGTCCTGCAGAAAGCCTGAACACTGCTCAAGTTCTGTGTGACACTAGCCCAACAAAGAAAGAAAAGAAGAAGGCCTTTCTCTGCATGATGCTGACAGGAGGTCACACTACTGCTGCAACTGCCTGTGCAAACAGCCACTTGCCCTACAGCAGATCTCTTCAGAAAGGAGAAAAGCAAGCTACAGGAATGTTCCATCCTGCAAACTTCTACAAATAAACCTCTGATAGATGCTGGAAGAAAGAGGTTATCATCCAAGGAAACAAGCCAACATGAGCTGACACTTTCACACTTCTGGTGCGAGAGCGTCACTGCCCTGGCAGTTACAGAATAACTGACCCTCCTCTCTGCCATTAACAGAAATTGTCGAGTCCTCCATCTGTATTGCTCACTGAAATATTGCAGACTGAAATACTCAAACAGTCAGTAAGAACAGTGGCACAAAACTAGAATAACCATACCTGTTACGCAGAGCAATAAAAGAGAACTGCAAACACACAGAAGTTCACACTATTAGCAATCACACTCATGGTCAAATCTTCCTTATCTTTTACTACTGCATTATTTTTGCCACTCTAACAGGCTGCAAATCCATGCTGATGACTCCTCTCAGGTTTTTACATGTGAGCAAAAAAACAAAAATAAAAAAGCCCCATCCGCAGGCTCTATCCAAGGTACTGCAAAGGAAAATAAGAAAGGAGTTGCCAGCGTGTGACCCTGTGGGCTCTTCTCAAAGTATTAATCACTCATGTCACCCTCTGGTGAGCTTAATCTCCTCTATCCCACTCAACAACCCTCAGTTTCTTCTAAGGCAAGCTACTATGACAAGCAGCACTACTGAAGCAATTCTCATCTCCAGAAAGAGAGCTGCTTCCTTTAGAGGTACGAAAATTAATCAGAAAGCAGAAAGAGTTTTTCTTCATTTAGAATGAAGGTTTAAATGTGCAAAAAGCACAGCTATGATTCTGGCTACTCTGTCAGCCTAGCTTCACTGGTGTTGATCTGAATGGCCAAGTTTGAAAAGTAAACTGCATATTATGCTAGCAACAACAGTATATTACAATTCACTCTCTTGGATTCAAGAGGGAATTCTGCAGAAACTCAAGTCTTAATTCTTCCCTGTATTTCCCCACAACTTTCACAGACATGATAGCCAAGAATTCAAGAAACAAGAAGCTCTTATTTCAGCACCTGAGAAGAACCAAAGCATTCTGATCCCAGTATGTATTAAGATGACACTTTCACTTCTTCAAAATCTAAAAAGATTTAGCAATAGGCTTTTTATTAAAAAATAGAGACTAATACCTACATCTACTTACAACTACAGTTCTAAACAGAGTGCATCAGTTACCTGTTACAATGAGAAGAGTTTCTGCATGGATAGGAACAGGGTGGTGTAGAACAACCTGCACTATTAACCTCATCATTTTCAAGCAACTGTATGCAACTTACCTACATACGGGGATGACCTGACATCATTATGGGAAGAATGAAGAAAAAGAACCTGTACTGATGGCTCACCTGCCCCATTGGTGGTCCTCCCATTGGGGGCATCATCTGAGGCATCATGCCATGTGGAACCGGGGGCATATTTGGTGGCCTCTGGCCCATAGGGTGCATTCCCATGGGTGGGTAATGTGGCATCCCTGGGTGTCCCATCTGAAAGACAGCAACAAACAAAAAGTGAGTGCGAAGCCAACACCTCCCACATCCCTCAAACAGCACTTATAACGCAGAGATGCCCAACGCTGAGCTGAAGATTATGTACTTAATTTTGGCTTTTAGCTCAATGCTGCCTAGCAGCAAGCAAGGTAATGACAGCGAGCATTCTGTCTCCTACATCCCCTAGTCAGTGTTTACCAGAACTAGCAAGTGCATTTCAAATTCCAAAATCAACAGGCAAATAAAGATGTTTGGTAACCTTTTATCATATGGCTTGTCCCAGAAAAACTTAAACTTAAAACTTCTGAACTTTTGAACTTAAAACTTCTGCACGCGCTTTCATACAGCTCTGATCAGGGCAAGTAACTCCTGGGGATGAGCAAAATCTCCTTGTGACTGAGACCAAAATACAGCAAATACGATCAACATCTTATTTTCTTTAAAACACGCGGCCTGTTGCTGTGCCAGCACTTGGTATCACAGAATCACAGAACTGCAGGGACCTCCAGAGATCATGGAGTCCAACCCCCTGCCCAAGCAGCTCCCAGCCCAGGGTGCACAGCTCAGCATCCAGGTGGGTCCTGAACGTCTGCAGAGGAGGAGATCCACCACCTCTGTGTGCAGCTCCAGTGCTCCGTCACTGCACTGGGAAGAAGTTCCCATGCACATTGGTGCAGAACTTCCCATGCTTCAATTTGTGGCTATTTCTCTTCATCCTATCACCACACACTGCTGAGAAGAGTCCAGCCCCGTCCCTTTGCCTCCGGCTCCTTAGATATTGATAGATGTGGATCAGATCCCCTCTGAGTCTTCTTTTCCCCGTGCTGAACAGCCCCAGGTCCCTCAGCCTTTCCGCATAAGGGAGCTGTTCACGCCCTTTAGCATCTTTGCAGCCCTCCGCCCGGCTCTTTCCAGCAGATCCTTGTCTGCTTTGTAGGAGAGCCCAGAACCGGACACAGTACTCCAGATGAAGCCACACCAGGGCAGGGCAGAGGGGGAGGATCGCTTCCCTGACCATACAGCAATGAGGAAATGCTTTACACGTTTCCAAGCCCGACTCAGTGTGCCCACCTCCCTCAGTGCCACGGTTCTGGGACACCCCCGGCGACGGTGACCCCACTCCTTGCAAGGCTGTGCCGGTACATCAACTAACACTTCTTTATTTTAGCGGAGAAGGAGACACGACGCTGGGACGGAGGAAGGGACACCAGCAGCCAGCCTTGGCACGTCTGAAACCCCCCAGGGCAGCGCCCTGCCCCCTCCCCATGAAGGCGGTGCCCTCCGAAGCTCAGCCCGACCCCGGCAAGACGCATTGCGTCCGCTTCCCGCCCCGCGGCGGAACCGGGCCGTCACCCCCCCCCGCGCGGCCCGCACTCACCATGAGAGAGCTGCGGTCCACGGCGCCGGGCCGCATGGAGGGGCTGAGCAGGCTGCCCCCGCCGCACCTGCCAAGAAGGCGCCCTCTGAGTGGCTGCCGCGACGAGGGGCCGAAGGGCATCAGCGGCTCGGGCTCCCCGCGGGGCGGGAGCAGCGGGGCCAGCAGGCTGACTGGCTTGCCGGCCGGCCAATCGGGGCGGCCCGCCAGCCGGGTGCCCTTCGGTGATTGGTCGGCGGCCGAAGAGACGGGACGGACGGCGTCCCCCGGCGTCAGCTGCATGAGGGGAGGGGGCTTCGGCAGGGAGAACGGCAGCGGCTGCGGGGAGGCCGTGGCCGCCGCCGCCGCCGAGTCCCCTCCGGACATCCTGGCCGCCGGTCCCGCCGCCGGGAGCCGCTTCCCGCTTGCTGTGGCGGCCGCCGGCCGGGAATCGGCGAGGAGCGGACGGATCGAGAAGCAAAAGGGAGGCCCCGCGGCGGAGCCGAGGAGAGAAGGCGGCGGAGAGCGGCGGCGGAGAGCGCGGGGCCGGGCCGGGCCGGGCCGCGGAGCTAGCGCGGGGGGAAGCTGCGGCGGGGGCCGAGCGCGGGGTACGCTGGGAAAGCGCTCACGTGGGCTGCGGGCGGGCGGCGCCAAGAGCGCCGCAGGAGCGGGGGTGTGGCGCGGCGCTCCTTCCTCCTCTCCCGCCGAGGCGGGACGGGAGGATGCGGCCGGTTCCCCCCTCCGCGCTGCGGCGGATGGTGCGCGCCGGCGCTCGGGCGCTGCCTCGCCACGCACCCCCCTGCAGTGGCGCCGCGTTGGTATGCGCCGGGCTGCGGCAGCGCGGCAAGGCGGGCGCGGCCCCCGGCGGCCCCGCGCAGTGGTACGCGCCTGTCTGCGGCCCCGCGCCTCAGAGTGCCGCGAGCTGTGCGGGGCTGCGGTGCTCTGGGTGTACTGTCACAGACGAAAAAGCGCTTCGCTTCTAAATGTGGAGGCGGTTCTGCGGGTGTCCCGCTCTTGCCACGTAATAAGGACGTCCTGAGTTCCCAGACAAGCTGTCGTCCGTGTGGCTCTGCAACAGGGCCGTCCTGCTGCGGTGGTGCTCTTTCAAGGGAACCTGAAACCTGTCGATAGAAACTGTTTCTGGCTGTGCCATTGGTTCTCATCGAAGCCAAACGTGTCTGTGAAGTTGATTCATTGTCTCTCAATAAAGAACAGCACGCATACGGAAGCTTAATTTGTTCGCTGAAATGCACGTTTCTGTAGGTTAAGCATTATCCTGACACTTTCAGCTGGTTTTCGTGCTGTGTTGGGAGCAAGTTTTAAAGACAAAGCACTTCTCAGGTTGCTGTTGGGAAGGTGGACACAGTGGTGTTGCGCAGATGGTTCTTGAAGCGCGTACCTTGGCTTCTAACCTTCCCTGTCTTTTTGGCTGAGTCGCAGGTACCATTTTACAAAGATGTACGTTGCATCTGCTCAAACTGATGTTAACTTCTGTACTGTCACCGAAGGAGGAGATGTGAAAGCATGGATAGTAACGCAGGAAGATTGAGTTGTCGATTCGTAACGGTGATTTTGCTTCAGTATGCGCTTCTGCCATGTGGAGGTTCTCTAAGTTTAATCCCTGTCTGATAACACGAGGCAGCTTGTGGACAGGATATTAAACCTTGATTTCTATCACACCAAACAATTGCTGTATCTTCGCTTCTTAAAACTAACGTCCTTTCCTATCAGCTTGATGTGTCGTACTGTATTATTTAAGACTTGATAATTACGTTCGAATTTGACTCACGTGAAGGAATTGTCCCCACCTGTGAAGCCTGGGATCCTGATGGAAAAGTTGCCGATCCTCCTCACCTGTGTCATCTGAGTGGTTTAGAGGTGAATAAAATACGGCCGTCTGTACCAGAAAAGCATTGGAAGTTTGGCTTCATAATTACAGAAGGCGTGGTCAGGGCAGCCATCAAGATGCAAACATTGATGATAAGGAATGCTGATGTGCATGGGCAGGTGTGCAGGCTCTGCTGGGGGCTGAAGAACTGAAAACTGTCCTTGAATGGTTTTCTAACACTTATGGAAACTGTGTGAAGAACTACCACCTCCGAAACCTCACCAGAGAGGCAAATGCAGATGACTTTTGCGAACCCTATCCTGGAGGCAGCAGAGGTAGGAGCTCTAGAAATGAAGAATTTGTTTAATTCCGTGTCTCTTGCAAAGTTGGGTGGTTTGTCTGACTGCCCCTCTGATGCTGCAGCTGACAGTGTGTTCTTCCCAGTCCCACACCAGGCTGCTTCTGTCACTGTGGGATGGAGCTGCTGAGCTGCTTCTGGAATATCTCCTCAGTCACCATTTCACAACATTCATACCTCGAAATTAAAGTACTAAATTCACATCCTGGTGACTCCAGCAAAGCCCTTGTTAGGCGTCCTAATGCATAAAAAGACCTTCATTTTTTTTTTTTTCCTCCCACAGTGCAATAAAGTTCATAAATCTTACATTTGCTTTCTAGTGTCAATGTTGCTGCTGAAGCATCCTGCTCATTCTGAAGCTGCTTTTTGTCCAAGCAAGGCCTGATTACCTCTTGCAGAGGGAAGGGCTGCTCTTCCAGGTCTGAGAGCAAACGCGTTGGCTTCCCTTAGTTCTGCCCAGCAGAGACTTTCCTGGGTTACCATCTTCAGCCTTGTAACTTTCTGTGGGTAAGAAGCTGGCTTCTGCTGTGGCAGCAGTTCCTAATTTCTCTGCTGTACCTTCACAAAGAAGGACATTGGGAAGATGTCTTCTCTTGTGCAGCCCTCTCACCCCAGTATTGCATGCTTTCACCTTCGCAAGCCGTGTTCCTTCTTTCATCTCCTCCCTGCTTTCCTCCACCAGCAGCTCCCCTCCCTGACTCTGGTGGGAGTGTTTTATTAAAAACACAAGGTGTTCTAAGGAGTGAGAAGTGGATTTTGCAATTGGCTTTGAGAGAGTTGAGTGTGGGATTGCACCCAGTAAGCACAGCTGCAAAAGGGGTCTTAAAGGTTGTTACCTCCATGCGCAAGTTTCACTATTTGCAGCCTGATTTTTTTTTTTACTGGGCTCATTCTGTACAACAACATGTAGGCAAAGTGCTTTTTCTTTTTTTAATTCTTCTTTTTTTCCCCTTTCCTGGGACCTTTTGCGTTTGTTTTGATGTTTTATGTACTTCTTTCATCATACCTTCCTCTCTGGCCTATGTGTGTGAAGCAAGCCATGGCTTGCCCTTGTTCCTCGGCCAGCCCTGGCCAGTAGGGTGAAGCCTTGCCCACGGAATGGGCTCCAGGCTGCCCAGCTGAGGGCAGCCTTAGTGCTGCTTGCAGCTAAGTCTTGGGATTCAGTTCATAAAGCAGGAGCAGTTGTTAAAGGGGAAAGAAGAAAACAAAAAAGCAACAACTTCAAAGATTTATTTTTTTCAGTTTCAGAGGGAAAAAAAAAATCCGTCCTGCTCTATGTGCAGTGGTAAAAATGATTTCGGTTACTGTTGTGTTGAGCGATGAGCAAATGGGTCTGAAAAACAAGGTTGCCTTAGCAACTACAGCCATAGTTTCTGGATAGATTAGAGCTATTGGTTTCTGATAGATAGAGTTCAAGAAATCTCTCTGGGCACTGGGGAAAAAAAGAGGCAAAATCACATTGTGTGTGAAGGCAGCTGGGTTGTACTGCTGCAGTCAGGTTGCTGCATGGCACGTGCAGCACAGCTTGTTTTTCTGCTGGAGCTCCAGCACTTATTCAAGGGTTGGATTGATTTGGTTCATTAAAAATACACTTTGAACTTGATGTTGTGACAGGGTTAATTTTTCTTCTTTTTTTCTTGCAAAGGGCCCCAGTATACTTTCTGATTAGATGTGTTCAGCACGTAACCCTAATGGCTTTGTCGAGCAAGTACTGTAGGGAGCTTTTTTCCTTATTGCGGGAGAATTCTTTGCAGCTTATTTCCCTCTCTGAGCAGCAGTCCCTGCTTTACACTCTTCAGTCTATGACAAATAAGTTGAAGTTTTCCAGCTGTGTATTTTGCATTATAAATGATGAGGTTCTGTTACAGGCTGGCTGCTGTGCCATCGTGGCACTTTGTCACGATCATATTCTCTTCCACTCTCTCCATCAGCTGTTGTGTCAGGAGTCGGACTGAGAGCAGCCCGTGCTCAAACAGTAGGAAGGAAGTAATGGGAGCGTGGCAACTTTTTACTCTCCTGGAAAGGTCTTAAAGCTGAGAATGAATTACTCAGTGTTCACTCCAAGGTGAAGAACTCGTGTGTGTGCAGACCGTGTGCTTCTGCCTGTTGTGCTTTCAGCAGAGTCCTTGGGAAAGCTCATCCCAGCGACCAGTTGCTGATTTTGATAAGGTTAATAAGAGATTTCAAGCTGAATATTGGTGTGTCCTACACCATTGTTTTCACGTGCTTGTTTTGTTTCATAGGAGTCATGCCATCAAACACGGATCAGTAATGCTTGTTGCTTGATCCAACTGCTGTATAGCTGATGAATTCATGGATTTAAAGCAAATAATCCGTATTTCATTACTAGCAAGTGCTAGAAATAAAAATGTGCTCTGCACTATTGCTTGAAAAAACAAATCCTGAAGTCATAAGAGAGGATTAAAGTTGGAAAAAAAATCTCTCAAGACAAAAATGAAGCAAGTAATGACATCTGCTTCGTAGCATCCAGCTCCTCAGCTGGCAGTTAGAGACCTCTGGGCTCCTTGCACACAGGGAATAGAAGGGGGTGCAATGAGAGAGGAGTGGGGGAGCAGCAAGCAGACCAGGTTACCTGAAATCCTGATTTTCTTTGTGTGAAAGCTTTGAAAACTGCCTGAAATGCATTCTAAAGTACACCGAAGAAGCTAAAGATAGAAGGATAGGGATAAAGCTTAAGGAGCTATAGAGCTACATCTAATTCGCAAACAACGTTAGCAGTAGGAAGAGCAGTCTTACTGTGCCTGGATGTCTTCCCTGCCTCTTCCACTTCAGGGCTCCCATCAGTTGGATGGTTGTTGGGAGGAAAAACAGTGAAAGGCTTTTCAGTTAATGCCAAGTATGGTGCAAAAGTCAGGAAAGACCCTGAAGGAATTTTGGGATCAGCTGTAGATGTGCAGGTCACTCAGTGCCTCCATGCAGCCTGTCCTGCAGGAAGGTGGATGAGTTCTTGGCTAACCTTCCTGAAAGCTGCACTCTCCTTTATTTGTAAATGCACCAAGTTACGTGCTGTATTTTGCTTCTGGAGTTCGTTTCTCAGGGAAACATGTTAATGCGTTGAGAAGGAGATGCATTTTTGGTCACCCAGTTGTCCCTTCAGGTATTTACTGCTCTCTAGCAGTATAGGCTTGAGCAATCCACGTATATTGAGCTTCACTGGGGGGAACTTGTTGGGCTTCTGATGAAACTTCCCTGTTTCTGATAGCAGTTTTGACCTCACGCAGAGCTGGACATGGGATGAGGGCTACTGCTGTACAGTGGCATTAGGGAAAGTGGAGCTTTGGTCTAATAGGTCACAGGCAGTAGGTTCTACCACTCATAATGCTGCTGCCTAAAAACAAGCTGTCTTATTTTTATTTCCTTCTCAGGATAGTGTTCAGCCATGGCAGTAAACGAAGTCATTGGTTGCAGAGACTTGTACACAAATTCCTGTGGCTCTGTCAGAGATGTAAGGTTGGAGCACCAGTTTTTCAGTGTTTGTCAGCAAGTTCAAAGGTATCAGATAAAAATGCCCCAGTATGGCACGAGGACAAGACAGGGTGTTGGGGCTGGAGCTGTTCCTTTGCTGATGCACAGAAATGTGGCAATGAACTTTTTCCCTGGTGCTTTAGAGTATTAAAACAGCTGTTTTGGATCAGAGCGAAGTGGGCAGCAGCTGTGGCAGTGATCTGCCCGTGATTAGTGGGCTCAGGCGCTCCTGGAGTCGCAGATGGACTTTTTGCTCTTAAGGGCACTGTGCTTTTAGGGCTCCCACTTCTACATCGGTGCATTTCTTAGAGTGCAAAAAGTTTTCCCAGCTGTAGGGCTTCACCAAGTCACACTGCAAAGAGCTCTTGGTTACGGTGTCCATGCAAAGGCATTGCAAAGTCTGCCTGTGTCCTGATGGGCACAAGCAGCGTTGATTGCACATTAAAGCCATTGTCACCATCACAACCTAAGGGGAGAGCAGAATGCCAGCACGCTGCAGGACCCTGAAGATAATATCTTATAAATAAACATCTCAAATCTATCTGAAGCTGCAGTGTGTGATGTATGGAGCATTGGATTCTGACCATGTTACACAGAGATTGCTGCTAATGGCTTTTGGCAGCGCAGTCACTAAGTCAGAAAGCTGAGATGATTGCGGATTGTCTGCTCCATACAGATCCCCCAGCTGCCTGGAAGACAGTGGAGGCAGCGCTTAATTGATGTTTGTTCTTGTCAATGTGCTGATCAGGTTTTGATGCAAGGTTCTCTTCTTTTGTGCTTTTTTCATCAAATTTGATGTTAAATTTGTATTCTATGCTAAACAGTAGTGCCAGTGGAACCATAAGCATCTGCCGTCGAGGAGTTTAAATTTAGGATGTGTTGCAGAAATCTGAAAATGTTTTTCTGTTTGGGTAAAAATGTTTTCTTTGTTTTTCCCCTTCAGCTGCTGCTCTGGATGCCGTAAAACAGTGATCTGAAGGGTTTGCTCTGAAAGCATCTCTCTGTGCCCTGGGCCAGTGACCCTGCTGCTGTGCCAGTAAATCATGGCAAGCTGGAGGAATCCCCCTGATTTCTGAGCTCCTAATCCTGCAAAGCCTGTAAATGATGGCTGGCTTAGCTTTGTTTCTGATAAAACGAGGCTTATGAGATGATGACATTTGCTGCCTGTTTCTCCTCTGTTATGTTCCATGTCACCACCCAAGAGATCTCTGGAGCCCATCAGCACAAGGCTGCACGCTTAGTGGTATGACACTCTCTGCCGGAGACCCAGGAAGGAGCTGGGTGAATGTGTGTGAGTGAGTTTGGCTGTATTAGCATTCTGATTCCCTTCTGCAGAATATGCTTCCCGTGTTCTGCAGTGTCTGATGCAGGTGCTGGGTCAACCTGGTGATGTTTGCTTCCTGGAGAGCACACATGGAACCTGCTGATGGAGCTTGTTGCTATCAACCCTGCTGTCCCTTAAGCCAAGCTCCTTTTGCCAAGATTCTTCATTTCACGATAACTCTAATCAAGTCCACTAACCCATGCACTTTTTGCTTTTCTTTCTTGGACTGTGATAGTGTAGCACATAATAAAGGACAAGCACAAAGGATTGGTCTAAAAGGGAACCAGGCACTCCTGACAGCAGCACGAGAGGGTAAACTGTTGTGATAGCAAAAGATTGTGCTGGGTTTTTGCTTTGATAAAACCCCAGGGCGTGGAGCGTGGCTGTAAGGAGTGTGAGCACACTGGGGAGGTGTGTGTGCATTGTGGGGAGGGGGCACTGCCTTCCTCCTGCAGTGGACCCAGGGCACAGTGTTGTAGTCACTGTCCCACCTGCCAGCTGTGCTGTGCAGTGTGTCTGCCAGAGGACTTAAAAGATGTGAATAAAATCATCCACCATCGCAGCGGGTATTTTGTGTCTGGCAGTTCAAATTAGAAGGTAGAAAGGTATGTTTTTATTGCTACACTCGCAGTCTGTGAAAGCTTGCACCGCGTTTTTATGCTTTTATCCCGAGCAGTCAGACATATTCTGTCCTGTTCTTTCCCAGCTGCAGAGACTACAGGTGGGACAACAACCTGCTGCTCCTGGTTCAGGGCTCTTAACTCTTGCTTATTTTAAGTAGTTGATGTAAAAATAAATTTTACAGCCTGCTTCATTTGTTTTATAAGGTGTTGCTATTGGAATACGTGTTGAAGCTCAGATGTGGCTAGCCAGCAAATGATGCACTGTGAGCAGTAGCACTTTGTAGGGTCCTTCTCTGCCTCCTTGTCTTCAAATGCACTGCAGAGAACTCAGACCTATTACAGCATGACCCAGGGGATGTTCTATGGTCTGTAGCTGTCTTTGATAACATGGATCCATGCCTTACGCTGAGCCTTACGCTTTGACTACTGAGCAGAGTAAGCTTCTCTCTGTAGCTTGGAGGTGTCTCCCAAACCCCATCTCCTGGAGGTGCAGGGCTGGGGAAGTGTGCACTGAGACCACAGAGCTGAAAGAACAGTGGAGTAACACCATCGTGCTCACAGGGTGCTGTATCTTCTTTCTTTCTCTTCTTTATTCTGCAGCTCAGCTATTGGTGGAAACGTGGTCCTTCAGCCATAACCATTCCATGCTATCTCCTCCTCTTGGCCAAGTTTGAAATGGCTTCAGTGTTTGCGGATGATTCACTGTTTCTGCGTTACAAAGTGTGTGAAATTGTTGCCTGTCCTTGGCCAAACACGCCTAACATTTGCTGGGGATTTTCATAGTTTATTTTTAGCTTTTCCCAATAATTCACAGATTTGGATTAAATTTCACTCTATGGAGCAATTTAAAGCAGTTGGTGTATGCTAAACGTCTGTCACTGAAAACCGTGACCTACAAAAACTCTGCTATAATATCCTGAGCGGTGACTTATTCACATCCACACGACTGCTGGGTGTGCAGCATGGCTTGGGAGACCCAGACTGAGCTTTCCTCAGTCTGCAGGCTGAGGAAACTAGGCATCCTAGTCAAGTATTTCTCGAAATAGGCTTTTACCTATTGAGTACTCCTTAATTTTGAGGACTTTGAAGTGTAACTTGTTACTTGTTTAGATTTGTCCTGCCTGCGAGGATGGAGCTCTTGGTGAGAGTGTGCATCAGCGCTGTGATCCATCCAGCCCTGCGGCTCTCTTCCTGCCGTAGTGCTGCTTGCACACAGGGTGTCCCATTTTTGATAATGCTTCCTACTCTATGTCTTCCATGTTTGCTGGATTAACATTCATGCTTTATCTATTGGAATGCATTATCTCCCGGATTTGTATTTTTTTACTGGGATGCTCATCTTTTGCATTTGATGGCATCTGCCTGGGGTCATTTCCTCAGCGTAGTTTTGTAAGGTGTATCCCCCAGTGCACTTCATATGCCTAAGAGATAAGGCACTGCTCTATTTCAAGAAGCGTAAGCTGCATAGGAAAACATATTAAGCCCATAGCTTAATGCAAGGATGATATTCTTTTAAATATAGCATGTTCTGTTTATGTATGATGTATATATTTTTAAATAGAGCACATCATACAGTCTGCAGTGCCAAGACCTGCCTAAAAGCCACCCTGCTTCTCCAGTATCTCACAGCACGACAGAGATGATTTCTGGGACAAGCAGATCCCTTGGGGCTCCTGGTGCATGGGACACCCCTGTGCTAACCCAGTGGCCAAGGGCCCAACGTGTGCATGGCCAGGCAGCTCCACTGTGCACTGAGTCAAAAGTAGTTGTATCGACTGGGATCCGTCCTTCAGATGAGGGCTCCTGGGAGTTGCCGTGCCTCGGGCTGATTTACAGATCTTTGTTCCTCTTGTGCTGCAGTAAATCAGCTTTCTTTTGTTCCAGCAATTGAGATTGCAAGCTATAAAACCGGTATTGGCATTTGCGAAGAACTCAGGAACCTGAGCAACTTTCTCCTCGATCTTAATGGAATTGATTCCAGACTTGGAGCGGTCATAAAGGAAGGGAAAGGAGCAGCCTCTGTTAATGCAGTGCTGTTAATTTCATTAAGCCATAAAATAAATATCGCAGAAGCTCCCCGTTTCACTTGGCAGCGAGCTGTTTGTACCAGACAACTAAGGCTGCAGCCCTTGCAAGCTGTGAGGCTTGATTAAAAGACTCCATGCCATCAAAATGATGGGAATGGATGCTCCCAGGGCTGCTGAGCCCTACCGAGAGCAATCAGAGTGGCGAGTTGTGGTTCACAATTAGCTGCAGGGTTAACTTGTGCCGAAAACGAGGCACCCCAAAAGGCCTGAGCTGGGACTGATGAGGCTTTGGTTAATTAAACCTGAGCTATGGCACTGCTGCTACACCTAACTGGGGTGTCTGTGTCTAGCAGGGGAACACCTCAGTGACACCTCACTTGCTTTGCTATGTGGGACTGTAGCCCTATGAATTGTATGCTGGCTGCTTGTGGCCAGCGATGCCCAGCTCCATGCCTCCAGGGCTGGTGGTACCTATAGCAGCGGTTACCTCAAGCCCCACTGGGTGTGCTGGAAGGCCACTCGTAAGAGAAGTCGCCTACAAAAGTCGTTTATTCATTCACTTCCCATACACAGCAACACGAGGTAACGTGGTGAGAAGCAGAGTTCCTCACTCATTCCCTGTCACTGTAAACACCAGGAGGAAACAATGGAGATTTATTGTTGAGAAAGTTTGTAATCAGGCTTTCCTTGTCATAAGGAAAGCTATGCCTGCATCTTCAAATTTTATCTCCATTATAAAGGCCCTAAAACTTCAATTCCTTTTATAAAATTTGCTGTTAATCTTAATGGAATTCTACCAGTGGAATCTGAGCAAGGAGGAGTTGAAATGCCACAAGTAGAACAGCACCTGTATATTTGGCTGATAAATTTCAGTGATAAGCGAGAGACAACTATCCCACAGAAAGGGCTTCATCTTCAAATTTAAGCCTATGCTGCAAAGGGAGAGCTTGCTCGCAGTCAAATCCGGGTTTTATTTGAAGATTATCCACAGAATAAAACAGATTCTCGATCGCTGTGTTTAACAGTTCCCACAGGGAGTGGCTGTGTTAGCTGAGCAGTGCCATGGTGGTGTGAATTCAGGTTGGGTATGAGGGACAATTCCTTCTCCAAAGAGTAGTTGGGCACCAGCACGGCTGCACAGGGAGTGGGGGTCCCCATCCCTGGGGGTGCCCCAGAGCCATGGATATGGCACTGAGGAAAGTGGGCAGGGGGCACAATGGGGTGGGTGGGACTGGGATCCTGGAGGTCTTTTCCAGCCTTAATGGTTGTATGAATATTGGGCACAGCTCATCATCAATAACACTGTCAGGGAGGGCCGGGTGCACTCCCGTCACCCACTGCTCCTGCAGGAATGTCTGTGGATAGAAAATGCTGTGCCTGGATAGCCTGCGTGTGGGAGAGCCCTAATGCTGCCTTATAGCTGCTGGAATAAATAGCACTGATGCAACCTGTTTGTTTATCTCTGGCTCTTCTGCCCTGAGCTTAAATCCTTCACTTGTGCATGTGCTGCTGGAAGAAGACCCAGAGAGCACTCTGGCTGGAGTTGCTGGGTCGGCCTGCTGGATAACTTACCAGCAGTTCATTTTAGGCACAGGGTTTGTAAATTAATAAACTCCCAACTTTGTAGCAAATGACTGAGTATAAATGAGTACAGACTTATATGGGAGCGTAACACATGCGTGGTATGAATAAATGTTGAGGTATATCTGATATACATTATGTCTGCATTAATATGATTGTTTTGGTTAGGTTCTTCTCTCAGACATGAGAATTCAGATGTCTCTGCGTGCAGTCCTGGGCTGACAAAGCCACTCCTGGTAGGTTCATGCAGATCCTGCATGTGCCAGGGGCACAGCAGCATTCAGTTGGAGCTCAAGGCCACTGTGTGGGAAGTGTTGTATCGCGGCCTGAACCACTGATGGATCACCTAAGTGTGATGGATCACAGAGTCAGCCACAGGAGCACAGGTGAAGGCAATGCACCTGTGTGACAGGGAGGGGTGGAAGTCTGGCTCCACCTCTCCCAGACCCCATTTAAGGGCTGACCACCACTGGGGGAGGATCTCTTTCTGGAGATCGCTCCTTTTGAGTTTTTTTTACCGTGAGGAACTCAGGTGAGCATTTCATTTATTTCCAATTATGTCTTTCCGTTGTGGTAATCCTTCTAGTTTTACAGTCTGTGAGATACCATCCTGACTACAATGCTATTTTGAAACTGTTCATTCTGTTAGCAGTTCAGCCATGTTCAAACAAAGGGAGTAAAAGGATTTGCTGGACACAGCACACTGAAATCCCATAACAATATCCGTGATCCTGAAAAGCAGGCTTACTGTGTGGATCAGATTGGGACTGCTAGCTTTCCATCTGCAGCCTTTTCCATTGCAGGGTTTTAATGAGCTGTTTGGTTGTGCTTTCATTCTGTCTTCTTTCTCACCCGGCTGGAGAGCTCTGAGCATATCAACATCACCACAAAGAAGCTATTATTTTCAATTAGCTGCTAAAGGAATTGGGTTGGACGTAGCCTTGCAGTTCAGCCTGCCTGCATTTCTAGAGGGCTTTGGGCTATCAAATACCGATTACTGGCTTTGATCAAAGCCCAGATTGCTTCCTAATGAATTATTGAGCTCTTAAGGAAGCTATGCACCGTCTCCAGTGTGCCATGTGCTGCTCTGACAGCGCCTGGTGAGGACAAGCCCCATGTTGGCTTCAGATTTTACCTCCTGATATGGTCTGGGTGCCTTCAGTGCCTTCCAGTGATGTGTCTTAGGGCTAAGCAAGGGGGTGGCCTTGACAAAGGCTGCTCAAGGAGAATGTGAAATGTAAGCTAAAGCTTAACAAGAAGCCATGGCACTGCTTAAGTCTTTAGTACACTGATGTGTTTGGTTTTTTTTTTTTTTATTTTTTATTTCTTGCATCTCTCATACTGAATTGAAAGAATAAAATCTGGACAGCTGCCTTGGCATCTAGTGGAGATGTGAATGCTCAAAAACCTGTTTGGATAATGTATCGCTGCTTTCCTGGCCAGTGTCCTTAATACCAGCTTCCCCACTCTCAAAGCAGATTGGCATGACTCCTTTGAAGTGTTATGTAGGCAGACCAAGCCCATCAGGGCAGCATCCTGGCAGGGATTCAGCTGGTCCTTCCTGCTGCCCTGCTGAGCTCTGCAGCATCTTGCTACAGCCACTTCTGCTCCTCCATCTGTGCAGCAGAGCACGAGCAAGGGCTGGGCTTGCAGCTGCACCACAGGTGCTCTGTTGCAGGCAGTCTGCTTGCTAGTCCTGCTGCAATGTTTCCCAAGTTTGACTGCATTTTACCACCAAGACTTCCTTCTGGAGGTTATATTTTACCATGGCCAGGTGAATTATCTTTGCTTTGCGTCTACATTTTCTCATTAATATAATAATGTGTTAATATTGAGTGCTCTTCAACCCTGTGTAAGCAGTAGCATCTTTACTGTCCCTTGGTTCTGGTCAGCTGTTACCACCAAGTTACCCATGCCTTCTTCTTGTGAATATCTCCATGTATAAATAAATCTAATGAAGTAAGCAACTCAGCTATAAAATAATCAAGGAGTAAATATTAAAATAGAAATAAATCCAGGATCCCAACCCATCTCTGTATCTGGAGCTGACCAGCACTTGCTGTGTGAGTGCTGCAGTTGTGTAAGTAAGCAGAGCACTGGGGGTTGGTGTGACCCATCCCAAGGTCATGGGGCTGTGCCCCAGAAACACAGCCTGGTTTTTATATGCACTTTGGCAAGTGTAGCCCTCAAGACTAGTGGAACAAGTATGGGCATGCACTTAGTGTCAATAATTTATTTGTTCACTAGTGCACCCAGGTTTGGTCCCAGATCCCATTTAAAGTGATGCTCAATGAAGTGACAGCCTTTCTCATTGTGAGCATGTCAGTGTTTTGCGGCTTCAGCTCTCAGTGCCTGCAGCGTCTCTGCTGGGTTGGTACGTGGCTGGTCATGAAGGACCTGGAATCCCAGCTTGCTGACTGCAGGCATGGAGCCTGGGCTCCGTGGGACATTGTTGGGTGGTAGTGAGAGGCTGATGGTTGGACTTGGTGATCCGAAGGGTCTTTTCCAGTGTAAATGGTTCTGTGATTCTGTGGCATTACCTGAAAGTTTGAGGGGGAGCGTTCTGTGCTCAGTTCAGTGGTGCCCAACCTGGTGCAGCGAGGTGCTTTGTGCTCTGTGTGATGGTTGTGTTGGCACTCTGCAGTTAATCTGAACAGAGATTTACTCCATGCTGACTGCATGACTGCCTTGTCATTTACCACATCGTATTGCTTGTGTGCCAGAGGTAGATCTGTGTGGGCACACACTGGAAGGAATACAGCCCAAAGGACACCATAGAACCACAGGGCCGTAACAGTTGGAAAGGACCCCTTAAATCTCCAAGCCCAACCCCACCCAGCCCCCATGACGTGTCCTCCAGACCCTGCGAGCAGCCAGCTGCTTCCAGAGTACTGCCAGCTGTCCTGCAGGGAGGGATGCAGGCCAGCAGCCAACAGGAGCAGAGATGGGTAGTCAGAAAGGGATAAAGAGAGAAAGGCTGCTCTTCCTAATGAGCGCAATAAAGCAATAAAAGTGCAATTATGCAGTAAAACTATTGTCATTTTGGGTTTGGGAGATAATGCACCAGGCAATAACACTCATTTTAGCCTGCGTTTTCAGGCTGTTTTACCCTCTGATATTGTAATTATGCACTACTATCTCATTCCTGCATCTCTTCAGTTTTATGGGTACTGAAGCATTGCATCAGGGTGCTGTCAGATCCAGAAACTCTGTAACAGCAGAGGAGCCTCATCCAGCACTCTGCTGTTCCTGCAGTGGTGTAGTGATAGTAACCTCCTGCCCTTTCGTACAGCTCCATCCTTCAGTCTGGAATTGACTGGGGTCTCGTTCATTGTGAACGCAGGGATTTAGTCACTGCTTTTCTAAAGGTTAACAGTAATCTGTAATGAACGGTGCAGATTAAACACTGGTGACATTCTGTTTTCACATTTCATACGGATAAAATATTTACGCTTTAACGGAGATCGATTTAGAAAGCAGGTGCAGCTTTGATGTTTACATCTTTTAATCAGCAACCTTAATTAACAAGTTGTTTTCTAATGATTAATCACCTGCACAAATACCATGCAGGTTTGTAAATTTTGTAGTCCCAGGCATCTCAGATACTGATTTTTCTTTCACTTTAAGATGAAAAATGCCATAGGATGATGATGCCCATGTTCTGGATGCCTGAAAGGAAGGCGCAGGGCAGGACCTGGTGCTTCCCAAGCCCTGGGCAGCAAACCAGCCCCACTCTGTGTGCCAGCATCTGTCTCATGGCAGTAACAGCCATCACCCACCTGGTAATTACTGCAACACTTTCAGCAGAACGCTCCCCAGATGCAGCTGGGCAGGGAGGAGGTGGGCTGAGCACTGTTTGCACCTGGGGGTAGTAGCTCTGCCCAAGGAGTCAGGATGTGGGGCAGGAGGATCTCCTGGGTGTGGGGTAGGTAGGCTGGGGGGACAGGAGGGTCTCCTGAGGGGTGGTGGGAGCTGGGGTGCAGCAGTGGGGCTTCCCTCCTTCACAACCCACCCCGGGCACACTCCTTATAATCCCTGCTGTACAATCTGTGACGGTTTATTATCGTTAAGCAATATTCCACTTTCTGGTAACAGGCAAATGTTGAAAGCTCTCTCTTCTGGTGGTGTCGTTAAGCTTTAATTCAGTGCTTTGTGCTTTCCAGTACTTTGTGCCTTTGTTTATTCACGTCAAGGCTCTGACAGTGATGGGGTTGGAGTGTCCTCCTGTGTAGCCCTTGTGTACATGTGTGCCAGCTGAGGAAGGAGGAGTTGCTCCTGGTTGTTTTAACTGCTTGATAACCAGTGTGTATCTCGGCTAACTATGTGCCATCTGGGTGATGGAGGACTCACATTAAAACAAGACTGCTTGTGTCCCTGAGCTGTGGATTAGTGTAGTGAAGATGCTGTCTACCTAAGGAGCACCTGCAACTCTCCTGTGCTTTATCACACAGCTCTGAGCTGGAGAAAGGCAGTTTGCACAGGTGCTGGTTTGGTGTCCTGTGTGCAGCAGCAGGGATTGCAAGTCACCTGGAACTCAGTGCTGCTGCAGGTCCCTTTTCCCTTTGTGCCACAGCAAGGAACATCTCTGGGAATGAGTGCTCCCTGCTGAGATCTGTGCCAGGCCAGCCTACAACTTCCAGGTAGGAGGTAAATGTCTTCAGAAAACGAAGCAGTCAGTTGGGATTTGGGTGCTTGGCTGAGCTCCTAATGGAGGAGGCTGCCATGAGGTAGGGAGCGTGGTCAGATCTGCAAATAGCAGCCGTCGTGCCCTCTTCCTGGGGGGTCTGGGTTCAAAGCCATGCTTCCCCTTCTGCTTTCCCTTCCCCCTCAGTCTGCTGTAAGCCCCCGTTGGGAAGGACAAGCTGACTTCTGGAAGAGGTGAGCTAATCCCGAGGCCACAGGAGGTGCCACCCACCTCCATTGGTTGCAGGGAGATGTGCACCCGTAGCTCAGGCTGCAGAGAGGGGATTGCTTTGGGGTGTTTCCTTAGCTGGCTCTGGGCAGTCCCCAGCAGCTCTGTGGCTGAAGCATCAGGTGCATAAGGATTTGGTCTGTTTTGAAGGGTCATGTGTGAGTATGAATGTACCAGAGAGACAGCGAAGCTGCACAGTGTTAGCAGTGTGCTCTGCGTTTCCATGTACTGTGATATCTTTTTCCCTCCTCATTTGCAGTGGTTTAAAGATTGATGTGTAGTAATTAAATGCAGCTTATAATGGGACTATTTTTGTGCATCTAAATCTTCAATGAAAGTGTATTTAGAGATGCTATTTCATCCAAGCAGACCATCCCTCACCTTGGTCCAAGACCTTGCTGCTCCTCCTCCTTGTAACAGTTGATGACGGCTGAAAAATAGCATTGTGCAGTTGAGAATTTGATCTGTCCAGCAGTGCTATTGTGCTCTTTGTATCTGCTGTCATTTCTGTGGAAATAAATGCGGGGGGGTAGGGTTGGACTAGATGACCTCTGGAGGTCCCTTCCAACCCCTACAATTCTGTGATTCTGTAAGGCAAGAGGCACTACTTTTGGAGTGACCCATGTATATGTGGTCCAGGGCAATTCCTCTCTGCTCAGAGCAGGCTGGGCAAGCCCATGGGTTGGTCACTCATGTGTTAAAGTTTTGTAAGAGTTGTCTGTGGGTAGTGGCCTTTTAAGTGATCACAGTAGCCCTGAGGAAAGGAGTGAAGAGGAACAATACTTACGTTCCAAGCGAATTCACAGTTGTTTCTGCAGACTGCATCACTGCCCAGATCTCTTTGTACTCATGCTGGCTGAGTCAGGCCCAAAGAAAAGCTTTGGGGATGCCTTGCTTCCAGCTGAGCTGCAAGGCAGTGGGCTTTGCTGAAAGCTGGGTGCTGGGGTTGCTGAGCCATAAGTGCCATGGCTCTGCACAATGCCTGATTCCTGCCTGGAGAAGCGTGGCAGCAGGAATGCTGACTGCTGCACGGAGGTGGCTGTTTAGGCAGTGCTAATGAAGATGTTAAAAGACTCTGATGTTCCAGATGCGACTCTCAGTGTTTGAGCAGAGGGAAGTGGTGAGCAAGTGGAACACCAGGTGTGTGCCAGTAAAAGGGCATTAGAGATTGCTTCTCCTGTTCACCCAGCTCTTGCCTCGCTTTGCTGTCACCCTCTGTTTCCTGGACCCTAAGGCTCAATTGACCATCATAGCACCAGTGGTCTGTCAGTGATCTGTCCTTATTTCTCAGGATAGATGTACTTCTAGGAATGATCAGAGGATCCTTCCTCTTTTAGGGTTCGGTTCATGATGGTGAAGCAGTTTGTGGTTTCTCTGTTGAGATCTGATGCCAGTTCCAGGACTGCCTTCCTCTGCAGGGCACTGCAGTGGCCAGGGCCATTGTGGGGAGCACTGTGTTAGCACAGTGAGTATGGGTGTGCTCCTCCCTCTATGCTGTTCTGGAAACAGGGCTGCTGCCATCTCTGTGCAATATGGAGTGTGATGAGCAGGGCTATCTTGTTGGCAGTATCATTGTTACAGAGAATGGGCTTCTGAACCTGTGTAAGTCTAATGTGTGCTTGGGGGCAGGGGGAAAATCGTTAGATTTCTTCTGTAAGATGGATGTGTAGTTTTGAGGAACTATTCTGGGATGCGGATACCGTTAGCAGCTGCTGTAATAATTCTTCTTGGGTTATAAAGGAAGTGACAGGCTCTCTGGGGTTTGTTTTGGTTGGAGTCCAGAAGAGAAGAAAATAGGGCTTCAGGCATCAGATTTATCACTGGGGCTGGAAATGAAGGGAAGCCAGTGCAGCCCTGAAGCTCTTTTCTACCTGTGTACATCAGGAGAAGGTCTTGCAACCCCAAAAACAGAGAATGCTGCTCCATGACTGCAGTGGGTCATGGACTAGAGGTGCACCCTGGGCTGGTCACAGCTCTTGATCAGCATAGCTGTATGTTCAGGCGTGTTCTGCTGTGTTGCTTATTGTGTCTGTACTGTATCTCTGCATAAGTACAGAGACAGTAGATCCCTCATTTTAGAATGAAGTGGAGGGAGCGTGGTTACAGCCTCCATATGGCCACGTAGCTGCTAGCTCCTGTGCTGGATTAATACAGGTTCGTATCTGGTCATCACTGAAGCAAAGCACGTACGTCTCAAACCTGAAGAAAAAACCTCCCTGAAACAGCCCAACTGGAGGAAACAGAGGTTAATATATTGCACAGCAGGTAGCAATGGTAAAAGGCAGAAAATAGCTGAATGGCTTCTTCCCCTGTTCCCCAGGGAAAGGATGATTCACAAAGTGATTAGAGATGGATGCTCTGAGCCTTAGCGGTGTCAATGACTGAGGGGACAGAGCTTAATCCACCTGCTTGGTCTATGTGGGCAGCAAGCGTGCCTTATTTTTAAAGTTTAATGAGCACACGTAAGTCACACCAGGTTTCCAGGAAGGCCTAAATCACAAGAATGTTCCCAGAAGCTTTGTTTCCTGCATGAAGCTCTCTGCTCAAAGTTAAAGGGAGCGCAGATACACGCCTGCTGGTTGGCACTGCCGGTGCTGTGGTGGGAGGGAAGCTGAGGGTGGATTATTCCTACATCATCAGGGATGTCATGTAATGAGCCTCTCTGGGGACTGCTTTGCTCTGCCTGGCTTTCCTGCACTCAGCTCAGCAGCTCGGCTCTTGGATGTGTCCCTTATGTCTGGGTGCAGGTGAGGATGATGAGGTTGCTCTTCTGACAGACAACTGTCTGGAATGGAGCATGAGTGCTGGGAAGTATTCGTCCTTGTGTAAACGCACGTACTGACTCCACGACATAATTAGAGTCCCGTGGAGCAACAGGTTTGGCCAAAGAGTGGTGTAACTCTGCATGGGATTTCTTCTGGGTTCCTCTGGAGCCTTGGTTACGAAGGGCTGTAAGGAAGGTGTCCCTAGAGGAAAGGAGCCGCTGGTCTGTGCTGATACAACTGCCAACATCTGTGCTGTGTGACCAGCAGCTGTGGATGAGTTGGTTTGAGCTGAACCACTCACTGTGGTGTGGATCTGGAGAAGCCCTGCCACAAATAGGCCATGCAAACAGTTTTCTGTGTTCCACATGTGGCCTTCTCCATCTACATCCTGGGAAGAAGTGGTGGTTTTCAATTCATTTATGTTCCAGGAGTGGGCAGCGTGTTTGTGTCTTCTCAGGAATCCATCTGGCACTTCTTGCGAGCAATAAAATCAGATGTGAATCAAAGGACAAGGTAAATGAGGACAAGAACAGCCTGTTGTTCTGAAGTGAGAGCCAGCGGAAAATATCCTGCCTGAAGTGGGCTTCTGCTGGAGCTTGGCCAGTTTACATGAGCAATGCAGAGCTGCTTTCAGCGGAGGCTCTGGGAGAGAGGAACAAGTGCTGGGTGGAAACATGCCTGTCTGCAGGGCTCCCTGGCCCTGTAGCCATGTAGGCTGGTGCAGAAAGCCCCTCCACCCTTGGAAGTGAACAGAAATGGGGCTCCTGACGTCAGCCTGCTTTGGCATAGTGTGTGCATTATGGCAGTCACAGTGCATTGCATCCTTTGTGCAGCTCAAGAAGGCTTTGCTCATTCTGAAGGCTGAATGTATTGGTTTGAATCTTTTCAGCTTTATATTTGATCACCTCTAATAAGAGTAAGTTTCGCAAGTTAATCAAATTCTCGAGCAGCTTTTTCTGTTCCCTCCCAGGAGCGAAGTTTATAATCTTGTATGTCCCCTGAAGATGCAGAGCCTTAAAATGTACGCGAGCCCAAGGTGGAATTTATTTTATGACCAAACAGGAGATACTCGCAGCTGAAAAATAAATACCAGGAATAAGTCATGCATTTTTCATCTCGAGTGGAGTGCGGAGAGGCGAGCAGTCTAAATATTTAAAGTGAGCCCTCTGGATGCTGGCAGAGCACAGGCTCTGGTGCTGGTTGGTGCCCTGCTTGCTCCACTCACCTGCAGGCAGGTGTCCTCAGGTATGCAGCTTCTCCTGCCCATGTATTGGAAAGCCTGGTGGTTTTCATTTCTACTCAAACTAGACCTTCTCTCTGATTAAGATTGCTTGCTGGCCACTGGGACTGAGGATAGCCTACATCCTCTGAGCCTCTGAAAAGCCATATTGTCATTATCACACGCTATCCCTCTCTTCTGCAAAGAGCTCGCTGTTCTGCAGGTTTTTCCTCATCTCATAGAATTGTAGGGGTTGGGAGGGATGTCTTGAGGTGATCCAGTCCAGCTAGACATGACCAGAGGTAAATGCAGTGGGAGCGCTTCTGCCGTCATCTGTTCCCAGATGGTGGCCAATGGTGATGGCTTTTAAAAGAAAAAAGGAAATCAAATGTTGTCTCAGCCAGAAGGTGGCTCGATTAGCTCTTCCTGCTGGGGATTATTAGACCTGAGGCTGTGCTGTTGAGAGGAACTGCTTCTTAGCATCGATGCTAAATTGATTAGGACTTTGCTGGCAACAGAGGGGAACTTACTGGGACATGATAGGCAAAGGCAGAGCACTCAGACTTTAAAAATAAATACACAAGCATCAAATGGAGTTCACCTTTGGAACACTGTAACATTTCACTGAGGAATACATTTAAATGAGAATGTTCATATACGTATTTGATTTAAAAAGGAATTATGATTTCTACAAATGTTTTCTCTAAGAATGGCAATGTGGGCATCTCACTAAGAGCGGAACTTCAAATTGTTTTCCAGAAATTAATTCCTTGCTTCGTTAGTACAAGAGCTCTGAGTCTCTGCCTCTATCCAAGGAGCATGAGGCTGGAGTTCTCACTCTGGTGCTTACATGCCACTTTAAGCTCTTAGACTGCTAACATCTTCAAATTCACATGTACATATATATATATACATATATATATTTGCTTGAATATTTGTGTTTTTAAACCAACAATATGTGATTACTCTTCTTTTAGCCTGTGTTCTACCAATAAGCCCTTCTGCAATGCGGAGATGGATGTGTTTTATGGTTTTATCGGGGATGTGTCTGGCATTGCTTGGATGCAGGGTGTAACCAGAAGAACACCTCTCCAAGTCCCCATCAGCTTCCTGGCTTCAGTAGCATGGCTGCCCCACGCTGCTTCTTTTGACCCTTTTGCTTCGGAAGAGGTGCGGCCATCAGCTGGAATCCCTGCCTTGCCCTGTAGAGAAGCATTCCAGCAGAGCAAAACAGACACCTTAAAATGATGACTCTGACCTAATGCTCTGCTGTGTCCTCCTAGATCCTCTAGGATTTGGCTGGTACTTCTCCAAATCGTGGCTCAGCAGCAGAAGGGATGACCTGCTGCTCGTTCTTGGCTTGCTCCACACAGTGGGATGGGGGATGCTCAGTGTCTGTGCCTGGCACTTGTGGGCAGGTTTCTTTGGGGACTGCTCCTGGGCAGTTAAAATGTGTTGTGTCATTTCTAAAGATGGATGTGGATTTGTGCTTATTTTCCAGGCTTGGGCAGTGTGAGAACTCAAGAATCAGATGAGAGCAGGGAACTTGTGTTGTTGGGGGGTGGGTTGGCTCAGTACTGTCAGGAGAAGGTCCGGGTGCAGAGCTGCTGGTCATGGGAAGAGCTGCTTCCAAAAAACAGCATCCTGTACTAAGTGTGGGGTCTGCTAGCTGAGGAGTGTCATGGGAAGGGACACAGCAGCCAGAAATGAGAGGGAGAATCACAGCCTCTGAGCAGTGGTAGTAATGGAAAGTGTAATTAAGGCATGGATGGCAGCTTCCTCTATATTTGTAGCACAGACTCAATTAGAGATGTGTGCTTGTGAGAAACGGTTGTGGCTCTGCAAGCTGCATGCATCTGATGAGTGAAAGGTGCCAGAGGAGAGCTGCAGACTGAGCTGCTGTTCCTTGCAGTGCCTTGAGCACATCTGTCCTGATTTCTGTGGCTTGTTTTGATCTGGGACAGCGTTATGCCTGATGCATTGTGCTGATGACATGGCTCCAGATTGGGCTTGCAATGTTGCAGCATCAGCAGGTGCCACCAGTGAATGCTCACTCAGGGCTGCTGCTGCAGAGGTTTAACTGTGGGCACTCTTAACAAGAAACTTGTTTTCCACAAGTGGGAATGTCATGGTCCTTGTAAATGAGCTGCAGGCTGACTATGTGCCCTCTGCGCTTTAATGACTGGAAAATGCCTGGAAGTGGAGGACAGCATCATGTGGTTTATAGTTCTGCTTCAGCCGGGATCCAAATGCCTTAGTCACAGTTTGCTCAGAAATCTGAGGGGCTGTGTGAGGTTTTTCATGGTGTGTGCTGGGCTGGTTGTGCTCATTCAGCTGTCCCTGATAAGGCGAGTAAAGCCAGACAGTGCAGGCTGAGCCAAGCAGCCAGATAAATCCCTGCTTCCAGCAGTAGCTGAGCAGGAAAGTGAGGTGTTTTCCATGAAATGTCCATGAAATGTAGATGAACAAGGTGTTTGTTCTCTCCAAAGGGAGCAATAACTCCAAGCAGCACGTGGTGAAGCCTGGGTTTACTCTCTCCAATGTCTCATAATGATAGTGGTGTTAGAGGGATTTAAGGGAGACAGTGCATCAGATTTGTTTTGTGTAGGGGAGAAGTGTATTTGTTAAGCATGCTTCGTTACTGTGATCAGTGCTTCCATTTACTTTTCAGGAATGAGCTAATGCTTACAGATTGCTTGTTTAATAGAAGATAATGAACACAAGTATGAGATGTGAAAGCTGCCCAGGATGGTCTTGGCTGCCCCTTGGGTGCCTCTTCTGTAATGGTGGAACCATGAGCTGAGGAACTTGAGTCTATACCGGAAATCTGTAGGGAAATATGGGTTCAGCTCTCTTGCGAGGGAATAAAGACAGTTAGTTGGGTAAAATATGGGGATCCATTAAAAAAATAGCAATTTCAGCGATTGGCTTGAAGCTTTCCTTGCATAGGGATGACAAATGCCAATGACACTTCTTTTTCCCCTTTGCTGATTAGCCTCTGCCTGTGAAATGTGCTGAGTTCTGTTGCCACAGCCCTGATGAGCTGGGCTGAGATCTGTGGGCTGCAGAGAGGACAGGTTCTGCAGTGCGTAATCAGCTAGAGGAGCTCTGTTTGGATCCAGAGAGCAAAATTCCTTCCTTCTGTATTTCGGGGGTACCTCACTGTGCAGATCAGGTGATGTAGTGGCAGATACTCATGTCAAAGCAATGTTCTGCTGTTGTAGGTTGTCTTCTGTAATAGGAAATAAGAGCAGGATTGTAGTATTCGAGGTGAGAAGATACAAACCATGGAACTACATAATTCTCATTTTCCCCAGAGTTTGATAAATGCTTCTCAGGGGGCATCTGGGGCTCTTCGGGCTGCTAAGGTGATCTCAACACTGGGCTAGGTTTTCAGCTTGTTTTAGTTTTCCACATCCTCTTTGGCAACCATTCTGTTGGTCTGATAGAATAGGATTAATGGCGTATTGGAGATGGGAATGATGGGTGGGATTTGTGAGGCTGAGCCCATTTGTGGCAGGACCAGGGCTCCTTACTTCTGTAAATTTTGCTGTCCGTTGGCTGATGGAGGTGATGGCTATTTGCCCTTATTTCTCTATTTGGAAACAAGCCTGTTGTCTGTTACCGTGACCTTTTTGCCTGTGTTTCCTTTAAATGCTTTATCTTTTGCAAAGCTTTCTTTCTCCTGTTGCATTGCACTTACAGATGGAATCTAAAATGCTTAGTTCAGTTTATTCACATACGTTGATGCCACCAAGTAACTTCTGGTGAATAAAATCATAAAAATGAGCAGCGATGGAAAGGAAGAAGAAACCATTTCTATGCTAGTCTCAATTCAATTGAACATTCCTTTCAAGCAATCCGGAACAATATTTGCTTTCTGAGTTGAAACTTTTATAGTTCATCAAATGAGCTGGGTGCGAGTTGACAAGGCCAAGAAACAAGCTCTTACGTGTCAGGATCTTTGGTTGCTGTGTGACTCACCTTGCTGCAGATGAAAAAGCTTTGATGGACAACTTGTCAAGTAGGAATTTTATTATAGGAGACCTATGAATACATTGCTATGTGGTCTCGGAAATGAAAATGTGAGGAAAATCATAATTTCCAGATGCTCTGAGTGGAATAGGGTGTAGTGGCTTATGGACTTTCATTTCCTTAAGTAAAATGTCTCCTTGGCTGAAATAAGAGCTGTAATTCATAAAACGGATCCTCTGGGATATGCAACCATCAAACAACACCATAGTATCCCTGGTGTTACATGGAGATTGCTGTCCTTGATGCTGAAACTTAAGGTAAGTGGGGCAAAATGCGTAATGAGCGGCAAGGAACCCTATGGGCATGGATAGCAGCACATGGCTCCCACCAGCTGCTCATTTATCTCATGGCATCCCTGCAGCCTCTCAGTGGTACCCTACTGATGGTAACTCAGCTACTCCCTTCTGTGCTGAAGGGCTGCACTGATTTTGTGCCCTCTCAGTGCCTTCCTTGCTGCTCTTCCTGACCTGTGATGGCTGGGAGCTGTGCCCAGGGCTGACACCGTGAGCCCGATGGTGGTTCAGCACTCTGTGCTGGACCTGCAGCTGGTTGGGATTCTGCTTCCCCATCACTACCCTGCCGGTGGGCAGCTTTCCTTGTAAGCAAGGCGATGGAGCGCGCTGCTGCTGGCTCTGCGCTGCAGCTCATGGTTGGACTGTTTGGGATCGTAGCACACCGACCATTAATGAAATTCCCCCTCGAAAAAGGGCCCGAAGTCATTAACCAGCCCCATCGATCGTGTCCGGACACCGATCGATGGCTTCTGCCAGCTGCACTCAGATCGGTGCTGCACAGCAGCTCAGCTCAGCACAAGCCTCTCACGCGTGGCATGGGGCTGAGCTGGGTCCCAGCAGGTGTTCCCCTGGTGTTCCTTCACACCTCTGTTTTTATTCTCCTTTGTATTTAGTGTTTGTTTTGTGGGAGTGAATTGCGACGTGCGCAGAGTGCTGCCTATTGACATCCCCACGGGTGGCAAAGCACGCAGCAGAGGGGTTTGCAGAGTGCTGGGGGAAAGGAAGAAAAAAGAGCAGGTGAACAGTGGCTATGAGGACCTGGCCTTTCCCCATCTGGATAACGAGTAACTCTGCTGCTCGGTGGAGCTTGGCTCAGGTTTTATGTGGCTCTTCTGTTACAGATGGGGCTTGCTGATGTGGTAATTGTGGAAATTACAGGCTTTCTGCAGTTCGCTTTGGCTTGGTATGCTGTGTGGTGCCGCAGCCAGCTCTGAGCTTTACAGCTGGGAGTGGGAGCATGAACCCAGCTCAGCCACCAGGAGCTCCCTGTGATCCCATCCTCTCTTTCTGTCACAGCTGTAAATCAGCTGCAGTCTTTGCTTGAGCTGGATGCTGCCTAAATCCCACTCCAATCCCAAATCTTCCTCTGCCGCCTTCCAGCAACAATCTGGGTGTTGCAGTGCTCTGTGGAGTGGGGTGAGCTCCACCGTCCTCGTGCTGGGACATGAGCTGGGCATTGCTGGGGCTGGCTTCATCAGATCAGCTAATGTTCAGCTGATCCTTGCTGGCTAATTGGGCGATAATGATCAAACCCTCTCAAGCAGCATCATCTTACTCTCCTTTTCTATTTCTAATCCTGGGGTTTTCATTTGCAGATACCTGGGGACGTTAAGAGCAGGGGGGAGGGAGTGAGGGAGGAGGGCAGGCTCTCTGAAGCCCAGTGGAAAGAAATTTCAAGGCATCAGGAATGTATCTGACATTCTTTAATAGCTCAAATTACCTGAGGATCTGAAGAAGCACTCAACAGGGGATGAAGGAATAACGGTGATTTATGTGTGATTGACGAGGAGGGAGCAGGACCTGACCCGGTATGCCTTTCAGCAGCATCTCCTATTCTGCAAATAGCAGGATAAAATATTCCTTTCAGAGTCCTTGCCAAACAACAAGTTTTCCTCCGTCCGAGTGTCCTTGTTGGAAAGGACTCCAAGGAAACTTCCCGTGCTTTTCTGTAATTTGCTTTTCTCCTTCTCCTCTCCTTCTTATGGGAATGCTAATGGAACAGGCTGGAAAAAAGATAGAATAAGCAAGGCCAGTGCGCTCCCAGTCTGCAGCGATGGTTGGATGATACTGCAGGGGAAGGTGGGGTGGGCTTCATGTACGAGGCTGAGAAAGCAGCAGGACCTTGCAGTGCCCACATGGGTGCTGGAAATGCTCAGTGCCTGTAGGGGCCTTGCTGGGGTCCTGTAGCCCCCATGCTACGATGGAGCTGCTTTGTGGTGTGTTGATCCCAGCAAGTCTGTCCCCTAAAGGAATCAGGAAGCCTAGGAGCTGTCTGCCCCTTCTTCCTGGCCATGAGGGGGGTGACTAATGCTCCTTTAAGTTGGAGGTGGAACAGGTACAGAGAATGATGTGCTGAGAAAATGTGGCACACACACAGCAAAAGAGGTGGTGTCTCTTGGGACTCCTCACTGTATCTTCCTGATGTGCAAGCAGCGTGTTGGGCTTTTACTTATTGCAATCAAGTTACTTATTTCAGAAGGTGGTTACTGCTGTGCGTGCATGGGACCCCTAAAGCAAACCCGACCCTAAAGCAAACCCAACCCTGAGCTGTTCTGGAAACAAAGCCACACAGATGTGGTGAATGTTCCATGGGTATGAGCTGGTGGTGTTTTTTGGCCAAAAGCACAGTGCCTTTTTCTGTCTCAGTTTGCATATAGCTCTAAGTTTGAATCTCTTTTGATTGTTCCACCACTTTGTGACAAAAATCAAACACAGGTGCAAAACTGATCCCCACTTGGATGCAGCTTCTGAGGTAATCCATTCTTGATGCTGAATTTCTATGCTGGGGCACAGGATTCCAGCATCTGTTTTTCCTCTCTTTTGAATTCTCCCTAAATGCATTAAATTGGACAGGTCTGTTTCAAATCCCTGTAAAGCCTGTTGTGTCCAAAAGAGAGGTTTTGTCAAAAACCTGGGAAGGTACATTGTAATGTAGAAAACAACGCGTGGCTCTCTGCTTTTATTCCCCTCCAGAGCTAATAAAGTAGTCCGAACAAAATGTTCTTTTACTATAATATCTCCTATTGGTTTTCTTACTCCCAAGATGCAATGTATATCGTGAGAGAGCTAAACAGCAATCTTCAAATTGCTCTCAGTGGTGCCATGTCAATGTGCCCTGATAACGTGTGTGAATTTTTTCTTGCTCAGCCAGCACAGCACTCTAAAATGGAGCTGTACTTACACGTATCTGAGTGATCTATGCACCGAGCTGCAATAAGAAACAAATCCTTCGAGCTCGAGGCATACCCACTGCTCCACCCCTGGTTTTGTCATTCCCATTTCAGTTGTAGGGGAAAACAAGTAGTCCTTTCCAAAGCATTCTGGTTTCTGCTAGTTCTGCTTCAGCCTTTCTGCGTAGGGTTTGAAAAACAGGGTGCATTTGTCCTGAGCATGTGTGCCTCCTTGCAGGGCAACTTGGGCTGTGGGGGGGATGGGCACCTGCGGGCTCAGGAAGGGCCCTTGCTCTCTAAGGAAGGAAGCTGTTGGTTTGTTTACTCTTGATTACAGAGCTGTGATTTAATATTTTTGAATATAAATTTCCCTGTGGAAATTATGGCAATGGTTACAAAGATATTCTACATTTGGGGCTTTTGTGTAGGGTGGCCATCGCTGCCACACCTGCTCTATGTGGTCATTGTCTGATGTGACATTGTGCTCGTCTTGAAAACAAACAACCCATGTTGGGACCTGAAGCAGTGCCTTTGGACAGTGGTAACCCCAGCTCTGATGTCTTATGACGTGAGCCCATCAAAGCCCATGTGTGGAAGATGACAGTGTAGACAGTGGGATTTGTGCTGCTCTACGCGATGACATGGAACCCTTCAAGGACATCCCTATGTGCCCACATCAGCAGTGGGCAGGGTTGATCTGACAGCAGCCCTGCCCCAGGTGGTGCTCAAGGCTGCTGCTCTTGGTGTGTCATCTTCCCTCTCATGCTGATTGTTGCAGATGCCCGATCTTTCTTCTGGATTATGCAGTTAATGGAAAAAAAGGGGAGAAGATGACACGAAGTCTCGAGGCATGATGCCTTGCTTACTCTGTGGGTAATGTATGACCCGTGTCAGGGTGCCTGGTTTAGTCCTGGCTTCCTGCACCATCTTCTCATAAAACCACGATGGGCCTTATCTCTTAAATTTCATTTGTACAGCGCCTTGGGATGTGAGGCAGGAAAAGCACTTTGCAGAGTTTATTGTGTTTTACTGTAGTATGGTTAGCCACCCGAGGCCGTGGAGTTGCATAACCCTGTATTCTGTAAGGCAGGAAGAGAAGGCAGAGGGTGCTGTGCAAACAGCCCCTCACCTTGCCTGCACAAAGCCCCACTGTTGGGTTATGGTGGAGGATGTGTCTTCCCTTGGGTGCTCCTGCACCTCAGCTGCTCTGGGCAACCTGGAAAGTGGCATCTCCCTGGCTGAGTGCCCTTTGGGCAGTCTGATTGCATCCTTTCAGCTTGCTATCAGTTATGAACACAATGTTAAATTGCCCTTGGGCTGCAGGGAGCTGAGATTGGAGGGGGAAGACGGGATTTTGGCAAATGCCTCATGCAGTGAGAACATGATACTTGGAGAGTTCTTGGTGTTTTGCTGATGAAGTGATGGAGAGAATCTCTTTGCTGGCCTATGGGTTCTTTCCTTTTTTCCACTCCTGGAGGTGCTGAAGGCCAATGAGAGGGTGTCCCTGCCCAGATAGAACTGAGTGGGCTTCAAGGTCCCTTCCAGCCCCAAGCCCTCTGACTCTGAATCCATGCTGGCTGTACACAGGTTCTATCCTGAGCTGCTTCCTATTGCTTCTAAACCAAAATGCAAATTATTGGCCCTAACGCTAAAAATTCTGTACTAGATTCACTTCATCTCCAGCCTCTCCATCATCCATCTCCATCATCCAACCAGATGTATCCATCTGGTGGTGGAGGGAGGTGTTAGCTGGTGTTGTACAGGTGGAAGCTGAGGCAGGGACACAACTGATGGGGCTTTGGAGGTTGGCCAAAAAGCAGTACTTTCTGGAAATGATGAATTTTCATGGGAAATGAAAATGCAGTGGTAGAAGTAATGCCTCTGATGTTATTGCCATGATTCCTATGGCCGTTAATTTGCGTCGAGCCGATCCGAGAGGGAACGTGCCTGTCTGACCATAACGATAACAAATCAGTCATCTTCATCTGCACAGACAATAGCTGCCACTAAGGAAGAGGCACTAAAGGACAAATTCAGCCAATTACAACAACTATAGGAAGCAGCATCAGACTTCATTTCTGCTCCTGGCTCTAGAGGTGGTTTGGCTCGTGTTTGCTTCCCCAGAGATCCCCTTCTCCAAAGCAACTGCTTACCTTTCATTTGAGTTTATTCTTTTTTTTTTTTTTTTCAGCAAGGGAAGTGTTATTCTACCATGTAAATGTGAAGACTGTGAAGATAAAATCTGTTTTCAAGGTGCTGGGCTTTCGTGTGCCACGCATACAAGTTGTTGTCATTCCCTCTGCTTCAGCACTCTTCCAAGCAGCAGTGCTGTCAGCGTGTGGTGCACCTGTAGCATCTCTGCACTGAATGGCCATGATTTGGGGCAGGGCATCAGTCAGCACTATTCCCCGTGCAGGAGAAGGGCTGGCAGCCCCTGCTGTGTCCATCTCGGCCACTGCTCCGGGCGTGGATCCAGGGATGAGCTTGGCCCATTTCCCATGCTTTCACCTGGGGGAACAAAGTGCTCCTCTCTTACAGCGACCATTTCTATTTTTAGTTTGCTGGAGCACAAGTGTGATAAATAATTCTGTTTTTACACACAAGCTTCTTTGCATAACTGTTGATTTTTTTATTTTTTTTTCCCCCATGGTAAGCACTCTGACTGTGATGTTCTATAAAAAAATGATCCTTACTGAAATTCTTATTGAAAATCTGACAGTACTTTGTCACAGCCTCACCTCCCTTGTCTAACCTTTGCGTTCAACATGCTTGTGAGTGGCCAGAAGCTGCTTTCTGCTTTCCACTCTGTGTGCCCCTTGCCCATTTAGGTATGGCATTTCAAGATGTGGGGGCAAGATAAGTCTCTAGAAGCACCTTTCCATCCTTCCCTGTGCAGGGGGTACTCTGGGTTTTTGCAGTGGATCATCACAGGTTTTTAGGAATCCCTTCTCCAAATAGCAGTTGGGCACTGGCACAGCTGCCGAGGGAGTGGGGGGGGGTCACTGTCCCTGGGGTGCCCAGAGCTGTGGGGATGTGGCACTGACGGACATGGGCACAGTGGGATGGGTTGGGTCTGGGGGTCTGAGAGGTCTTCTCCAACCTTAATGGATGTGTGTTCTTCGCTGTGGATCTGAGGGAGGGACACTCTGCTAGGATGTCATGGAAAGCAAATGGTACACTGTTTGTGTCTGGGAAGGACACATTCTGAAGAGGAGCAGACCCTAAGAAGGGACTGATGTGGGCAGGTGGCATCAGGACCTCGACGTGAATTTTAAATAGTCAGTTCTTGTGATTTATGGCTTGCACAGCATTCATGGAATTCTTCTCAGGTGAAGCCAAATTGAGGAAGGTGTGCTCCAGGTGTCGCTCCATTCATCCCAACTTCACTGAACACCCCAGCTTCATTCACAGCCTCAAATGAGGAGGAACAAACTCCATCACAGTTAGTTTTGTTTGCACCACTTTCGTGGGGAGTAGCTGTTTCTTTAGATGAATGATGGGAGCTTTACCTCGTGGCTTCCCCAGACTTTTCTTAAAAGGCACTTTGGGATTCTGGGCATGCAGCTGTGGCTGCAGAGGTCCGTGTTCGCATAGAATTCTATGCCTGCTCAGATTTGAATTGTTCTTATGAATTTCCTCAGAAAATATGACCCTGGTTCATGCTGCTATATGGATTAGGTCAAGCTCTGCAGTGCTGCTCTTGATTGCTTTCTTTACAAGATGTCATTGAATAAATTACATTCTTAGAAACTCAGTAGAACTTCTATTTTTCACGTTATTGGGCTTCTCTTGTGTTTTGCCAGTGCCATTTCCTTCCTCTTTCAGGTGAAGCAGAGGCCCTGCTGTGCAAACTCTGCTATAGGGCCAAACTCTGCTCTGCTATAGGGCAGCTCCTGTTGTGTGCTGTGGTGCTTTGGTTGTGCTCTGCTTGCTGCTCTGCTCCAAGCCCTGCTGGTGAGCCATAAACCTGTCACAGCAACAGGATTTCCAGTTAATTTTGCAGTTCTAATGAGGCTAATACAATGCTCCTGTGCTCAGCGGAAGAGTGTTATCTGAGTGTGCTCTGTGTCACCTTCTGATAGAAAATTTATCTCCATATTCAGCAGCTGCCAGAGGTCTCGCTGGTTCTCCCCAGAAAAATGCATGCATCCTCTGGTAGAATGAGCCCGCAGCGATTGAGGATGGCTTTAGTTGAGCCAGTGTTGGGAGCCATTCCAGAAACAAATGTTGCATACACCAGACAGCAGAAGGGTTTGGAGTTTTCTTAATAAATGGAGGAGGTTATTTTTAAGCCCAGATTCGACAAACCTTGAAGTTCCCTTTATGGTTGTTTGTGGATCACTCCCATAAATGTCTTCTCTGATGAAGAGGAAAGTCGTACTGCTTTCTTCATGCTGTCGTTGAATAGTCACTTCTTCAGCTCGATGCTGAGATCTTTATTCCCTGGATGTGTTTAAGGCACGCTTTGTGGTAAGTGTTCATGCTTCTCCTCTTGGGGTAGGGAAGAAAGGTCAGAGATTTTCCAGAGCTCACATAAAATCAGCTTTTCCTACAAGGCAGTGCCATGCTGATGGTGTTACTGGTTCTGAACCTCAACCCTGATATCTGGGGAACAGAGCTGGCACAGTGTGCACGTATTCAAGAAACACTGTGTTCAGGAGTGCCAGGTGTTGTACTGAGGGACATGGTTTAGTGGGGAAACACTGGTGGCAGGTGGGTGGTTGGTCTGGATGACCATGGAGGTCTTTTCTAACCTTGGTGGTCCTGTGATTCCTTTCCAAACTAGGACAAAATTAAGAATATATTTTAGTCCATTCCTAATTTGCAAGGCTTCTGCCGCAGGTTGCAGCTGTTCTTGCACAATGTGAGGCCCTGATGTTTAGCTAAAAACAAGGAGAGCTGTCCAAGGCGGACAGTGCAGCATGAGGGGAAAACAGGCTTCATATTAACAGAGCAGATTGGTATGGTTTTTTCCTCACTGCACCCCCAGAACAGGAGAGGTTCTTGGGCAATGGGTGCTGCTGGTGGCAGTGTACATCCCATTTACAGCAAACATCTGACAGTGACAGTTTTTTCTCAGGTGCTTTTTCTCTGAAAATTACTGAATTCAGAGTCTCTTTATTAAGTAGTAGCCTTTGTGGTAGAAGTGGGGCTTTAATTGCTTCTGACTTTTTCTTCTTTGTTTGAAGGCATCCAAATTTTGAGCCCGTCAAAGCACGCGTTCCATCACTGACAAAGCATTTGGGGGGTGTGCGGTGATTGGAGCCCGCTGGTAGCACGGGGGGGGGGGGGTGAGTAACTGGAAAGATGAGAAACCTGCTAGCTCGTGGGTGCCCCTCTGCTTTTCAGCCATGGGGACAGCAATTTACTTGCCACATGGAAGCTCTGGAGGGTGGCTCAGGAAAGGGCTAGTGGTTCATCCCCATCATGTGCTGGAAGCTGTGGGGCCATGGAGAGGCTGGGGTTGTGTATAGGAGCCTGGCTTTTCAAACAGACATCAGCATCGGTGTGAAAAATGTCCAAGGGAAGCGAGGGTGTTCTGTGCTGACAGGGCCCTGGAAAAAATAATTGCCCTACAGCAGTATTGAAACTGAATGGATTTTTCTGTGCAGCTCCAAGGCTGGCAGGAGGGGAAAACCAGCTCGTTGCTGTGCCATTCCCCTGCAAGGCCGTGCTACAGCTGCTGCACACTGCAATGAAATGCCTCTGTGATAAAGCAAGTTCTCCCTTTCTTTTATCCTCATATCAGTATGTAAAAGACCAGAGAAACTCTGGGAGATCTGAGTAGCACAGAGAATGCCATCGTACGCCGCTGTTACATAAATTCAGGTTCTCTCCCTCTCTAAAATCAATTGTCCTGGGAAGCTGTGCTGCGTGCTGACACATGGAAGCACTTTGTCACAAGCAATTATACCATGCTACAGTAAATTGCCACACAATCTATTACATTATGGGGCACTCAATGCGTGCAGCGTTTTTCCTCTAATCAGCCTGCCTAATTACCCATTAGCAGAAATGGGATTTGCAAGATTGTCCTAAGACTTTTCCAAAGAAAGGGTATTTTAGAAAGGAAATATAACTCAAAATACCAAATAGGGGAAGTCATCTGTTGAAAAGACTGCTCTTTCCTGAAACAAGAGAAGTTGATGTCTAAATGGTGCCTTTTCTCTGGGGAGCAGCTCGTAGTGTGAGCCAGCGGGCTGCACGAACCCAGTATGCCTGTGCATGGGGCTCTCATCGTGACTGGTGTGCAGAACAACGGCCATATGATGCTGAGCAGAGGAGAGAACCTTCCTTTGCCAAGCGCTGGGGAATTGGGATATCCAAATGTGGCTCATGGTTACATACCAGTTGAAAATGACTCAATACAGTCTGTCCAAGTAGCAAGTGTGGGAGCGTTTGTGGTAGTGCAGAAACATTTGTGGCTCTTCTTGGGAATTGGAGCCATGTTTTGTGAATTCATAATGCTGTTAATTTGGTATTAGTGTCCTGTGCAGTGTCATTTAGGACTGGCCTCAGTTTGCTCTGAGGTGGGGTCAGGTTGGGTAGTAGGAAACATTCCTTCTCCAAAGTATGATTGGGTCCTGGCATAGCTGCTCAGGGAGTGGGGGTCACCATCCCTGGGGGTGTCCCAGAGCCGTGGAGATGTGGGCAGTGGGCATGGTGGGGTGGGTGGGGTTGAGTGTGGATATCTTAGAGTTCTCCAACCTTAATGAATCTATGATTTTGTGATTTAACGGCGCTATCCAAGAAAACCGACTCTGTGCTAAGGCCATAACAGATCTACTTAGTAGCACTGTTGCTGAACCTGCTGCTGCCAAACAGAGGTGATGGTTTTGGTGCCTCTTCTGACCTTTGGCTTGTGTTCCTCCCATGGATGTTACGTATGCTGCTGGGGCTGTGCAAAGACTACAGCTTTTAGGCAAGATATTCATCCTCACCTTACTACAGCAGGACACTGTCAAGAGGAAACGGTGAGCTGAGCTAATAGCTGCCTTTGCACTCTGGAGAGTTTTGTTGCTCTCAATGAGGAGCCTTCTCTGGCCACCTTTACGGCACTCTGACTTCCTAAATTCTTGAGATGCGTCTCCCATTAGTTCCCAGCTGCGTGCCAGCATCCCCAGCCCCGCTGCATTTGGGCACATCTGCACTGGGAGGTCATGAGCAGCTGCTGGCCAGCAGTGGGTGAGGGGCTGTGCTCCAGCTGAGCCCGGTGCCTGGCTGCTCCCAGCCAACCAGAAGGGCTGCACCTCCCACACGGGCAGCATCCCAGCTGCTCTGCTGCCAGCACTGCCTGCTCGAACGGCCGGGCAGCACGGCAGCATCTTCTCTCTGCTCATCAGCAGAGACGAGTGCGGAGCGATCGGGGCTATCGCTGCCTTCCCCTCCGCCGCCTGCAGATCACTTGTGAACTCCTTTAGCTGTTGAGTGCTGCGCTCCCAGCTGCTTTGTCATCGCTTCTGGTAAAGCGTCCTTTCCTCCTTGCCCTTCACTTTCTTGTTACATCTTTGTATGTCAGCAACTCTTTTTGGCACAATCAGGTCAAGACTCTAAACTCTGCTACTCTGCTTCTTTTATTCGTTATTGCTTTTATTCATTATTGCCCGTTCTGACCATCTCAGCAAGGACATTAGAGAGCTTCGCTTGTTTTGCAGCCTTGCTTGGGTTTTTATTTCATTCAGAGGTCTCATTTTCGCTCCCTTTCACCTTAGGAGCAGGCGTAATTTTGCACAACTTAATTTCTTTGTTCCCCCTGGGCGGTGGGGAAATGCAATCACAGCAAGGTTCCTCCAGCAGCTCCCATCTGTGGCTCAGACCTGCTGTGTCCACGCTCATTTTTGGGGAGTATGGCAGCTTCACTTCCTCGAGGCAGTGGCCGTGTTTAATTAAGCAGTTAAACGAGATGGGTTCCAGCAGCTGCATTTGGTCTGTGTGGGATGCTCCCCCAGCGCTGCCCCTCGCGGTCTCCTTGGGAGGGAAGGCAGACCAGCATTAACCTTTCCCTCCAACCTGTGCTCTCTCTCCTGCCGCTAATTGCAGGGCTGCACAGATACATAACTGCAGTCAATGCTGCTGAGAAGTAAAGGAGGAGAGAGAAATAATTTAGGAAGCAAACAGTGAGTGCTGCTATGTGAGGCTGTGATGCGCTCTGCTCAGTTATGCCCGGTGATGTTATTGACCACCAAACCACCAGGTGTGATCCTCCTCAAAGGTAGGGCTGTAACAGTTCCGTATAGAAGGGCAAATTTGTTGGTTTTTTGCTTTTCTTTGGGCATTTTCCAAGGATGCACAGCCCAGGTGACAATCCCCTTGCCAGGCCTCGGTCCCTCCCCGCAGTGCTGCTGTGGGAGTGCACGTATGGCTTTGTCTTGCAGGTACACACTGCCTGAGCAGTGTGCTCAGATGTGGTTGTGCAACAGAAACGGGATATTTTTAAACTAAGGGAAAAAAAAAAAAAAGCTTCAAGAAATAATTATGTTAATAAAAGCCGATTGGTTCCTGACTTAATTAGAGATGGGAACAGGGGAGCCTGAGTGACATCTGTTACTTCTGCCTTCTGCGAGGCTTTATTTTTCCCATGGACGTCACTCAAGGAGAAGTGCGCTCCTTGCCCATTTGTTTTGAGAGACAGTTTCACTTGCTTAGCAATTAATAACAGAAACAGCTATTGTGAAACGAAGCAAACATTGAGATCTTTTGCACCCTGCTGTTTTTGTTCACTCCATCCACTGAGCATTTTTATTTCCACTGAAGTGATACTTATGACGTGTGAAACGCAGACCTGGCTGTGTCCACGTTCATGGCTGTGTACTGGTGGTTCTGCACGCCCACCGTGCTGCTGGGGGCAGAGGGGCTTGGCAGCACTGCTTCCTAGTCATGTGCAGGGGCTGCTGTGAGATTGGTAAATACTGCTCTGAGTCAACTGGACTGCTTGAAGGATGTTTGTGTCGAGCAAGTCACGTTGCGTGTTCCAGATACCACCTTGATGCTGTGTGCTCCCCATGTATCTGCTTCACACAGAAACCCTCTCTCTCCCTCCCTCATCCCGGGTCTTGCCTTCAATACAAGACATCAGCTCCCATCGATGGCACTCATTTACCATAAATCAGCTGCAATCAGAAGCTGGGCCTGGGATGGACTCCAGAACCCCGGGTGCCATCGATCTGCGCTGTTACCGCAGGCACCGAGCCCGTCTGGCGGCGGTCTGCAGGCTCCCTCCGCCCATCCTCCCATGCCTCCTGCAGCCATAAACTTCCCACTGAGTGCAAGGGCTGCAGGAGAGGCCTTCTGCAGGTTTAACGTGGCCCGGGGCTGCAAGGGGCATGGCTTGCCAGGCTACGGAGTGGTGGGGAATAGGGTGAGTACCAACAGGCACAGAGCTTGTCTTTGTAGGGTGGGAAGCAACAGTTTTCTTTAGGGTGTGATACTGCAAGATGGAATGGGGAAAATGACGATTTGTGAGAGACTGGTTGTTCCATAGAAACATGGAATCGTTACAGATGGAGAAGCTCTCTAGGATCCCCAAGCCCAACCCTATCCACCCCCTCCATGCCCGCAGCCCACGTCTCTCAGTGCCACATCTCCACAGCTCTGGGACATCCCTGGGGATGGTGACCAGTGCCCAACCACTCTTTGGAGAAAAAATGCTTCCTAATATCCAACCTGAGCCTCCCCTGGCACAGCATGAGGCTATCACCTCTTGTCCTATTGCTGTTGCCTGGGAGCAGAGGCTGACCCCCACCTCACCACAACCTCCTCTCAGGAGCTGTCAGGATCGGCGAGGTCTCCCCTGGTTGGCAAAGCTGCTTGGAAGCACAGCAGCTGGTGGAGGTAATTGGTTTGATGGAACGTTTCTCCCTTTCTCACTCTGTGCTGTTTGTTTTGGTCGGGATGTAAGCGGATGGCTTACTGTAGCGCTGAGGCATGGCTGCTGGAACCAATGCCCAGCTGGCAAGGCATGTGATCTCCAAGCAAAATTCGTCACATTTTGAGAGCGTGCATTGAAATTAAGTCTCGCTTGTATGTTTTTATGATGATTAATATTTACAACGCTCTGTTTACAACTTGCTGCGGAATGAATACCCACTTACTATTTTTAAAGGCTTAATTTTATGAATCATTTCCAGCTACAAACCCAGAATTTAGAGCAGTGTGTAACTTTCTGTACAGCTGGAACTCTTCTGCCTCTTCATAAATTCAAGCAGCCTTTCCCCAGATCTCTGCTCCTTTCGGCTTTCAGCACAAACACAGCCTCCACTGCAGGGGGTGGGTGGGCTGGAAATCATAGAAGAGAATCCTGGAATTGTTAAGATTGGAAGATATCCTTAACCCAGCCTACCCCACCAAGCCCACATCCCCATGGCTCTGGGACACCTCGAAGGTGCAAAGCTGCTCACAGTGGGCAGGAGCTGGCTGCTCAGGTAGTGATCTCCAGTAATTAACACCCTGGGGAGAGCTCAGCCCCCTAACAGTGCTGCATTCAGACAGGCTGCCAGCGAGATGCCTCGCCTCAGGGTGATGCATTTCATTTCTGCTGGTCGTTTTCCTGACAGAAAGTAGAAATAACGCCTTAGAAATATTGCAGGGCTCCTTGAACATTGCTACTTTTCTTGTTTGCATGTAGAAGAGCTGAAAAATTCTCACATAAAATGCTCCGCCTCATTTGTGAGCTAATCAATCATTTTAGTGCTCTTCAGTTTAATGTTTGTGCAAGGTTTATGGATCAAATCCTGCAACTTTTATGGTTTTTAACAGGGGGTCTGCTCGAGCCGGGTGGCCACAGAGGTGGATGGGAGTTTTTATTTGCATGGAAGCATGGTAGGGATGCAGGTGGCATGAACCAAATGTAAGCATCCTCCAGCAAAGGATTTGTTCAGCCCTGATCAAACTGCTGTGGCTTCATCTGAACAAGCTACACTCAGCTAATTGCAGATTACTAACAGGTGACATGTTTTCAAGAGCTGTTCTTCTTCAATAATAGAGAGCATATGGACTCAGAGAGGGCCATAATGTTTCCCTTACATTAGGAGTGTTTGGGAACTGTTTAATCACAGCCTGAACCACTGATGGATCACCTGAGGTGAGCACTGGGTCAGCCACAGGAGCACAGGTGAAGGGAATACACCTGTGTGACAAAAGGGGTGGAGTCTGGCTCTACATTTCCCAGACCCCATTTAAGGGCTGACCACCACTGGGAGAAGCAGTTCTTTCTAGATAACATTTTACTGTGAGGGACATAGGTGAGCATTTCATTTATTTCTGATTATCTCTTTCCACTGCGATAATCTTTCTAGTTATACCATCTGTAGGATACCATCCTAACTGCAATACTATTTGGAACTGTTCATTCTGCTAACTATACAAAGAGCCATTAACAGCTCATTTAGAATGCCTCACAGCTGGAGGGATGCTGCAGGAGCCTCATCCCCAAAAACAAAATGACAGCTAATAGGGAGAGATTAATGAGTTTTGCCTTATGTATAGTTACTACAGCTAATACTGTAGAATAGTTCTCTATTTTTGTCTTCTTTGTAGAGCTGGAAAGCTCAGTAAGCTTCTCAATAGATGTGAGAGGCTCGACCTGTCTCAGCATGCAGGGGCTCCAGCTCCAAGGCTGAAAGCATCCTGCCTGGAACACTGGCTGAGCAAACTCTGGCATTGTGGCACACACCGATGGGAAATAGAGTAATGATGTGAATTTGATACAAAATCAAGGAAGCATGGGCACCATTTAAAAAGGAAATATGAAATATGCCCCTCACACCTGTGATGAATTTGGGGTTTTTGCATGTGTACAGCTTCAGGTACCAAGCGAGTGGCATTGTGGAGTCGTGTGCTCCACTGGTGCATGGAGGAAATTCCTGATGCCCTCAGCACCACCTCCTGTCCAGCATGAGGTGCAAAGACCCAACCCTGTGCTTCTGTAGTTCATTCACTTCCCTTTGTTAGGTGAAGGTAGAATTTGTTTTGTTTGGAGTTGGGGGAAAAAAAAAAAAAAAAAAGATGACACTGCCGTAGTATTTATAGGACATCATTTCATTAGAGATTAGAAAAGGAAGGAAGCGGGAGAAGGTGATTTTCAGTCTTTTTCTCATTAAAACACAGGAATCTTAGTGAAATTCACTCTTGTTTTGGACGTTAATCTCTTTCCATTCTCTAATTATGCTCTTTAGCCTGGCTTCTCTATTCAACCTGATGATTATTGCATCTGAAGAAAACCTGCCAATGTGTGCTATTTTACAGTCTGAGGTCTGTGAATGAGCCAGGTAGAACCTGGATCACTGTGATTGGAAAAGACCCAGAAATGAAGCCCCTCCCCCATTGCAGCCCAGCACTGCACCGTGTCCCTAAGCATCATGTGCACACATCTCTGCTTTATCACCGGGGGTGGGACACCCACCCCAGTGCCTGACCGCTCTTATGAAGAAGTGCTTCCTGGCACCCACCCTAAGCCACCCTGCATAAGGAGCATAGGGCTGCTCCCTCACTTCTGGGCAGGTCATCTCTCACTGTCTCCAACGTTGTGACTTAAGCTAAATGGAAAAATAATTTGCATATGTAACGAAGATGATTTCCCCTTATTGTCTTCCTGAATTTCATGCGGAGTTGGGGATGCTCAGGAGAATAGCAATAAATGCAGACAGCAGTCTGGCTGTATGCGTGCACCCTTAGTGACAATCAGTTCGTTCCTTCTGATTTCCTACAACAACATTAAGGAGCGATTGCCATGCACAGCATCACTAGCGCTTGCAGCCAAAGCCACACTCCACTGAGCTGCCCAGATGGGAACTGAGCGCAAATCACTGCAAAACTGGGAGAGTGGCTTGGATGTGCCAACTGATGGGGAGCTGGAATGGCTCCATCTGAAGCAGAGGAGGCTCAGGGGGGATCTCATGGCTCCCTACAGCTCCTGAGAGGAGGTTGGAGCGAGATAGGGTTGGTCCCTGCTCCCAGGTTCAGCACTAGGGGCACAGGCAGCGTGCAGCACACCGCCCCGCGTCGGCATCAATCAATTCGAGGCACAAACAAAGCAATTTAAAATCGATAGCTGTGCAGCTATTAGAGAGCCGAATTTCATTAGGGTTAATAATCGCGGAAATTAAGGAGCTCATCAGCCCTAGTGATCTCCGTGTGGAAGCCGTCACAGGCTCCGTGCTGCATCCAGCCTGCCCACAAACCTCAGTTACTGTGCCAAACACTTAGGATAAATGACTAGGTATTATTTCCTGACTAATGGTCACCATGATGACTGAAAATCAGACTTGTAGCTAATATGTGACTTGTGTGCCCGGCAGCAGTCCTGCTTGGGTAGGATAAATGGCAGCAGCGTGCGGTGTAGTGTTGTGCTGGGGAGGCACAGCCACTTGGGCTCAGCTTCTCTGCACCTCAAGAAACCATTTTTTTCCTCAAAAAACCCAATTTGCAGTGCTTACATCTTTGTCAGTTCACACTGGTAGCTTTAACTCTGGGTGACAAACCACCAGCTGGTATCCAGTCTGCCCCCAGGCAAGCTCTGCCCTCTCCCCATATGATCCAGCCTATGGCATTTCCATCATCTCTTCTCTACAAGTTGAACTTGGAGGCTGCTGGAAGTCTCAGCGCTCAGAAATCAGCTGTGTTAGTACAGGTTCTCTCCTGCAGTACTTGGTTTGCTCATCGTTTCCCAAGCACACCGTGCTGGGTTGTTAATTATAGATGCCAATCAAAACGAGATTGCCTTTTTTTTTTTTTTCTTTTTAATTAAAATTAGTTGGAGAGCTCATTTTAAAACATCTCGTAGGGAGTCTGAAATGTAACACGTGCTCCAGGATAATGGCAGTGATGGCCAGCAGCGTGGGGTTCGTGTATAACCTTAGAGCCTGTGGCAGTGTTTTCCTCAGGATGCCCTGCACTGTGCTGCTGCTGCTTGCTGAGGGTGACCAGGGCTTGTGGCAGGAACTTATACCTCCAATTTACATAGGAGAGGCAAACACCTAACATGAGCAAACATCCTGCTCATCCCTGTACCACTATAGCTGAGGACCTCCCCAACCTGTGCTGTGTGGTAATGCCTTGGGGCAGGATCCACCTTGGTGGCAGCCAGTTGGGGCTGCACAGCCCTTCCAGGGCCACCCCCGACTCTGTTAGGACATTGTGTATGCCAAATAACTCCGAGCAAGGAAATGCATGTGTTGCTGTGAGCAGGGAATAGTCCAGCCGAAGTGCATCAGATTGCTGAAATGCTCACAGATGTGTACGTGTTTGCACAGTTTTTGTTCTGAATACAGCGCTGCAATTGCAGATTAATGAGGTGACCTGATTTTAATTGGACTAACCTTTATGGATCAAATGATAGGCTTGAATGTTTGCTTACATTAGCAGACAGAAGGAAATGGCAGTGTTTCTCATAGTTACAATTGCCAAGGAAACCACTGCTGGTATCCATGCTGGGCATCTCCTCTGCTCCTATGTGTGGTGTTGGACAGCCCTCTGATCTCAGACAGAAAATGCTTCCACTTTGACCAGATTGCTTCAGCATCTTCATCAGTGAGAGCAGTTGGGCACCAGCACAGCTGCTCAGGGAATGAGGGGACAAGGTCCCTGGGGGTGTCCCAGAGCAGTGGGGATGTGGCACTGAAGGATGTGGGCAGTGGGCACTGTGGTTGGGGTTGGACATGGGGATCCTAGAGCTCTTTTTCCACCTTAATGATTCCATGGTTCTGTGATTCTATGATAATTTCCTATCAGCTCATCCAGGAGCTGCTGCCATCCCACTACAGTCTCTGCAGTCACAGGGTCTCGTTTCTCTAAACACGTGAGGCCAAGTTTGAAAATGTGACCCTTGATGGGAAGCCAGGAATTGTTTGCACTCAGAATGCTTTCCAGTCCTCTCATATCTCTTCTGAAACAACCTCATAACAATCTGATTTATTTCACTCTTCATTTTAAAGTAGGCCACTCTTGAGATTTTCTACTGCTTGAAACATTTTACCAAATTGACAGTTCTAACAAATGCTAATTGGACTCTCTGCTTAAAAGTATTATTCCTGGAAAAGGAGTTTTCTGCAGCTGAGCAATGTGTTTAAATGAGCAGTGACACAAACCTATAAGCAACTTCAATTCAGAAGTCCCCTAGGGACCTCAGGTGCACTTAGGAGATTGCAGAATGAAGCCCTCATCCAGGCGGCCATCTCACTCATTTAGGGACCAGCCTGGCCCTCCTCAGTGCAGACAGAGGACAGAGCATGGACCATGGACAGATTGCACCGAGGCCCTGGCACAGAGCTGTGGTTACCCATCCCTGGAGGTGCCTGAGGCTATGGATGGGCTCTGGGTGGCCTGAGCAGCTGGGGGGCAGCCAGCACACGGCAGGGGTGGGGCGGCAGGGGTTCTGAGGTTCCTTCCAACCCAACAAGTCCATGGTTCTATGATCTTGAGGGTCCTTCCAACCCATCATATCCATGGTTCTATGATCTTGAAGGTCCTTCCAACCCAACATATCCATGGTTCTATGATCTTGAAGGTCCTTCCAACCCAACAAATCCATGGTTCTATGATCTTGAAGGTCCCATCCAACCCAATCATGCCGTGGATCTATGAACTCATTTTTCACCTCTTTGTCTCTACATGTGTTAATGAGTTGCGATTCAAATCAGCTTGTGATCTGTGATTTTTAATCAGCTTAGAGCAGGCTCTCTGCGGGGCTTTGTGTTTGGGAATATTATTCAGTAGGATTATTACAGGGAGGTTTTCAGAAAGCTGTGCTCATGGCAAAGATAGCATCTCCATTCCTCCCGTGGTGCTCGTCAGCTGATGTGAGGCTGCCTCTGAAGCAGCATTCTGACCATGCCAAACTCTTACGAAGCAAACACTTCAGCCACAGTTATCAGCCAGCAACATGCCTGAGAAATTACATTACATGCAGCAAAAAGCCTCGAAAAGCACAGATTTGCCACCTCATTCCCACAGAGAGCCGGAACACGGCAGATTTGTGTTATTGTTCATTTTTCTTCTGCCATAAGATCTATCTTTTATTCATCTCCTCTATATCCTGGACAATTTCTAATCCTTTTCTGAAGACCACACGGTAATAGCTTATTTTTTCAGTTCAAAATGAAATATGAGAGTCTGCAGGCTGCCCCAAACCGCAGGTTTTCTTTTCTTTTTCTGTTTATTCAAGCTGTATATGTCCCTGTCCATTGCAGATGGCCTTTAGTGGTCCCTTCAAACTCAGATGGTTCCATAATTCCACAGCTCTGTGAGAGCTCTTGCTGTCCAGGCTTTGCCACTGTGCAAGCGAATGCCAGATTAATCAAGAGTCACAAACTACCTGAAATGCTGTGATGTTATTGTCAAAAGCATTCAAGGGGGCTGATGATAAACTTCCCCAGAGCCATGATATGCAAATGCCCGAAGCTCCTTCTGTAGTGTTTGCACATGGTCTTTAAATATGTGCTGCGAAGTCGGTGGCAGCAAGGAGCTGAAAACTGTGTGTGCTGCACAGATGCACCGTATCCATTACAGGGCAAGCTGACAGTGTCTGGCTGACAAACAAACACTTTCCATCTGTTCCTCAAATTAACAGTTCCTAACTAGGCAAAATACATTATTTCTCTCATGCAAGTTCAGCAATGGTTTTACAAATGCAGCAGGAGCTATAGGAAACACTGATGGGTGCGGTCAGTGGGAACGGTGGGGTGGGTTGGGCTTGGGCTTGGGGGTCCTAGAGGCCTTTTCCAGCCTCAGTCATTCTGTGGTTCTGTGAAGCTGTGCTTGTCTGAGCCTTAGGACAAACGTCAGGCTGCGGCAGGACATGGCTCACCATGGGGATGCAGCAGGGGAGCAATCAGCTGAGGACATGCTGGGGGACCTGCGGTTGCAGGTGGTGCAGCAAGACCTAATCTCTTCCGAATTTCCCATCAGTGCAGGTGACTAAGAGCCTCTCAGAGCAGGAGCTTTTCCTCCAGCCCGTAACAGAGCCAGCCAGGCCTGCTGCTGGCTGCAGGCAGCTCCCCCACCGTTACTGTTTAGGGCTGATGTGTGATGCAAAAACTGCTCAGCATCACAGCCATCTCAGTCCCAGCAGGCTCCGTTTTCCTTTCTCAGCATGCATGTAGGCATTTCATGTGTCTAGGAGAAATATTCATGCAGTTTTCTTACACAGTCCCTTTCCTCTTTGGAAGGTACACATCTCTAATGTCAAAGATTTGGGCATGTTGTAGACTTTTATTTTGATGTTGGGTGTTTTCATCTTGTTTCCAGCGCTCATGGGGCAGAACTGGAGGAGAGGATCTGCAGGTGGGAAGCTGCTTGGTATCAACACGCTGGGCCATTCATCTCGGCCTATTTTAAACACAGCTTCAGTACAGCTGATATTGGTGTGGCTGCAGGGAGATGCAGAATTTAATTTTCAGTGTCAGTTCTGGTGACAGGTTCATCCGTAATGGTACAGATAAGTTAACAGCAGCTTTACCTGCGACTGTTGTGAATACACTGATTGTCTGACTCCTCTAAATATGTAAGCTAGCTCCTAGAATCAACAAGTCAGTAAGGCTGGAGAAGCCCTCTCAGATTCCCACACCCAACCCCACTGACCCCCCATGCCCACTGCCCACATCCCTCAATGCCACATCCCCTTGGCTCTGGGACACCCCCAGGGACAGTGTCCCCCCACTCCCTGGGCAGCCTTCACCATTCTTTCAGAGAAGGAATATTTCCTGATATCCAACCCAAACCTCTGTGGGTGTAGCATGATGCGATACCCTCTCGTTTTCTTATTCCTTACACATGTGGTTTTTTTTACTCTTATCTCCTAAAACTATAAAACACTGTTTCATTTAACTGCTGATTTATCTTCCTGGATTGCATCTAGCCCTCCTGTTTCCATCAGAACCTGTTTCCTGCTGGGGAAGGAGCTCTGCCTGCCCGTTTCTGTGCCCATGTGCTGTGGGTTGCTGCTTTAGAGTGGAAAAGAAGCGCTGAGATTTCTCATTTTGCGTGGAAGCACTGGGACCAGAGCAACATTAATTCTCCCCATTAATCTGCCTTGGGGACTGGGGGGTGGCAAAGCTCTCGCTGGGAATATAAACAGGGCTTGAATCACTTTCCCAGCACAGCGTGCATCGGCGATACAGTCAGAGTGCTATGCTCTCATTTGGCACATCCCTTTGGTCATTTCTGTGAAACAGTCACCATCTGATTTCAGATGTTTTCCTTTCCCTCTTGCCTGGAACCGGGGGAGTGGGCTGGTGTAGCTTGCCCTGAGGCTTCCTGTTCCCCTGCATGGAACACCCATCCCATTGGGCACTCTTCCTCCATCAGGCCTCAGTGCTGTTGGAGCTTGGAGCTGAAAGGGTCTCCCCTCACTTCTGTCACTGGCCAGCCCTGCCGTGGGGTCCTTCACTCTGCCATCAAACAACTCCCAGACCACTTCCAGCTGGGCCCTCCCAGCTAGTGACTCCTGGAGGAGGCAAAGGGACCCGAGGCTCTCGGGGAGGCCAGGGCCCCCCAGCCTGCACACACACCACCACTTCTGTCTCCATTTAAGGATCGCCACGTTCTGCCCTCCAAGCACTGCTGGGCTTCATTCAGTCCACCTCCCAACACCCCGCTCTGCACACGGAGCCATAGAGAGCCCTCTCTCAGGGAGGAATTTTTCCAGGGTTGCTGTTCCTTGGAAGGGTGCCTGGTACGTGAGAGTGACCATCCATCACCTCCGCAGCCATTCTGGCATTCCTCTCTCAGCTGCGTACATCCCACTTCCCAGAGCTGTCTTACACTTGCCTGCCACATTTCTCATGGAATCGTGGAATCATTAAGGTTGGAAATGACCACTAAGATCATCTAGTCCAACCAGCCGCCATTTTTCCATTTTCCCACTTTGGATTTCCATCCCCAGCAAAACCATCATGCCGTGGAGCCAGGCTTTCATCAAGCAAAGGAGGGCAGCTGCGCTCAGATGGCTGAATGCATGATGACTCTTAAATGAACTCTGGCTCCAGCATATTGTTGTGGGTACTTTGTGCTGAGCTCCTATCAGGTGGTTATAGCAACGCAGTATGTTCTTTTTACAGTCTCATTAAGTCAGTGCAGGGCTGCATTAAAGTCTCCATCTTATCAATCATTTCTCTAAAATGTATTAGAAATGAACAAAACCTGGACTGGAAGGCAAGTACAGCACGACACTGTAATTACTGTCTGAGTTCCATGTTGCATGGTGGCTTTGTCGTAAGCAACACGTGAGATGCTTGCTTTCTACTTGGTGAATAGTTTTACTCGTAGAATGGGAAGGAACAAAATAGATTTTTCCATCTGAAACAAAATAATCACAGCCCAGAGATCTGTGATAATTCCACATTTCTGTATGAGAAATAGAGCAGTATCATACCCCTGTTTTGCAGCTGCAATTCCACATCGCACCTCTGGAGAAGCGGGGGTGTACCAGGTTGGGTTACTGTCAGCGCTCACATAATACCTTTGGAAAGCACTTGGTTTACCCAGATCAAAGAGCCAAGGTGCTTGGGAATAGCCCCAGCAGTGACATTGCACAGTGCTGCACACCTGGGCTGTGTATCTGAATTCCTTTGCTCTCTGTCCATCCGAGGGCAGGTCACCAGGGAAAACAATGTGCTGTTCTTCGTTCCCCTTTCAGCACGGACTGCAGGACTGCTGCTGGGTCTGCTTGCATTACTGCACTGTACAAACAGAGTCTGACCTACAGGAGTTCCATGAAAACCTGTCTTCAACAGAAAGACTGTATTTACTGTAGGAATGGGAGGAACTGGAGTCACTGCAGTACAGTAAAGTATAAAACACATTCAGGAATAAGTGCAGCAAAGTTTTTTCAAGGAAAGTTTTTTCTTGAACGAAAGAATACTGCCTTATATCTACTACTAGATAGGAACACCACTGTTAGTCTTAGGGAGCAAAGGCAGAAACGTTTAAGAAATCTGTGATGAAAAGAAGTAATGAACTTGCTAAGGGCTCTGCATTTTGCCAGAACAAGCTCCATTCCACTTGGAGAACCCCAGAAGTATAAAATGAAACTTCACATCTGACAATGTGCTTTGAGAGCAGCAGAGGAGCACTCCTGACAACTGTGTGCATGGCAGCCAAGCATTTGTCCACCTGTCCATCCATCCATATGAACATTCATCCTTGCATCCCTCCCTCCCTCCTTCCCTCCCTCATCCTTTCATCCATAGCATGGCGGAGGAATGTCAAAACACAGAAATAATGAATCATGGAAGAGCAGCACAACTGCTGCTAATCTGCATGGCTTTGTACAGGGCAGAAATTATCAGACAAAATATACCCTTGATGCAGTGTGCATTTTGATGTTGTTTAGAATGGGAAATGTACTTAAGGATAAAGAACATAGGCTAGATGTGTAACACCTTGGACTGTGTCCTTGGAACCACGGCTTTGAAAGGTTTTCTATGTCTCACAAGTTAATCAGCAGAAGGTAGCAGTGAAGTCTGACACTGACACCAAAAGAACGACTGGCATCCATACACTTTTAAAAACAGGAATACAAATCTATGTGGCAGAGAGCTTGTGTTGCCTCTGTGTCTAATTTGATGAGGCTGCTCCTGGAGTGTCGTGTTCAGCTTCCAAGGCTTTGAGTCTGCGAGTCTCATTCATGAAATGGAAATAATGGAAACTGATGACAGAGAACCTTTCACTGTGGCTCTTATTAAGAAAGAAAGCTGTGATTGACTCTAGGTAAGAATGTAATTTCCCAGCACCAACCACAGTTGGCCACTGGAGTTGTGCTGAGTCTCGACAGTCTGGAGACAAATTAAACTTGATATTTAATATTTTTTCTAGGCACGATCACATTTTAAAATGAAGGAATTAAGAAAGAAGGATGATACCAGTCCCTCCATAGGGGACACACATAGATTTCAATATGTGCCTACAGAGGTGCTGTCACCTCAAACTAGGAGTTTCACTCTCCTTGGCAAGAGCTTCCCAGGACTCATATGCTTATTAAGACATGGATCAGATCTATTTATATCCACATCCATGGGTTACGGATTGGTGTCTTCTGAAGAAGGCAAAGAACTGTGGTACAATTTGTGAGGAGGAGGTGGGATGCAGGGCTGCAGGAGGGACAGGAGAGCTCCTCCAGTCGCCATCAGCTGTGACAAACTGGGCACTGGCACTCGGGGTGGCTGAGGTTAGATTTTAGGCAGATTTTTGGTCACTGAGTCTAACCATTGACCCATCACCCCCATGCCCCCCAAACCATGCAGTACCATCCAGCCCACATCTGCCGGTGGAAATGCTGTTCCACAAGCATCCTACAGCTACTTGGTGGCTCATGGGCACGATGTCCCTGCCTCCCTGAAGTACTGCTATAGCCTCTCCTTGCTCTGTTTTGCTGTGAAACAAACAAAAAAGACGAGTGTATCTAACCTGACAGCTACAAAGCTATTACACTGATCACTGCATCCCTGCTTGAGCACCAGGCCTAGCCCCACTGACTGCCTCGCACACCCTGTCTCCCCTCGTGGAGCAGGAGCCATTGGCCCCACTTGGGCTGGTTAACAGCACAACAATCTTTCAGGACTTTCAACTCAGAGCACTAGGCTGAATCAATGGCCGTCACATTTCCTGTGGGGTCAATGCCTCGCTAAAACCCTTCCTTATATTCAAGCCGAGGGCAAGTGTGCATGGCTGAGGTGCAGTGCACTGCTTGCTCATCGACCCCAGAGATATTGCAGTTGTGGCACTTGTGCTGTAGCACAAGCTTATCCTGTTTTCCCCAAAGCCTGCTTTTAATTAATGTATGTGGCTTCATTTTCTGCCCGGGATACGGCAAATGTTAGGTATCATTAGCTAATACCTGCTGTGCTCCATTTTTCAATAATGCTGTATTTTTTTCCTAAAGCGATACGTTTCTCACTGCACAAATGTCCTGTGGACACGCTCTGTTCAAATTAAATATGGTATTTATGGATAAAAGTGGTCACGGTGCACCATCTGGGCAGGAGGTGATGCGACAGCAGGCAAACGGACCATGCACAATCTCCTCTTTTCTTTGCCCCCCATGAACATTGGTGCATTGGAGTTAGGCAGTGCTTACAGGGCAGGGGGCACGTAGTTAACATTTACAACACGGTTGGTGTTTTTCGTTCCTGTAGCTTCCAAAGCACAGCAGTCAGCTGAAAGATGGAATTTCCTAAAAGCGATGGGGAGGATGCAACAGAGGAGCAGCTTCTGGTGAAGGCAGTATTGTGGGGAATATGTTCTCAAGGTAGAAGAATTGTTGTACCTTTCCAACAGAGTTTCCCATTGACAATGCTGTCGTGAAATCATAGAATTATCAAATCCTGAAGGCTGGAGATCCCCATGCCCAACATCACCCACCCCACCGTGCCCACTGCCCACGTCCCTCAGTGCCACATCCCCACAGCTCTGGGACACCTCCAGGGACAGTGACCCCCACTCCCTGGGCAGCTGTGCCACTGCCTGACCTCTCTCTGGGGAAGAAATGTTTCCTGGTGTCCCTGCCCACCCTATTAACCCCTAGCACAAGGACTCTGCTCCTTTAAGCACACGTGAGGTTTCAGCTCAAATGGGCATTTCTTTCCTTCTGCCTGCAGTGTCAGTGACAGTCAGGAAACGAAGGCAGCTAAAATGAAAGCAACAATCAGATGCACTCGGAGGAGATGCCACACAGGACATGGGCACGGAGCAGTGCAGGTGCGGGGCAGCCTGGCTCCCACGGGCCACACAGCACCCGGAGAGCAGCAGGGCCCAGCAAAGCCCAACCTGCCTACACTAAAAGACATAAACATGATAGATGGCTTTGTGTATTTTTCATATCATGTGCTCATGACACTTTTTTTCCATGTGCTAAAAATACCTTCCATAGCTGCAGAATGGGTCCCCAGCGGCTCATGGCCGGGCTGATGGAGACGCTTCGCCCTAAGCCAGCCTGCCTCCCTCCAGTTCCTTTCCTCGGGGTCTGCTACCCAGCTGCAAGCACTCTATTATTTGGCATTACAAAAAATAAAGGTGGCCCGTAAGAGGAGCCGACCCCCCCACATCCATCACAGAGGGGATGAGCTAGGTGGCCTCCAAGGTCGCACGCTCTGGGTGTTTAAATGCAAGAGGAAAGAGAGGTGGAGCTGCTGAGACTTTGCATGTGGGTGTGCATTGTCCTCACCCAAGCAAGATCTGGTGCCTCAGTTTCCCATGGGCACCACTGCTTGTTTGGAAACCCACTGGTTTCCCGAATGCGGGCACTACTCAAAGTCACCAATTCAGCAGACGCTTGTTTAACATCAGAGAGCCTCTCCCCGTTCTTTCCCCGTGCTGTGCACTCCTTGCTGCTTACTGGCTTCACTTTTCTTTGATCCAAGAGTCCCAACGTTGCCATTTTGGTTCAGGGAAGCGTTGGTGCTGGGCTGGCTGTGGGGAGCTGGCTGCAGCCCCCAGGCACGTGGCAGGGGGAGCAAGTTTAAACCCTCATTACAGCGGGGATGCTGCTGCATGATGATATCAAATTGCTGAGAGATGTGATGTCCCTCGGGGCCACGCATCACCGTCTGCTGAAATCAGTGCAGTAGAAGGAGCTGAGCATGCACAGAGATGGAAGAGAGGAGAGCAGCGTCTGCAGGGATTCATTCTTCAGTGGCAGGTGACGGGGGCTCAGACCCTGTGTGTTCGGAGTGGCTGCCCACCTGGATGTGAGCCTGAGTGTCTGCAGGTGATGCTTCCGTGGAGCTGCAGCCCCATGGGGCACCACCATCAGCACAGCACCCGTGCGTGTGTGGTCACAGACGGACGCAGGCCCCGAAACCACAGTCACTTTGGGGAGGTTTTGCTTCCGTAACTGCGAACCAACCTTGGGATCTTGTTTTATTTCTCCAAGCCAACCTGCTGTTCAAATCAAGGTGAGTTTTGCCTGAATGTGAACGCAGATCTCAGCTGCTGGCATGCACCTTTCCGGCCTGCTTGATTATGAACAAGATGTGGGAAGCATACAATTAAAATCAAGAGGAATTGAGCCTGAGTAACTCCAAAGAGTTATCTAAAAGCAACTGCAGCTGCCGGTGGGTTTGTAATAAGCTTATCCCTTTTAAAGTATTGAACACCTCCGGCTGTTGGGAAGTGGCTGAGACACATCCCGGTCTTTGTTCCAGGAGATCAGTGCACATTTTGAGCTGAAAGATTGAAATCCATTATCTCATGTTTCCCAGCCTGTGCTCCCGGCCAGCTGGAAGCAAAGGAGACAGCCTGAGTGAGGATGATGCTCTGCACATGGGCAGTGACACCGAGCTCTGCCCTACCACTGCCACTCTGGGAATGCCATGAGTGGAAACACTACAGAGGAACAGGAACGCTCATCAACTCAGTGCCCCTTGGGTGGTGGTAAAATCAAGTGTGTTAGACCAGGGACAAGCAGTTGATTGTCCATATTGCCTTCAAGCCAACTGCGAGGTGATAGAGTCCTCCTTTGGGGACTCCTCTGTTCTGCCACAGGAGCTGGTGTGGCTTTGGCCATCCCAATGATTACAGGCAGGTTGGAAGTGCTGTGCTGGCCGGGGCTCTCATATTATCCAGCTGCCTCCTGGGCTGACTGCACTGTACAGAACCAGGACTTGAGCACTGCTCAGATATACAGCGTTGGAGAAAGAACTGTGGCTTCTGGAGAATGTTAATTAACGTGCCTTACACTTTGCTATAATTACTAAAGAGTGCTTAATGAAGCTAGCCCTCAACCAGTGCTCAGATACGCAGTGTCCTGCTAGCAAGGCAGGCTACAGAACGACTGTGCTGCATTACCACCCAGTGATGTGAGTTAACAGCTCGGAGATGTTTTCTTATCAGCAAAACACTTCTATTAGGAGTTCTCCTTATTGTGTTCTCTTTAAATGCTGCGTTATCTTGTGTTCCTCCAGCATTAAGGAGTACAGAAGGGACGAGAGCTTTGGTTACGTTTCTCCCTAACGCCTCAGTCGATGGATAGCTCAGTAACATTTCTTTTGATTTAATGACAAATTCTGTAACATATTTGTTCCCGGGAGAACAGGCAGATCTGTTCTTTTTCCTTCCCTTAAATGAGTACACAGCTGAGATTTCTGCTCATCGCAGGGAATTACACCACATTGCGAAACGCTGCTTGGTCTCATTTTCCACCAGAAGTTTACTCTGTGCCAGGAGGCTGCGTCCTGCTCCAGCGGGATTTCACTCCCCCACCCAGAAAGGACCTAAGCACCGGTGCTCGTTGTGTGTACATTTCACCTCCAACAATCAAAAAGGAAACTTCTCTCAGCATCTCCTGACAATGACTGTAATGATTCGTGCTCTGAGCAGCTCGGGATAAACTGAGGGACAACCGGGCAGCCCTGGGTCCCCACAGCTCTGGGAGGAGCCTGGCAGGCATGGGGCAGTGCTGCAGCACGAGTGGGGTGCCGAGAGCCCGAGCCCTTCTGCACCCATCCCTGGCGCCCGTGCTGCGTCCGCTGCTCCTACAGCAAATGCGGCCGCATTGATTTCTGGCTGGCAACCAGTCCAGGCCCTGGGGGATGTGACAAATAGCTCTGCCGGCCTCTCACAGAAGGATGCTCTGCTATCTCTACGAAAAAAAATGGACGGGGGGGAGTAAAAAATGTATCAGTTTGTGGATAACTCCCCCGTAAACGCGGCTGTCAGAAGTCACCTGTTGGTGAGGCTGTGTTAATCACAGAATCATCACAGAACAGCAGGGGTTGGAAGGGACCTCCAGAGATCACGGAGTCCATCCCCCTGCCCGAGCAGCTCCCAGCCCAGGGTGCACAGCTCGGCGTCCAGGTGGGTCCTGAACGTCTGCAGAGGAGGAGATCCACCACCGCTGTGTGCAGCTCCGGTGCTCCGTCACTGCACTGGGAAGAAGTTCCCGCACACACTGGTGCAGAACTTCCCACGCTTCAGTTTGTGGCCATTTCCCCTCATCCTATGGCCACACACTGCTGAGAAGAGTCCAGCCCTGTCCCTTTGCCTCCCACTCCTTAGATATTGATAGACGTGGATCAGATCCCCTCTGAGTCTTCTTTTCTCGAGGCCGAACAGCCCCAGGTCCCTCAGCCTCTCATAAAAGAGCTGTTCCACGCCCTTTATCATCTTTGTCACCCTCCGCCGGGCTCCTTCAAGGAGATCCCTTTCTTCTTCGTGCCGGGGATATAATAAAAAGCACCGGTGCCGCTGTCCTGGAGGGACACCGGGCCGCGATCCGCGGGGCTGGAGGGGGTCCCGCCGCGTCCCGACCGCCCCGCGGAGCCGCCGCCCGCTCCCTCCCTCCCTCCCCCGTCCGCGAAGGAAATGAGCAGCCCAGACCTGTTGCCATCAGAGCGCGTTTTACTTCGGCACCGCGGCTCTCCCCGCACCTCGGGGCCGCGGACGGACGCGGGCAGCGCTGCGGCGGAGCTCTCCGTGCGGGGCCGCGTCCGTCGGGGCGCGGGGAGCGGCGCTCAGTACGGTCCCACCACCACCGCCTCCACCTCCTTGGACGGCCGTCGGTCCTTCACCAGAAAGTTGATCATGCCCTCGGACTTGATGAGCAGGTTGCAGCCGAGGAAGAAGATGCCGAAAACGACGGTGAGAGCCAGGACGCACATCACGGCGATCTGCACCACCCTCATGATGTAGAGGCTCCGCTCGTCCGCCGCCGCCGCCGCTCCTCCGCCGCCGTCGGTCACCGCGGAGGCGGCCGTGCAGCAGCGCAGCGCCCGCTCCAGCTCCAGAGCCGCGTTCCCGGCGCCCACCACCAGTCCCGCAGCCGCCGTGCCGCCGCCCGCAGAGCCGTTCATCCCGCCCGGCCGCCGCATGCAGCGGGCCGGGCCCCGCCGAGCCGAGCCGAGCCCCGCACCGCACCGCGCACCGCTCCGCCCGCCCCGCCCCGCCCCGTCCGGGGGGTGGCACCTGGGCTTTAGGGGGGGGGGGGGGGGATAGAGAAGGGGGGCCCGGGTGGGCTTCTGTGCCGGGTTTTGGAAGGAGGGCTTCTGGAGATGGGGAGGAGGGTTTCGGGGATGGGGGGCAGTTGGGAGGGTGGGTTTTTAAGGGGTGGGGTTTGTTTCGGGGGTGGGGAGGGAGAGGGTGATGCGCGCAGGTCGGAGTTTGGGGAGAGGCGTTTTGCAGGTTGTTTTTCTTTAGGATGGAAGTTCTGGGATTGCACGGGCGGACGGTGATGGGACGCGGGGAGGGGGAAAGGGCTTTAAAATAAAGGAGAAGAGATTGAGGTCAGATGCTGGGGGGGAATTCTTCGTTCAGAGGGCGGTGAGGATCTGGCACTGCTGCCCGGAGCTGTGGTGCCCCATCCCTGGAGGTGCCCGAGGCCATGGACGGGCAGTGTGAGCCGGGCTGGGGCAGCCAGCCCACGGCAGGGGTGGGACTGCAGGCTGCGAGCTCCCTTCCAACCCAACCGTGCTGCTCTACGATCTGTACAGTCCCTTCCAACCCAACCGTGCTGCTCTACGATCTGTACAGTCCCTTCCAACCCAACCGCTCCACGATTCTGTGTTCTTCAAGGTCTCTTCCAAACCGAACCCTTCTATGGTTGGGTGCTGGGACAGCAGAGAGCTGAGGGCCTGGACAGGGAAGTGGAGCTTCCTGAGCCCCTTGCTGTCATTTCATCTCAAGGCCGGGGCTGTTCCTTAGCTGCTCACACAGCCACGCACGGCTGGGGCTGCTGGTGTCTGTGGGTCCCCCCCCCGAGGCACCTGCGGGCCGTGCTGGCCAAGGCTTGCAGCCTTATCAGATGGGACACGAGGAGAACATTCTGTTTTTACTGCTGGAGGAAGATAGTATTAATTCTAATCAGCAGCGGGAGCGCTGGCAGTTGTTTTAGCAGGAGGAAAATGCTGGAAGAGAAGTTCGGCTTCGCACAGCTCCTCTGTGCAGGGTGCAGCTCTTTCCTCTCCGCTTCGGAAGCGTTTCCTAACAGCAGCTTCTGTGCCCCGAGGCGGCAGCAGCGACAGAACTGTGGCAGAGACCGCGAGGTCACAGCCAAACAGAGCGGCTGTGTGAAAACGTGCCCATCGCGCTGGGAAACTGCAGAGATGCTGCTCTCCGTGTGCTGCCTCCCAACACCGCGATGTCGTCTGCACGATGGAAAGAGAGAAGTTCTTGGTCTGAGCAGGCACAGCTGCGTGCTTCCAGACCTCCCCACTTAAGGCCGTTTAACCTCACACCATTCCCAGCATCGCCTCTGTTCTCATCCTCCTGATTCGCATGCCTGAACTGGAGCAGCCTTGAGGAGCCAAGTGTCTGATGGAAAAAGTTCCTAAGAAGGTTTGGTGCTGCAGGCTTCAGGCTGTGCAGAGCACTTGTAGGGTCAAGAAAGGGCTCACTCCTCTCCCCTGCTCCAGGCTCGCAGGTGATCCCAAAGGGAAACCCCAAAGGGCAGCCCCCACAGCCTGGTGGGGCATTTGGGATGGGGGTGGGTTGGGATGGGGGTGGAGAGAGGAATTTTGGCATGGAGATAGGGATTGGGATGGGAATGGAGGTGGGGATGGGGGTGGGAGTGTGCATGGAGTGGGGATGGGACGGTACAGAGAGGGAAATTGAGACGGGAATGGGGATGGGGGTGGAGATGGGGGTGGGAATGGGGATGGGGGTGGAGATGGAGTTGGGGATGAGGATGGGGATGGAGATGAGGATGGGGATGGAGATGGGGATGAGATGGACTAGGGAAGGAAATGTGATGGGGAAAGGATAGATGGGGGTGGGAATGTGGGTGAGATAAAGTTGGAAGTAGGACAGAAATTTGGATGTGCTGAGGATGAGATGGGGAAGTAGAAGAAATGAGGGTAGGATGAGGAAGGTATTGGGATGGAGCGGGATGGGGACTGAAACAGTGTGTGAGTGGGATGGGAATGGGGGGTTCTGCATCTATCCCTTAGGCAGTGGCTGGCTCCAGGGAGCACTCACAAAGGCACTGCCCGTATCTGCTGCGGGTCCGGGCCCGGGGCACAGCGGCTCGCGGGGCGGGGATGCCCGAAACCCCATCCAAGCCGGAGCGGGGCGAGAGCAGAGCGGAGATTTGAGGTCGTGCAGTGACACCTAGCGGGGCCAGGGGCGAGCGGACCCGGCTCCTCCGCTCCCCATCGTCAGGGCAGGAAAGACGCGCTGCTTTTCCGACGCGAGCGTTCCATCCTCGGGCTGCTCCGGTTCTGCACAACGTCGCTCCCCGCCGAGGTGTGTCGGACCGCACCGGATCGGAGAAGGACAGGATCGGTCGGCACCGCTTCAGGCAGCGCTCCGCGCCCATAGGAACCGCTGTTCTTAAAGTTTTCCCCGTCCCCTCCTTCCCACCCCTCCATCCCCGTCATCCCACTCCATTTCCCTGCTCTGCGCATCCCTGCTGCATGCACCCCAGCGTGCAAAGCAGTGATGCTTCTTAAAGTCAAGACCTGCAAAGATGAGTTTACGAGTAGTGTTGGAGTGGAACTCCTATTAGCAATTAAATGTGAAGACATTGAGCCGATTTTTAAGAAGATTACTTCTAAAAGGAGCTGAAAAAGGGCGTTTTAAATGAAACCAATTTCCTCCAACCCAAATGGGAAGACCTTTGGATAACTACAGAGTTGAGCGAGCTGAAATGCAGGAACACACAGATCAGGGAGGAGAAAACAGTGTTTCTTGATGTGAAACAAGGCAGTTCTCTGCAGCTGGAGGAGTGTGGGCAGCAGTGCAGGCGGTGGGAGGTGGCAGTCCTCAGAACAACCCCTCTCTGAGCCCTGCTTTCTGCCACACACTTATGGTAACAGAGCCATAGAGCAGCTGAAGCTAATTTCAGTGCTGAGGATTTGATGTTGGCTCTGCCTCAGCAGGAGGCAGGCTCATTTTTGGCTCTGGTTTGCTCTCCTAAGTGGGCATGCCATGCAGCCCAGCCCGGCTCTGATGGCCCCAGCACTGCACTTGGTGGGCTCCAAAAGCACAAGGCAGACTTTTGGCTGCAAATGTGTTTCCATCTTGTTTGGGCTGTTAGTCTGCCAGGAGTGAGAGAAATTCAGGGGAAGTCAATGATTTTGTTCAAGGGAAACATCTGCCGTTGTCACCCTCAGTCTGCAGAAACAAATCCCCTCACAGTCAGCCAGGCTGCGCAGGTGGGCATACCACGATACTCAGTCGATCTTTTATTCAGCTTTTCAGACTTCATTCACATGGCAGCAGAGGAACTCTTCCTGAGGAGTGGAAGCTGCTGTGCTGCCTGGAAGGAGGCGGTGAGAGGCGAGCCACAACTTCTGAACTTCAGACGGTGTTCCTGCACAGCTCTGCATGGGGTCTGTGGTGGGCTGAGCAATAACCACAGCAGGGACCTGGTTAGGACTCAGCCTTCCGAAACAGCCTACCCATACTCTCATATCGTGTGCAAGAGGTTATCTAGAAGTCGATTAATGGATCATGAGGTCTTGAAATTGGAAAAAATGGGAAGATGATGGGAAAAATGGGAAAAGGGTGGGAAAGAATGGGAAAAGAATGGGAAAAATGGGAAATGGATGGGAAAGAATGGGAAAAGAATGGGAAAAATGGGGAAAGGGTGGAAAAAATGGGAAAAAGATGAGAAAATGGGAAAAGAATAGGAAAAATGGGAAGAGGATGGGAAAAATGGGAAGATGATGGGAAAAATAGGAAAAGGATGGGAAAAATGGGAAAAGAGTGGGAATGAATGGGAAAAGAATGGGAAGAAATGGGAAAAAAATAGGAAAAATAGGAAGAGAATGGGAAAGAATGGGAAGAAGATGGGAAAAATGGGAAGATGATGGGAAAAATAGAAAAAGGATGGGAAAAACGGGAAAAGAGTGGGAATGAATGGGAAAAGAATGGGAAGAAATGGGAAAAGAATGGGAAAATGGGAAGAGGATGGGAAAAATGGGAAAAAAAGATGGGGAAAATTGGAAAAGGATGGGGATAATTGGAAAATGGTGGGAAAAATGGGAAAAGGATGAAAAAATAGGAAGGGGATGGGGAAAATGGAAAGAGGATGGGGAAAGTGGGAAAAGAATGAGAAGAAATTTGTGCTTTACCATTCCACAGAGTTTAGGAGGAAAACAGTGACAATTTTGCCAGCTCTGTTGGTCAGTTGGCCATGGCAGGCAGGAGGAGCACTTCATCTTCGGAAAGGTGTCTTCATGGGCAATGCTGTGCACTCAACATTCTCCTGGTGGGAGCTGCACACAACACCCAGCACCACATTTGGGAGCAGCCCTTGAGTGCCCTGGGAGAGAGCTGTTGCTCTCTGGTTAAAAATAGAACTTTGTACCACCCCAATAGGGTATGGGGGCATAAAAACGCTTCTTTGGCAGCCCAAATGCGAAAATAAATAATCCCTCTGGAGCCAGTTGTCACATAATGCTCTTGCTTCTGCAGTGTGGCCCGTTCAGCCATGGAATCATTCAGGTTGGAGAAGCCCTCTCAGATCCCCACATCCAACCCCACCCACCCCTCCATGCCCACTGCCCACGTCCCTCAGTGCCACATCCCCACGGCTCTGGGACACCCCCAGGGACGGTGACCCCCACTCCCTGTGCAGCTGTGCCTGTGCCTGACTGCACTTTGGAGAAGGGATTGTTCCTTGTACCCACCCTGGAAGGAAGGGCATGGGAAGTGTGCTTGGGCTCGGGCTCCTCTTGCCTAACGGGTTACTCACCGTGCAGTCTGTTCTGTTGTGAAATGGAAACACTGGAAAGCGCTTGAATGGCAGCACCACAATGCAGCAAATGGAATTAAAGGATAACTGTAATTAAAGCATTAGAGGACAAAGAGCCTTTTCGCTGTGGGCCGGGTACGTCTGGAACATCCCGAGTGAGGGATGTGGTGGTGCTGGGCAGCCCTTGGTTGCTGACCAGCTGCTTTGGGGGCTCCATGCAACGCCCTTTGGTGGCTGCACACTGCGTACTGTGACAAACCAGGGCTGTTCCCACTCCCAGCAGTGCTGGGTGATGTGGGACTGCAGACAGAGGGAGGTCTCCCCTAATCATAGGGCACAGAGACCCAAGCTGTGCGTGCTCAGCCTGCCCGTGCTGGGGGAACGCCTGCATTTCAGGTGATCTGTGCAAAGCAGTGAGAGAAATGGGTACAAAAAGGCAGGGCTGGACCTGAGTGGTGCAGTGCTGACACTAATTACCTGCACTTAATCCAGCTGAGATAATTATTCTGGGTCCTGTGCTGCTGCCAGCTCCTGGCTCATTGCTCTCTTTGGGTACTGGGCAGCTTGGGCCAGCGAGTGGGAGACAATTTATTGGCTTATTTTTTTCCCCCTGAAATCCCACCCTGGTTTGCACAGCTGCAGATGAGCAATGGTTCCACTAAAGCAGAGTCTGGGTTCTGAATAGTGGCTGTGTCTCACACAGCAGAGAGGTGACCAAATGAAGTGTCACACAGGCAGCTATGGACATTAACTATTAACATAAGAACTCCAGGAGCTCAGCACAGGCTTTGTGAGCACACACGTGGTCAAGGAACTTTAAAAACTAAACCAAAGATGCTGAAATATCGAGGCAATGCACTCAGAATTTAGCTCTTGCGTTGCTTTCAGGCTGTGCTTTCACACCTTCCCTTTACTTCCCAAAGAAGCTGGGAGGAGCACAGGAGGATATAACTGGAAAAGAAATCCTGTAAGGTTGCAATTAAGTAAGTTCCACTGCGGGGAGGTGGGGGGTCACTGTCCCTGGGGGTGTCCCAGAGCTGTGGGGATGTGGCACTGAGGGATGTGGGCAGTGGGCACGGTTGGGGTGGGCTGGAGTTGGGCATGGGGATCTGAGAGGGCTTCTCCAGCTTCCGTTTTATGATAACAATAATAAAAACATATTTACTGATGCCATGGTCTGGCTAATTTGCATCTTAGAAAGGGCAAAGGAGGTTTTCCATGTGCTCAGCTTAGAGGACGGCATCAGTGCTTCGCTCTCCCAGACCCATGCTTGGCTGTTGAGTGGAAAGTGGGGACAAGTGATTTATGTGGCCACTTCCATGCAGACAACGAGCACGTGCTCTTAATTGTGCATTTATGTACAAAGAAGGACACATGTGAGGGACCATCACCTACATTTTAATTATGTGACTAATTGTGGTCCTCTGAGACAGCATTTGGAGCCAGAAAAGGAGCAGTCTGAGTTATTTCATCTTCTTAATTATCATTAAAAATGTGTTTTTATTAAGAGCCAGTTAAAATGTTGAACTTAAAGCGGTCCTGCCCCTTGCAATCATTTTTCAAACAAACACGGCAAAGCAGCAGCAGCCTGATCCCTTCCAGCTTGCTCATGGAAAGCTTTATTGCTTAACACTGCCGTGCCTTAATTCATCATTTCTAATTAGTGTCTCGAAGCAATGGGCAGCAGCTCTTGATGTTAGATGGCATCTCCTTGCACGATGCTGCCAGGGAAGGTCACCTGACATGTTTTGCTGCTTCCTCGTCTTTGTTTTATACTCTTCAGCATCCTCTCAGGGTTGTTTGTACCCAGAGCTGAGCGCAGTCCCAAGTTCTCTTTGTGCACAGGAGGACCGTGGGGGATGTGGGGTTTCCTCCTTACATCAGTGCACGGTGTGTGCATGCAGGTAAGGCAATTTCTGGCCTCAGCTGCATCGTTGTGGCTACACTGAGGAGTTTCCCATCACCGAAGAGCCTTCCTCTGGCTGCTGGAGGAGCACTGTGCCATCCAACCCCAACCTGGCACCAGGGCGGGCACGTTGTGAAGGGAAGTGGCAGTCTGTGACTCTCACGCTGCCTCACCAATTAGTGAAAAGCAGCACCATGCCTCAGAGGTTTTGTTTTTAGACCCTTGGAGATTAATCACACGAAAGTAGGTCTCATAAATAATTCACTGTTGCTGACTTCATGCCTTTTTTGTGCAAAGGCTAATCATCAAAACAAACACTCAGCCTTATGGAGATCAGTAAATGGGGAGAAGTCATTTCCATGACACGTACGATATGTTTCCATTTCTACTTCCCACCAGCACACACAGCTTCAAATGTCTCCCTCCCTATTCTTTTTTTGAAAGGTCCCATTAAGGAATAATAATAATAAAAAGGAAGAAAAAGATGTGGTAAAAATTAGCCTGCAGAGAAAGACAAAACATTCAAGGTCATGACAGCTGGTTTTCCCTCCAGATTACTGGAACTTAAACAAAACTTATTCTACTGGCTCACGTGAATCCAACTTTTTGCTCCAGAATGGCTCACTGTGGATGTGTACCTGGAAGGTGCTCACTGCTCACTCAGGGAGATCCTGCTGGCCTGCCCCAGCCCTGGGACATCTCATGGAATCACAGAGGCACGAAATGGTTGGGCTGGAAGAACCTTGAAGGTCATAGAACCACAGAATGGTTGGGTTGGAAGGAACACTGGGGATCATAGAACCATGGAATAGTTGGGTTGGAGGGAACCCCACAGCCCTCAGCACCCCCCCCTACTGTGAGCTGGTACCCAGGGCCCATCCATGGCCTCAGGAACCTCCAGGGATGGGTAACCACAGCTCTAGGCAGCAGTGACAGGGTCTCACCACCGCTGGTTAAAGGATTTTTTCTTAACATGTGACCTAAATCTCTCTCTTTTAGGTAAAAGCTTCCCCTTGTGTGTGCCCTCAGGATAGCTGAGGACAGGAGCTGGGGAGGACTTGGCTGACCTGGTGGGGCTGGGCAGGGCTGGTGGGTTTTAGCCCAGGGATCTGGGCTCCATCTGCCTTCAGTTTGACTGCTTCCAAGAATCTCCGGTAGGGCACTGTAGTGGAAATCCTAAATCATGGCTTGAAGCAGTGATGGAGCACCTGGTGGGAAAGCAGGACCAACCCAGGGGAGCTCAGGTGCATGCAACTGACCTGAGTGAGCAGAAGGGGTGGATCCTGGCTCCACCCATTTTCAGACCTCATTTAATGGTCGGCAGTGCAGGCAGGGGTTATTTCCTTGGAGATCCTTCTATACCTGAGGCTTTCTGAAGGTCAGTTGTTTTCTTTTCCTGTTGTTTCTGTGCCTGATGCGTTTAAGCAAACGCTCATTGGCTGCAGCCTGGGATCTTGCTCTTCTGCTGTTGCTGCTGTGCCTTCCATTGCATTACAGGCATCCTCAGTGTGAGGCAGGGAGAATCACATCATGCAAATTTAAGTTTCCTTCTAGTGCAACTTCTCTTGTTCCAATCAGCTTGCTGTATAGTGCTCAAGCACACTAGGGAAGGTATCTATGTGTCTTTCTCCAGGAAGATGCAGTACTGGAATTGCTGTACGGTTCTGAAGTTAAACCTTGAGAAGTTGAGTTGTCTCACTGCTGGTTGATGTGGGGATGAACCCTGAGGTGTGTTGCACAGAGATGTTAGCAGCAGCTTGGAACCATTTTCAGGTTAACCTGGCTGTGGGAAGCGAGAGCTCTAAAGATGTGCACCTTGGTTGCTCAGTATTCAGAGAATGCCTTTGACAATGGGATGTGGGGGAGCTTCTGCTTCCTAGGTGAGACGTTTGGGTTATAAAAGTGACTCTGATTTTGTAGAAGAGGCTCTTGAACGTTATTTGCTCCTCTGAGAAATGTGTGATTGTGGGAAGCTGTTATGCTTTTACCGTTATTGTTCAGGTTGTCTTGTGGAAGGATGGATGGCCCCATTTCACTGATCACAAATCAGTACCGTAAACACTATGTTCTGTAATTGCATTTCGTGTAATAATTTATAGGCCCTTTAGTAAGAACATGCCTTATGACTCGTGAGACAGAAGCAGTAGAAATTTTTAGTTAATGGATTTCTCTAAGCTGCTGCAGAAAAAATTTATTTGCATTATAACTTCTCCAAACCCTATGTTTTTATACTTGTATCTGTTTGCAAAGCAAAGCAAAAGGATTTTCATCAAGTCCATCACTGAGGCTTAGAAGGGGGAGGGGATGGGGAGGAGAGAAGGCAGTTTGCCTTATGGCTCAGGTGCCTGGCTGCAGTAGGAGGGCACCTTGCTTGCATTGGATCCAGGTGCTCTGGTGTTTCCTTGCAGCCATCCCCAGTGACCTTCCAACCTTAATCATTCAATGATTTCATTTGTTGTCCTACCAAGAAGGTGTTTGTTTATTGAGCTTGATCTTTGGGCTCTCTCCCTACAGAGCAGTCTGCCTCGCTCTGGTTATCTTTGCCACGTTCAGGCTCAGAAGGCAGGCTGGTAAATCTTCAGCTATAGCAGAGATAGTTTTGTCTGAGCTGCTGACAGGTGTTGCAGAGTCTTCCATCTAATTAATGATTACCCATAATGAGTGTTGAGCCTGAACTTGCCTGTGGGGCTGATTTTGGCCTGGGCAAAGATGTATCTCCAGGACAGGCTGCCACCCATTGCCATTCACCCAAGCAGCAGAAATGTTAGCTGATAAGGACAAAAGAGAGAAGCAGCTGGGTCCTTACTCATCTTTTCTTTTGTTGTCTTCTCTGCTCACTCCTGCTTGCTTTCAGCTGTCCAATCTAGGTTATGTGTTTGGGGATTTCTCTATCCTGTGGTGGTATCTTTGTGTCTGAGCCTCTCCTCCAAGACAGCATTTCTGTCTGCAGTTGATAGAGCTTCTGTTTGGGAGCCCAGGCTTTCCTGCTCCTGCCTTTGCCTCTTCCTTCCCCAGTGCACACCCCAGAGGGCTCATCTAACTTTTCTTTCATACTCTCTTCTTTGCTACCCCTGCTACTTGCAGCCCACTTTGTCTCCTGTGTTTATGAGACAGTTCCCTTGCTGCCTCACGTCATGAAGATTGAAGGTAGCTATGGGTGCTCTGGGGAAAAATGTTGCTCTACATGGAGCGACACAACTAGGGGTGGCAGGTGGTCTGTGCTGCAATCCTTGTAGGTCCCTGTGAATCCCTGCAAAGGGGAATTCAGAGTGCAGTTTCCAGTGATCTGGTTTGAATCAAGTGTCGTGGGTGCAACTTGCAGCTGTAAGGACCACCAAGGCCTTTCACAGAGAGCTGGTAAAAATGTCTCCCTTTTTAAAGCTTTATTATGTTCAGAAGTTGGTACTTCTAATAAAGCATTGGAGACTTCCATGAACGCTGAGAATCTCTGGGATTTTTTTTTGCTCTTTATTTTGTGTTAATATTTTATGCCCAGTTAATTTATTGCATTACATCCATGAATATGTCTGCATGGGAGTGTGCGTAACAGATATGGATAGGGCCTTACACCTTTGTTTCTGTTCATGTGACTTGGGTCTACCCAGCTGAGCAGGATCCGACCTCTTGGGCTTCTGCACAGGCACACATTCCCAGTTCTGATGGTAGGCTGAGTGCTCTGGTTGCCTCTGGGGAATCTCCTGGAGCAATTAGCACTGCTAATTAACACTGCAGCTTGCTGGAAAATACAAGAGAAGCAATGTCATATTTAATAGTTTTATTTCCAATGCCTTTGTTCAAATTTAACAAAAAAATTAATAACCAAATCCTGCAACTTCTATTGACTCCTAACTGCCCTCCTTGCAATTTCTACAGCTGAGCACAAGGGGAGTACAAACACTGTGCCAGGTGCAACCAGTTTAAGTGATTACATTTGCCTCCTCCTTATTCTGTTCCATTTCCCTTAGGGATTTCAGGTATATAACCTGGAGACTCGGTCTAGTTCTGCTTCATTATCCAGGAAAGCACCACACGAGCTTCTCCTCAAGCACCTTTGCCCGGAAGAAAAGAGGCAGAAAGGACAGTCACCAGTGTCTGTGTTTCTCGGAAATGCCAGGCTTGTGATGGTGGGCAGCTGGCTTCCTCCTCTGGGACAGCAGTGCACTGTCCATCTCCAGTCATGTTCTTGCAGCACAACGCCATTTCCAGCATCTCTGCCTCTCAGTCAGAGCCAGGAGCTCCTGGATGGACCAAGAAGCATTTGCATTTAGCTCACCACTCTGCTTTATTTCCATCTAGTTAAACACAGGGGGGATGTAATGTATTCATTTTGCAAGAAAATTCTGTGTTCCTTTGAAGTGATGGATGATTCAGCAAGGCACTATCAGAGTCAATTACAGTTTGGCTAAGTTGTCCTACCCTTCACTGTCATGTAAGCAAAATGTGCTGCAGTAGAGGATGCTCTGCATTCTCCCATTCCCCACCACCAGCCTGCGGCTGTTCCCCACAGTCCATGCATGTGTTTAGCTGAGAAGTCTCCACGCATGGAACTATCTTAGTTCAACAGTAACAGGTCTCTGGTATGTCAGTGGCTCTTTCATTCTTTTAATGCAGCTTCTACCGGTCCTTCCTGATGTGAGATCCAACCACAGCTGTAGCCAGAGCCAGAAGTAAATGCCACAGATATGTCTGGGAGTCTGAACTGTGCTCTGCATGGAGGGCTGTGGTCACTGGGTGGGGTGGGGTTGGGCTCAGGATCTTAACAGGTCTTTCCCAGCCTCAGTACTTCCATGATGGAATTATTACCCCACCCCTTTGATATGTTATGTCCATATGGTCATGGAGTTACTGGAGAGCAGCAGGTGCTGGTGGTGTCTGAAGCATATATACTTCTGTACTACTGCAATATGACCTCCTGTGTCCATCCTCACATCTGTGGGGTAAGGAAGTGCTATTGCTGCAATTTTACAGGGAAGGGTATATTACTGAAGGAGAGCACTCACTAAGGTTAACTGTACCCATGGGGTCTGATGTTCTTGGGCTTTTCTGGCAGACAATAACTGTGGTCTGAAATACATTTTGCTGGAGCTTTTCTCACTGTGTGCCCTAAAGCTTTCCCTGTAGTCCCACTCCCCCTGGGGCTGTGCCAGCTGCATATGACCTCCCAGGGAATGGCAGGCTTTGCACATGGATCCTGCAGGTCTCTGCACAGCTCCTGCCTTTCAGCCTGTCTCATCTCAACTTGCTGCTTTTTGCTAGGGGGAAGAAGAGTTAGGGAGGAGAGGATCATGCCAACAGCGATCAGTGCAAAGCTCTGGGATGAACTGCTGTGCGTGCCCACTGCAGAGCTCCTGTGCTTCACAGTCAGGTGCATTTTCATGTGCACAGGCAGTAACAGAGAATCACAGGAGTGTCACATTTTAAGTTCCAGTGACTAAAAAAGATACAGAAGTGTTTCCATAAATACCATCAAAATGCGTGCGATTAAAAATGTGAGCAGAAGCAGCAGAGAGCTCATCTCTGAGTGCAGCACAGCCTCAGGAATGGGTGGCCCAGATGTAATTTGTTCAGGCAGTGTTAACCCCCCAACCCCAAGACACAAAACCAGAATGAAATACCTTCCCAGCCATAACCACACTGCTGCAGTGGTGTTGTTGGGATGCGCTAGAGTGCAAGTGCTTCTGCCAGACACAACAGGCTGGACAAATGAGCAAGAAGCACTCCATATGCATGAAGGAAGCATCTATAAGCATCCTTGTCCTCCAGCAAGTAGCAGACAGCAGCTGGAACGATTGGTGATAACCATTTCACAGAACTTAAATATAGTAGTATGTCATAGGTGGTAGTGGGTTTTTTTCTTCTTGTTTTCTTTTCTAAATGGAGGCTCTGAAAACAAGAATCTTACCTCTGGCTGATGATAAAGCTCCAGAGTTGGATAATGTTGGTTTTGGTTTGTAGTTCCGGTTTTCACCTGTAATTCCCTAGGTTCTTGTAGGTCTCCCAGTGTTATTCTGTGCTGGAGTTGTGCAGCACTTCAGTTTGTTGGTTTGATCTGCTCTCTGCTCTTTCACTTCGTGCATTCCCTGACTGTCTTGTCTATCTCTGATATGTTTAAAAGCAAGGTATTTCACCCATGTCTTTGCATGGGAACTGCTGAGTCACGGCCTGAACCACTGAATGAGCACCTGAGGGAAAGATCTGGTCAGCACTGGGAGCACAGGTGGAGGTGATTCACCTGTGTGATCTGAAGGAGTGAAGCCAGGCTGCACCCTTCTTATCTCTCATGTAAGGGCTGACTGACACTGAGGAAGGATCTCTGGTTGGCAATTCCTCCTTTGTGGAGTTCCTTCCCTGTGAATCTAGATCTTCAGCAACAGGTGAGCATTAATTTTCTTTCTTTTGTAACACCTCCTTGTTCACATTGGTCTCTTTGCTTTTATAATCTTTTCAGTCTTCTGTAACAAAAACTGTATGGATACATACTTCAGCTTTTCAAGAGTCTTAACCCTACAAAATTACTCTGATTATACCCCTGTGGTTAACTCATCTCCTTGCTCTCTTGCAACTTTCCTGCTCCTGAGATAATAAAAGATCATCTGTTGTTGGCTGTCTGGTCTTTGCATTCTCTCTTGGCTCGTCTGTTACATCCTATGCTCAACCAGCGGAGTTTATTACTTATGCATCTTCGAAAGTGAAAGATGTGCTGCATCTCTTGAGCTGTTGGTGTGATGACCTCCAAACTCTACCACTCTTTTCTCCATTGAAAAGCATAAAGGAAAAATAAAAGCTTATCATACTCCCGCTCCTTTGAGTGTTTAATGATTTCCTTGTCATTCTTTACTTACTTCTTAAACAGCACGTATGTGGGTTTTTTCAGACAGTACGTTTTTCATTGATGCCTACTTCATGTGGATTTTCTTCATAACCAAACTGTGTTCCCAGTTGTGTGGCCTCTTCTCAGCATGGGAAAGTACAAAGGTAAGTGGTCTGGGAGAACAAAAGGATTTAACAAATCTGAGTTCGAGAAAATAAAGTGAAAAGGAATTGTACTTGACGCTAGGCATGCACATGAGAAAACAGAATGAAAGCAAGACTGCAAGCCAAACTCAGAGCGTATTATGAGAAAGTAAGTTATGGAGAGGAAGAATTTGTTGTGGAGAATTCAGGGAACTATTACATGTTTAACTACTGGTTCAAAAGGAAATAGCAGAGCTGTTTCAGCAAGAGGTCCCTAAATTAATTCACATATCCTTGATTTCCATCCACAATAATGTGGCTGTTGATCTCTCCTGCCCACACTGTTTCATTCCCATGACATTTCTCTCCTTTGTGGGGCTCCCCCTCCCCCCCCAAAGCACCCCGGGGTGTGTGCATGGATCTGTGTAAAGCACAAACTTGATTTCCTTTGATATTGCAGCAACTATCTCTGCAAAATTTATCTCCGAGAAATATAACCTCAGAAAACAGCAGTAATGTTGTAAACTAGAGTATATTTTCTTCTTCAGAAGAAGAGGTCTTTTCTCCTTTATTGATTGCTTTCCCAAGGTGGTTATGATCATGCCTGTAGACTTGGGTCCCTTAGGGGCAGCAGCACCAAGCCACTTAGAGCACAACCCATCAATTGCTCAGGCGGTATGTATGGAGGAGGATATTGCATAACGGAGTGTGTATGCATAAGCTGTTGCTCACACAGGGTGAGCTGTAACATTATGAACCCCTCATGGTAGTGGCAGTTTTGTTTCAACTTGTGCTGTACCACTGTACTGCAGCAATTAAAGCAGTGACTGAGGGAGAAAGAGTTGCTCGAAAGTTAACCGAGGTAGTTAATGTTCACTTGGTTTTATGTGATGATATCAGAATTTTAATGCCAACATCTACGCATGGTGGTCACTCCTGCTACATTCGTGTTCTAAGACATGTTTTTCCTTTTTCCCCTTACTCCTTGCCAGGAGCAGGGGCACCTGAGGAGAATGGTTTCCTTGAGGAACACAGCGTGCTCAAGAACCTGTTTGTTTTTTTCTCCAAAGTCATTCTCAGATGATGGTCATCCAGTGGGACGTATTTACTCATAGAATAAACTCCTCCTGGATGTCTATGGGTTTGTTCTGTTATTAGATTTTTATTCCATCAGTAACTCACTGTCATTTCAGCTTGGGCCACCACGTGGAAGAGATTTCTCAGAGGTCTCCAGGCCTTGCTGCCCACAGCTTTTTGTTGAAAAAGCCTACATCTCCTGAAAAGTAGGGATGGAATCAGCTCACTTCACCACCTTCTGCCCTCAGGCAGCACTGAGAATGTTTGCCACCCTCTTTAAGTGGTTGCAAACAAGATCTACAATGTTGCAAGCTCTGTACTTTCTCACTGCTGTGGTAGCTCAAAGTAGGTTTGCAGCCAGGAGACACAATGAAACCCCAGTGACAGTTCCATTGACAGAACAAGTGCCTACACAAAAAACAACATGAAGTATCAAGCGGCTTTTACAGAATATGTGAATTAAACAATACAAGTGAACTGCAGCAAAAGGTGTAATGCCTGTGAGAACAGCAATATAATTCTAGGATCTCACTCTGTGCTTTTTGCTCAAGACAGAATCCATAATGTTAACTCTGTAACAGTGAAGATTTTGACAAAGTCGCCTTTGCCCCTTCCCCGAAGGCTTCAGGTTAATGCCACAATCTCCTGAGTTCAATCTTGATTTTATTTTTGACCTGGCTCCTGCCTTTTCCCTCCCCAGCCCTGCAGATGAGGGAAGGATCAGTGTCACAACGCTTCTGAGGTGTGAGGATGAGAATCCTGTCTTCAAAGCTCGTTGGGCAGCTCACTGCCTGGGGAGCTTCTGCTGATGGGAAGGTGAACTGAAGCAGAGGATGCAAAGATTTCTTGCACCGGTGTTGGGCAGACGTAAGAGTAAGGAAAGGAGGGCAGAAATGAAACATAGGTGCTATTGGCAAACCACACAGATGCGAAGGAGAACGCGCTTGGAAGAGGAGAACAAAGACAGAGCAACACCTATATGTTGGTACTGCTGAGGTGTTATGTTGCGCTGAATGACCTCCTTCAGCGTGCAGGCTTTAATAGTGGAAGAGCACATGAGAAATTGAGGTTGGAAGAGTACTGGATGAGTTTTCTTCAGTATCTTTTCCAAGGGGTAATTATGAATCAGAGAGATGAAATAGGAAACCTGAAGGTAACACAAAGGATAATGAGTTTCCCTTTCCAAAACAAAACAAGAGAAAAAGGGAGGAAATGCCAACAGTCTTTGAAGATTGGAAAAGGAAAAGACATCTCTGCAAGTCACTGTGAAACACTCCTCAGATTCAGATAAGGAATGAATTTGTTTGGGGAAGAAGTCTTCATAGATTTGTTGCCGTGTGCCATGCTGTTGTAACTGACAGTTTCTGGGGGTAGAAGAAGGAGGGTGGCAATGTGTTACATCTGATGAAAAGGCTCAGAAAATCTATGGGAAGTAAAGTTCTAAATTATCTTTCAAATATTCTGAGGCCTTTGAGGGCATTTCCTTCACCAACAGTTTTATTTTGGTAAGCGTGGTGTAATGAGATCAGATGGGGTTATTTTGTGTCTGTGCTGTCTCCCCACACTGACAAAAAGCATTACAAATGAAGAAATGATATTACAGCTTTGTGGTGAGAAATCATATTTTGAATTCAGATGCCAACAGCGTTCTTTCAAATCAGAACCCATCAACAGAAAGAACACGGCCAGGATTAATTGGCTGTCGTGGGAGGCTAATGACTGCGGGAAGGAAGCGCTGTCAGAACTCATAATGGGGGAGAATGAAAACCCCTGAGATTCTGTAATATTACTGAAAAATAATCACAGAATCATAGGGGTTGGAAGGGACCTCCAGAGATCACGCAGTCCAACCCCTGCCCAAGCAGCTCCCAGCCCAGGGTGCACAGCTCGGCGTCCAGGTGGGTCCTGAACGTCTGCAGAGGAGGAGATCCACCACCGCTGTGTGCAGCTCCAGTGCTCCGTCGCTGCACTGGGAAGAAGTTCCCACACACACTGGTGCGGAACTTCCCACGCTTCAGTTTGTGGCCATTTCCCCTCATCCTATAACCACACACTGCTGAGAAGAGTCCAGCCCTGTCCCTTTGCCTCCTGCTCCCTAGATATTGATAGATGTGGATCAGATCCCCTCTGAGTCTTCTTTTCTTGAGGCTGAACAGCCCCAGGTCTCTCAGCCTCTCCTTGTAAGGGAGCTGTTCCATGCCCTTTATCATCTCTGTGCCCTCCGCTTGGCTCTTTCCAGAGCTTTGTATCAGGGAGCCCAGAACTGGACACAGTACTCCAGGTGAGGCCTCACCAGGGCAGGGTAGAGTGTGAATTGTTTTTTAATCAACAGTTTAAAAAGATTATCTTAAAAGGAAGGAACAACTGGAATAGAGACAACCAGCAGAGAGTGTCAGTTTCTTAGGCTAAAAGACCACAATGGGAAACCTGGATGATGTGAGTGCGTAGAATGGAGGCTCAGTTCCACAAAGCACTCTTTTGCCACCCAGCCTGAGAAACCAGTGGGGACTGGCTCCATACTGGTGTGTCTGTGCTGGCAGACAGCATTCCCCAGCAATGCTTGTGCTGGTATTCGGAGGTGCCAGCTGCCTGCAGCCCCTTTCATTTTGAAGATGGAAATGGGGAAATGGAGCAGCGGGAAGTACCCGAGGTATCATCTAAGGATACAGCAAATGTGAGATCCACTTTAGCTCTCCCAGGTCCTGCTCACAAGGAAGAAATTTGTAAGCAATTTGTGAGCCGCTTCATGTTGACATCAAATAGAATAACTCTGAATGATGTCAGTCTGTTGAAGCAGTTCTCTGATTTTAATTAATCGATGGATGGGAAGCAAAAGTCTCCAAGTAACCAATTCTGAGCTGTAAATAACACACCCTGTTTTGTAAGAACTTAATTAGAAAGCTTTTCCTGTTCAGCAGTGGAGCACTCATAATTCTAACAGTCTGAAATAAATAAGCTTAGAACTGGGCAGCTGTGCACAAATTAGCACTGTCACAGAACCCGGCTGCTTTAACCCTTTTGTTATGCAGACTCAAGAGTTACTTTGACCCACAGTGCATGATGTTTAACTCCTTCCTAGCTGTGTGCTTCTTCAATATGGGCGCGTGCACACGTAGGCACCCTGCTGTGTGTGGTGTGCACAGAGTTGCAGGAGAAAGCACAGCTCTTCCCTTTGTTGAACCTGCGGAGCTCCCCAGGAGAGGGACTTGCTTGTGGCTGACAGCAGCTGAGCACAATCCATCACGTGCAGGGAGGTAATTCAGCCCCTTCCAGGTTGGAATGCTACCTGAGGGCTGATGCAGTGCAGCAGGTGCTGTCCCAAAGTGTGGGAGATGTTTTCCCACCACGAGCAGCACTGCTCCCCATAGCTGCCTTGCAAAATAAGACCAAATGAATGTGTATTTTTACAGGAGGAATTCTGCAAGGAACACAAATGACATTTGGGTGCTGCCTTGGGAAGACACTTTGTTAGAGTACTCACAGAAGGAAATCTAGTTTCTGCTTTCAAAATATGCTTTGTTTTCTACAAATAATATTTCTGCTATTACTCCAGGCCAAACCTCTCTTTATTTAAACAGAGTAAATGCAAATGTGCTGTAAGACACCAAGTTTGTACCACAACGAGTGATGACTGTTCATTTATTTGCCAGTAAGAACATTTGTGGTTTACTTTTGAGCCAAAAAGTCTGTTGGCCGTTGTTACACATACGAGGATGTGATGTCTCCTTTAAGATGTGGCAGCAGTTACCAACAGAAGCAAAATGAACCCCCGGAAAGCACCACACATAGATCTGTTTTCCAAATATGAATGAGGTCATGCTTGGATGTGATCTCTGTGTTATTAAAATCAAAGATTTCCCGGGGCAGACAGTCATTAAGCCTGAATTAATGTCATAAATAGCCAGCAGCTCCTTCAGGTGAACAGCTCTGATCAGAGGACTGCTGTAGCTGTCTCAAATCACACTCCATTAATATCAGTCTGGAAATGAGGAGCGCAGTGTTGTGTAGGTGCTAACGTGCTTGCAGGTGCTACAGTGGATAACGTCCTCAGGTCTGTGGCTCTGGCATGGCCTCAACCCAATGCCTGTGCAGGATGAGAGGATTTGGATTTCATTTCCTCCCCTGCCTCAGAGTGCTTTGACTTGCAGCTCCCATCTCCCTGGAGAGTTGACTAATGAGGCAGGAAGGAAATCGCTCTCTGTCCACCCTATTAAAGCTGTATCGCTTTATACAGAATCATTAAGTATTAATTGGGCCAGAGAGAAGGCAGAGGGATGCTACGGATAGTTGAGTCCCAGGCTTGCCTTCAGCCTATGTTTAATTTGCTTCCATTAAGCAGCCTTCAGAGCAGGGACCTGGGCCTGCCCGCATGCAGGGGAATGAAGTGACTTTGTCATGCTGGTGTGCCCAGTGACACAGGGCTTAATGTCAACCAAACTCTGTGCTGTGGAGAGCCAATGTGCTGTGCCCTGAGGCTGGGAGCTGTTGCATGCATCACAACACTGGAAGAAACACTGCCCAATTATAGTGGGTATTTCACTGGCCACAGATAGCAGGTTTTCTCTGTAAACAGTGATTACTTTTCGGGAGCCCTTTGGTTCACAGTCAAAGGAAAGGGTGATCTCAATTTTAGAAAGAGAACCAATTCTGCTCACCCTGATGAGTTACGGACTTGGGGTTACACAGGTGAAGCAAAACTGAGAAAGATCATACGGAGAACTACATTTACTCAGTGCCTCCTCAAAAGAAGATACCACTTTCCCATTCGCTGCCTGAGGAGTAGCATGGCTGTGTCAAAGCCTGCCAGCCTCCCTCTGCCATGTGGGTTATTTCTTTCGTGGCTTATGAGTTGTTTCAAAGCTAGATCACAGTCCTGTTATCATTCCACGCTTCCAAATTCAAGGCTGCCATTGCTATACTGTTTTACTTCAATTTCAGGAGCTCTAATTGAGTTTGTAAAGCATCATTTTTCCTCTTGAGTCGAGAGCAAGAAGACAGTAATCTCCCTGATCGATGCCTGTGAAGTTTCCAAGAGAACGTGTTGAAATCCCAAAGGCAGTTTCACAGTGTGGATTCAAGATGCTTCCTATTTCTAACCTGAAAGCCTTATGGCTTCCAGTACTCATAGAGTGTTATTTCTATGTAAGATTTTGAAGTACAATTTGCCCTTCATGCAGATATAGATTGGAAACACAGATTAAGGGTAAAAAACAAATAATTGATGGGATGGCACGGGCACCAAAAGTTTTACCTTTAAAAAAAGAGATCGTTTGAAGGGGAAAGAGAAATGTATCATGGGAAGAGCAGAAAACGGTCAAAGAAAATGGAGCTGTACTGAAATGATGTCTTAATTCATCATGCAAGTTTTACTAAGAACCAGACAGATAAATGTTTTAGGAGATGTGACCACAATTGTTACTGAGGTTTCTCAAGGTGGCATGTCCTTGTTACTTGTTGTGTGACAACAAGTGACAGTTACTTGTTACTGCCTCTGACAGTGTAAAATGTTTTGATTATCAGAAGTAAACATTCCAGACACAAAGATGTGATGCACTTCATGACAGAGGAGCAGATTCTGTCCTGTATAGATGAAAACCTATTGTACTTATGTGTGACATAAGGGGCTACAGTTGCTCCTGTGGTGCCCAACAAAAATGACTTTCATACGGGTGTTTGAGAACCTTTACCACAAATGTAGGACTTGGAGGTAGGTTGGGACTTGGGACTTCACCTGCACTACTACAATAAACTTGTTAGGGAACACTCTCTGGCAATGAGACCAGCTGCCATGGGATTTGGTACATCTCTGGGAGCAAGAATGTTTCTCTAGGAAGCACTCTGTAAAGGACTTGCATTGATATCACTGCTGTCATGTACAGATGCAAAACCATCCTGTTCAACGTGACTGCTTCACTCAGTCTACTCGGCAGCGATTCTTATTCTGAAGCACATCAGAAGGATGACTGACCCAGCTTCTACCCTAACAAGGTTAGATGTATCACCTGGGGAGAAAATCATGAGTTAGCCTTCTCCTCCCACCCCAAATGAGCTTTCTTAGCTTAATCGACTTCAAGTGCTTTTATGCCCTTCCTGTTTTTAACAGCTAGTCAAAATGAAATCACTACTGGCCTAAAATTAATGGTAAGTCGCAAGTAATGAGAAGTCTGTACTTCAGACACTCCCACAATGAGTGAAAGAGCTTCACTGAGGAGGGAACAGAAGTAATAAACTTGTAATAAATGTCAGAAAGATGCGATCCTTTTATTGGAGAAAACTCATGTACTGCTTTTAACAACTGAACCTGTCAGTTATATAAATGATAATGTGCATTGAGGGAAAGTAAGCTATAAATCCTTTACTTCTGCAATGAGATTCCATCAAACGTGAAGAAACGACAAAATTAATTCTCTGTTCTGTCAAATATAGATGCATCTGGACAACCGTGTTTTGAATTCAGAGCAAAAAGGATTTACCCAAATATTTTCCTGCCTCATAAATGCTCTGCACCCAGAAGTGTCCATGTCCTTTAGATCATTCTCATTTTCAAACTGTGAACCATTTGGGAATACTAATTTTGCCACCACTAACTGGTTCTAAGCAGAGACTTTGAGTGCCAGCTCCAGTGCGCACATAGCCAAACAGCAGCAGGCTGCTACACTCAAGGAACCCTGAGAAGGAGTGCTCTTTGCCACCCCCAAGGTGGGCTGCTTCGGTGCGTAAAGACCTCAGGGTGTTCAGTCACCCATTTCTCATTGCCCCTGGAAGAGTTCACCAAGACAGGAGATCTGCAGCTGTAGATAGATAATCAAATTCATTGTGTGGGTCTAAACTCAGATGTATACGTTTTCCAGCTTTACTGGTCTTACTCATCTTTTCAAATTGGAAGCAGATTGATGCACTCAAAGAAAAAGCAGAACATGGAGTGATATTACTGCTAATGCCCTTACCCCTTCCCTTCCCTTCCCCTCCCCTTCCCAGGCAGGACCACCCAGATGTAGCCTTTATACATAAAGAAGCTATGACACAGGCAGTTACCAAGATGGGAAAACATATAAATAAAAAAAAATAAATGAAATCACAAAGCCCACATGACATGCATCTAGGAGGCTCGAGGAAACTGAAGTCTGAAGCAACTGAATCACAGCCAAATATACGTAATTCATCATTACACACACCAGCTATATCAGATGAGAGGACTCGCTGTCATATCCCACTTTAAAAAAGCTCCAAGATTTCTGTTGAAGACATGAAGTGAGTACAGGACATAAGGAATTTAAATGCAAGGATATTTCAACCTTCTCATATAGGGCAGGGAAATTTATCTCAGAGGTTATCCAATTTATTTCCAAATGGTGAAACTGGGCAGTGCAGTTGTAAAGGAAGCCGCTGTCAGACGAGGTGTGGGATTAATGGATGCAATAACTGTGACGGCTTTAATATTACAAATGGTAGCTCCATGAGTTTGATGAATGGTTACTTTTGGTTTACCTGTGGTCCTGCATTTGAGAAGATAATATAGAAAAAGCAATAAAATTGAGTAAGTAGAACAGTATAGGCTGCTGTTACCTAAAAATAATAAATGGATTACAGTGACAGGCAGCACACATGCAATAACTGTCAGTCGGTTATCTATCAGCCCATTTTATTTCTATTAGGATGTAGGAAAGAATAGCATATTTTGTGTAATTACTGATGTGAAATTCAGATGAAAACAAACTGGCTCTTCCTTCAGCTTTGTTTTCCTTTCCACATAGGACCATACACAAGTCAAAGGATCTGCTCCAGGAGACAGATATACATAAAATTTTTTCCCCATCCTCATCTGCCAAGAATGAAAAGGTTACCTGCTGGCATGACAGATTGGTTGGAAGGTCACAGTAGATTTTCCAGTAGAGCTAGGAATACATCTTTTGGCACAATGATATATATATATACATTTTAAATAGCACAGCACAATATTGAGATGTACTTGTCAAGAAGAAAGCACTGGTTATATTTCAGCACTATTCAATTCCTGTTCGAGCTTAGAGGACATGAGCTCAGGCAGGTCAGAAAAGCAGCCCGCTGGTAAGTGGTCTGACTCTGCTGCTCACGCCTCTGGGAAGCAAGGGGCAGTCTGCATTCCTGTTTTCTCTGGGTGGGAAAAAGTTCTAGTAGGAAAATACATATATATACTGTATGGGAACTGTTGGATCACGGCCTGAACCACGGATGGATCATCTGAGGTGAGCACTGAGTCAGCCACAGGAGTGCAGGTGAAGGCAATGCACCTGTGTGACAGGGAGGGGTGGAGTCTGGCTGCACCTCTCCCAGACCCACTGAGGGGTGGGAGACCACTGGGGAAGGAGCTCTTTCTGAAGATTGTTCCCTTTGGAGTTTCCTACTGCAAGCCTGGGACATGGGTGAGCATTTTCATTTGTTTTCGTTGTCTCTTTTCATCATAATAATCTTTCTAACTATGCCATCTGTAGAATATCTTAGCTACAATGCCACTTGGCATTGTTTGTTCTGTTAACCATACATATATATATACAGGGAAAGATGATTAGAAGTGGAGCTGCTGAATGGCATCTGTGTAATGGGGAACGAAGCAACAAGGATAAGGCTAATGCGATGAACCTGAGGTACTTTTACACAAAAGAGACAATTCTTCTTGGAGTTCTGCAGCTCAAGCTGTTGTCAAAACTAAAAGCCACAGGAGGCTGAAAAAGATGTTGATGGAAACAGACAGAATTTCTGCAAATAGATGCTACGTGCAGTGGTCTGAATTGTGGAACCACTCAGGCTGGGGAAGACATTGCAGATCAAGTCCAACCATGACCTAACCATACTGCCCTCACTCTAACAACCCTCTGCTAAATCGTGGCCCTGAGCACCACATCCAAATGGTTTTTGAACACATCCAGGGATAGTGACTCCACCACCTCCCTGCAGAGCCCATTCCAGCGCTGAACAACCCTTTCTGTAAAGAAGTGCTTCCTGATATCCAACCTAAACTCACCCTGGTGCAACTTTTAAGGCCATTTCCCCTCACCAGGAAGGAGAGCCCAACCCTGCTGCTGCTGTGAGCACCCAGCTGTGGGAAGTGATGCTACTGTGCAGGCCCCCCACACTTACACAAGCCGTACAGTTAAAGTTCAGATACCAAACCTTACAGGTTTCATTCGTTCTTGCACCTCCACGGCTTTCTTTGGCGTTCCTCAGTTCTGAGGGGTACGTTATTCTAAAGGAGTTAATGCTCCGTAACGCCATACAGCGTGTGTCTGGAGAAAAACGTCCTTGCTCGGCCACGATGTACTAGAGGAGAAAGGAGAGGTGACAAACTCGACAGGTGGCTGCAGAGTCACCCCGAGGCTGCAGCAGAGTGCCACGCACCGCCAGCACCTGCGATTCAGCTTCAAAATGGGGACAAAAGCAGTGCAAAGCATCAGAAGAAGTCTCCGTTCATACAGATGAAGGAGGAAGGAAGAGAGGCCTTCTTCTGTTTCAACTTGGGAGATATCTTTCTAAACTTTCAAGAAGTTCAACGCTTACTGTCGCGATTAAAAGTGAGCGGAGAGCGCTTTGTGCCTCTGTAGGCAAGGCGTGCTTCTGCCGTCTCCACGCGCAGTACAGAAAGCAATTAGTGCTCACAACGCCCGCGCGAGGCCGGAGACGGGAGGGCTGCAATGCAGGGGAACGGGCTGGCTCAGCCCGGGTTGTTTCCACGGGTGCTATCTCAGAGCGCACCGAGAGCCGCTCAGCGCCCTAACGCGGCAACAACCGCACTGAGGCGGGCACTCAGGGGCAGAAGCGGCGGCCCCGCGCCGCGCGGGCTGCGTGGGCGTGAGGCGGGACGCCGCTCACCAAGCGCGGGGCGGGCCGGGCTGAAGCCGCTCCCTCCGCCGCCCCGCGCCGCGGGCTCTCCGGCTCCGCCGTGCCGGCGCCTCAAGTATCGCGGGAGCCGGGCGCTGCCGCAGCCGTTGGGCGGCGCGGCGGAGGACAGGCGGCCGCCGATCGGAGCGGCGGGCTGCGCGCCGTCCCGCTGCCGGCGGCCATGAGGGGGAGGCGGGCGGCGGCGGCGGCGCCGCGCTGTGCCCCGGGCGGGGCCGGCGGGGCGGGGCGGTGCTGAGCGGAGCCGGGTCGGGCGAGTTGGGGTGCGTGCCGTGCTGCTCCGTGCTGCTTCCAGGTACGGCGCCGTGTGACCGCGGATCGATCCCGGGCTCCGCTGCTCCGAGGTCCCTTCGCGGCTCCCGCTGAATTCCGTGCGGGCGTGGAAGCGGCGGGAGGAGCGGTGGAGGAATGGGGAAAGCTGCCGCGGGGCCTCGGGCTGCTTTCCGAGCTGCCCGTGCTGCTGTGCTGCTCCCCAGCCGCTGCTCCCTCTCCTCTGCTCGGCTGCAGATCGCGCTGCGTTGCTGCGGGTGCTTTCGGATTGGTTTTGATTTTACATCGCGAGGTGTTTGTGGCTGGCGTTAAAGCGCGGCTGTAATGCGGGGCGAGTTTGGGTTCCCCCCCCCCCCCTCCGGCATCGGCTCGGTGAGGGTGAGGAGTGATGTCTTCGCCGTAGCGGTGCTCCAAGGAGCCGGCTCTGTGCCGCGTGTTCCCGTGCGGGTTGCAGAGGATGAGCGCGTGTGATGGTGAGAGCTGGTGCTGGTACATGGGGGGAAGCGGCTGGCAGCCTCCTCTGGCTGTACGTGAGCTTTAGGGAGGAGGGCTGCGACCAGCTTTGCCTCTCAGGTACGAGTGGAGGTGGGTATGGGTCTAACGCTGCGAGGCTCTGTGTTGCTAGCTGCTGGCTCCCCCGCAAGATAACTCCGATTCACCCAAAATACGTAGCGAGGAGAAAGTGGCGTCTCTGTTAGCGCTCTCTGTGCCCCCAGAACCCTATTGCGAGGGATTGGTAAGCTGTAAATCATTCCTTGCCACCTGCAGCAGAAGCTTGCTGCTGCTCTATGCTTTGAGCATTGCTTGCAGGATCAGGTAGCGCTGCTCTCCTCGTGGCACTCTGGGTTGAGGCAGCGTGCAGCACAGCAGCACCGACTGCCCTCTGCCCGATGGTGGGGAAATCAAGGCCGGAGGAGGCAAGCAGAAACACCGGGAAACAAGAAACTTGGAAAGCCGTACGCTGCTTACCGTTCTAGTGCGTTCTTTTGGTTCTGCTTCTCAATATCAGCGTTTTCTGTATGTGTGACGTTGGTGGATGAATTTGAGAGTGCTTTCACTGAAAATGTGGGAGAATCACTTTTATCAACACAGGGAAATATGGTATGCAGGTTTTTTATTCAACGTAGTAAGCCCTGTATGCTTCTAGCAGGTCTGTTTATCTCCCCAAACTTTTGGGATTATATACTGCTTCTTTCTTTCTGTATATTCTACCACTGTTTGACGACTGGCTTTTAAGTTGAAGCGAATTCGATGTGAAATTAAAGCGCAGACCGTCAGAAACGGCCTTTTCAGTATCCACAAACCTTGCTTTTTGAGGACTTGTTTTGTGGGATTGGAAGTGGGAGAGCTCTTGCTTTCCCAGGAGGGGTTCCTTTGCTAGGTGCTGAAACGAGCGAGGAGGCCGTTCAGTTCAGTGGGCAGCCATCTGTGGGATGCCTGACACTGTGCTGGCAGGCCACCTGCTGCCAGAGGAAATCCTCTGGGACGTGGATGTGCTGCGTGGGTTGTGTGCTTCCCTCTGTGCTTGTCCCATAGCTTTTCAAGCTCGTCAAGTTGTCACTTCTTAATTCCAGTGGCCTGTGTGGGAGAGCACCCACTGTCTGAAGGCAGAGCAGATGTAGTCAGGTTTCTCTGTTAATTAGGTGTGTGGGGGGGGGGGGGTCTGCAGCAGCTTGCAGGGGGATCCTGCCTGTGTGCTGCAGTGGAGGGGAGGCACCACCTGGCTGAGTTGGTGCCCATGTTCTCTTAGATCAGTGTTTTAATTGGGGTTTACATTTTTAGTGCTTTGTGCCAGCAGATCTGTGAAACAGTATGTCTTAGTGCAAGTATGTGAAGGCGTGGACTGAAGGCAAAGGCATCCTTTACCAATTTGACATCGTTTGCAAGCTAAGTGGCTTACAGCGAGTTTGCTGTGAGCACAGAAAGCTTTCTCTGTCTGGGTGTCAGGAGCCTGGGAGGTGCGTTGCATCAAGGTATTGATTCTGGAGGAAGAATAGGCATAACTGCTTGTATAGTCTGAACAAAGCAGCAGAAAGCAGAGTATAGCCTTTTATAACAAACAGGTTTGATCAAGTGGATTAATAAGCCTTTCTACTTTCATTTCAGTGTCACGGAACCGCTTTTTAAAATGAAGAATAGGTTGACTTTTAAATGTCAAGTTGTCTATTTCAGGAATGGAAAGAGGGAGAGAAACTCCATCTGAAGACACAAAGCTCTGGGTAGCTCTAACCCGATGCACCTGATTTTCTTCTTTTCCTTGTTGAGCGTGAAAGCTGCTGTATTAATTTCTGAGATTGGCAGTCCGAGCATTTTGAGTTCTTCAGGTAACTGTACATGAATTAACGAACTGCTCACAGCCTTGGATTCACGGTTTGTTTTTTTTTTTAGTATATATTTAGGTCTGCATAGATGAGCGTTAACTCTTGGAAGGCAAAATGGATTCTAAATGTGTCACAGGAAATAGGATTGCGTTCCTTAGTAGTTTTTAAAGCAAATTTGCTTCCTCAGCTTTTTAATGATTATTTCCCCAGAAGCAACTCTGATGGATTTTATTTATAACTCAGCGTGGCACACACTGCACCAAAACGTAAGCAGTGGGCTTTAGCTTGGGAGATCTCGTTTGGGGATGTGCTGGCCCCAGCACACGTGGGTGCAGGGATGTATTCTGTCACTCCCCACTGGCCAGTCACTGTTCGTTGCGGTGCTGCCCATGTGGCACTCTGGTTCTGCAGCACAGGTTGGCAAAAATGATAACACCAAACCTTTCTATTAGCAGTGCTTTAAATACTGTGAATGAGCTGCTTTTCTCACGTACCACACTCCTGCGTTCAGTATCATCACAGTATCTGTGGGCATCCTGAGGTTTCTGGTTCTTAGGCACTAGCCCAAATCTGCTCGAGAACGAGGGGAGCAGCGAAGGCTGTGAATGGAGATGGCCTACAGATGTACAGAGATGTCAAGCAGGGTGAGTCGCAGCCTGGACTGAGGGGGTAAAGTAGCACACCTCAAAAGCACAGCCTGCTTGGCAGATCATAGATTGACTGGAGAAGGCAGCATACCCTTTTTAAATAATGAAAAGGGAGGAAATTACCTCTGGAGTCATAACAGTAATGTAAGTCCATCCACTTATCATCTTCCTAGAGCACCTGTTATCTGCAGTCTGCACGCTGTAATTGAGATGTAGCCCTGGGGGTCAGTGGAAGCAGAGTTCTGCCCTCGCAGCTTTGAACTGTGCTTTTCCCCCAGTGCTCTTAGTTCAGGAGGAGAACACGAGAGCTTCCACTTGCAGTAAGATGCTGTGGGAGAACAGTGCTTTTCCTATTAAACCAGTCAGTGCTCGGTGAGCACTGGGCGATACTTCTCATTTTCTTTGGAGGAACTTTTGTGCAGAATCTTACCATGTCGCTGGAATTGCTGTCTGAGGTCCACAGCTGAGCCTGAAATCACTGCTAGCCGCACTGACAGCGGGTGAGGGCAACAAGCAGGCAGAGGAAACTGCTGGGTGTGAAAGGGATAGAGAGAAGCCCAGGTTGGGATAATCAACAGGCGTACTGCAGGCAGCACTGACAGGAAAGTGCTGGAGTGAGCTGTGCTGTTTGTGGTGGGGCTGCATGTCAGCTCTGGGCTGTGGGGACGTAACCGGGGAGCAGAGCTGGTGCTGGATGCTCCTCGGAGTCCTGGCCCCGATCTGTGCTTGACAAAAGCGTGATTGTTTTGGTTTGTAATTTCAATTAAAAGCTTTTTTTTTAGGCAACTGGATGGAGTAGTGCTGAATGGCATGGTGCTGAGTCCCCAGGGGTGTGAAGCGGGTGGGATGCAGGGAGCAATGCTGGGCACGTGCTGCCTGTACCAGCACCGTGGGCTGAGTGGAAGTGGGCTCTGGGCTGTTTCAGAAACCGAGAGGCAATGTGAGCTTTCGGGGCTGTCTTTAATTCTGCCAGTTTGACAGAGCTTGAATTTGTCACCTCCGTAAGATCCTCTTAGCGCTGCATTTTGCTGTGGCAGTTTTCGGAAAGCCTGGCAGTGCAGCTGAGTTCTAAATTTGCATCCTGTTTTCTATTCTAAAACCTTGCCTTCATTGCTTCCAGCGCTGCCAAACTGCAGTGTTTTGGGGCAGGGATTTCCTTGCTTTGTTGCAGCTGCGTACTGTTTAAAATTAGCTTTGTTCTTTGCAGTGGTAGCTGGCAGGCCCGGCATGTTTCTCTTCCCCTTCCTCCTCTGAAGCCTCAGTACTGCAGGCTTTACTAAAGTCCCAAATCAAAGCAATTTAGGGACAGAGAGCTCGGGGCCAGGGCACTTGGCAGCTGGTATGTATCAGTGCATAGGGACGCAGTGACTGTGCATTCGCTGGGGATTGGTGTTAAAGCAGGTCTGATTTTTTTCAAAGTAGTGGGATGAGTATTTAATTGGGATGTTAATTATTAAAAAAGCAAACCAAACAGTGATCGCCGTCAGCTTTCTAATCGCCTGTCACGCTGTCTTTATTTTAACCCCTGCAAGCTGGAGCTCCTGGCCACGATGTGGTTCCTGCACAGTTGGTTTAGGACCAGCACAGCTTTGGGAATAGGAGGTTTTTCCACTCATCCCTCCAACCGCTGCACTGCTGAGGTTCACTCAGTTGTATTAAACCAAGAACTGGTGAAGAAAAGAATTCTTCTGTATGATTAAGTGCTCGGGGAGGACGTGCTTTTGCGTCTCAGCTGGTGCTGAGCAAATAACTGCACTCCTCAAGGCTACAGAAGCCAATTACAGCCAGCACGGTGACAGGGGCTGCCTGGGGGGTGAATGCTTCTGCGTGTTCTCCTCCTTTTTCCCTAATAAAAATCTGTGCCATTTTTCTGTTTTTGTTTTGTTTGTTTTTTCCCTCCCCCCCCCCTCTGTAATTTTTTTCCTATCACTGAACCCTTCCCGTTGACCAGCATGAAAATAAATGGTGCTGACTGGAAACGAGGCAGTGCAGTTTTGGGTTGACAGGCCGTTTGTGGTTCTGGTGAGGAAAGGAGCTGTGGGCCGTGTTTACACAGAGGGTGGATGAGCAGCTTTATTGATTGCTATGTAGTAAAGCAGCCCTTCAAGCACATACCTGAAAAGTACATTCAAGTTGTTCCGTCTCTTGTTTGTTCAAATGAAGTGAAACAAAACCATAATTTAAGTCTCTTTATCGAATGTGTTGGAACTAAGATAAGTAGGTTGAAATGCAGGCAGGCTTTGTGAGAGTGTTCCTTCTGAGAAGCTTGTTTCCATCCCAGGAAAGGCAGCAGAGCAGTAAGGGCTGTCCTGTGTTTTGTTTTGCAGGTGCTGGGACAGCTGTGCTGCGCTTCAGTGCCTGGGCTGTGCGTGGGGACCGGCTGAAGCACAACTCCCACAGCTGGAATGCAGTGCAGCTTGTAACGGTACGAGTGAGCTGTTCACATGTGGTCCTCTAACTTAGTGGAGAATCCCAGAGCCATGGGGGCTGGAGGTCCCCCGTGCCAACCCCCACAGCAGTTCCCTGCAGCAGCAGCACACACAGTGTCCAGGCAGGTACCTGGGTCCTCTCCAGAGCTCCTTTCCAGCAGCTCAGCTCTGTACCCGCACTGAGCCCTGTGATTAATCTGAAGCAGTGCTGAGATTGGATATGGACAGCTCACATAGCTTTTGTTGCCCAAACGTAGAGTTGCAGGGAAGAGCCTCAGGAGGTGGGTGGGCAGCTGCCATGTTCTTTTGCAGACGTCTTTGGTGCTGCTAAGGCAGTGTTCAATTTCAATTCAATAGGATTAATTAAAAAAAAAAAAATCAAATTGCTTCCAGTCCTTACGGAACAAATTTAAAGCAGCATCATAAACACTGTATTAGAGACAGAAGAAGACAACTTTGTGTTAATGTCTAACACTCAAAGAAGTTCCTGGTTAGAACTGGTTGGAGCCTTGGTTAGCACTGTCTGTGTTAGCACTGCTTTGACCTTCTGTGTTCTCTTTATTAGAATATATTACATTGTATTAGAATATCATTAGAGTGATTGAGGAATACACGCTGTGTTTCTAAATAAAAGCACATGTGGGGACTGCCTGTGAAATATGTAAATTTAAATGGCTGCTCTTCATGGGTGAGGGTAGAAAGGCCTCGGGTTGGACGATGGAAAGTGCCTGCACACTGTGTTTCAACGGGGAGCAGTGTTGAGATGTTTAATTTTTTTTTTTTTTTTTTTTTTCAGTTCAGGCTGTATTTGTTAGCTAATTTATCCCTTTTCTTCTTTCAGTTGCAGTGGGATGCGCATCTTTGCTTCCATGTTGGATTTTAGCTGTGGGAGTTTGGTGCATCTCAGCAGCAGCGTTCTTTCTTTAGCACTTTAGTGGAAAGGAGGCCAAGCGATGAGGAGATTTGTTTACTGCAAGGTGGTGCTGGCCACTTCTCTCATGTGGGTGCTCGTGGACGTCTTCTTACTTCTGTACTTCAGCGAGTGTAATAAATGCGATGACAAGAAGGAGAGGTCCCTCCTGCCTGCTCTGAGGGGTGAGTGCCAAGTCTAAGCTACCTTTCACAGTCACAGATTTATTATTTTTTTAATTATCTTTCTCATATCTTTGTGTACTTCCTAAATCGCTTTTCCTGTTCAAACAGACAGGATACCAAGGTCTGAAGTACTCTGTTTTGTTTCACTGGTTTCAAAATTGCAGATATCTCAGGGTCTGACCTTTTGCCATATGGAAGCCTGAGTCCTGTACATATTTTTTTTTTTTCAGCAAAAGCAATATAAAATGTCTGGTACCTGGAAGAGAAAAAACAAATTAATAATTATTTCTTAATCCAGTGTTTGAAGTCACTCTTACGATTAGAGAGGAAAGATTCTGCTTATGTAGAACGTGCCTAGAAATAAAGAGGAAGCTTTCCGTGCCTTTTTAGTCATAATTATTGTTCTGTAAATGATTCATGAAGACAACTTTGCAGTAGGTGTACGGTGTAAGTGGTGACAGTTCATAGACTGAACGCAGCTGTCAGAAGTCCCCCTCTGATGTTCGCTTCAAGATGTAGTAGACAAGTGACAAGTACAAAAGCTGGGTGCTATAACGGTGAGCTGTTGCTGTGCTGGTTGGTGACACTGCTTAACGACTTGCGAGCGTTATCCCAATTAACATGGAGCTGGCTTGCACTCAAGCCATCTTTACTTGTATCTATTTTTGTATTACAGTTGAGGTAAACGATGCTTATTTCTTAAACCTACTTCCTGCCCTAGAAGAAAATGAATACTGGGCAGTCTATTGGCAGTCCTGCTTGCCAATGGCATATGCAGAAATCTGTGAAAATATCAGCGTCCTGCATCCTCTTAGTGTGGAGTCTGCATCTGTAGGGTTGTGTTCTCCCACTGCTGCTTTCCCCTTGCTGCTTACTGTGGGTGGCTGATGCCTGACAGATCTCGAGGTGACAGAGGAGGAAGTTCCCAGGACATGCTCCAGACAGGGTGTGGGGAAGCTCTTCCAAAAGCAGCCAGTAGAGTTGGGGAAGGTTTGCACTCCTTCCTGCTCTCAGAGGCACCTCGTGTCTTGTAGCAGGCTGCACAAAAGCAGAGATTTCTCTGGGAGCTCATGTTTTGTCTGGAATTTCAGGAGCTTTTAAAGCATGTCTAATCATACCTACATCACTTCAGGAAAGCTGGAATAGAGGGAAGTTTTGTGGAGAGCATCATGTGAAGTAAGAGCTGGGTCTGGCCTTTCTCTGGACTAAAGCACAATGAGGCAGCTGGTGAGGGGGATCTCAGCAGGGCATCTCCCAGCCTGCATGCAGGGCTGCTCCCCTCCTTTTCCTTCCCACAGAAGCAGGGGCCACAGCTGTTGATGTGTTGGAAGCATCCAGAGCCAAGGTGTGCTGCTTAAGCTGGCTCAGCAGGGCTCTTTAGGGAAGGGAAAAGTTCAAACACACAAAAAAAACCTGAAATACAGTGTTGGTACTAGTAACAGTTCTGTTCCAAGTGCTTTTTAAGGACATAAGGACAGCTCTGTTGTGATGCTTTGTATTTTTGGTTGGTTTGCTTTTTAAATGGGTGAGATGACAGAGATGGATGCAGAAGTTGCCGGCCCAAGGAAAAAGATAGCAGATGAAATCTTACGTTGTGAACTAATTGTGTTCAATCTAATATTCCTAGCAGATGGTTCTTCTGAAACATGCAAGGCTTGCAAAAGGCAGGGCAGAGTGCTTTCAGGGCTGCCTGAAGAAATAATCCTTCTGGTATTTAAAGCAGGAGTGCTTATGTGCAGGCTGGGGGTCAGCTTGCTCAGCATGCTAAGCTTCTGACAAAGGAAATGCTGTTTAAGCCAAGGTAGTCTGACAGCCTGCCACTTGATCACTTCAGCTTTATTTTCATTTGTTGTGAATTGGAATAGTTCTGAGGGACCCAAAAGGCCCATGCTTCGGTTCCTGCAGCCCCCTCCTTCCAAAACAGCGTCTGGGAGACCAAGGAAAGGCCAGCATCCCTTTGGGCTGCGTGCTGTGGGCAGCTAGAAGCTCAGGATGTGTCTGGGGGTCGGAGGAAGGTGCTGTGCTGAGAGGGGCAGGGGGAACATCCATATACAGGGCAAGATGTTGCAGCTTCCCACCTGCTCGGCTTCAATGTGATCTCCCATCGATCATCTCAAATAGTGCCAAGAGAATAATGTCAGCCCTGCTTGAGTTTGCTATGCTGGAGGCTTGCTGGCTATTAGCTGGCTATTAGCTGGCTATTAGCTGCCATCCTGGCTGCATGAGAGGGAGGACCACACTCTAGAGCTCTCTGAGCCCGGAAAGAGCCAACATCCTGCAGTCGTAGAGGGTTTGGTGTTGTGCACTTGTGTTTGTGTTTGATTCACGGTGAAGATATTTGGAATGAAAAAATACTTTCCTGCCGAAAAAATAAACACCCCTCAAATCTTTTAATTTCAAATTCAGAATTGTTATTTAAGTGCAGTGTATTCCATTTCAAAAGCTTCTAAAGTATTTGAAGATTATTCTTGTTTGGAAGCTTTAGGAAAAGAAGAGTTGAACTTGGGGAAGTCAGAGCTCTCTAAGCAATAAAACAGGGAGCATGTGCAATGACTGAAATAGTAATTGTTAAGGAAGTGTGATTATTTTAATTAAAATGAGTGAGAGTGATGAGATGGAATTGTATTCCTGAATGCCTGTCTTTGCAGCATGACTAATGTGCCACTTTGTAACGTGCTGGTAGGCTTTAGATTTCCATACAGTAGTGACAAGTCCTTAATATTTCTGTCTAATGTTTTTATGCAGATTTCTGTTCCTGTATTATGAACTGTATTCTTAAGTAGTACAAAAGGGCTTTCAGAAAACCAGGACAAGTTATTAAAATGCTATTTTGAGGAAAACTCGGTGTAAAGGGAGGATTCATTTATTCAACCTCTGTCATGTGTTCCTGTTTCGAGAGAGAAAAGGTCTGTTGTGATCCCATAAAGCAAGTGAATGAAACGCTGGGCTGCTGCATGAGAAGTTTGGGGTTATGGCCAAGTTTAGAAAAGAAGGCATTCATTTTGGTGGTTTCCATAGCAACGTGTTTATCTGTCAGATTACTGTATGCATGGGGCTGGCTGCATTAACAATGGTAGCAGATATTTTTAATAGCACGCCATAAAGATTTAATGGACGGAGGGCTGAATGTGTACGTTGCACTTGAGCCTTGCCACACATTTGTTGACAAATAAAACTCAAAGTGCTGATTTGGGTATTGTGGCAGTGTGCTTCCCTCATTTTTGGATCGGTTCAGGAAAACACGTTCCTAAAGATCGAGGGGAAAACTTGGTCTTAGCAGATGCCTTTATCTCATTGCAAACATTTAAAAAAGAAAGCATTCCTGGGAGATGTGGTGCCCCCTGATTGGAACAAGCGGGCTGCAGAGGAGTCACGTTTTCCAGCAGGCAGTGGAGGACTGATGGCAAGATGCCTCTCACTGCAGTGATGAGGTTCCATTGCTTGCTGTTAACTTAACGATATTTCATCTGTTGTCCTGCTCTGTGTGTGCCAGGCTGACGGACCTGTTCTGTCCATAAGGAGCTGTGGGAGGTGCGTGTAAGGAGACACGGTGTTGTTGAGCACTTAGCCTTTTCTCACCATAACCTTTGTGCTGATAGCACGATGCATAAATGGTACTGCAGGACAGAAGAAATCAGTCGTTCTTTCAGCTGCGTTGGGAACCTCCAAGTCATTCTTAATAGGATTAACAGGTGTTCTAGGTCAGCTTTGCTTTTTGACGGTGGCAGGATGTGCTTTCCAGCTGACTGGTAGGTTTTCAGGTTTCCTTTTTATGGTCAGCAGATGATTCATAACATCACTGGAAATTCTCAGCCAGCAGCTTTCCCTTTCGCAGAGTACGTGTTGCCTTTTAGACCCACTGGCTTGCAGATACCTTCGTTTTATGGAAACTTAACGAATGATTCTTGGAAGCTACTTCCAGTATCAGCTTTAATAATAGATATTGTTGATAAATGATGTCTCCTTTTTGTTACTGATGTCGTGCTTTAGGCCTTGAATGAAGCTTCATTGATTTCAGAAAAGCTCTGCAAATGCTGGCCGTGTACTCAAGCCTAGTAGCAGGACCTGAGGCTTAAAAACGAGGCTCAGTCTGCCTTCAGCCTCTTTTTAATCCACTGTCAAACAGTCCTTAAATTGCTCTGAGAATTACACAGTGTAGCTGAGCACGGCGGAGTGGTTTCCCATGCTGTGTGAGCTCTGTGTAGGTTGTAAGATGCACAAGAAGACATTGGAGCAATGAGCACTGCAGAGGGGACATAGCACTGGAAGGTGGTACAGCACGATGGCTGGCTCTGTGCTGCAGCTCTTCTGTTTTGCAAAGGGGCAGAAAGGTTTTCCTAATACTGGCTTTAAACTGTGGTTCTTGTGATTATCATTGTGTTATTTCTCTCCCTTCCTCAGTATCAGTGATGCGGAATTGGGGGGCAACTTGTGCAGGAAATACTAATTGGTGTTATCACTGAGAAACACTTCTCAATTAGGTTTCTCGGTAGTAGTGCAGTATGAGACTTGCATAACAATTACGGATGGTGCTATCTGTGCAAAGCCCTGGCTGTTTGTGTGTCTGAGTGCTGCTCCTGGAGACTGTTTTCTGTAGCTGTTGTGGCAGAGTACTCCTGTATCTGTAATGAAAGTTTTCGTCTGCAGACGTTCTCAAGAGCCCTGATTGCCAAACCTGACAAGCTGAAGTGTGCATTCATCTGCATAATAAAGAGTGAAAAATTCAGAGTGAAATTTATTCCAGTGTCGTCCTTCTTGTCCTTGGGAGCCTAGTCTGTATTAAAAATCAATTAATAAGAAAACTAAGCCAAAACAAAACCCCAGGGCTCTAACCCTGCAGGAAAGCGAGTGAGATAAGTGAGCAGCGTTGGGTGCTTTGTGCCCTCTGCGATGTCCCAGCTGCTGGCAGCAGAGAGGTGTTGTTCACCTTCTAGTTTGGGTGAGAAGGCCTATGGTCAGTGGGAGTGCTGGGTGCCCCCCAGTTCCTGCACTGCACTGCGGTGTGCTTACAGTGAGGAGGGGAATTTCCGCATCAATCTAGTGTGGCTTTTGACACCTTTGTATGGAATTGTACACTAAATAGTTAAAAGCTTCTTTTTGAGGTTGAGCAGCAAAATAAAACATATGGAAGATCAATTATTTTTGTTGCAATGGTTTGAAAATTGTTTACAAATATACAGATAAGTGTCTCGGTTTTACATTGGGTTGTGTAACACACAGTAGGAGCCTGTGCCTTATGTGGAGTTGCATCCTTTTGGCATTGTGTTGGAGAGCTCTTGTCAGGGCTCCATTAAGGTTGGAAGCAGCCTGGAAACGTTTAGTCCCTAAATAGCTTAATAGTTTGTCACCATGCCTGGGCTTAGCTGTGGCAGAAATAGCCCTTTTGCTCTCAAGGGTCATCGTTAATTACGCACTCCGTGGCTGTTCTGTGTGCAGAAAACCTGTGGCAGTGCTTTAAAAATTGGAGCTTTGGGTTGGGGTAAAGAAGGGAGGGGAAGCTGCCTGCGTGCCTCCTGAGAAGCTGTGCTGCAAAGAGCTGCAGATGGAGTGTGAATGCACACCTCAGTGTCTCCTCCTCCCTTCATTCTCCATTGCTTCTTTCACTGATCCTTGCCGTGTGCCAGAGGCGTACACCGCAGTGCTTTGCCCCTCTCTTCCATGGGAGCAGGGATGGGTACAGAACATCTGTCCCTGTGCTGCCTGATGCCTGTGCTCACATGCTCGTGGAAAACCTGCTGTGGTTTAAAGTCATACCCTTCATCGTGCTTTGCACAGCTCGCTCTTAAATGTTAGGTAATTTCAAGTCTAACCAGCTGGAAAGCACTTTTACATGCAGAATGCCTGCTCGTGAGCTTTGTGCCTCACGGTGCTGCAGTCTGAGAAGAAATACGTGGAAAATGGTGTTTTGTGGTAATGTAAGCAGCAGTTTGTCAAATCGTGTTCTGAAAGTACAGTGGTCAGCAGCAAACCGGCGCTGTGCTGAAGTGTTATGTTTGCTGTGGTATGGTAGAATGTTTTCAAGAACAAAAAGCTAGATTTTAGTTAAAGGGTTTTTATTTTGTAAAGGAGCGTTCTGTCTGTAAAAGTGCAGGGATACATTGCTCCTTGGTATAGGGCCTGTTAAGAGTGATTTCTAATGCTTTGGCATTGGGCAGTGATGATATGGATAAAAAGCTATCTTGAGTTCCCATTTCTCATTACTTCTTAGAGGTTGTTGTATGTAGATGTGTGCCTAGTGCAGTGCCTTGTGCCCAGTGCCTTCGCCAGTCTTAGCTTCGTTTAGTAGAGTATGTTCCTCAGTCACAAGGCCTTGGACCTACATTCACCACATTCTTGATAACTTCACATCCCCACACCTCCAGGGCTCGTCAAAAGTGTTAAAGCTGCATTTTGTGGTGCAGAGCCAAACAGGTTGCCAGGTTCTGGCCTTGGGGCCTCGGCCCTGCTGCACTCCACGGCAGTGCAGAGAGAGTGCGACAGAGAACATCTACAAACAAACAAAGATGAACCTCACGTATCGACCTCCGTAGTATGGCGTGCTGTATAATCAGTGCAGCGAGTTCAGCTGCGTGTTCCCTCGCTGTTGTGCGGAGATAATGCTGCACTCCGGAGTGCCTCGAATTGCAGGAGCAATATTCCTTGAGTGATGTTGATATCTGAAAACCAAATAAAACTTTAATCATAAAAGACTTTCTCCATTAAGCGATAAGAGTGCTTTGTAATAAAAGAACTTGTCAGTCTTCCATGGTTTAGGAATAATTTAACCGCGTTAAATTCTCTGGATTTAGGCTTTATATGATAGCAATTTCTCTTGCTTGCTTCTCGGAAGTTTAAATACAGCGTTTAGGGACCTCAGTGCTGATGAGTTCAGCAGTTGGTTCCACTTTTGATAGTCTTAAAATTTAACTGCATTAAACGATCCTGTTTTAAACTTCATAAAATGTCAATTTGCCTCATTTTGCTACGTGGTGGAAATGGTGGCTTGGAGTTGAACCTGCCATAGCGTTAGCATGGGCAGAGGGAGCTGTGTGGGACAGCTTGGTGTTGTCTTCTTGGTGATGTGTTTGTGGAGCTGTCCCTGGCTTTGTGACCTCCTCTGTCACCAGGACCCGCTGTGATGATCTGTATGGCACATCACTGGTGTTGGGCCGTGTTCTGAGGCCTTTGGGTGGCCCAGGATAAGATCTGGGCATTGTTTCCTTAGTGGAGAAATGTGAAAGTGAGCCCGAGAGGGGTAGGAAGAGTTGGTGTTTTGTTTTCTTTTTGGTTTCTATCCTCTAAGGTCTGTTGCTGTTTTGAAGATTAAGGAGTGTTATCACTGATAAATATTTCCTTTAAGCATTTCATTTGATTTCCTCAAGGTTTGTTGTGCTTGAAATGATTTTCTTATGGGACCGTTTGTGACTTTCTGTAGGTGTAGAAGTTGCTTTGACAAAGAGCCATGAGCCACAGGTAAGGCAGGGCAGGTGCTCCAGTGGAAAAGCTGTTCATCTGGTGTGGGTTTTATGTCAGCATGAAGGATAAGGTGAGAGGAACGAACTGCTTCCCCATGAGTAGGTCGTACATCTCGACTTCAGCCACCGAACTGGCACTGGTTTGTGTACTGACTGTCAGTTGCCTGTGGTAAATATATCATTTCTATGTATTAAAATTGCTCAGTTTGATGAATATATATTCTTTCACTCATTATCCTTCGTAGTACTGTAGAAAATAAATCTTGCAGGTAAAAATGAATGAACTTTGGTCGTAGGCTTGGAACTTTGTCATTCATTTATCTGAGGCACTGTATCTTCTGTGTTTCTGGGTGCACATTGGGAGCCTCAGGGGAAGGTAACCTGCTAGGTTTCTTGACTTCAAATAGTGGGCTTTGCTGCTCTCATCTGCTTTGGATGAGCCTCTCTAAGACTGTGGGTGGTGGGGGCCCCCAGGTGCTGGAGGAGCTGGTGGGGAACTGGGGCTGGTGATGGGGGGAGAGGTTGTAGCTTAACTGAGTATGAAAATAGGATGATGAGAAAAGAACGAAGCATTCAAGGCTTTATGGTTCTGTTTCAGGTGCTGTTACTGAACAATTGAGAGATGGCTGGTTCTTTTTTTTTATATATATATTAAAAAAAAAACAACAAAGCAGCTGCTAATAGTCTGTTTCTCTTGCAATATGATAAAGTATAATTAAAACATGCTGCCAGAATGGAAGTGTAATTGCTAATGCAGGTTACTGTACCGAGGAGACCTACAAGAAGGGAAAGTACTGGGCATTCGGTGGCAGTTTGGAGCTCCCATCTCTGTATTTTCAGATTCCTGCTGCTTTTATGGTCAGAATCGTTATCCTATAAGCGTGGAAAAAGAAGGAAAGAACTTTCTTAAATTATCACAGTGGGTACAGTTAAAGCAAGCTCTTAAAAAAGCCTGTAGATAAATGGTGCCATTGTAAGCCTTAATCTTGGCTTGCAAAGACCTGTACAGGCATTTTTAATTAAAAATACTGTTTGCTTTGAGCTTTGTGTTATTTAGGGTGGAATTGATAGTCAGGCTGGATCCTGTAAAATCCGTGGTGTTACAGCAGAAATTATAAGTTAGCACCAGAACTGCATGCTTTGCGTTGTTCCATCCTGTGTGGTCTCCTATGTGCAAACTCAGTGGAGTGGAGTGAAGGGTGGAAATGGAAAGGAAATCTTTAAACGAGTGATGGGACAGCTCTGCATTTCAGCATCACGGTCAATATTTACAGAGGTAAGAAGTGTTAGTATTCCAAGCGGCCCCAAACTGCTCAGAGCAGATCAGCAAGGGTGTTGGTGTGGAAATGGGGCGAGTTGACCCACATCATATCCTCTGACTTTATTGCCAGGCTGTCTGCATTGTGACGTGTCACCTGGCCTTGTGGGATTTGCTGGGCTGTATTCTCTGTTGGCTGGCATCGATTCAGGCATTCATGTCATGCAGGCGCACGGCCTCAGCAGGGTTACAAGTGCCACCTGCAGACAGATCAGGTTATGCCTCTGTTGGATGGCTCTGTGCTGTTGTGGAATACACACTTTGTTTAAAGCACAGGTGTCCAACCTTTTAGATTGTCTGGCTTGCATTGGGTAAAGACAGCTTCTCTTGGGCTGCATGAAAAAAATATGTAATGTGTATAAGTAACTAAACACAGGAGGGAAACAAAATGCCATAAAACTAGTGGGTTGGACATGTGGTCTAAAGTCACTTGAAAACGCTGTGTTGTAAACAGAACTCATGTGTTGTCCTGCAGACTGAAGGCTGATAATGGGATTTATGTAAGAACCTCTGGGGATTGCCCACTGGTAAGCTGGTAATTAATTCCACATTAGTGAGGGCTGCTGTCAGCTGCTCACCAGGTCTGGTTGCTGCTGGGCCATCTGTGCCCACAGCAGGTGGGGAGAGCAGGGAGCGTGGCTGGGTGTGGGATGGAGGGGACAGGTGGGTGCCACGCATCTGTTCTGGGATGTGCTTTCCCCTGTTGGGTTAAGTTTTCCATACAGTGGCTTAGGTTGGAAGAGAACTCAGTGATCAATGAGTTCCAACCCCCTGCTGTGGTCTGGCTGCCCCCCACCAGCTCAGGCTGCCCAGGACCCATCATTGCAGCTCTGGGCAGCAATGCCTCACTGCCCTAGGTGTATGTTCTGAAGTTATTTCCCACATGGGCATCATCATCATTTCAAGAAGGTGTATTTTTTGAGGCTCAGTGCTGTCCTTCCCCAGGTATGTAATGTTCAGAATTAACTTCTCGTGGTGCTGAGATGCTCACAGCTCTCTGTGTTCTCAGGTGTTGGTTCTAGTAGTTAGAGAGCTGTGAAACTAAGGGGAAGTAAAGAGAAGGGAAAGAGGGATTTGCCTGCCTCGTCACCTTGTGAATAATGAACAGGAGAGACAGTCGGTATGTTTCAGTAGGATTATTCCTATTTTTTTCTCTAGTTTCCTGCCCTGGAAGCATCACATTTGGGCTTGCTCTGGCCCTGCTCAAGTGTGGCTGCTGCCTGTGGTGCAGGCAGGGCTGGATTTATGGCTGCCTCTGCACCAGCTGGTGAATGGCAGTGGTGGGATGTCACTGAGACAGAGGAGCAGTATGAACCTTATCAGTGCTTGGAAACGTCGCTAGCTCTTACAAGGCGAGACATATTAACCCACTTATTAAGCAGTATCGAAATTCATTTTGATTTCATTTTAAAGCTTCTTGTTCTTCTCTACCTTAGTCTGAAACGTTCTGGAATCAGCCTGCGCATCTCCTTCATGCTGCAGGAAGAGCTCGAGGCTCTGTGTGCTTGACTTTGCTGTCCCTGTTTATGAGAAATTCCCCTGGATGTCACAGCTTCAGTCAGTGCAGAAAATGTTTGTTCCTAAATGGGCTCTGTTCAGGGAGCACAAGTAATTACTCTCCTGCTTTTGTGTTCACTACCTGTTACTGCAGTCTGTGGAGCTGTTGCTTTAGAATTTATTTGAAGTCTTTTAATCTTTGGACCCTATACTGTGTGTTACCATAATGATGATACTAACACATCCATTAATTTAGCTAATGCTTCACAAAGTTTACAGTTTTCTCATCTGTTGCAGCCGTACGTAACAGCTGAAATGCGTGCAAGATGTCACACCCCCACAAAGCCTCTCCAGAAGAAGAATAAACTTATTTATGTCTCCTCTAAACGCATGCTGTCTGTTTCCCTGCAGGCTCCGTGCTGCGCTGAAAATAGCTTTTACTCTGTTTCAGAAGTATGTGTTTAAAACATAATTAAAGTGAGTTTGCATAGAAATTACTTGTTTTTCTTGCTCACCCCCACATGTGCTCACACACACATGCTGTTTGCTCGACTATGAAACTGCTTTTGCTTTTGGGTTCGTTTTGCTGCAGGTCTGATTGTCTTTGACTGCTAGGTTTCTATTTTTGCAGCTCACCAGATTTTGTTGACTGCACGTTTCCTGTCCTTTTGCTGTCTTTCTGAATTAATTTTTGTTACTCTAATTTTCAAACTCTTTTGCCTATTCCTTATTATAGGCATCCGATTTTCTTCATTCTACAACCCAGACCGGTGATAGAGAATTGAAAATGCTATTTTTGCAGCTCGAGCCCCAGCAGCTCTGTGTTTCTGGCATGTGTGGGAGCTAAGTGCCTGCTGCTAATCCCTGGGATTGCATCCTGACGGTCAGAAAGCTTCTGAGTGGGAGATAAGAACGTAAGGAGGGATAATGTGTCTGTTACTGCTCAGCTGATGAAGGAGGAGGCACACCGACCTGACCCCAGAAAGGTCCCCACCTCTCATGGCAGCTCTTCCCTCTTCCTCCAGTTGTTGTCTTGATAAGTTTACTGGCAGCAGAACCAGTCGATGAGAGGGTCTTACTTCTTGGTACCTCTCAACAGCCGCTTCATTCTTGCTAAGTGAGATTGTGTACAGGATGAAGGATTGCTCTCTGTGTGTACCTGGCTGGCAGACTGCTGGGTTGCTGAGATGATTGCACCCAGCAGGCTGCTGCCGTGGGTCTGGGTCCTCACTGTGGGGCAGGCAGCAGTGCTCCTAGGGGCAGGATCCTTGGAAGGTGGCACAAGCTGAACTGCAGCCCAGCACTGCCTCATTTAAGAGCTGTAACAAGTCAAAGGGGAGCTACTGCCCAGCATGGAGCTGCTGGTCTCAGCTGGAGAGAAGTGGGTGCACTATGGAAGTGCCTTTCCCTCTCTGGCAGCTGGAGGAAGGCTTTCTCAACGGCTGATGAGTAAACTTAAATTAGCTTAATCCAATGTTGTTTTCCTGTCTAATGTTAATAAGATCCAGGTAGCACCATCTGGTCCCTTCATGATGTGACATGAATGATTTTTTTTCCTCCCAAGGTGTAGATGAAAGCCTGTCTTTGTGCGTGCTGGTCAATGAAACCACAGGCTCTGAGTGCTATGTGGATGCTGTTTCCCTGCTAAGATATAAAATGAGGAAGAGAAAGTAAACCTCCAAATGTGTGAGGGAGGAGGCGTTTCGGTGCTTTCTTCAGCTTCAGGAACAGGTGCTCATCCGAAATAGTAACCCTGGTTACATTTCAACAGAGAAAACAGGACAAATATAAGGCATCATTTCAGGCTTAGCTTGTTTCAGCAGAGTATTGGAAGGTGTTTTGTCATTAATGTAGAAAAACTGGGTAAAAAGGAATGTTTATTTGGCATCGAAGTGAGGAAGGTGCACACAACACACACGGTGCGGGTGTGTAGTCTGAGCTGTGGCTGATCAGCCATTTCCGTGGCTTGTGTCAACTTCACATTTTTCTCTTTGCTCTTTCTGAAGGGAATCGAGGTTAAGACGTGAAGGTAGTTCTCCCCAGCAGCAGTGTGGCCGTGGGAGATGGAGCTCCGTGCAGTGGTGCTTTCAGTTCCCTCCATCTCGTGCCTCCTCACTGTGGTTTGTTTACCAGGCGGGCTGTCACCGTCCTGCCCGCACCTGCCTCATCACCTGCCACACTGATTAATTGCCGCATTGATTGGAATTAATGGCATTAGTGGAACAGCTGGCATGTCACAATAGAAAGGAGAATAAATAAAGGAGAGTGCGATTACGTCAGCCTGTTCCCACACTGGAAGTTTTCAGCAGTATGTAAACTGCTCACAAACTTGTATAAGTGGGGAAATAAATAAATCCCTGCCTCGGTTTTGCTCTTGCAACAAAGGAAGCAGGGACAAAATATAAGTGAATATCAGCAATGCTTTGTTTCTCCTGTGAGTGTGCTCATCCTCGCCCTTAGTGTAATGAATTTCCCAGTTCTGTGGTGCAAGGTGAGTGTGGGTTATGCAAGAGCCATTAATATGTGGCAAGATTTTTGATAAAATGAATCTTCTCAGGGAAAATGAAAGATTCTTCTTAAAAATTCATGTGGTTCAGCTGGGAAACTGACAGGAGAAAAGCTGCATAATTTAATTGTATGAAAGCTTTTTGTTTTTCTCCTTCCATTTTACAGTTCTGGAACAAGGCATGGGCTGGAAGACATTGGCTAAGGTAGTGCCTTCGTTTAATTGGAGCCAATTCTTCTATAGATTCCATTTAAAGACAAGCAGTGGGAAAGAAAAACCACCCTACGTTTGTAGTTCCGCTTTGAATCTGCTCTGTATTCTTCTCCAGGAACATCCTTCAGGAAATGAAGCTTTCAATGTAAACCGTAGAGTGACTTTTAAGATGGACAGAAGTCCATTGTTAGTGTGCATTGTTAATGGCAGATTAGTTTTTCTTTTTTTTTTTTTTTTTTTCTGTGCATCTTAAGATGTGAACTGTTGGCACTGTTTGACTTGTCCCTGCATAGGCTGTATACATAGGTGAGAAGTTACTGGTCAAGTAAGGCAGCAGTGGGATACATTACCATCACGGTAACGGTTGTGAGGTCCTTTCTTCACTCGTGGACAGTTTTTTCTGATGTGAGAAAGACTTGACAAAATGTGATGCAAATGAAAGAAATGCTTGCAGAATTTGATGCCTACAAGTCTTATTTTTTTTTAAAGGTAGTTAACACAGCTGCAGATCAGTTTCTTTTCTCTTTGTAATTAGAGATGAGACTTCTGACTCACGGTTGTTTTCAGTTTCCAGGTGCTGCTGATCGGGTCCTGGTACTCTAGCATGTCACCTCTTGCTGGGAGCAATTAACAAGCTGAGTGGGTCCTGGTACACTACCACATCACCTCTTGCTGGGAGCAGTTAAGCCCTGTGTATGACCCTGTCCACAGCATTAGCACTTGCTGGTGCTTTCTTTACTGTAAGGCTGTCAGTTAGATGAAGTCACAGACCGTAGTGTGAAGAACCAAAGGTATTTGTTTTGTTATTTATAACTTTTTTCTCTGTTACACAGAGAAGTCTAGTTGATGCAATTATGATGTTAGCAAGGCCTAACTTGCTAGGCCTGTGCCCTATGGTGTCTGGCAGAACTGGAAGCCTTCCCTTTTTCCTGGTTGTTTCTCGTGAGTTGCAGTACCTGGTGACACAGAGGTGAGGGACTTCCTGCACTCCATCCTTTGGCAATTAGCGGCCATCAACCAGTCATTAAAAGTAAGACTGAGTGCAAAGTGGGCACCACAGTTTAGATCAGCAGGCACAGACAGAGAAGTGCTGATGAAGCAAAAACGTTTAGGAGCTCGTTCTGGAAATGGAAGTATGATTCTTTTGAGTGAAGAACATTATTATTATTAGCACATAAACTTCATTACGTTAATGATTGTTAACAGGGTTTGTTAAGAAGGCACCAAGTCTAGCAGATCTTATTGCAGTAATTAAGTAGGTCATTAGAAGTGTTTTTTTTTCCCATAGAATAGCATTCCATGAGAGGAAGGGAGTAGTGCTGGGTGCTGCCCTGTGGATGTCCATCAGCAGGAGCACGGGTGTAAATCCCTGTGTGCAGATGGAGCTGCTGCTCCTTAGCGAGGGGCATGAGATTCTGAAGGGAAGAGGAGAGTTTGGAAGCTCCTCAGAAGAGTGCTCCTTCCTCTTCTTTTAACCTGAAATAAACTGTCTTACTTAGATCAAAGTGCACAGGTTCTGTGAGCAGGGCATTGATGCACACTGCTGAGATGTGACATAATTACCCGTCAGACCTTGTATCAAATACCAATTAGGGTAATGAATGGACTGCTCATCTCCTCGTGAGCAGAGCAGAGGGACAGGCGCTGAACAAACAGACAGCTGTTCAGCCCTGGCAGGGGGACAGCCACAAAGAAGAGTCTTGTTCTGGAGATAGGTGTGAATAAATCCAGGTAGCTATCAAACTCTTCCTCTTTCACAGATGTGGAAATACAAAGCGTGCTGGTGAAAGCGGATAGGACCCTGAGATAGAGGAGCTGTATGTCCGTAATGGTCAGACGTAGAAAGACACTGTAAAGCACCGGACTGCCAGCCAAGGAGGTCCAGAGATGCTTTAAAAAATAAAACCAAGTGAAACTCCTCTTACCTTCATTCTTTCCTCCCTTTGCACGGTGAATTGCTCAGTGTAACTGCTGTAGGCCAGCGTGGCACGATGCTGTGTCCACAGACTTGTTCGAGAGCTGCATTGTGACACGCTCATGCTATGTGCCATCGTGCTGCACATGGGGCTCCTCCATGCTGGTGGGTCAGCAGCAGGTGCCACATTCTAACTTCTACCTCCTTAGCAGCTAGCATCGGTGTTTCCATTACATCTAGATTAATATCGATATGTTAATATATCTTTCCTGGACTATTGCTCATTTATTATTATTTGGAGGGAGGTAACTCGTGCTTCATTGTATGCACAAGCCCTGGATTCGTTAATAACGGCCATAAGGGTGATAGATGAGCATCTGATTTATTGGAATGTCATTTGTTCCTTCAAGGGGATGGGCTGGGGGGCTGGCTGTGCCCTTGGACTGTGGTCCAGGACTTGTTTTTAGTTGCTTATGTACTACAACAAAGCAGAGAGGCAAGCAGACCAAACGTCTGCTACCCCTCTTGTTGGCTTGGACTTCCAGCCCTGTTGGAAGTGTCTGAATGGCTTATTTAAATGAGGAATTGTCAGTTCTTCTGTCTCGCTTTATGCAGCTTTGCTTCTGTCCTTCCTGAGCGTGAAACCACAAAGTAGAAAGAATAACTGGATGCTCTGGGTGGTATCTAATTAGGCTTTGAGTTTGTATCAGGACCTAATAGTGCCTGCTACCAGGGTGTGAACGAGGCCGGTAACAGTGGAGCCCTTTAGCTTTAGGAGATGGCATCATGTGTGGAGCTTCCTTAGGGATTCAAGAGGAATTATTTGATGTGAAGATGCCTCCCTTAGGTCTTTTCAGACAGCACCTATAAGCAGGGCTTGCATCCATCCTGCACGCTGCTTAAATCTGGTGTTCACTTTACTTGCACTGCTCGTGCCTCATCCGAGCTTTGCCTCGGGGCTGACAGCAGCAGTGTGGTCTGGTGTATCTCTAGGCAGCGTGTGTAGTGGGAATGCTGAGAAACGTGTCTGTGGCAGAAGCTGCGATGAATTCTGATGCTTTTATTATTGGCGAGCGACTCTGTTTTTGTAAGGCTTTGGCAGCCTGTATTGTTGGCATTGGAAGACACGGAGCTCATTGCAGTCTTTGCAGAAAGGAAAGTGTGAGGAGTGCACCTGGCAGCAGTCGGTGGGTTAACATGGCAACACCATCCATTCAGCCATCCTTCTCCTATTTATCATTTAAGATGTATGTGTATTACATGCATATGTATGTGTAAATTCATAACTGCATATTTGTATGAACACCTCTTCCTCCTGCTCGGTACTGGGCCCACGTGTGCATCTCAGAGCTGCCCTCGTGTCAGGTCAGTACGTGCTGCCCCAGCACACAGCAGGGCTGCAAGCAGAAGGGCTTTCTGACATTAGGGCCCAAATTTGAGCAGTGACTGTAGGAAACTTATGTTAAAGAAAGGACAGAATTACAGAACTAGCTTAGCTTCACAGTGCTGCAGACAGTCTCTGTGGATCTGAAGCATTTCAGTTTCCTCAGCTGCCTCTGGCAGCAAAGCATTCCTTTGAGTATTGAAAGGCCTAAAAATGAATTTGTTTTGGACTTGCTATCGTCTCCTGAAACTAACATACAGGAGGGATGTGTATTGAGCTTTGATGTTTACTGAGGTTTAACCCATCATTTGTGAGCTCACTGACTGTGATTATGGGTGTCACCGGTACGTACGAACCGCTGTGTTCATGGAGCTGGCAAAAAGCTGCTAATGAGAGACTGGCACTCACTCTTGTGAAAGGGAATATGGCAATTTTTGATTTGTATCGAAGATTTCTGTCATAATACAGTATTTTGATTCAGTTTCTCATAGAAACGTTTAGGCATCGTGTTGAGGGACAAGAGAAGCTCCATAAGGAGGTGGGCTGCTGTGTGTTTCAACTCATGCATCACTGCAGGTGGAGTAATTCATGGTCAGCAGCGTGCACTCGCTGCCTGTCCCTTCTTTTTAGCACGTGTGGGAGGGCTGATCAGGGAATTCCCAGTTAGTTTTGTGATAAAGCTTCACAGTGCTCTTGCTGTCCTGAGCTTTATCTCGATGAGCCTTAGCCAACAGCAGAAGCACGCAGAACCTTTTAATGAAAACTCACTTTTACAGGAGGGCATATAAATAACTGCTGCTGTTTGGAAGAGTTAGCAGAAGTTTTCAGGCTGAGATGAATGTGAGGTGCTGCTGCAGGGCACTGCCTGTGCACTGGTATTGCTGGCAGTGATTCCTGCTGCATCCTTGGTCACAGCATTACTGTTTGGAGCCCACAGCCCTCCCTGATGGGACCCTACACAATTTCAGGAGACACAGTTCTGCTGGTTTGCTCAAAGAGGCAGCAAGCTTCCTGTCACAGTGATGACTGTTCTAATAATACACTGACAGATATATTTTTTTCATGCCTATTTGCTTTAATGGAAAGCTTCTGATTTCTACAGAAGAAAACTGTCACTACGATGCTTTCTGCTAAACCCAGAGTACTTCAGAAAATCTACTCGTTCTGGGGTGTTGTCTTTCTGCCTCAGCAATGCCTTAGCGTGGCTGCCTGCTCCCAGCTGCACCCTCCTCAAGTATGGGCCCTTGGGAAGCAGGGAGCTGCTCCTGCAGGACTGCCAGCGCAGTCCTCAGCCTTCTCCAGCCAAAAAGAGGCAGAATTTGTGTTGAAAGTTGTCCTCTTGCTGTCTTGTGTTGCAGCTGTCATTTCCCGGAACCAAGAAGGACCCGGTGAGATGGGGAAGGCGGTGCTCATCCCTAAAGACGACCAGGAGAAGATGAAAGAGCTGTTTAAAATCAACCAGTTTAACCTTATGGCCAGTGACCTGATTGCTCTGAACAGGACTTTGCCGGATGTGAGGCTGGATGGGTGAGTGCTGCTGCAGGTAAATGGGGCTCTGGCTGCAGGCAAACCCACATTGTTGGGCTCTGGGGCAACACCACCAGTGCCAGGAGTTGTCCTGTGGGGCATGGCTACCCATAGGCTTTTCTGGGATAATAAAAGGAACCGTTCTCAGAATCCTTTGCACTTCCTCAGATCTGAAGGCTTTGAAACCTGTTTATTCATTTCAATCTGATAATTTCTAGCTATTACTTTTAAGCGATGCTCGAGGTTTGTGAGGTGATTTTGGGGCTGTGTAGTGGCCTGCTTTTTCACCAAGGGTTGCATTGCTTCTAATGGAATTTTTCTGAGCCTCTAGTGGCTGTCTGTTTGCCCGTGTTTTTGCAGTGCACAGATGTGTTTGTTTGCCATCATTTACACAGGGATGCTGTTGGGTCAAATAACGAGTTATGGACTTGAACAGCTCTGCAGTCTGGGCAGAGGGGCATGCAGTGTCACACATGTGACAATGGGAGAGGGTCATGAGGAGAGCTGCTGGCAGGTGATATAGGCAGTGAAGCCTCCCTCTACCCCCCCCATTTCTTGGGAAGCTGCTGCACAGAGGGGTGTTGTCCTGAAAGTGCTTCAGTGTGTGTGTGGGGGACTGCCTGAACTTGCATGCTGCTGGCAGGAACTTGTCAGATGGAGGGAGTTTTCTCCACCTGTATTTTTTTGGAAACCTAATGCCAATTGAATTTTATCTTTTTCAGTTTGATTTTTTTTTTTTGTCCTCTTCTCCCTCAGCCACAGAAACTGATAGCTGTGTGTTTGCACACCAGTGCTGACACCTTGCTGAGTGACTGCTGCTGGCTTCCCACCTTCTGGGATTCTCCAGCTCCTGGAGGGATGCTTGGAGGTGTGACCTCTCTGTATAACTCCCATCTCTTGGGGCAGTTCTGCCTGCCTGGCTGCGCAGCCACTTAAGCCAAAGCAATCTGATGCAGTTACAGACTGCAGCACTGAACACTGATGCCTGTTGCTGAGTTGCTGACATGCACACCTTACCTTCTTTTGACTAGACAGGCTAACAGCAGTATGCACAAACCTAGCTGCTGAAGGCACTGATGTGTTTTCAGTGTGATGGGAACTGAAAGATCGGAGGTTCTATGCAGCAGCAGCTGTCTGAGCTGGTGAATGAGCCTGTGAATAGCTCATCTGTCCTCAGGCTCCTGTGCTTGCAACCGGGCATGCACCAGCTGTGCTGCCCTCCTCTGCATCTCCCAGCTCTGCCTTACAACAGTTCTGTGTGCTGGGGCAGGAGGTCCTGCCTGCTCTCGGAGCTCCTCGAGGTGGGCTCAGCAATGGGTTGGTGCCCCTGAGCATTTGCAGGTTTAGGAGAACTGTGAACAGAGCTGTATATCTCCAAAAGCCCCAGATACTTCCCCTCACTTTACAGTGCAACATTTTGAGGATGACTTTGCATCCTAGCCCTACAGTTGCTGCAGTTTGTGAGAAATGCTAGTGTAGGAAAACGTGGGTGGATCTAAATGTAGACAAGTTGTCAGGGTGTCTGCACTGTGCTGTTACTTCTGCTTTTTAAGCTGAATTGTCACATAGCTGAAATCTTATAATCCTTTAGGTTCCCATAACATTTAAAATCAAATAAATGCTTCTCCCTTCCTCCTTGGATTTTATTTGTAAGTGTCTGTGAAGAATAGAAGGGCTCCTTAAAAACCAGACCTAATTCACAAGGAACACGACTGATCTCTGGAGGTCCCTTCCAACCCCTACAGTTCTGTGATTGTGTGATTCTGGGACTGATGCTTCTCCAGTGAGTGACCATTTGTAATCTGGTGCTGCTCATTTTCCGTAGAGCAGCACCTGATGTTATTGCCAGGGTGGGTGCATTCTGTGCGGTGAAGGCACCAGGAAGGCTTTGCTGCTTACTGCTTCTTTGGTCCTTGTTGCCTGCACATCCCTGTGCAGTAAGGAGGGAATTAAGGGGCTGCTTGGGCTGCTTCAAAAGCTCAGTCCTCTCCCTGAGAGTGATAGTTGAAAAGAAAAGGAATAATAAGTAAGTGTTCATCTTGGTGAATGACTGTGTTCGATCTAAGGGAGATGAGCTATCTAGTGCTGAGACAAATTGCCTACGTGCATCTCTTTTGTGAGGAAAACTTTCATACTCTATCTGCATTGGGAAGACAATAAGTATTTTGGGATTTCAAAAAAAATAAAAACCTCTTTGTGTTTTCCCCTTCTGACAGATGCTTTCATTACATGTTCTGTCCTTAAGGAGGATTCCATTGTTCTGAACGCCGATCTATAACACTTAGCTCTTAGAGAAGAGTACAGTTTTATGGCTAATGCATTCAGTGTGTGACAGTAAGACCTGCTTGTATTGCTGGAGGCGTGCTCCAGATGTGCTGGGTGGCTGACACCGACCCAGACCTTGTGTGTTATAAATGCAAACTTTTCTTTCAGCGTTAGGGAGTTTTGGGGCAGGACTCGCTCTGCTGCCGGTGCTGATGACCTCTGTGTCTCAGTTCCCAGTGCACTGAGGAATCTCAGCCTGAGTTGTGTTGCTCGTGGCCAGCCTGAAGATCAATGTCAGGTCTAATTTGAAGTGGCTGTTGATAGAACTTCACAAACAGTTGAATTCAACACGAAAAATGTCAGAAACCCTTCTGCACATTATCCTTGTCAGCTCGGATCTGGCTGGCCTTGTTGCCCACATCTTATAGATACCTGGGAGTATTAAGAGGCTCACCCCATCAGTGCCACTTGACTTCTGATGAGGGCAAGAGAATCCCTTATTAAATAGGAGGAAGTAGTCATGATAAGCAGTGAGCGTGCTTCCTTGGGACTGAAGGTGCTCAGCTGCTGCTGTGGCACTTATTGCAGTGCCGTGGTCACTTGGTGCTGGGTGGCTGGGTTAGTCTGGACCTCTGGTGGCAGTGTGAACTGCTGGAACTCAAATCTGGTGTTTCTCAGTGGGAGATGTGAGTGAGAACAGGTATCTCACGGACACTGCATGTCTAGAAGGGCTCTTAAAAAGAGCGTGGTGCAAAAAGTGAGAAACAGAAGCAGTGCTTTCTTTATCATCTTGCTTAGCCTTGCATTTTTCTGAACTGTGGCTCTGGCTTGAGCACAGTGCTGTGGTTTTGTGCTGCCTTCTTCCAGTTCAAAGCCTTTGCTGTTCTATGGCTCTGTGTGCTCAGAGCAGGGAATTAACTGTGGCTGAAGCAGGAGCAGCCATCGCTGCCTGCAGAAGTCCTTCAGTGCCTCCAGCCCTGTGCCTCAGCAAGGAGCCTTAGTGGGATTTTTGGTGTTTGTTCATCCTCCATTTTAACCCTGCTAAGGAAGAGCAAATTGCTCTGATTTCTGAGCTCTTCCAGGAGTGCTCAAGCTGCTGGAGTGCATCTCACAGGTGGGCTTTGGGCTGCTCCTAGAGCCCCAGCCAAGAGCAGAGCTTTGCTTTGTTTGGCTTTGCACTGCTACAGCTTAGTGGAAAATGCCTCTCCTCCAATTACTTTGTCACGATGACAGTCAGTTATTTGACAGAGAGTGAGCAATGCAGAGATAAGGATGTACATATGTGCCAAGTGAAGCCTGCTCTGTGTGACAGAACACAGGCACTAGGGGAGGCAGTTCAGGTCAGGCACCAGCAGCAAAGCACCACGTGCAGGAGGAGGAGAAAGTGTGAGTGCTCAGCAGGGCTGCGTTTGTGCAGCAGGGTCAAATCCAAGTGGCTTACTGTTGTTCCTCTGGAAATTGAGGAAACTTCTATGTACTGAAGGAGCAGAAGTGCTGCTAGAGAGGAGGGAAGGCATGCTGTGCTTGACTAAGTGCTTGTGGCTGCTGGCCAGCTCTTGATGCTCACTGGTGGACAGGAGCAGGGCCGTGCCCCATGTGCTGCCTCTTGGCCGCGTGGGGATGGCTGTCCTGGCTTCCGTCTGCCTTCGTGGAGCATATGCTTCCTTAATAACTGCTTCATGATGTAACAGCATCGCTTACAGTGCCATCAGTTATGTCCATAAAAGGGGTTGCTGCAGGACCAGAGCAGCAGACATCCCATACTAAGTGCAGCCAGAACTGCAGCCTCATCCCAGTGGGCATCTGGCCATAAGGGGGCTGTGCCCATCTAGTAAGGGCAGGTGAGATATTCAGCCACATCTCGGTGGGCATCTGTCCCACCCTGCTCATTCCTGTGCTCTGATGCTGCTTTAGGCAGGAGGAGAGAATTCCCCTTATACAGAGCATCACCATCAGGGTATGTCCATTGCAGGCAAGTTGGGATGGACGCAGAGGTCGGTGGGAAGGATTTGCTTGTGTCTTGTTTCCTGTACTGCAGGTGTGAGCAAGAGATTTGGGGATCCAAAGTTAACACTTGCTAAAATATTTTGATGAGTACGTTTAAAGAGTAGTGGAAGGTTGAGGTTAGCCTAGTGAGTATGAGGTGGAGAAGATTAAAGTAACGCTGGAAATGGAGCAAAACTAATGATGAAAAGCAGTCTGGAAAAGCCTTGTCTGATGAGTTGTGAGCTCCATTAGAGGTCTGTCCTGAATTAAGCTGCACGCTGGACAATAACTGCTGTTGCGTTCAGGTTTGTGGGAGCATTGATGCTTTGAGTTAAGGTGAAAATCCCTTGAGCTGTGTGCTGGGAGGCTCAGGCTGGCAGATCTGCGCTGTTGACCAGGGGCTCTTTGCTTTTAATAGTGCTGTGTTGTGTTACTGCAGCCTTCCTCAAACATGATGATAACTATGAGCATTTAGTAAACAACTTTGCGAGTGATTTTTAAAGTCTCAAAGCAGAGTTTGGAGGTGGAAAGGCCCTGAGGAGTGTTTGATATTCAGGGCTATACCTGAAGCTTTGTGAACACTGATAGCTGGAGGGATGAGTGAAGGGCTGCTCTTACCAAGTGCAAACCTGCTTGTACTCCGTAATGAAAAAGCCAGGAAACAATTTTCATGCATCTTCACATCCTTCATCTGCTGGATATAAAAATTGATCAGCGCCAGAACGTATTGATACAATAAAATCCAGCGAGTCAGCACGGCTGCAGTCCTGGCACTCTAAGCGAAATAAATTTCTTTTCAATTATTTTCTATTTACCTTTCGTTTGCATAAATTTCAGTTTTAAAATGGGCGGGTGCGACTCGAGTGAATTTATTGAAGCAGAGTTCAGGTGGGTGCGAGTTGAAGTGCTGCAGCAGGATGGAGCAGGTGGCACTGCCTCGTTCCTCCTGCATCCCCTGCACCTCCTGCACAGCTGTGGTTTGCAGTGGGAAGAGGTGACAGATCGGGCCTAAACCAGATCTGCTGTTCTAGGAAGCTGCTCCAACAGGCTGTTCTCCCACTCATAATGTTGTACCGTGCATTTTCTGTCTTGATATCTCTTTCCTGAGAGCCTCAACGTAATTCTGGAAGGGAAAAATCGCAGCACAGACCTTCACGTTTGTGTAATTTGCACACAGCCTACGGGGAGGATGGTAAATAGTCTCACTGTTTCCATGTTACTGATCTTGGAAAATGTGTTTTTTCCTGCATTTAAACAGCTGTATTTACTTCATGTGTATTCATAAAGTAACATCTGATGAGCGCAGAAGGAAAGCCAGTGTTGTTGGGGGAGTCTTGCCAGCATCGGTGCGTGTTAACAATCAGTGTGCATTGTAAGGAGTGTCAGGGTGGCAGAGCAGTGCTCCTCGTGTCTGATGGCTGTGTGAGCAGTGGATGGCGTCCTTTTATCTCTCCTTCAGCAAGCTGTGTGTTCCTGAAGCAGAAAAAGTGCAGTGTGAGTCAGTGTGGTGACTGCAGTGAGGGAAAGTGGAAGGTTTCATCTTCCACGAGTTTATGAATGCCTCCAGGTAAGCAGTGCTGAGAGTGGAGGTTAAACACCCGCTGCATGGTTGTAGCAGTACTGGCATGTCTTGTTTAGCTTCTAGAGCTGGGTGCTGGACCCAGGGAGCAGCACGTTGCCACAGTGGGAGATACGTGAGCAGCTTGCAAGTGTTAAGTAGCCAGCAGGTCAATGAGCCCATGGAGTTACTGAATTCAAGTAGTGAACGATCTCACCATGGGATGTATGCTTGTAGACTGAGGTCATGTCAGCAGCTGGTGCAGGAATCACCTCTGTTACATTCATCAATTAGCAAGCACTAATGACTTTGTGTCTGTGCTGTGATCTTTGAGGTCCCTTCCAACCCAACCATTCCATGTGCCTGTGAATATTCTGTAAGAAGTAAAACATAATGCAACATGAACTGTATCTATCCCTTGAGCTCAGAAAGTGTATGAAAACGTTAGTCATAGCTTGTACACAAATACAGATGACCTCCAGTTTTCTTTTAGTTCACAGTGTTAGGTGACACCTTGCTCTCAGCCTCTCCTTTGCACAGCTAACTCTCCACTTGTGCAGGTGTGTACCCAGAAACTCACAGAAAGCTGAAGAAAGTTGAGTTTCTTGTAGAGCTGCTCCTCTGGGAGCACCTTTCTGATTTTGATGACTGTGTACTGTGGTGTGGATGTCAGTGTGGGGCCCAGTTTGCCACCCGGAGTAGACTGAATGCTCCTCTGGGTGGGCTGAGCACTGCTGTAATCTACTGAAATATGGATTTAATACCATAATATAGACAAAGTACATGCATTTACATTTTCTACTGAAATCTAATGACCCAAATTAAGCATAGTGAATAGATTTAACTTAGTTTCTGATGAGTGGACCAGGTATCAACAAATCCCAGTTCATCACTTGATGTACCTGAGAAGCTATACGCAGCCAAGCAGCAGGATGAAGTCATTCGTAAACTGAATAATCCTCCCCCAGAGGGTTTATCCCAGCCTGGAAGTCTCTGGGGTGCTAAGAGGGGGGATGAACCAGCAAGGCCCGTCACTGTGAGTGGAGCCAGGGCTGTCAGAGAAAGAGGGCTTCACACTTCATGGGTCCCTTCCAACTCAGGAGATTCTGTGATCAAAGTTAGTGTCAAGCTGCAAACAGGGAAATCCCTGCCCCTTTGTGTCCTGTCCCGCTCCACTGCAGTGAACAAGGACTCCACAGCTAGGTCAGGTTGCCCGGGGCCTGATCCAGCCTCGTTTTGCAAGTCCCCAGGAATGGGGCATCCACCATATCCCTAGGCAACCTGTTCCAGTGCACCTCCAGCACTGTAAAAGACTTCTTCCTGATATCTGACCTGAATCTGCTGTTTTTCAGCTTGAAGCAGTTTCCCCTTGTTCTATCACAACAGACCCCGATAACAAGTAATGAACTTGTTCTGTACGAACTCTGAATCATAATTGATGTCCAGATGTAATAAGATTGCTGAAGTTGCAGAGGTGGGGTGGTGACCAGCAGACTTGAGTGTTCCCCATCAAAACGATGTCAAGACCATTGCATGGCTCTGTGTGTGCATGTGTTTGTGTCTGTGTTCATATACACATGTATGGTTTCTGTTAACACCATACTCTCTGCAGTCAGATCTGGTGCCAATTCCTTCAGGCCTTCCTGTTGGTAGAGCTCACGAGGGATTAACTTCTTTCATTTTCTATCATTTTTGCCAGCTGCAAGACAAAAGTGTACCCCGACGAGCTCCCGAACACCAGCGTGGTCATCGTGTTCCACAACGAGGCCTGGAGCACCCTGCTGCGCACCGTGCACAGCGTGCTCGCCCGCTCGCCGCGCCGCCTGCTCGCCGAGATCATCCTGGTGGACGACGCCAGCGAGAGGGGTGGGTGCTGCTGGATGTGTGTCACTGCGTGCTGCTGCAGGAGGAGGGATCCCTTCCCCTGCCTCTCTTGCTTCGTTCCCAAGATCGTATTCCATAAATGGAATGGATGGAATGATGAGCAGTAGATGCAACATCCAGTTGCACCCAGGAGGGTGCAAGCCAAGCTGTCCTTTATTTCTGCTCCATGTAGCACCAGTTTCACTCCATCTACTCTCCTGGTTTTCCCTGCTTCAGAGAACAGATAGGCTTGTTACTTCTCTGCGCCCAAATGCAGAGGGTGATCTTAGCCTGAGTGGCTGCAGTTTTTCTAAGAGCAACACATTTAGTGGTCCTAGAGGGCTCAAATGGTGCAGTTTATAAAAGTGGCTGTATTTGTATTAAGCCAACCTTAAGGATCACAGAACCACAGAATGGTTGGGTTGCAAGGGACCTTAAAGATCATAGAGCCACAGAGGGATTAGAAGAGATCTTAAGGGCCATAGAACCATGGAATGGTTGGGTTGGGTTGGGTTGGGTTGGGTTGGGTTGGGTTGGAAGGGTCCTCACCAGGCTGCCCATGGGCCCATCTGTGGCCTGGAGCACCTCCATGGTTGGGACACCTACAGCTCTGGGCAGCAGTGCCAGGACTCCGGCACCCTTGAGTAATTATTCTCCATTTATTTTTTCCCCGCTGCCTTTGGCAGAATTTCTGAAGGCTTCCTTGGAGAACTACGTGAGGAAGCTGGAGGTCCCGGTGAAGATCCTCCGGATGGAGCAGCGGTCAGGGCTGATCCGAGCGCGGTTGCGGGGGGCAGCAGCTGCCCGGGGGCAGGTGATCACCTTCCTGGATGCGCACTGCGAGTGCACCCGTGGCTGGCTGGAGCCACTGCTGGCAAGGATCCGGGAGGACAGGTGAGAGGGTGATGGGGACAGCAGATGCTTGCAGCGTCAGCCACAGCTCCGGGCCGTCCCTTGAGCACTGTGCTCCTAAAGCAGTAAAAACGCAAACCGTTCCTCGGTCTGAAAAGATTTGTTTAGATGGAAGATACAGGGTTCTGTAAAATTTAGGTTTAAAATGCCAAACCTCAGAACTATAGGGGTTGGAAGGGACCTACGGAGGCCCCCCCCCCACAGCAGTTCCCAACAGCAGCTGCACACAAAGCATCCAGGCAGGTAGGAATATCTCCAGAGAAGGAGACTCCTCCACCTCCCTGGGCAGCTGTGCCAGGGCTCTGCCACCCTCTAGGTGAAGAAGTTTTTCTTGGTGTTCATATGGAACTTGCTGGGTTCCAGTTTGCCCCTTGTCCTGTCACAGGGCACCGCCATACAGAGTTTTCCTGCAGAGGAGCTGCAGGATAAAACCAGTGGGGAACTCAAACAACTGTTTTGTTTTCAACTGCCTGTTTTTTTTTCTTACAGGAAGACTGTTGTGTGCCCGATCATTGATGTCATCAGTGATGACACGTTTGAGTACATGGCTGGGTCAGACATGACTTACGGAGGGTTCAACTGGAAGCTGAACTTCCGCTGGTACCCCGTGCCCCAGAGGGAGATGGACAGGAGGAAGGGGGACAGGACCCTGCCTGTAAGGTAAGGGGGGGAAACGGAGTACCGCGGTGTTTGGCTTTGCTGTAGGTAGATAATGATAGTTAATACTGAACATTTTGCTGCAGGTTCAGAGAATACACGTCAGATAGCTGTGGCAGAGGGCACCAACATCTGCCTTGTCCCTAATGCTGCAGCGTAGTTATCAGAGCTGAGAAAACTCCATCAAGGTTTTTTCTAAGTAATGAGCTTCCTTCTGTGTTTGTTACCTGCAAGTAGCCTTGTTGAACTTGTGTTTGCAGACGTTACCGTTCTCATAATTTAAAGCAGATATTAGAACATATTTCTGAAATGCAAAACTTTGGCCATTTAATCCAAGCATTTGGTACTGGTGATTGGCACTTCTTAAAATGCATACTCATTGCCTATAAAATTACAGCTATGACAGTGCACACCAAGTCAGAACTCACCTAAGAGTTATGCCCTGAGTTCCCCTGAGCCTTCCTGACCTCCTCCTTCTCACTGCTAAAGCCAAGGTCTGTACCAAAACCTCGAGGAAAGATTCTAAATGAAGTTGAAACCAAGCAGATTGAATACATTGCTTGCTGTGAGTTATTTGCTCAGCTCTAATAGCTTCTGTCATCTTCATGAAAACTGAAAGGGAAACTGGAAAAAAAGGGGAAAAAAAGCACTTTCACAAGTGGATGTAATGGTTTCAGAGCTGTCTAAGAGATGTGATGAAGGGGGAAGATTCTAGTCCTGCAGGGCCCTGACTGTGGGTGGCAGGCAGATAAGGAGGGAGTCAGCTCAGGGGATGGCAGTTTGACAGAGTTTGCAGGAGCCACCTTGCTCTCCAGTTCTTAACACACGCTTCAGGTTTAGCTGGGTAAAGTTCATAGTGTTAATTGTCATTACGAGCTGTACGGCCTCACGCTGTGCTGGCTGCTCCCCCTGGCACCCTTGGCTTTGCTCTGGCTCTCCTACGCTGATCAGAAAGCTTTGAAAGATGGGCAGATCCAAGTTCTTATTTCCTTATCTTGAAAGGAAGCAGTACTTAAAGTTAATCCAGAATCATGTGTGTAACTGATTGCTAGGTTATTAAAGCAAAGCAGCTTTTCATCTTTTCCCTGCTGGCTTGTAGCTGGTGATTGCCTAGTGTTTTGGGAGCTCTCCAGGTGAGGGTGGGTGTTAGTAAAGGGTCATAGGTTAATGAACAATGTAGCATGTCCTCTAATTATCCCTGTAACACATACTTGAGAGGGTGGCAGCGGCTCCAGGGTGGTGTAATTGTGCTGCCTGGGATGCAAGCTGTTAGCTTTTAGGCTCAGGTGCCCTCCCTGAGCACACAGGGGAGAATGTTTGGTCGAAAGTAAGCTGTGAGACCCCTCCTGGAAACACTGGCAGCTTGTGGATGCTGAGGAGCGGTGCGGCAGTCTATGAGAAATGACTTCTAATAAGCTGTCCCCTGCTGTCAGTGCTGGCCACTACCTGGAAACACTCCTAACGCAATCTGAGAGATTGTGGCAGTCAGTCAGTCTTGAGGTGTCAGAATCACAGAAGTGAGCTCTGCATCCAGTGACAAAAAGTGGAATGTTTCGACTGAGTTCAGAAGGGTTCTGGCCAAGGCTGCTGTCTGCTCTGAAGGTGAGAGGCCAAAAATAAGCAAAAGCCAAACCCACACCAACCATTTGGGAGCAAGCTGATGGCTTCATTTTTTCTACGTTGCTTTCCCCATTCTATAGCATCATTTCAATCTCATGAGGATTGGATATGTGTGCATTCATATTTTTTCCTTTGCAATCGATGGAATAAGTGCAGAATACATAAAGATCGATGACTTATGTGCTTGTATGTGTAATATAATCACTGCACTCAAATCCTGCATTTTATTACACTAATAAAGCCACGTAATCAGAAAAAGTGTTTTACTCAAATTTTTGCCTGTCATAATAACAATGATAAATTCCTACCTTGACTTTTTAGGTTTAATACTGTAATGGAGATTAGATATTATCAACGTGTGAGTGCAGTGAAGCCCTGGCACTGCCCAGAGGTGTGGTGCCCCATCCCTGGAGCTGCCCCAGGCCATGGATGGGCCATGGGCAACCTGAGCTGGGGGGCACCCCGTGGTGGGTGTGGGGCTGGGGGCTGTGAGGTCCCTTCCAGCACAACCGTGCTGTGATTCTTTTATTTTATTTAAAAAATACATTGTTTGTGTATATATTATTACTGTATAGCCATTTTTCTTAATGGAAAGATGAGAGCAGCTCACTGCTAAGAGGTCATGGGTTGGTGTGACCAGGGTTCAGCCATCACTGTGATTATTAATCCCAAGGGGGAGTTAAGCACAGACCACGCGTTGTCCTCAGGAGGAGGGACCTGATCCTTTTGAGTCAATGGGTGTGGAGCACGGCTTGTTCATTTGCTTAAGGAATTAAAGAAACTTAAATTCACAAACGAGGTATTTCAGCCCAGTGAAATACCCATCCTTGCTGGAATCTCAGGAACTGATGGGAAAAGGTTAATTAATGCAGTGACTGATACTAAAACCCTTCATCTCCCTGTCACGCAGTACAGCTGTGAAAGCACTTTCTTAATGGAATCTATTAGAAAAGTTGGATTGTTTGTCATGTTTCTAGCAAACAGAACAGTGAGAATTCATGGGTGCCTCTCATAGTGGTGAGCAACACCTTGCCTTGGACACGATGGGTTGTGATATGATGGCTGCTGGAATGTACAGTTCCTTTGCTGGCCGTCACACCTCAGCCCCTAGCACTTTTCCCCTTGCTTTCTTCTTGTGATGCTTCAGCACAGCTCTATTGCTCATTGCTGTTTTGATGTAGCTCAAAGACTTTGTCATGTTCCTGTTCTCTAAATGCTGTCACTTCTGCTGTCGCTGGAGTGACACCTGCTCTGTGCACTTGGTACATGGCTACAGACAGAGCACGTCACTTGAAGTGCAAAGCCTCCTGTTCCACAGGGTTCCCTGGAAGCAGAATCCATGTGGCTGCACAGGTGGAGCAGAGAGCACTGGAGCAGGGTTCTGGGCAGTGCAGCTCGGTCACAGGTTTCTCAGGTTTAGTGGTAAATGCTCGTGGAGTGCTAAATCCAGTGGTCTCAATCAGTCTCACATTGGTGTGCTCTTCTTTCCCCAGTGCAAAGCCCTCAGCAGTACTCACACATCCCGTGTCTCCAGGCATGCTCAGTGCTCCTTCTGTGATTTGCCAGTGGTGATACAGCACTGTGCTGAGGTCAGCATGCAACCTTCTTGTCTGCTGGGTCCAAACCAGAAAGCACTTCTCACTGCACTCCGCTGTGGATATTGCCCTATTTGCCCTCAGTTGTTTTTTGAAGAGAGGACAGATGAGGCTTGTACTTAAATACATGTATATAGTTCCAGAAAATCTCGATTAAATGAGTTAGGGAGAGGCAAAATCCAAGGTGCACAAGGAGCTCATTTTGTTTGTCCTCTTACAGCTCTGGCTGGTGCTGTAGGTGCTGGGGTGAGTGCTTTGGGCAGCAGCAGGCTGAGGTCTTTGCCTTGGGCAGGCAGTGTGGGCTGGTGCTGGGCTGAGCAGTGTGAGGAGCTGGTGCTGGGGGCCCTGGGCTGCAGCAGAGCAGGGCTTACACATCTGTGTGCTCTGCTCTTCCCTATGGGAAGGCAGAGGGGTGAGCACAGGAACGGGAATCCTACTTGCTGCTCACAGTCATGGAAAGGAAAAGCAGGCCTGTCTCCAAAATGAAATGAGAATGTGGGTTGGGATGATGGCTGGCATTAATCACAGTACTGCATTGCCAGTGTGACTGCAGGTGGGCAAAATAGAACTAATAAGCACAGAGCTGAGAGAAGCTGCAGGAACGCTCCCTCTCGCTGAAATTCCTGTTTCAGCTGTTTTTATGAGAGCTGTGATTATGCAGTGTTCAGTTTACTTAGTGAGGAAGAGCTCTGCCTGCTGCACCTGGCTTGCTTCACACTGTGTGGTGTGTGATGGTTCCTGTGCTCTTACAGCCCGAAACTCGGTGCTTCCAGTTAGTGAGCAGCAGGGAAACGCTGTTTTGTCTTTCATCAGCTTTTGCCTGCAGCATTTCAGAAGAATCCTGACCTTGATGTCTGATCACATCGTTGGACAATCCCTCAGCGCCGTGCCTGCAAGAATGGGGCATTTCATAGCACTCAGGCAAAGGGAGGATGAGGAAGGGCAGGGGCTGGCTTTGCTCTGCTTTGGGCAGTGGCACTTCCCACCTGGCTCAGGGCAGTTACCTGCAGCTGGGACAGCAGCTCGCGCAGCACTGGGCACGTGCTTGCTCTGAGTGTACGTGGATTGCTTGGCCAGTTTTCAGGTGTGTGAGTAAACCAAGTGCTGGCACAATTCTGTTATCACTTTCAGTAATTCTCCGTAGATTTATGGACTTCTAATCCGTGATAGAAATTTGAATCTATGAGGAAACCAAGTGCTGACTCTGCTTTTGGTTTCATTTTAAGTAAGTTTTGCATGCTAAGTACTTCGTTTTGTACACTAAGTAACCAACTGGAGCAATTTCTTTCAGCTCTCTGGTTTCACAGTGGTAGCACCCAAGCCCTGGGGCCTGGCAGGGTCAGTCTGGGGCCTGCAGAGGCAGGAGTTGAGCTTAGCTGGAGGCACAGGGAGAAAATAGAAAGAAAATGTTGGTGAGCTAGCGGCTGCAGGCTGCCCTTGCTCACATAGCAACTGACTGCACACAGCTTCTCAGTTCTATTCAGTTAATTTTCCTGAATTGCACGTGAACCATTCTTTTTGAATCTTGGATTGATGGCAGCGTTTGCACAAGAGTGCCACCAAGCACATGAAGTGTGGGAGCTGCACTTTAGATGGGCAGAGGTGCAGGTGCTGGCATGTCACAGTGTCACAGAATCGTTAAGGTTGGAAAAGATTTCTAGGATCCACACCCTCTCAATGCCCACATCCCTCAGTCCACATCCCTACAGCTCTGCCACACCCCCAGGGACAGTGACCCCCCCCCCCACTCCATGGGCAGTCTGTGCTGGTGTCCAACCGTTTATTGGAGCAGAAATTGTTCTTCATACCTCACCTAACCCTCCCCTGGTGCAGTGTGAGCCCATCACCTCTTGTCCTATTGCTGTCACCTGGAAGCAGAAGCTTCCCCACCCCCTCCAGTCCAGCCTCCTGTCGGGTGTTGTGGGGAGTGATGAGGTCTCCCCTGAACCTCCTCATCTGCACACTGACCCATGCCGTTCCCTCAGCCCCTGCCCGCAGGACCACACTCAGACCCTGCAGGGGTTTGCTGCCTTTCTCTGGACATGCTGCAGCACCTCCATGTCATTCTGGTGACTGCGGGGATGCGGGGCAGCTTTACTCAAGGGGGTTGCACCCTGACAGGATTTGCCTGTTGTAAGGATCCCTAATCCTGTTAAGAAAGATTACTCCCGGTAATGTTATGCACATTCATTCTCCCTCTAAGGCAAAGCTGAGGCGGCACCGCAGGGTGGATTTAAGCCTCTGTTCTGGGTGCAGAGCCCCAGAACTCCATCCACTTCACCACTGCCATGCTGCTGAGCTGACGGAGGGGCCCTGCCCGCGGTGCACGCCGGGGATCCGCGTCGTGTCGTGTCGTATTGAAGTTGCTGTGCGTAGAATGTATGGATAGTCAGAATGTCTGAGGAGATGTGTGCTGTAGTATCACGCGGTAAATTCCACAGTGTCTTTCAAAAGGTATTTTTTCTTTTCTTTTTCCTCTTTTTTTTTTTTTTTTTCTGTTTGTTTTCAACTAGGACCCCTACTATGGCTGGTGGCCTATTTTCTATTGACAGAAACTACTTTGAAGAGATAGGATCTTACGATGCAGGAATGGATATCTGGGGTGGCGAGAATCTTGAAATGTCTTTTAGGGTAATTGCCGTTTTCCTTCATTTTCTGTCGACAAACACTTTTGCTGTTACGGTTCCTACGTTGCGGATAGGGCTGTTCTGTTTTAGCTGCCATGCAAGCTGCGGGTTAATTGCAATGCTGAAGCTTTTTGGGGGTGTCACAGTACAGCATTGGGTCCTCTTTACTGCATGAAATGCTTTGTAACTGTCCGCAAACTTTTACTTTGCACTTCTGAGATGATGTACGTTGGCATAATGTATTTCTGTATGAAAAAGCGAGGCTTGCTGTGGGACACGCAGATGCTGACTGACGTAAACAAGGTGTGAATGTGCCTAAAAAAGAAATCACGTCCATGTTTCTGAGAGCAGACGTTGCCTTTGGTGGTGTTTAAGCACTGCCTGCAGGATGGGGTTGGTGTGTTGTTTGGGATTGCACTTCAGGGGTAAGGGAAAAGGAAGAGCCCCGATGGAGTGGCCGCCCCGCACAGCTCCCTGTGCTCTGCGTGTCTGCAGGAGGGTTCCCGCTGGGCTCAGGGAGCATTGCTGGCTGGGAAAGCACACAGACAGGAGAGGGAACGTGTTTGCAGAGCTGGGAGGTTGTGTGGGGTTGGAGTGGAGGCCGGCAGTGCTGTGCCTGCCGGAGCACGCGTGGGTGTCCAACCTTCTGGGCCACATGTCAAATATTTAATGTAGTTAATGCGTACACATACCAAAACCTCTCTTTGTAATTAATTTCTTGTATCCTTTTTGTTATTAAAACAAACAAAATCCAACAAAAACCTAAAGGTGATGGAATGGAGATACTTGGCTAGAGCCTTTCTCTTTAAAGAAAGGCAGCCCAGTGCGGCAGGCAGGGCTTGATCTGTGAGGTACCACAGCCTGAGAAATGACAGTTAAAAAAGGAGCTTAAAAATCTGGTGTAGACTCTGTTGCATAGGGTTCCCTTCTTTCGGGATTAATCGATATTTCCTCTATTAGCAGAGCTGCAGCTTGTTGCTCAGCTGTCCTTCATGATCTGCTCTGCAGCACTTTGGAAGAAAATTAAGAGAAAAACCATACAAATATAATCCTGTCAGGAGTCACAGCTGAGGATAGGAAGTCTGCCAGAAAACATCACTTATTCTTGAATATTTGCCATAATTTTTTTTTTATTACATGGAATTCTTTAAACATTTTTCATTTTCCTTTCAATTTTGTGTTTTTTCCAGACCAGAGAACGCTCTGAAAACTCGATAGACAGAAAGGAGCTTTTCTGACTTAAGACAGTGTATTGAAAACAATCGGAATAAAAAGCATACATATACCAAAACAAGGCTAGAAGGAGCAAATGTGTGGTGCAAGGGGAATGGCGTGCACTTTGCTTTTGCTTGCTTGCGGATGTTAGAGGTGCAGAAGGGATGCAGCTGTGTGCTGTGCTGATGGGCCATCCTTGCTCTCTGAAGCTCTGACTGCTGTAGCAGTTCTTACAGTAAGGGAGCAAGGAGCAGGGCTGTGTGGTTGCTCACAGCCCAGGGCAGTGCCCTGCTTGCCATGCCATGGCCTATGCTGCATGTGTTGTGCAGCAGATGGGACAAGGAAGCAGCACCAGCCTGATGGTACAGGAGGGCTCTGCTTCTGATTGCAGAATTAGAGGGGTGGGAGTGTGTTCGGTGTGGTTTGGTAAGCAAGCTTAGCACGTTTGTTGGTTTGGAAGGCAGGGAGGATGTGACTCTGTAGGGCTGAAGGGGTTACCTTGTCTTTGGGAGTGCAGAGACATTGGAAGTGGGTTTTTGTGTGGTTGAGTGCTGTTGGGATGTGTAAAGCCCCAGGTAACTGGTGATGGGATGAGAGAGAATATGATGATGTAGCACAGCTTCAACCCATGGGTATACAAGCAGGAAGGTTTCATCTAATGCCACCATCAATGAACATGCATTTGGAGATGTATGCTGTAGAACAAATCCTTTGTGGAAGTAAATATGTCTAAAATGCTGTAAACAAAGTCATTAATGTACAAACAGCAAAACCAAATGCCTTAAATTGCTCCAGTTTCATTTTAATCTGGAGTCTGGAAAGCTGTCTGTCTCATTTGGAGTTAGTTTTGCACAAAAGGAGATGGCCTTACTCCGGGGTCAGTCATTTCCTTACAGTAACCAGGAGTGCAGAGCCATCAGCTAAGCTGCATGAGCGTTCTTTCTGCTCATTTTAGTGACTTATTTTTACCTGCGTACCAGTGATGATCATTAGCCTTCTACATCTGGGATTGGCTTTACGTGAGTGTGCAAAAATAACAGGAGGAGCAAAGAATCTCCAAGTTGGGCTGTGCAGGAACAGGATGGAGTGTGATGCGCTCCTTTTGTGCAGTAATGGGAGTGACTGCCAGGAGCCCCAGATCAAGAGGTAGCATTAAACAATGAATGCCTGTATTTAAAAGGAGATAAATTATGTCAGCAAATAGGAGCTTGCAGTGGAGAGTAGTTAACTGTATCCCGTTGTGTGTCGTGTCTGTACCAAGTGGATGTGATCCTGCAAGCTCTGGCCAGTGTGAGCTTGGGGGAAGGAGTCGTTTTAGCAGTGGGTATTCCTGAAAGTTGGGAGGTTGTTTTCTTTTGGTAATGTTGGAAAACTGAGAGCCCTTTTTCTTCTGAGCAGTGTGCAGGTCTGTCTTCATTCCTATGACAACTGCAGTAGCTAGCAGGTTGCAACAAGGGCAGCCAGAAAGACACTTAAAAATATATACAGAATGCACATTTTAAAGTGTTAGAGTGGGAGGAATCTCCTGCCAGGAAGGGAGGTCGGGGCAAAGCTGTGAGAGCACTGATCCCAGTGCTGACAGAGGCCCCCAGAACTGTTTGTGCTCAGTGCTGTCCTGTGTTGGGGGGTGGCTGCCGTGTTGCTGTGTGAATGCATCAGCAGCACATGGTTTGGGTTTTATAAGTGTTCCCTTCTTGGCACACACTGACCCGAAGTTTCACCTGAGCTGACTGCTTGTCACTGAGCTGCAAAACACAAGATGTTAAACACTAGAATATTTTGATGTTGTCGTTGCTCATCCCAGCAGAGTACATCACTTAGCATACTAATGAAATTATATGAAAGGATCTAGCCCTAATTAAATAAAATCTGCATTAAGTTTCTATGGTAACTGTTATGTCTGTGTCGAGGAGCTCTAATTGCAAGGCTGTACCAGCATTCTTAAGACACCAAACAACTCTTAAGCCCTGCTTCTTATTAGGAGGGGAGGTATTGTGAGTTTTAGCCCTGCTCTCTGCTTAGCAAGAGACCAGAATGAGCCTGGGTAGCAAACTGGGCAGCTGGTGGTACCTCTGTCAGTGCCAAAACTTGTCAGTGAACCTTGGTGTAGGGGGAGCCTCCAGGAATTGCCGTTGTCAGAACATCCATGTCGGGTCACCCTGTAAGCATCCCTTGGCAATCCTCCTTTGTCCCCATGCACATCAGGACCTGCTGCCTGCATCATGCCTCTAGTTCTGCCCACTTGTTTCTGGAGCCCCTCGCAGTTCCTTCTCTAGTTCTTCCCAGCACCACAAGGGGCAGGAGGCTGCAGAGCACATTGCAGGTAGTGCTGATGTATGTCACACCAAGACTGCTGAGCTGCCACGAGAATGTTACCTCATTTACCAGCACGGTGCTAAGCCCAGGATTAAAGGATTGTTTAGACATATTGGAGTCACTAAGCTTGCTCAGAGTGTAGACCTGGGGACATCTGTCTGTGCTGATCAGGGTGCCTGTGCTTCTTGTTTGATACTAACCAAGCTCTGCTGTGTCTTCACTACTGTGGTTGAGGGTAGATAGATTGTAAAAGTTATTCTCTGCTTCTTAAATACTGTGTATTTCTGCAGAACTCAAATACATGGTTAGCGTTCAAACCCTACACTTGAAAACCTGGTGCAGGATTACTCCTTTCTAAGGCAGTGGTTTGTACGTGTTTATGTAATAAGATCGTATAACCAGTTCACAGGATCACAGAACTGCAGGGGTTGTAAGGGACCTCTAGAGATCACCTAGTCCAAACCCCCTGCCAAAGCAGGTCCCAGCCCAGGTTGCACACTAGGCATCCAGGCATGCCACTCACACAAGTTTTCACATTGTAGTTCAAGTCTGTGCACTTCTGTTTCTGTCAGGAGTTATATCCCTACTATTCCCCTTTAACTTGAGTTTGAAGTTCCCGGTCGAATCGTGACCTGGGGATATAAATGAGGAGATAGCTGCTAGCCTGTCAGAGTCCGTCCTGCTATAAGCTTTTCACGTTCTGTACTGGCGTTAGTCAGCGTTTTCTGCACGTTCTCATTTCAGGTTTGGCAGTGTGGTGGCTCCCTTGAGATTGTCACATGCTCACACGTTGGCCACGTCTTCCGGAAAGCAACCCCTTACACCTTCCCTGGAGGCACGGGACATGTCATCAACAAGAACAACAGGAGGCTGGCAGAGGTCTGGATGGATGAGTTTAAAGACTTCTTCTATATAATATCCCCAGGTAAGGAATTACTTTCTGAACGTATAATGATATGTAAAGCTTCCTGAAAAAAGGACGATGCAAATGTGAGGTACACATAGGTAAGTCTACACATGCATGCATGTTAATGTACCAAACATAGGACCACAGAATGGTTGGATTGGAATGGACCTTAAAGATTGTAGAACCACAGCACGGTTGGGTCGGAAGGGAGGACCAGGACCCCATCCAGCCTAGGCCACGTCTCTGTTCTGAGGTCATGGGTGACAGTGACTGCCCACTGATATCCCAAGGAGCACAGATAGGTGTAGATTTGCTTTCTGATAGTTGTCACGTGCTCACTTTTAACACTTGTCTGACAGAGTTCACCCAAGGGTTTTCACTAGTACAGTTTCACAAATGCTGAAAAATAAATGATTTATTGAAGGAAGCACCACATGTTACAGATTTAGGATTGCTGCTGATAATGGCTGCAGTATCACTTACATATGATATTAGTGGTAGGAAAATAAATGCCATCCTGGGTATTCCTCCCCAAGAGGTGAAGGGCAGTGCTTACTTGCCCTCAGATCCCAACCTCTTCCCCTTTCTGGGAAGTACTACTGTCACAGATTACTGTATTTTTCTTAGCCCTATAGGATCTCCAACCCCATCCCACTGACCGTGTCCCTCAGTGCCACGTCCCCACCGGTGTGGGGCACCTCCAGGGATGGGGATTCCCCCCCTTCCCTTGTGGAAACCCTTAAAATGGTGTTTGTCATCTCTCCTAGAGCTGGCTAAACAGGCAATTGCCTGTGTGCCACACCATGGGAAGTGCCCTCTGGGTTTCTCTCCTTCTGGATTTAGCAGCATGCTGGAGGTTCACACAGTGTGAGTGAAAAGCAGCAGCACTAACAGAATCCTCTTAAATACGGGAAGTGAGCTGTGTGAAATAGGCAGGACTGTGTCCCTTTATAATTGGTAATTATATCTACACAATTTGAAGTACAGGAGTATGGTACATGGGGGAAAATTTGGCTGTTACCGATGTTATTGGTTTCTATTCTTCTCTAAGAGGAGGGAAAACACAAAGAAAATCGCACTGAGGAGTGAATGTCTAAGGTGGCATAAAAGTGAACACAAAACTGAAATGAGATGCGGTAGACTTCAAGTCGTAAGGCTCTCCCATTGGATTAGCCATTCTTTCATTCAGCCCTCCTTTATTAAATCCTGCTTTTGTGCAGTCTCATAATACCCAATTCCTTTTGCATTTTTCTTGAACTATAATTTCTACTGATTGACCGTGGAAGTGTACATTTTCTTGTGAGGATGAGGCATGCAGGTTCTGCCCATTCAGTGCACTGTGGGGCTGGCATTGTGCATTCTGTCTTCTGCCTGGGCAGCAGCCTTTGCTGGGATGATGAGGAGTTAGCTGCTTTAATGCCTTCAGCTAAGCTGAAGCTCCAAAAATACCTAGCTAAGGGCTATTAAAAAATACAATACATTTAAAATGGGATTTTAGTAAAATGCATTTAAATGTGACCAGAATGATGCGCATGGGAGAACAACTTAAAAATTCCAGTTTCAAGAAGAGTGCGAGGTGAATTTCCTGCTGTGCCGTTTTCTTTTTCCCTTCCTCAATTTCTTTCGGTTTTAGAGCCTTCTAATCAGCAGCCCACTTAATTACAGCAGGACTCCCTCAGTTCTTCTCGGCCGTTTAATGCGTTCTTACCGCGGTTCTGCTGCAGTGTTCTGAGCTGAATGGGGAATTCAGTGCTGAGCAAAAGGTTACGTTTGGGTGTAATGGTTAAAATAAAGAGGACACGAAGAATTAAGTCTGATATGAGCCTACCTGTGGTGGGCTCGGCTATTTCTGAGCGCTGTCTGCAAATCTGGAGCTATCCCCTCTGCTCCTGACCTCTCCTGGTCTGCTCCTTTGATGTGTCAGTGCTCCAGTACAAAAGCTTAACGTGTTCCTTGGCTTGCATGGATTGTATGCGAGGTTTAAAATATTTGTTGGGGATATTTAGCTTGAGAAAGTCTTGTCTGGTGGAGATTGAAGCTATTGTAGAAAATAAATGAGTTATAAAAAAAAGAATGGTATCGTAGTACCTCGTGATTGATAGCTTCTAGGGGGGCAAATGGAGACCTCTGAGAAGGTGGGATGGCAGGGAGCTGCTCAGGTGCTTCCACTGCTTCGTTTGGGTCAGAGCACAATGGGCATCGCCTTCCTCGAGTCAGGGGCTGTGAGAAGCACTGTGAGCTGCAGTGTATCACCTGCCAGAAGGATCCTTTCCAAAGGCTGTTAGTAAGGTGGCTGAACTGCCTCATTTCGAGGGCTTAAAAATGTGGGGCAGTCAAAAGCAGAAATACAGATGTGATTTTCAGAAGATACAGTTCCAGAAGGGCAGCAGTGACCGATGGTAAGAAACACCTTGCATTGATCAGAGCGTGCATGGTGCAGAATGCCACGGGAGCTGTGTCTTCTGTCGTGGTGCTGAAGGAGGCACTCCCTGGGTTTGGGAGCAGGGAATGCTGCTGTGTTATCATCTGAACTTGCCTTTATCTCACTGTTCAGCTGGGAAGAAAGTGCCCGGTTAGAAAGTCTGGAAATGCTGGCATTTCTGGGGGCAGCAGTTGTCGTGAAGCTCTGTCCTGAGCCTCATGTGCCATGCACAGGAGCAGATGAATATACGTTTTGAAGTGTTTCCATTGCAGTGTGCATCTTGGACAGGACTAACAGGTTATTTTCTGTAGTATGTGCTAGGAGTAACAGCAGTCCCTTTGAAAAGTACCTTTACAGTTTCCAGGGTTTCAGCAGGCAACGTTTGTCAGCTTGGCTGTCCAATCTTCGGCTTCCTACCCAATGTTTCATCAGCTGCTTTGGAAGGGAAGTGGCATCCCTTCTTCCAATGAAAAGACCAGCTCTTGCCGCGGGCCACTGTAATTTAGGCTCCCAAGCACGGCTGTAAATGCAGAGCTATCTTTAACAAACCATTTTTCATCAGGCTGTCATCCAGCAGGACACGTGCACTGCTAATGCTGCTTTCTGCAGTCATTGCTCATGGAAGAAGGCCACCGGGGGAGGCACCACTGTCCTCCTCACACTGAGGAGGACATTTCTCCAGCAGTTTCCCTATCAGCATTTCCCCAGGACTGGCACAGGGTTTTCCCCTTTCTTTTTAAGGTGCTGAGGTGGGGAAACCTTTGGTTTTCCTCACAGCTGTTTTCATTGAGACGTAGAATATCCCAAGTTAGAAGGAATGCATAATGCTCATCCAGTCCTGCTCCCAGTTCTCAGTGAAGCAGTTTCTTTTTGTCAGAGAAGTTAGGGTAAAATACCAATGCTTTATATATTGTTAGCTTGAGACTTCTCTTTCTGTGAAGCAAATTGCCTTTTGCTTCTGAAGTGAGCACAAACCAGCAGGATTTAATGCTGCTGAACATCATCTCTCTTCTGTACACAACAGTGTGTTTGCATATTTGCAGGAGGTTCGAATGGAGAACCTACACCACTATTAATCCAGAGGAGTGAAAACGGGTCAGTGATGCAGTGGTGCTGGCAGGACCTGGTGCCTGGTGCTATTCCTGCTGCTGGCAGCAATTTCAGCTCTGCTGTTTCTCCTGCGGGTGTTGTAGGTTTCTACAGTGATTTAAGAATATGCTGTGTAAACTGCCAACTAAAATGCCATCACAGTGTTCCTCGGGATTCAGGAGTAATTAAAGGAGAGAGGTGCTTGCGTGTTTTAGAAAGATTAATGAAAGTTAACAATATTTTAACTAAAATAAGCATCTTAACAAAAGTCCATGGGAAATAATTGATTTTTTTTATAGGACGTAGCGAAATGTCAGAAATGGTTCCCAGTATCATTGAACTCCTTTCTCTACCCTTCTGTCTGCCACACATCTCCTTTAGGTTGTTAATGTGAAGTGCACAGATCTCCAGATAATTCTGTCAGAGAACAAAGCGAGATGCGATTTAGTAATTAGGTCTCTGAAGCTATTATCTATCAGCAACGCTCATCTTCCCTGCTCTCCCCTGGGCCCTGCTTCACTCTGTGTCTCACATTATGTCCTGAGAGGAACTGGTGGCTGCTCACAGCGGCATTGCCTTCAGTCTCTCTCAGCATAATTAGGACGTGCACCTCGCAATTAGAGTTGGAGGTGAAAATCTTCTTTAATCGAGTTCCGGATTGCTTTCTGGTGGCTGTCTGCTATTAGAAACCTAACGAACTTTGCTAATGAAGAGTTCCTCTGAAGATGGCTGCCCTCCCTGGTCTTTGCAGAGGCTGTGTGTGGGTAAGAGTGGCATCTTCTCCTTGTTGCCCCCTCGAACCTGACCCTGCTGCGTGTTGCCTGCTTGCACGAGCCATGTACTCAGGTAGGTTCAGAGCCTGATTTCCTTTCAGTGGCATCACAAAACGTAACCACAGCAAGAAGTGCTTACCTGTTGGTTTTGGTGGCAATACGTTCGACAAGGAGTTTTGAATTTTACTTGGCAGGAGCTGCAGCCTGTAGCGTGATTACAGCCTTAAACCATGAGGGCCTGCTCAGTAATGCGGGGGGAGTCTAGAGGATCTCAGAAATACTAGATACACTTCAAAAGGGATTAAAGTAAATCCCTTTCTTAGGAAAGAAAGAAACGCATCAGCTCATTCTGGAAACAGCAGAGCTGCTCCGTGCGCACGGCCCACATTGACGTCAGTGATGCTCTGAGGCCTGTTTCACTTACAGTAAGTCAGTGAGTCCTTGCAGTGTTCCAGATGCAAAAAAAAATTGCTCTCTCCCAGCTCCTTTGCAATGCAAAGCACCCAAAGTTGGTATGGCCAACCTTGTCCCCCTGGGGCAAAGTGAGCCCAAATATAGCACATCTGTGACGCCAAGTGCTGTGCGTTCCTTTGCACCAGTTCACTCACGCTATCTATCTTCCCTTGACTTCTCTAATGACAAAACTAATTGCTTAATAGTAACTCCTTGCTGTTAGTCTATTTAGTAGTCAGTGTTCTGTTATTTTCACTGTTGGGCATTGTTACTGGTGTAATTGATGTACATCAGTAGTGCAGGATTATGCTCCAGGTAGTGCTTTCTCTCTTATATGTAAAGTATGCATCTTAGTTTATAATTTCCGAGACACCTAAATATTTACATTGTCTGTCTGGGTGGATTTGCACACCCATACCTTCTCAGCTTGCTCTGTTTACCTGGTATAGTACTTTCAGCAGCATAATTCTCTTCTTTCTCTGGCTCTTGCAGCATATCTGATTGCACTCGGTCTGTGTGTTCCTAAATATAGGCAGCTTTGTCAGTCTGTGCATTGAAACACTGTAGCTAATCACTGAACGGAAATAATTACAGCTCAGAATAGATAAAATAGCATTTGCAGAGTCAGCTGAAAAACTCATTCCCATCCTCGCTGGGTTCGCTGTACACTCACTGCGTCGCTAAGCCACGTGTCTGTGGCCTTACTAACCAGCTTGGGTTCAGTTCCCCTGCACCAGCCAGCCTGTTCAAGCGAGGCTGGAATGAAACATCCCATTGTTTTTCAAGCACCTTGTTTAAAACATTTTTGAGGATTTAAACACGGTACTTGAAAGTTTTAATTTCGGATTGCAAGACAAGTGCTTGTGTTTACTCAGCAGATGATGTGCAATCCTCCTGTCGAGTGTAATTATATAATTAGGTTGATAATGACTGTATCAATCTAGCAAGTAAGAGCTCTTGGTAAACATTTTCACTCTTGAGCGAGCTTTTCAGCTGGTGGGGAAGAGCAGAAGGAACCTTTGCTTTGTTTCTTTCCACGTGATGAAAACAGTGAGAAAATAATACACTAGTTGATGCTGCAAATTGTGCCCAGTATTGAAGTGCCAAGTCATATCAAACATAGTGGAAATGTATGGCGCAGTGAGGCTGCCTCGGTTGTTCATCCCTAACATCATTGCTCTCCATTGGGAAAGCATCTTGCTTCGTAGGCTCGTGTGGATGTTCAGAATGAGGCTCATAGAAGATGCCATAAAATACAGGTTGATGGTAGACGTAACGTGTCTAGTCTTAAAAGTATCAATACAGTAAATGCCAATTAGCAAACAGTTGGTATGAAAAGAGCATGGATATAGCAATCCTTTATGAAGGTGTTGAGCAATTTCTTCAGCCACAAAAATGAGTTTTTTGACACATGCACTTACAGTGAAACTCAGCTCTTGCCTTGCCGTGGTCTCCGCAGTGGGGGTTTCCCATTGTGCTGTAGTTAGCAGTCACAAGTTCTCCCAGTTCTCCTCATTTTCTGTGTTTTTTATTACAAAGAAGTTGTGTAATGTGACCAAGGGCTCAAGGCTTCCATAAGAGTGGGACTGTCTGTTTTCTTGTCCTACAGCAGTCCTGCTAATTATTTTTTAGTCTATTTCTGAATGGTTTAAACAGAACTTGGGGGCTTGTTTTGAGCTCTGCATTCTCTTGAAAGCTTTCCTGAGATGCGCACTGCAGAAATGCCTTAGTGCATCACTAATGTTAGCCCTAACCGTGTCCCACTGACTGTTGTGGTGGAACTGATCCTCTGCTTGTTTTAGTGTCAGGACCAACGTGGCGATGCAGGATGCAGTTAGCCTCAGTAAGCCTCTGCTTTTCCCTCTGCGATATCCACATATAAATACCATACACTGCAAGTATGTTTACGGGGTAAAATGTAATTTGAAGTCTCATTCAACAGAAGAGGCAGTGCTTGTGGAGGTATTGACGGCAGTGACTCATTCTCTCGATGAATAATATTTTTTGTGGTGGGCACCTGAAACGTGTTATCTCCAAGTAGTGACATTTTCCCGTGGAAAACACTAGAGTCTTTATTCTGTAATGTATCTTCTGCTAGGAAACAGCTGCATACATTTCTCTTGCATCCCTTCTGCAGTGCTGAGTACTGAGTCAGCCGCAGAGACACAGAAGGCAGTGCACCTGTGTGACCAGGAGGAGTGGAGTCTGGCTCCGCCTCTCCCAGACCCCGTTTAAGGGCTGACCACTACTCAGAAGCCTGGGAAGCAGAGCGAGGGCTGCCTGGTGTCTGGGCTGCAGTCAACCATGCTGCCCACACACTGCTCGGCTCCCACTGCTCTCCCTCTGAATGCACAGTGTACCGTGAGATGCTTTCCCCTTAGATGATGACAAAAGCCTAATTTGGAGTCTTCTCAGGGTTGTCTTTGCATAAAGGAATCCATTCGCAGCCCTTCAACCTCATCTTACACTCCTGTGAATAGTTTTCATCTTTATCATCGTGAATAAATGTCGTTTTACACAGAAATGGTACATTTAGCCAATTTTGAAGCCGTGTCCTTGTATACCAATTTACAGGACGTGCCCATTAGGAAAAAATGCAGGTGTAATGCAATTCTGCAGCTATTCAATTTGTTCCACTGGCAGCACATCTGCTACTCTGTTATTATCATCTGCCTCGTCCCTGGGATGTTTGCCTTTGCACATTGCCCTTTCTTTGCATTCCTGCGATGTTTCATCTTGTTTTTGCTTCCCAAGGACATTTCACTTTTATTTTCGTAGTGAAATGTGAGCACGCTTCTTAGTCACTAATTATTAATATTTTTGTTTCTTCGGAGTCTCGTTGATTAGTTCTCGATAGGATGAGAGGGAATGGCCTCAGATTGTGCCAGGGAAAGGGTCATATTGGGTGTGAGGAACAATTCCTTCTCCAGAGAGCAGTTGGGCACTGTCACAGCTGCCCATGGAGTGGGGGTCACTGTCCCTGGGGGTGTCCTGAAGCGGAGATGTGGCGCTGAGGGATGTGGGCATGGTGGGGTGAGAGGGGTTGGACGTGGGGATCCAAGAGTGCTTCTCGAGCCTGAATGGTTCTGTGATTCCCTGACACTGCATAGATACATGCTGAATTTCATTAGGAATGGGCATTGCCTTGAGCATTAGGGTATGACACCCCTGGGGGTTCACCTCTGTAACATTTCAGAGTGAGATGATGGGAAGCAGAAAAGGATGGAATGCAGTGTGTGGATCTCAGAGATGTAGATGTGGTGGTGTCTTTCAGGCTGTGACCTCGAGCTCTCATCGTGGTCCTCTCTCCTGGGCACAGACTTAGAACCACTGAACCATAGAATCATACCTTCCTTAGAGTTGGAAGGGACCTGTAGTCCCAACTGCCCTGCAGTGAGCAAGGACACCATGGGGAGGTCAGGTTGCCCTGACTTCTGCCATCAGCACATGAATATTGTGATGTAACAAGCTCCTGGCTTGGGAGCATCATCTCTTCTGTCTATGAGGGATTTCTGGCTGATTTCCTCTCTCCCTGATTTTCATCTGCATTTTCTCCCTCTTGTGACCCAGATTTCCTATTTGTGGCCCTTTTCCCATTCAGTGCTGCTCAGTTAAGGGGGGGTTTCCTTTCTGCCAGTATTGAATTAACTTAATGCTGCATTGCCTTTCCCAGAGAGGGAACTGAGATTCGTTGACATTTGATCTGAAATCCTTGGCTCCTTTGCAATTGGACTTTGGTCCTCAATAACTAAATTAACGTCTCATGGTAGGTCATGATGGAGGAATTCAGTGGTCCCACTACCTGGTAAATGATCAGAAAAGAAGAAAAGGCAGCTCTGTCAGGAGCTGCTTAGTGCTGGTAGGTAGCTGTGGTGCAGCTGCACTGCCAGCAAGGTGGACCCAGGTGAGAGGGAACTGGCCAACAGTCGATGATGTCTTCCTTTATACAACTGCACTTTGACCACGTGTTTCTCTTAATGAAATGATTTCAGGTGTGGTGAAGGTGGATTATGGCGATGTGTCAGCCAGGAAAGCACTGAGAGAAGCCCTGAAGTGCAAACCCTTCTCATGGTACTTGGAGAACATCTACCCTGACTCGCAGATCCCACGGCGCTATTACTCACTGGGAGAGGTACGTGGCATTTCCTTGGCTCTCTTCGTCACCATGTCTCTCTCTCCTATTTTGAGCAGGTGGTGTTTGCACCATGCCTTTGTAAAGCACTATCGCTGTTGGGAAAGCCATTCTGTGTTAAAGGTTTGTGACTCATGTTTTAAAATGATGAAATAATACACAGTAGTTGAAAAAAAAAAACCAACACCTTTGCAGCATTGTTTATCATGTGGAGTAGAATAAGCTTCATTTTGTTTCTTCCTCTGCCTCTTTCCTTTATTTCTAGCGAGGTGTGCTTGCCCATTGGCTCGGTGCAGTCCAGCCCAACTGCCCAGCACTCTGTGTCACCACCATCCCTCATAACCCAGTGGTTCAAGTTCTGCTGTGTGTGGAAGGCTCTTTAAAACTCAGATAATTTGCTGTTAAAAGGCTTTTATTGAGTTGTATCTCAGCTGACTTTTGAAAGCTCTCGAATGCTTTGATTTAAGGGTACTGATGGAATAGCAATCAAAGGCGCAAATGGCTTTAGTGCAGCCGGGAAAGCAATTTGCTATTGAAACTTGCCATTGGAGTGGAAAATAAAAGCCACAGTAGGACTTCGGGTTTAACTATGGCTGAATAAAGTGTAACGTGGTTTTACAGCAAGCAAAGGACTCATCTAACAAGTGTCAAATGAGAACGTTTCGTGCGACATTGTCAGACTGGAAAATAAAAATACGAGGAAGTCATACAATAGTCATTAAAACACCTTATTTTTAACAACAAGGCCTTGGTCTCTATGGAAACGGAGATTCAGTACCTGTGAATTAAAGCCCATGCCTGAGCATTGCAGCTGCTGACTTCGCCTGAAGCTCAGGTTCCACCAGGGCAGGCAGGGGAGCATGGGAGCTGGTCGTTTGCAGGCAGATCCTGGCAGTCACTGGGATTTTATTTGCAGCTGAATTTTCCCTTCAGTTAGAACGGAACTGATAGGTGGGTACTGCACTGGATCTTTTCCTGGGTAAGAAAAATAGGCTTCAGAAAGCATGTGATTGGCAAAACGTGGTCAGTGCTGAATGTTGCTTTTTGCATTTTGACTGTTTAACATTCTGAGTGAATGCAAAGCAAATGTAAGGCAGGGGCTGTTCAGTGAAGCTGGGGTGTAAACGTTGCAGGTGAGCTTTGGGGTCACTTTTTGTTTTACTCCTCTGATTTAACGAATCTAGGTACTGCCTTTCTCTGAGAAACACTTGCAGCTCTATTCTGCAAATCCTGTAGCTGAATGCATAGGTAACTGTGGACTGTAGGAGAAAATACATGGCATAATTTTAATCTGCACAAAAACACAACGTTACAGGCATACTGTTTTAAGGCACGTTTCATCTTTTTCTTTCAGATCAGGAATGTTGACACCAACCAGTGTTTGGACAACATGGGCCGCAAGGAGAACGAGAAAGTGGGCATCTTCAACTGCCATGGCATGGGAGGGAACCAGGTAGGAAAGACAGTAAGGGTGCAGGTGTCCCACAGGCCAGTGGTGATCTGGAAAACGTGGTGAGAATTATCTTGCTGAACCAGACGTGTTGGATTGCTGTGAAAAGATCTGCAGCAATGGGTACATGTAGTGATAAAACTGCGTGAGATCTTGAGCTTTAAGGTGCTCATAAAGCCATTTTTTCACCAGTGGCTTTCTCTGATGTCACATCTGCTACAAACAAACAAGGGAAGGTGGAGGATCTCAGGGCAAAACCTTCCACTTTTCTTTCAGAGGTCATCATAGTGGTCCCAAACTTCACTCTCATTGTTAGTTTGATGTAGGAGATTGGAAGGGTTATTGTTTTGGTAAGGCTTCATACGGCCAAGGTTCTGTTTGCACTGTGGGTGTTCGATGTAGCTAAAGAAACCCAGTGACTGATAAACAAAGCTGTGCTTCCTCAGCCTTCGCAAGCCAATATATCTCAAAAAAACAAAACAAACCAAATCTGATCTTCTTCACACTCCTCACATCCCCCTGAAACCATGGAGCAACTGGTTGTGTGCACCTGCAGGAGGAAGGGGCTGTTCCACCCCGTGTGAGCAGCAGTCGTGGCTGGGGGAGGCTTTGCTAGGAGCAGCCAACCTGCGTGCAGGATGTTGTTCACATTTGGAGCTCACACACAGCTCCTGGTGAAAGAGATCACTGTTAGCTTCTGCTGTGATGAGAAACCAGCACGGAGCTGAGATGTGGAAATGCTGTAGGCGAGGGCTATGCCGTTATAAAAATGACTGAGGAACAAAATGCTTCTGGGTGGAAATGGAGCAAAAATAATACCTGGCTCATTAGAGAGGAGCACAGTGAGTGTGTGCTCTCCTGGGGGGACCAAGTAAATAACTCCCTTCTGCCCGACAGTTCTGAAGGACCTGAGGATAATAAGAGGCCAGAAATTTGAACTTCTTTTAAAAATGAAGAAATGTGAGCTATATTGACTGAAGTCCCCCATCTGAGGATCCTTTTCGAGTTATAATTGGGGGATTTCTTGCTGTGTTGGCACAGACATTTCTGAGCCCCATGTTTCAGTCAGCAGGTCATAACTGAGTTAGGGTCATTAATAATCTTTAAAATAAACACCACAAATCTAATGCAGCGAAATTCAGTCTTTGAACTGTTTTCTTAGCTTGAAGTGGATGAAAATGATATGCAGATGTCCACAAAGTGCTGTCCCGATGTCAGCTGCAGCAGGGCTGGAGCTGTACTGCAGGAACCCTGGCTTTGTGTGCTGCTGAGCCCTCTACATCACTCTGCACATGCCATGGCACAGTGGTCAGCTGCTTGCTGCGTTGCCATGGCAGTGACATCCCTTTCTGTGGTCCTTCCCAGCTCAGGGCTGCTGCTGGCTGCAGTGTTTGGATGCTGGGACCCCACATGGCCCCACTGTGCAGTGAGAGTGGGCTGTGCTGGAGCTGGTCCCTATGTGTGCAGGGCTGGGCAGTGCTCCTTCCCCTTCTGGAGTGCAAACAAAGTACAAACCCCACATGGTTTCTTCCCGCCCTGGGAGTGTTCTTCTCCATTTTCCAGCCTGCATCAGTTCCCTGGGCGCAGAGAAGCTGATCTGGTGCTGGAAGCATCCCATGCTTGGGAGAGAAGGAGCTGGGAAGGGGAACTGGGGTTCCTGTGGAGCTCTTTTGTTGGGGTTCCTGATAAGTGGACTTGGCATTGCTTCATCCAGGGCAGCTCGCTTTGGGCGGCTGTTGCAGGTGACACCAGAACTAACAAGCTGTTCTCTATGGCCATAGGAGGTCCTTGCAGGTGTGCAAGATGAGGTTGGATGGGGCCCTGGGCAGACTGACCTAGTGCTTGACCTAGCAGTCCTGTCTGCAGCAGGGGGCTTGGAACTTGTTGATCCTAGGGGTCCTTTCCAACCCAAGCTATTCTATGATAGACAGATAACAGAGCAGTCAGATTTTGCGCTTCTACTTAGGTTGTTTATTAGTAGCTGCAGCTGTTCAGTGATACTTCTAGGAGTGCTTTCCATGGAAGATTTAAGGCATTTGGTTTGGAGCCTGCTGGACATGTGTTCATGCTACTGATGGAAGTTGTGCAGAAGAGGAGGCGGGCAGCACTGGTGCAGCTGGTCTGAGACCAAACCTGCAAGTTCAAGCCTTCAGCTTGGTCAGTGTCATGTCGTAGTGCTCAGAGCCAATGCCAGACAACTGGACTCCAGGAAATCCAGGAGGATCACCCCATTCCCGTTGCAGAAGGCAGAGCACATCCCTTTACCTGCTGAGGGCTGCAACTTGAGTTTTTTCATTCAGTGGGGATTTCACATGTCACTACTCCATGGACTGCTGTTTGGACTCTGTGTCTCATCACTGGTGGTGATGTGATCCAGGAAACCTTTCAGCCTCGTGTGGGTTCAGTAGGTTGTGTCACACTTACAGTTGGTTTACTTTTTGTTCCTATGTGAACATCTCTGGGACCCACTTGGTGCAAACTTAGTGATATTCTGATGTTTCCACCATTGTTTTCAATGCACTGAAGCTGATATTCAGCTCTGTACGCAGTTCCTGGTCATTATCCACTGATGTACACAGATGAGCTGACTGAGATACTCTTCATGTTGCTGTATCACACGACCACAGCACCTAATGGGATGCTGGTGGGAAGGTTCTGCCTCTGCTGCTGCACCACCAGCGTCTACCTCTGACGTCATGGGCCAACGTAACTGGCAATTCAACTCTCAGGGTCCTGGATCTTTTCTCAGTCTGCAGCCTGCATACTGTAGTTAAGGTGACATTCAGTATTTTATGGGTAAACAATTTCAGGAGAGGCACAGTGCCCTCTGCGCAGCTTTTAATGGAATATTTAAAGTCAATTATGGAAGGTGAAATCAGAATTCGCCTGTGGGACTTTTTTAGATAATTAAAATGGTTGTCAGAGCAAATTAGATTTCTCTGCACTTAATAATGTCCAGTTTATGACCGTCTTTAGTGCTTGGCAAACTCCTTCGGTGGTTCTACAGATGGACTGCACCGATGTATCTGCCAGGTGTAGCTCCGTGTAATGAAGTGTAAAATAACAATTTATGGACAGTATTCTCAGCACTGGACTCCTTAGGAGTTATCAAAACACAGTACATAACTGTTCTCTGAAAGTGGTGGAGGGGATGATTATATGTGTGTGGGTATATATATGTGTGTGTGTGTGTGTGTGTATAAGCAGCTGCAGTTTGTATTGATCGTGGGCTGGTTCCCACATTGCTTGGCACTGGATCAGCACTGAAGAAATGGGTTAATGTCTCAGACTTTTGTTGGAGGGAATATGTTGTTGCTATATAAAATATACAACAACTTCTTAATATAAAAATACAACAATATTATTAAGAAGTACCCGAATGGTGAGTGGTGGGTGAGGCCCTGCAGCTTGCAGAGTCTGGGTCCTATATGCAGGGTACAGTGGGACTTGGCCTTGTAGGACTTACGTTGCCATCATATTTGTGACAGTCAATAACAAACATAAGCTAACTTCCATTAAAGAAAACAACCCTGCTATTGCTCTTAGGCAACAGATCCGCCTGCACTAGGCTTGCAGGTGTTGTGAAGGCGGAGGTACTGGTGAAGAGGTCCCTTTTTTGTTCAGCTTAGCAAAAAGCAGAAGAGATTTCCTTTTTGTATCAGCACTGGAAGTTACTGCATCATTTGTGGAGGTCTTTTGTATTTGTTGGTTCTGGACGCTTGGGATGGGATAAAAGGATTTCACTCCAAGGTCCATCCCTTATCCCAGACACAGACTTCGTTAGTAACTGGGGAGGTAATGGAGGTGTGCTTGTGGCTCTGGTCTATTGTACATCGTGTCTGGCAGTTCTTCTAAGTGTGGGGACGAGGAGCTGGTGGTGGCCGTGCTGGGGTGCAGGCATGGCAGGAGGAGTGCTCCTGTTGCATGCTGCACCACACTGTGTGGTGTGTATGCTATTTAATTACCTGGGAGTCGCAGCCTGTTGTTCCTCACTCTCTGTTTTTATACACTGACATTAGTAGGATTATATACGTAATTAATATAGATGTTAGTAAAATGGTAGCTGGGTCCTTTAATATTGTTGTAATTAACATTCGTTTTTCTTTCTGAAGACGGCGTGTTTTTCCAATCCATCTTCTGTCATTGTTAACTCGGGCATCACCAGTTCTTTCAGAAGATGTAATGGAGCAGAGTATCACCGTTATCAAAGAAGAAAGGAAAAAGAAAGATGCAAATGAAAATACATTACAAAATCAGAGTATTTGCTTTCTGTAAAGCACAGCAGAAAACAGCTGCTATGTCTCTGAGGCTAGAAGAAGATGTCTGATGCAAACTTGTTTACTCTAAGAAAACCAACACAAATAAGTTAAAATTTTAAGGAGAAGTTGCTTCAGGAGGTATAGTAATGGATAAATCTCTTAGTAATGAGCATGGCAGGAGATAAACTATCTGTGCAGTGTGTAAATGGGAGTAAAGGAGTGATTCCTTGCAGCAAGAAATACTTGGTGCTGCAGATGTCGCTGAGCTTCGGGTTCACAGGAAATTTGACCATTTTTCTTGTTCCATTTTGAGCACAACAGCAAACAAATACTTCCAGTATTTTACCACTGAATAACGTTTTTGGTTGGGGGTGTTGGAAAGGAAAAGCAGTGCCCCCAGACTGTGTGCTTCAGAGTGTGATCTCAGCAGAGCACTTCTGGCTCGGTGTTTAAAAGTACCTTTCCTCTTGAGAAAAGCCTGAGTTTTAACTGTGTCTGATGTGTTCTTAAGTGAAAGCAGCACTTTGAGAGCCTCAGGTTGATGGCAGGGATTTATTGTGGGATGAATAAATGCAACAGGTAGTGGCTGCTGCTTTACTGTGCCTTTGGATCCTGGATTTTCATCCAGACAAGTGGCTGCTGAGTGGTGAATAAGGAGAGAAATGTAAAGCCTGCTGACCCTTGCAGCAGAGACTGGGACATGGCAGCTTCACAGCTTGCTTTGCATGCTAGTTTCATTTTCTGTGGTTGCTGTAAGTGACTTACCTGAACCTTGGCTTCAAAATGCATGCCCCTATTCCCTTGGCAGCTGTAGGCAGTATATAAATTCTGCAAGCTTTTGGGGAACATTACCTTTATATTACCTTGTGCTGGGGCCAGCAGCACCGTGAGGGTTTTGAACAACGTGTTGAGAGTACAGAGATGCTTCAAGCGAGTCAGGGCCTTGCAGTTTAACACAACTCTTGACAAGTCCTGCTGCCATCCTTCATTTCCTCCTCTTATATGGTCTCCACATTTTCCTCTATTTCCTTTCTGTCTCCAGGGGGAGAACGTATTGCTGAAGGCATTCTGTTAAATAATCCCTCTGAAGCTTCTACCTGGTTTGATAGAATTTTGTTGGCAGGTAGCTCCTGGGTGTTGATTTCCTAGTTTTATTAAGAGATCTGCAAGTTCTGTAATACACATATCAGCCTTTAACGTCAGTAATCCTTGGTGCCAGCAGTTAAGGTAGGTACTCGGGGAGCGATTGGTTTAAGCAATTATGGAATCATTGCAGTTGGAGAAGATCTCTAGGATTCTCAACTCCGAACCCAACCCGCTGTGCCCACTGACTGTGTCCCTCTTTGCCACATTTCTGTGCATTTCTTGAACACCATGTAGCAATGCATGGGGTTGATGGGACCAAAGTGCACAACCTGGTCTTATTGCACCTCATCCAGCTGGCCTCAGCACAGTGATCAGCCTGTCCAGATCCCTCTGTAGGGCCTTCCAGCCCCCAGGTAGATTGACACTTCTTCCCAGCATGGTGTAAGGAGGCCCAGGTTCTTCATATGAGAGGTCAGAGTGCCACTCACACCAAAGGTCCGTGGGAACTGCCTCTGAGGACTGTGCTCACACTTGCATTATGCTGCGCCTCATTGACAAAGTCTTTGTTCTGTGTCTCCATGGCGTCATTCCCAAGAGGTAAAGCTGAGTGGCTGCTGGCTTTCATTGCATACAATTCTTCCTAAGTGTGATATTCCTTTTCTTATATACTGTAGACTTCTGCAATTGGAGAACCTGGCATGAAACGCTTATGAAATCCAAGGTACCGCATCGTTGTTGGGAGAAGAAAGCTGTTTTCCTTCACTGGAGTGAAAATGTTGTCTGTTGCAACTCAGCAGTAACTTAGGGCTGTGTTTTGCCAACACTCAGTCACTGCAGGCACTTTCTCTTGGCAGGTGTTTTCATACACGGCGGACAAGGAGATCCGCACGGACGACCTGTGCCTGGACGTGTCGCGGCTCAACGGCCCGGTGACCATGCTCAAGTGCCACCACATGCGGGGGAACCAGCTCTGGGAGTACGATGCTGAGGTACCGGCTTCTGGGGCAGCGTGTCGGTGACCATCCCTGTACAGCAAAGCAGCCTCGTGCCAGGCTCGATGAGCTGGCCATCTTGGGCATCCTTAGAAAATAGAAGAAGCATTCTGCATGTTTTCTATAAATGAAATGGAAAACAACACGGATTTGTCTGAGTTAAGAGTTTTAGTAGTTTGTCTCTGCTGGTTCTTGAAGCTTTTAGGCTGGATTTGAACTCTTTAGTAATTTTCCATACTCTTGTTAGCTGCTGGGATGGGATGTGGCTTTCCCTGGGTTGTGAAAGGAAGGGCAGTTTGTACAGGTGCAGTCACTTACAGAGAAGTTGCAGAAATAATATGAAATGGGTGTAAGTATCTCAGTATTCGTTCCTCTCTTTAAATGCAGCAGGGAACAGCAGGTTGGAAAGTGTCAATTCTGAGCTTTTGCTTTGAAACGTGGATGTGAGTTTTGCAGAGTGGAGTCCACACGAAGTTATTTGTGTTCTCCGACAGACTCTGGTAGGAGGCATGCAGGCCTGCCATTGCTCAGCGCTGAGCTGCCAAGTAGGAAAACCATGACAGTTAGCCCCAGTGTGTTTGCGAGGTTTTAGTACGTTCCTGAGTTTACCATCTGAGTTTAAACCAGTTTGCTCTTTGGTGAAGATTATTTTCTTCTTACACAAAACACATCTGGGCAATGTGAAGTGCTCATGCCAGCGGTTAACGCTGGAGATTTAAGACCTTCCACCTCCCCTCATTTTGTTCCTGTAAGCAGATGGTGGCACTGGTCAGTAGGTGCCCACAGAGCCCAAGACAAGGCTTCTGGCCAAATAGTTTTTCCTCCATGTGTGGGAACTGTTGGATCACAGCCTGAACCACGGATGGATCATCTGAGGTGAGCACTGAGTCAGCCACAGGAGTGCAGGTGAAGGCAATGCACCTGTGTGACAGGGAGGGGTGGAGTCTGGCTGCACCTCTCCCAGACCCACTGAGGGGTGGGAGACCACTGGGGAAGGAGCTCTTTCTGAAGATAGTTCCCTTTGGAGTTTCCTACTGCAAGCCTGGGACACCGTTGAGCATTTTCCTTTGTTCTGATTGTCTCTTTCCATCACGATAACCTTTCTAACTGTACCATCTCTAAAATATCTTGGCTGCCGTATTATTTGACATTATTCATTCTGTTAACCATACACTCCTCCACCAGCACTGAGAACAGTCTTTCCTGGTAGATAATCCAAACACTGGTTGTTTTTCTTTGGATATTTCAGGCACAAGCTGCAGCACGTGAATTCCCACCTGGAGTTCTGACACTGTTGCAGTTGCACAGTTACAGTTTTCTAATCTTAAAAATGACACCCTTAGCTTTGGCCTATTTCCATGGCAGCAAAGCTGGGGGAGTGCTGCAGAGCTCTAAAGGTACCACCTTATTACTGCACAGTCATTTGTAACTCTCTCCAGCATCACACAGCAGCAGCTGCTTTCAGCGTTCTGTAGAAATAGGTCCATTTCTTTCATCCCATTATGCTCCCCTTTACTTTTAGCGTTGGAGATGTGCTATCTTCTTCAATTCAGTGTGATAGATCCTCAGCGGAAGGTTTCTGTGTAGCTGTGTAAAAACGCCAGCAGCCATTAGATGGAGCTCAGCAAAAAGAAATACGCTGTGTTTTGTGCTCAGGCCTTATGTAAGGGATCTCACGAGCTGCTGCTGTGCTGTCTGCTCCGGGCACAGTCCGCTGCATCACACACCTTTGTATTTGCAGGAAGTGGGAAAAGTTTGCAAGTGATAGGAAAGGTAAATCTCAGACGTTCTGTATGTACCTGTGGAGATATTAGATGGAATCAGCCTGAGGCAGGGTATTGAAAATGCCCCTCCTCCCATTTTCTCAAACCAAGGAGTGTCTGCATCTGTGCAAAATTCTTTTAAAGCATAAATCATTAATACGTGTTAACGTGAAGTTGAGATGTAGTTACTTCTGAGACGAAGATGCTGCTGTTAGAGGAGTGGGGCACTCTCCTATCTTACTCTCAGTGCCATGCTGTCTCCGGGCTGTGCACCTCCTCCTGCAGGTTCTCACCTTTTGCAAGATGGAGACTATTCAGAGCGAGCCTAGAAAGCAAGCTGAAGTTTTTAAGCATTGGTGAGCAGAGCGTGGCTTTAAGGGAACGCTGGGTTTCCCTGCAGGAGCCCTATGAGACAGCTCCTGCAGCCTGGGCAGCTCTCTCTGTTTCCAACGCAGGCTTCCTCTGTACAGTTCAAACCATAGCACTTTGGCAGGAAATTAATTTTGTTCGATTTTTTTTTTTCCTTCTAATCCATTGCCTTCTGTTATTGATTTGTAATGCTTTCATTTCCCACTCCTTAACAGCCCATTAGGATTCCTGGCCCGTTTTCAAGCTGCCTGCTTCACTGCAAGGGCAGCTGTATAAATCAGCTCTGTCAATGGGATGTGCCAAGGTGGAATTTCTCAGCTTTTGATAGCTTCTCATCAGCCTGCATTTTGTAATGGCTTTACAGTGCACGTGTGGTGCTTGCTTTGGGATGCCACGGGGCTGCTGGATCCCGTTTTCTCCGCCCGTGACACCCAGGCAGGTGTTAGTCTGTACAGGACGGTGAAGTCTTATGGTGTATACTAAATGGAAATGGTCTCAAGGAGAAAAAAAAATAGCAGTCACGTTTGGTAGAAGGCTTCATGCATGAATAGTGATGTCAGGATTCGATCGTGCATAATTACGCTTAAAATTGTCACCTGATATGACATCTGCACAAAGCAGTGGAATTTGCATTCCCTGAAAGATGAAGATCTTCACCAAAAAAAAATAAGTGCCTTGAGTCGCTGACTGTCATTTCCTTCTCTCTCCTTTTTTCTCCTGTCAGTATGTTGGTAAATGGGAGTATAGCTTCGAGGTAAGTTTGGAAACAGCTGCAGCACCTTTGCCAATGTGTAGAGTAGTGCATCTCCGCCTCTCCTTGCAGCCACAGCCCTCTCCTTGCAGGCATCCCAAAGCCTGGGCTGTTCAGGTGGGCACTGACACCAGTGCTGTGCCTGGAATACACGTGTTCATCAAGACATGCTGAGAACTCAGGACTGTTTACTGCTCGGCGTCTTCCGATTGAGGGCAGCTCTGGTGGCTGCGTCTCTTTTTAAGTGATGTCAGGTTTTCTACAGCCTGTGCTGCCTCCTGTACCGGAGAAAATCTGCTCAGATTGCCAAAATGATGCCTCGTACTCCTTACACCATGTGAAGGACCTGCTAAATTTAGGCAGAGGGCATAACACAGACGTGAGATATGGAGAGATCGCTGCATTTTGTAGTAATGTACTTATGTGTCTCTCTTTAAAAGAGCAGAACTGGTTCCTCAGGATGGCAGGATAAGGGCATTTCTTCCTGTTAGGTTTAGTGGCCTCTTTATACGTGCTTCTGTTTTTCCTTTACCCAAGTAAAACTGTCTGGAGTGAGTGATTTGCAGTCAGACACTTTCAATGAGAAGCCCAGCTTGAGATGTAAAGATGGGACTGAACCTTACTCCATGGGCATGCCTGTTCTTACGTGTGCTCTGTGTGTGAGCAGTCACAGTGCCACCTGACCCCAGGATAACACAGCCAGTCCCCCCTCCCTCCTGTCATAGCACTGCTGGTAGATAGACCTGCCTCACTGCTGTAGGTGTTTAGTCAAAGGCTGTGGCTTTCCCCTTTGCTTCTCCTCTTGTTTGCTGGCTTTCTTTATTTTTACCACTTTTCTGTCATGCAGACCCACACATTTCTTCACATAATCACCCAGTCGTGCCTGACCCTCAGCAGGATAGAGGATGGCACCCATGGTCCCACCGTGGAGGCTTGCAATGGTAGCCCCTTGCAAACGTGGATGCTAAGGAACTACTCCAGGCTGGAAGTCTTTAGAAACATTTTTTACAGCCCCACTGATTATTTCCTATAACAAGCCATTGGAGGTTGGTATCCGAATGTAAAATATCTAATGCAAGTTTATCCAAATAACAGCATCAAAAGCGAATGTAGCAGCTATAGATTTAAGCTCCCTGCAGGAAAATGCTTTTCTGTTCTCTGCCTGTTTACCTTAAGAAAATTCCTGTCCTTTGGTGTATATATCCATGTGTATATATATGATAGTACACGTGTTTAGTGCTAGTTGTTCATTACAGCAGGCAATTATGAAGCATTCACCAGTGAAGGAATCAAAATATTGTGCAGACCGCTTGCTTTCTTACCTGAATAGTTTCACTGGTGTGTATGCAGAGCTGGAAGACAGTGTACCACATAAGTTCAGTGAGACAAGCAGGGCTGCTCTCATTTCTTGTATTTTCCTGCAGCAGACTGTTCCCTCCGTGTCTGAGTGCACAGCTCAGCATCGTATTGCCCAGTAATTAATTGTTTCCCAAGCAAACGAGGCCTTTCTTTGTAGTAGCATAAATAATGATGGAACACAGAAAGAAAGGAAAAAAACCTACGAGACAGTTGAAAATCCCAATAACATGTCAGTCTAGCACTAAATTATATGCTGAGAAGACGGGAGCAGCTAATGAAGGCGGCCGCAGCTTTTTTGGAGTTCTTTGCATTTCTGACTACAGCAGAAAATGATGGCTGGTTAATTGCACAAAAAACAAAGTGCGTAGAGAATCGGTGGTGCTTTGAGCAGTGCTGTTTAGTAAACAAGCTACTTCTGTTAGTGCTGCTCTTTCCTCTTGTGATTGGAGTCCCTTACCGTTCATCACTGAATGTGTGTCAGAGGGCCCCCAGTGATTTCTTATGTATCTGTAGGATTTGCTTTGAGAAGTGCTTCACAGTTTGTTTTAAACCAAGGAGCCAACCCCTAAGGATGAGCCGGGGAAATAATACAACAGAAAGGAGGAGTGGTGGCACGTGGTGTGATGGACTGCAGTGTGAAATTGCACCGAGTAGTAGCCCAGTTTGCATAACAAAACCAAGCAGGGTGTGTTGTGGTTGTTAATGAAATCTGTTCCCTTGGCCGTTCTGGTTAGGGCAGGGTTATAACCTGTATGGAGCTGCTGTAAGGAGCTCAGATTAAGTCTGCAGTGTTATGTTCTCCTTCCCTTGGGCTCTTTGTGTACGTGTGCTCCCAGTGCTTTTGAACAGAAGATGATTTCAGGTAAAGACATTCAGCTTCCTCAAGTCCCCTTCCGACGCTTCCACTGCCCAAAAACAGTGCACTGTAATCAATAACGAAACAGACTTGTGTCCCAGAGAGGAAAAACGTACATTGAAAAGAGAAAGATGATCACCTGTATGATAACATTGTACACGTAGCAAATCATTTGCTTTTACAACGTTATGTTCTCCACTAGCAATGATTTCTGAAGCAGCAGTGGTGACCTGAAATATGCGTGTGGTTTGGGTTGTTGGAGTGTGAGCTCCTTAAACCAGAGCACTGCTGTGTTGGGATGCTGACACGTGCTCAGTGCTGCCCTTCCTGTCCCACCCGTTGTGCCCAGCTCGGTCTCCAGGCAGCGTGGTGGGGCTGGCACCGAGTTGGGCCTCGTTTCCAGCTCTGATAATCTTGTTGCTGCAGCTCTTTGATTTCTCTTCGCAGAAGCTCACCCTGAGACACGTCAACAGCAACCAGTGCCTGGATGGGCCGTCGGAGGAGGACAAGCTGGTCCCCAGCATGAAGGAGTGCGCGGGCGGCCGGTCCCAGCAATGGCTGCTGCGCAACATGACACTGGGGGCCTGACAGCCCGGCCCCACAGCTCCTGCCGGCGCTCAGGCCGACTGGAAACCTCTCACCCATGGGAGACCCCAGCCCCGCTGGAAGCTGCAGGTCTGTTGGAGGCCTTGTGCCCGCTGGAGGCCCGCTGACCAACGGAGCCACGCTGGGGCTTCGTCCAGCGGGTCTCCACGTGCCCCCTTCAAACCTGTGACTGCTCGAAGGAAGTGCACTGGAGCTTATAAATATCAAAATCCTGCGCCGTTAGCGACACGAATGTCCTCAGAGGTGTTTCAAGAGGAAACCGCTGTGAAATGTGGTTGAAGAGGTTGGATGGAGGGTGTTGGTGGTGCGTGTGGCACAGCGGAGCAGCGGCTCAGCACGATAAAATGCCTTCTGGAGCTGATGGTGCTGGGAATGACGGGCAGCAGCTCTGCAGCCTCCACGTGTCGCTGCCTGGCTTTCCTGGCAGCACAACGGGATGTTTGCAGTGGGGAAGCCCTGCACTGGACAGGCTGCTGAGGCAGTGTGCTGAGTTTCTGATGCCAGAGAACGACGGGACACCCACACGTGTGTGTTGGAAACAGCAACAAAATGGAACACGATCATAAACTGAAATGAAATTAAACTATGAAAGAGACATTGGAGCAATGCTAAGTGACACCCATTGGAATCTGCAGTAGGGAGACTGGGTTAGGGTTAGGGCCTGCAACCTCACACGTGGGACCCAACCTGCAGCTTTTGAGCACCACTGGTGATCATCGTCTGGTGATCCCCAATCACAGTGGGTAAAACTGTGGGTCAGGTCTGGCTCCAATAGAGATGGCAGATGCTTATTTATATTTTTAATAATTTTGTGGCTTTATCATTTTGCTGCGTTAGCATGGTTATTAAAGAAGCACTGATGGCACGTGGTCGTGTCGGAGGCGTCCCAGGAGCTGATGTGTCAGCCCATGGCTGAGTATGGGGAGGTGACCTGTCTGTGTCAGTATCATTTCCATTGGCCATCACAGCAGAGATTTGCATTATGGATTAATGTTCTCCTATGTAGGTATTAGTAATTCATAGGCCATTCATGTTTTCTTGATTCATATCATAACGTGAAACTAGAAGCCTGTTCAATTTGAGAAATGCTTGCTGCATGTGCACAGGAGCTGCCAGGTGTCAGGGCAGCTGGGATGTCGAGTCCCAACAGCCCTGCTCAGAGCAGTGTCAGGTGCTTCCAGTCTCATCTTAAAGTCCCCCCAGAACTACTCAGTATGGCTTAAAAGCTGGCAAAACTGGTGACGACTGACAGAAAGAAGCACTGAATTTAGCCTCAGTCACAGTGAGTGGTTCTGTTGTTCTGAATCCCAGTTCTACCTCCTTGATGAGAGGTCAGATCCTGGATCTGCCTCTTGAATGAGAGCATGAAAAACCCCTCAGACCTTCCAGAAGAATTTTGCCTCAACCTCCCATGTAGAATGTGGTGGTAGTGGTGAGGGGTACCTTAAGAGCTGACACAACGTCGAGGCTGACAGATTGTGATGCGGTGAATGAATGTAAGTTTCCAAGTGCTTGGACCCCACTCTTTCCTCCATCTCCTAAATTTCCTTGACAGATAATTGGAAATCTCTTCTTTGGTTGTGCGCCCACAAAGGGGAGCACTCAGCATCATGGACCGCATCTGGTAAGCATCACTGTCTCCTTGCTGATGAAATACCTCTGAAGAGCGTTGGGAGGACTGGCTTCTATTTGCACAGCGTGTTGAAAGTAAAGAGAAACTCTACAGATATAATTATTTATCAGTTTCACCGGAGAATTGCTTTTAGTCCTTGTGATTTTTAAGAGCTGCACTGATGAAGTGAGGGCTGGCCATAAAGCAAGGGGCTGTCAGCACGCTGTGAGCCTGAGGAGACAGGAGAAACCAGGCACCGCAGTGGCCTGGAGCAGCAAGGCGTTGCAACCCATCCAGCACAAGTATTTCCCAGTCCCTGGACGGATTTATTTCTTTGTTGCACTCGAATGTGCTATTAATTAGTATATTTAATGGATTTCTCCCCATGTGGAACAACCTGGGGAGACAAAAGGAGTTGGTGAGTCCCAGTCCACCCCTGCAGAGGGAGCTGTGCTGGGCTGGCAGTGCTGGGTGGGCACCAGCAGTGCTTAATGTGGCTTTCTGTCACACTTCTTTCCAATGCTTGCTCACTTACATCAAGAACCACTGCTCCAGCAGGTTGTCATCCCCGTTTCTTTCTCTTCTCTGCTTTCAGACCAGCTTGGGAGGTGTGCCCTCACGGTCAGTGGGGCGCACAGTTACTGGGGAGTGCTGGGCTTTGCTGACCTGGGAGAGAGCATGGACACAACGACCTGGGGGATGGCTTAGCAGAGAGGGTTGTGAGACTTAAATCCATTTATAAAGGTAGACCGTGGGAAAAGAATTGCACACTTTAAATGTTGTAACAGTTATTCAGTGGCATACTGGTACTCTTTGCTGTACATTTCAATATTTATACAGTTTTGTAGAATTAAAATATACCGGTTTAGTTTTCTTCTGGTGCTTCTGTCTTCTTTCTAGATGCACTGAAGTCTTTTTGTGGTGCGGCGGTGCTGGAAAGTCAGCTTTGCAGTGTGATCTTTCTGTTTGTCTGGCCCTTACTTCCCAGTGCAGCGACGGAGCACTGGAGCTGCACACAGAGGTGGTGGATCTCCTCCTCTGCAGACGTTCAGGACCCACCTGGACGCCGAGCTGTGCACCCTGGGCTGGGAGCTGCTTGGGCAGGGGGATGGACTCCGTGATCTCTGGAGGTCCCTTCCAACCCCTGCTGTTCTGTGATTATTTAATGCACGGTTTCCACATGGTGGAGAGATGGGGTGAATTGCTGTGCTTGCCTTTGGCTTCTCCTTGGGTGGCACTGAGGGCTGAATCTTCCAGCTCCCAGCACACAAAACCCAAAACGTCACCTCCTGCTCAATGCTCCATCAAGCGGCCGCACTCTGGGGAGAAATTCCAATGGGAAAGGCACAGCTTTCCTAGAAGTTCAACTTCTGTTCTGTTTGGAGCAGGTGCAGAAGGAGCAGAGCAGCACTGATGGTGCTGCTCATTCCTGCTGGCAGTGGTGCCAGCGGCTGCAGAGCCACAAGCAGCGTAACGGAGCAGGTGACATTGAACACACAGTTCAGACAGAAAACACATCCATCTTTTCTCTCAGAGAGTACCTGTGTCTTTCCTAAGCCTGAAATGACGCAGAGGGTCTGCAGAGAAATGCCTCTTTGTGCATTTGCTGCTGATAAGCTGCAGTTTGTATGAAACATCCATTGCATGTAACGCCACTGAAGAAAACCCATCAAGTTACTGCCCTGATTATTAAACTATTTCGCAGGGATGCAATTAACGGTAGAGCTCAAGTTAATTACAGTATGTGAATCGTTTAGATGAATGACGAAATAATCCATTTGTGAGTAATGACTCACAAACATACCAGCAGAGGTATGTTTCTTTTTGCACTCGTCGGAAGTGTTGACAGTTAGGATTGGTAATAGAGCTATAATTACAGCAAGGGGAACAAATAGCATCTCGTTTTTCATTCAGAAAGGAAAAAAAAAAAGCCAAACTAGGTGTGTTTTTTTCTCTGCTGTTGAGGTAGGATAGGAGTTATGTGGAGATAACACTTACCGGGGATCAAGCCCTTAGGAAAATGGCCGTGAGTTGAATGCACACAAGTGGAATGAACCTATCCCACGGGGTACATTGCAAACCTGGATTTGCAGGCGTTGAAATCAAGCTGTAAGGGTTAACCAAGGGATGTGGGCAAATGGTTGCAGAGAGGTAGGAAGGGTCTGGGTGATCTAACACCCAGCCAGGCCTCGGCCTCGGAGCATTGCTGGCAGTTGGCAGCTGCATTGTGTTTTACAGTACTTCTCAACAAGTTTGTTTTCTCTTGGCCATTCCACTTTCCGTGTGTGCGGAAGGAGGGTGTCCATTAGGAGAGCCTTTTAATTGGATGGTGAAGGAGCATTACCTGCTGAAATAAATCCTCTTGCGTGGGGCTGGCCCCCACACCAGATATCATAGGTCAGTGTTCCCTTGTAAGGAGGGAGGAGGGAGTTCCAAGTGTGGCCGTGGGGACACACCAAGCCTCCACGAGCTGTCCCAGACCTGCCTGCTATCAGCCAGGGTTGCTAGTAAGGCTGTGCTCAGTGGGATACGTGAGCAACAGGCTCAGTCTGCACAGCCAGCACAACTCCTGTGCTCCCAGCCCCAGACATGGAAGCGGAGCGATTCCAGTCATTGTGCTGCTGCCGTGTTATCCACCCTGGGATAACACGTATATATACAATATATGTCATCATCAGCCAGGTGACATCTGCCACGGGGAATGAGTCACTCCTGGAAGCTGGTGCTCCTTAATCCAACCCTCACTAACGCAGCTGGGTTCTCGTTTCCCTGCACAGCTCTGGGTGGTGGCAGGGCCATGTGCTCACCACTGCATCCCATGGCTCAGCCCTCCCTATCCTCCGTGCACCTCCTGAGGTCAGGGAAACGGAAAAAAAATCAGTATTTGGCTCATTTTATTTACCACGTTTCTAATTCTGAAATACCATTCATTGCACTGAGAAGCTGAAGAAAAAATCCTTAAAGGAGAGTTTACTTCTCCTGGGTAAACTGAAACCAATTGAGGTGATAGGCTTTAATGACAAGGTGGGTCAGAAGGGCTCCAGGGAGCCCAAAAACCCCTCTGTGTGCTTCAGCCAGTGCTTTGTGCTAGCTGGGTGCACCTGAACAGCCGGATGTGTTAGAGAGGAATGGGGAGAGAAGGGAGGAAATGTGTGAAGGAGGTGCTAAGGTTGCTAAGTGCTTTGTAGTATTTTAACACGTCTGAATTTGTCAGGTGGCATTATCTTCTAGCAAAATTCATGGGGAGGCTGTGAGAACTGGGTTGGAAGAATATCCTGTAGGGAGCTCCTGCATTTGGAAAGCAGATGAACGGAGAACTTCTGAGCAGTGGGGCAACGTTTTGGTGGGCACAAAGCAGGCTGCTGGCGGGCATCAGCTTCCTTGGGGTGCTAGGAGGTGAGCTTGGAGGGCTCGTTATTCCCTCTTCTGGAACATTTTCCTAAGATCAACTGGCTTGTGTGCAAGCCCTAGATGTAGCAGGACTTGCTTTTAATCAAACCTGGGTAGTGGGGAATGGAAATGTATTGAGGTTCTGACATCCCAGTTTCTAAAATACATCTGAGATGTGAGGAAAACGTATTTTAAATCACACGGTTTTGAAGCGTTAGCAAAGCTTTTTTTTTCTCTTTTGGCATTTCCTAGGTGCAAAAACAGAAGGAAAGGAAGGATTTATATTCCACACATAAAAACCACGAGCATTTTGAAAGCCCTGAGGTTATGAGTACGGAATGAGCGAACAAAGCACATCCTGCTCACCTTTTGTGCTTCAGTGCTCACTCCTAATTTTGTGCTGTGAGGGAGAAGAGGAGCCCTGCTGCTTGAGCCCTTCCTTCTCATCACGGCCATAGGAAATGGTGCTGCAGAAACACTGCCTGAGGCAGCAGGGAGGTGAGCTCTGTGCTGCAGTTCTGCTGAAGGATGCCCATGCTGCGGGGTCCTGACGTCCATACAGCCATACATCACCAGCTGCAGTCGTTTCACCTTCGTGGGTTCTATTTCACCAATTGTGTCCTTTCTTCTGTCCCCAGACAGGGAATTGTTAGGAAGTAAAAGGGGGATGCCAAAGGGAGCGAGCCGTGCTGCCATCCTTCACGGGTATCCCTGTGCTCCTTGCACGGGGTTCCTCCAACAGTGAAATTGCCCTTTGGCTTCGCGAGGTGGTGGTGCTGATGGTAGTGACAAAGTCAGCAAGGAACCGCGTGGAGGCAGCTGAAGTGTGTGCAGTGTTGTGCAGGGTGAGGCCTCGCTCACCACCTCCCTGCCCGTTTCCAGTTGCCCACGTGTGATGCTCGGCCAGCAGCAGAACGCTCTCGTGGAGCATCCTGGTGCCCCACGCTAACCTGTGCCTCACTGACGCACCTAGGTCTTGCAGGTGAGCTCATTTCAATAGCGTTCTTCCAAGCATCCCTCTGGAAGAGCGCTGTCTCAGCATAGCTGGGTTTATTCTTACATTTTGCCTGGAGATGGGGCAAATGAGCTTTTGTTTGATTCTTTTATTCCCCATGGTGTTCTCAAGCAATCCTGAGCTTGCCCCAAGCTCTCCTGCTCCGTCTGTCCGGGTCTCTCTCTCCGTTTCTGAGGCTGTCAGCACCCAAGCACTTCCAGCTCTGCAGGGAAAGCAGATCCTGGCCTGGCCGTGCTGCTCGTGCACCAGGCCTTGCACACGAGTGCATTGAGAGCCCGTTGAGGCTGCAAAAGAGCTGCGGGGTCACTGCCAGCCTCACTCTTCAGTCCTCCAGGAAATCCACTATTTATTATCAATGGGGAACTGAATGCCAGAGGAGCTCCTGCTCGGAACTGGTTTGAGTTCAAATCGTGAAAGAATCCACCTGGCCCTATAAGCAACGAAGGCAGGCAGCATCAGAAATGGATCTGTGGGGCAGAGTGCGGGGCGTTGCCCGCTGGTCCCCTACATCTGGTGTGCCAGGTCTGTGACGTGCGGGCTGTGACAGCTCCTCACCTCCGTTCTTCAAACGTTCAGCCACGGGGGAGCGAAGGAGTATGAGGTCGGGGCAAAAATGTACGTGATGGGGCACGTAAGGAAGGGATTTTAGGGGAGCGGAGTGATGGTTTGAGCTTTGGGACTTCTCTCTGACCGGTCAGTGCGTGGCCATACCCACCTGCTGCCCGCACGATGATGTCAGGAGCAGCCCAGCCGCTCTGCTGGGATACAGGGCTGTACCCGACCCGTGTCTGAGCAGCTGAGCCATGTCAGACCGGGAAAGCATGAAACGCCAGCAGGACAGCTGCGTGTCCGGGGCGGTTCGGCTGGCCGAGCTGCAGCGGGGCTCGGTGGCATCTCACCGCGAGCTGCTCCTCGGGGCAGTGTAGGCTCAGCCGGAGGTCTGTGAGCAAACGCACAGAGATGGTGCGAGGAGATGGGCTGCAGTGAGGGAGCTCTGGTCTCTCCCGGCACAGCCGAGCCCGGCGCTTCTTCTCGTGCTCGCCCCGCAGGAGAGCAGCCAGCCTTGCGCTTCCTTGGCTGCTTTTCTTCCCCCGATTCGAGCGCCTATTTGCTTATGAACCGATTCTGATGATTCACGGCGGAATTTTCTGTTCCGCAGCCCGAGAACGTTTAGGAACTCGATTTGAATTTGAATTGGAAACCCCCACGCGGCATTCCTGGCTTTGCATCCCGAATGAGCAATGTTTCCTCGCCCCGTCCCCATCGGCCGAGAAAACAACCCTCCCGCGGGTCCGGACGGGAAAAAAGGGCTGCGGGGCTTTTCCTAAACGGCACCGCTGCCGCCATTTGGGAACGAGGGTCGGAGGCGGTCCCGCCCCGTCCCGTGGCGGGGCTCCGCGGGGCGTTGCGGTGGAGGATGCGCGGAGGGGCGGTGCCCGCAGTGCCCGGGGCCGCCCCGCACCGCCCCGCACCGCCTCTCCCGGCGGCTCCGCGTGGGTGGCGGCCGCGCAGAGCGGCGGAGCGGTGCGGAGCGGTGCGGTGCGGTGATGTCGGCGCTGCGGAGGAAGCTGGGCGATGAGTACCAGGTGGTGAGCACCTCGGCCAGCGGAGGGGGGCTGCCTCCGCCCCGGGCGGCCCCGCGGGGGAAGAGGCAGCGCTTCGTGGATAAGAACGGGCGGTGCAACGTGCAGCACGGTAACCTGGGCGGGGAGACCAGCCGCTACCTGTCCGATCTGTTCACCACGCTGGTGGACCTCAAGTGGCGTTGGAACCTCTTCATCTTCGTGCTCACCTACACCGTGGCCTGGCTGTTCATGGCCTCCATGTGGTGGGTGATCGCCTACATGAGGGGCGACCTGAACAAGGCGCACGATGACAGCTACACCCCCTGCGTGGCCAACGTCTACAACTTCCCCTCCGCCTTCCTCTTCTTCATCGAGACCGAGGCCACCATCGGCTACGGCTACCGCTACATCACGGACAAATGCCCCGAGGGCATCATCCTCTTCCTCTTCCAGTCCATCCTGGGCTCCATCGTGGACGCCTTCCTCATCGGCTGCATGTTCATCAAGATGTCCCAGCCCAAGAAGAGGGCTGAGACCCTGATGTTCAGCGAGCACGCGGCCATCTCCATGCGGGACGGCAAGCTCACCCTCATGTTCCGCGTGGGCAACCTCCGCAACAGCCATATGGTCTCCGCGCAGATCCGCTGCAAGCTGCTCAAGGTAAGTCACTGCCAGAGATCCGCACCGCAGAACGGCTTGGGCTGGAAGGGACCTCAGGCATCGTAGGACCGCAGAACGGTTGGGTTGGAGGGGAGCTCGCAGCCCCCAGCCCCCACCCCCACCCCCACCCCCAGCTCAGGCTGCCCGGGACTCAGCCGTGGCCTCGGGCACTTCCAGGGTTGGAGCACCACAGCTCTGGGCAGTGCTGGGGCCCTCACCACCTCTGGGTAAAGGATTTCTTCCTAAGACGTCATCCCCGTAGAATAACGTTTGCATTCTGCACAGTTTCACGTGTAATTATCTATCAAACGCTGCCCGCTTTCTCTGAGAGGTGCTTTTTTTAGCTGGAACTGCTTGCTGTGTGTTTTCAGAGGGACCTGCTTGCCTTTCTGGTGCAGCTCTGTGCTCCTGGAGGCTCCAGCTGCACAGAACTTCGTTTCTGTGTTGCATGAACTTCACAGAAAGCTGAACGTCAGGGTCTGGTTTGCAAAAGCCGTGCTAATGGCCCTGCATTTCTAAGGAAAAATAACTCTGAGGCGTTACGAATAGCTATTTGAGACTCGTTAACGTGGTTTTGTATATAGGTGAGCTGAAATAACTGTGCAGTGAGGTGGAAGGGGACGGCTCTGGTGCTGCTCGGTGCACGCAGAGCATCCTGCGCGTTTCCCGGCTGTGGTGCTGGGTGCTCTGGGGGCTGTGCTCTGAGGCAGCCCCCTCTGCCTGCCAGGGATGCTCCTGTTCCATCTGCAGCACCCGGCCCCCATCTGCAGCTGCCTTTTGCTTCTAGGCTTCTGAAGGTGTGGTGTTTTCATCCCAATGGGGTTCTGTGGGCAGCACTGCCGCTGCTTGCACCGAGGTCTGCAGCGCAGCCCAAATAACAGGGCAGTCCATGCCCAGAGTGAGGGCAAAGCTGTGGGGGGAAACTGGAAGGCATCTGTAGGGCTCACCATCTCCTTCCTCCCGCACCCGGAGGGTTCGGGGCTGCCGGGGATGCTCTGGGTGGATGCACCCGTTCCCGGTCCATCCTTTAGGAGCAGTCAGCTCAGACCACGGCTGTGCTGAGCTGAAAGGAGCAGATCCGGGCTGCTGGCTCACTGTCAGAAGTTGAATGGCAGCGCGGTGTGTGCTGAGCCCCAGCAGCAGCCCCGGTCCTCGGAGCACACCACGGTGAGCCCTGTCCCCAGCATATGGGATGAGCGTTGTCTTTATGGCTTTGGGGAGGCCAAGAGGGTCCAGATGTAACAAACCCAGCTCTGTCTGCGTGTCTGGACGGTGCCTCCGCTGCAATTTTGGGAAGTTGGAGCTTACCACTTGGTGCGGCTCCGTGCAATCTGCAGAACTTTGAAGCTGCCTCCATGCCGGTCCTGCTCCGTGATCACGCTGGAAGTACGTGAGGACCGAAGGCTTTGCTGCTGTTTTTTGTTCCTCTTTTTGTTTTTCTTCTAAAGCCAACGCTGCCATTGTGGCCTTTCAGACAAAGCAGCCATCGTTGCCCGGGGACAAGTTGTGCTGTGACAGTGCTCCTCTGGGAGTTCTGTCCATGGGCACCACGACGTGAGGAGGAGAGCATTGCAAAGCTGTGCCTGCTTGCTGCTGCCCTGCTTTCAGCATTGCTCCTCTGGCTGCGGACAGTTGGAACGCCTGAGAAATGCTTTGGTGTTTTCTGTTTTCTCCCCAGTCAGACGGTGCAGGGGAAAAAAGCAAACCCTAATGGAAAATGCCAAAGCAGAGTTACTGCAAAGCCTCTCTCTTGGCGGCGCTCCTTTTGCAGAATGGATCTCTGAGGTTGTGAGGAGCTGGGAGGGATGCTGGCAGTGCTGTGCTTTGGTCCCCATGTGATGCTGAGTCTGAACGGTCCCCCAGGATCATTTCTTTCCTTGAGTGTATTGACCAGAACAGCAAAACAGTACATGATGGGGGTGGTTATGCCCTGGGCTGAATCCTTCCTGGCCCTAACTTGCCGCTGTGATGGTGCCTGGCATGGGTTTCCTGGGGCCGTGGAGGAGCTGCAGTAGGGGCACAGCAGTTTGCCTGTTTTTATCCCTTTCCCCCTCATTTTCTCCCTCCATCAGGATGCATTTCCTTTTCCGGTGTCCTTAAAATACCGTGTCTTCCTTAACACCCATTTTTATCGCTCTTCTCTCAGTTACGATGTCCTATAGTGCAGCAGCGTCTCTGCAAAGCAGCACCTCAGCCTCCATCACCTCCTGTCCTTGCGTTCCTGCCCTGCACTCTCATTTTGGGCAGCACCCTGGCATCCAGCTGGGACCACACCGTTCCTCACCCCGTCTGCGTGCTGTGCTGTGTGATGTGCTGTGCTGTGCTGTGCTGGCCTCCTTGCCCACCTTTTGCCTGCTGGCTGAAAAGCAGACTTCTCAGGAGGGAAGGAGGCAGGCACACATTCACACAGATGTGCTGTGCGTGTTCTCAGCTCTGTGCATGCAGCCATGGGTCGCAGTGCTCACGCGCACCCCAACGAAAGGCCGCTCCTCAGCTGGAGCTCGGGGGCACTGGAAGACATCGTTGTTTCGCTGGGATTACATCTTCCGATCCAACCACGTCCTGTGAATGTTTTAAAAATAGAAACCAAATCCCAGCACGGTGCATAATCCCTTTCTGCTCCACTCTCTCCCTTTTCCTGCGGTCTCGCTGCGGCTCCCACCCACCCGTGGGGACAGCTGTGGGCAGTGATGGAAACGCATTTCAGGCCACGACAGAATGGTTTTTTGGGGGCCCCTACGTACGGCAAACACAAATTCATAAGGCGTTTTTTAAACCCAAATAGAGGCTAACGGGGAAACGGCGTAATAAAAATAATGATCGGGAAGGGGAGTGATGTTCTGTTCCTTTCTGTTCACAGCGCCGCGAGGAGAAATAAAGAGTGAGGAGTCAAGCGGGAGGGAGCCCTCGTTAGGGTTGCGCTCGTTCCAGCTCTCGGTGTGCTCCGTGGGTGGGTGCCCACGCCTTGATTTGGGGCTTTGGGCCGTCTGCCCACCCTGACACCTCTCCCTCTGCTCTCCCCCAGTCCCGCCAGACGCCCGAGGGCGAGTTCCTGCCGCTGGACCAGCTGGAGCTGGACGTGGGCTTCAGCACGGGTGCCGACCAGCTCTTCCTCGTCTCACCGCTCACCATCTGCCACGTCATCGATGCCAAGAGCCCCTTCTACGACCTGTCCCAGCGCAGCATGCAGACGGAGCAGTTCGAGATCGTCGTCATCCTGGAGGGCATCGTGGAAACCACGGGTGAGTCGTGGAGCAGATGTTCCACCGCGCAGATGTCACCCCGTGGGTCTCACTGCAGCTCAGGCTGCCTGCTAAAGGCCATTCACCATTACAATGTGAATGTTTCCAGACGGCCAAAGTCTTGTTTTCACTGAAAGTAAAAATAAATCAGTGATTTTTTTTTTTAATTATTATTTCTATTTTTATTTTTGGAGATGTATTTATTACATTCAAAGTGAAAGCATTCAGCTGATTATTTGAAAATGTATTCGTTACTAAGGCGATGCTCTGTGTGAGGTGGCAAAATCCCTGTTGCCTTTCTCAATGACACTGGGTTGTGCCTAGATAGGGTTTCCTGGAGGACAAAATGTGATGTCATCCAACCTTTCGGCATCATAGCATGGTGCAGTTGGGTGTTGTTGAAAGATGCTGCGTGTGGCTCAGCTGCTTTGTGTTGGGGCTGCCAGGCTGAGGCCGCCCAGGGGCTGCTCAGCAGAACGGTTTCAAAACATTACTGCCCAAAGAAAAGGGAATTTGTAAATAACCTATTATAACTTAGAACAGGAAACAACAGTATGTTGGTATGCTTCATAGATTCTTTGTTTTTGTAAATGCTTTCGACGTAGGCATACGTGGAACGGGAAAAACAGGAGGTGTTTTCTGGATTCATAGAGCCTAACTCATGTAAGCTTGCAAATGTTGTGACCCAGTTTTGTGAGATGAGACAAATTTTGGGTAAAATCGAGCGCAGCGAGTTCTGTCTCCGTGGAACGCGGAGGGACGAAAGGGTTTCATGGAATCTTTCATACTGTGAGTAGAGGAGGAAGGCCCCACTGGGCGCTCTGGGGGTGTCAGGAACACAGCAGAGGTTTGAAATGCCTTTTGCTGGTGTAGAAAGAGCGGTGCAACGGAGGGACCAGAAATAACTCGCAGTTGTTCAGAAGCCGGGCGGCTATTTTTGGTGCTGTGTACAGATGCTGACTGCTGCTCAGTTTGCCCGTGAGAACAGTGCATGTGAAAAGTCGATTCTTTTCACCTTTCATTCAGACTGGGTCACAGTCTCAGTGCCCATCAGGCAGCGTTTGGGTGGAGTGCGTTCCTCGCTGTGCTGGGAGCATGGTTGGCTTTCATGGAGGGGAGACCTCACGGGGCAATCCGCTGCGTTCCCTCCCAACGGTGCTTTCCTCCCCCGTCCCACGCGGTGAAACCTGCTCCAAGCAGGGCAGCAGTTCTAGGGAAGACTTTGCTCTGGTGTGAGGTGTATTATTTTGCTTCTGAGCAGTGTCTGCTGGCTGGAGGAGCCAGGTCGGGGGGGGTCTCGCAGCAGCATAGCCACCCAATAGAGACAGTGTTCTGAATTTGCTGTATTAGTGTCTTTTTGGTGAAATTGACTTGAAGAACATCAGTACCGTGGAGCTGAGTGTCCTCTGCAGCCATAGAGATGCAGTGCAGAGCTGCTTTCTGCCGTGGCTTAGCTGACCCCACCAGGGCCATGCTGGGTGAGTGTTTGCTACAGATAATTCATAGCGTATTTAACAGAGGAGGCTTTGGTATCCATCAGCCCTTCAGCTCCTGAAGTTTAAGGGGAGATCCAGTGCTTTCTTCACGTGCTCCTGCTTTGTTTTCCGAGTAAATTATTTTCTGTGCGTGCCCGTGAAGTGCTGCAGAACTGTACTCAGCCCCACAGCATCCCCTGTGGTTCATAGGGTCTTCACAGATCTGCGGGTGCCAAAGCCAAGAGCTGGGCAGCCAGCAAAGCAGAACGAGGAACAAAAATATCTCTTTCCCGCTATGCTACTAGCGCAGCCCCTGTTTGCACTGACGTGGCAGGAGCTGCCTTTGCTCTGAAGCAGAAGGAGGCAAAGTGAGAAGGAGAAGGGTGAGCCCCAGTGCAGCAGGACAGTCTGTGTGCTTGGAGATGCTCCACTGCTCAGCTGTCCCACAAAATGCAGTTGAGGTTCTGCTGATGTTTTTCTTTGGCGTTGTTTTCTGCTTCAGACTTGCAGTGAGCGGCGTTACCCAGGGATTGGGGAAGAGGTAAATACACACAGTGAATTTCGTGCTGTCTGCAGGGACACAACAGCCCCTGGGAGCACTGAGCTGCATTCCCTAAGCAGGCAGATCTAGCTCGCGAGTCCCGCTTGGCTGATTAAAATCACCGTTTCCGATGCCTTCTCTCATTAGATCACGTAAAAATGATTTCTCAGAGATGCCTCCCAACTTGATTAAATTATTTCACTGCCTAGTCGCTGACACTTTAATTTCTGGGAATATAAACATTTCTTTATGCTTTCTGTACCCTCCTTAATTACAGCTTCGGGTTGTTTAGATACCAACACGTGGTGCATTTTGGGGGTGTGTGAGCATTGAGGCATTGCTGTGGTGGAGGAGGGGGGCTGTGGGGATGGGCTCCTCCTGTGCCCACGGCCAAGCACTGGGAGCTGCACGGGAACCCCTGGGGATGCTTGGGATGGGCTCCAGGCTCTGTTTATTTCAGGTTTTTGGAGGGTCACCTACGACAGCTGAAGTGCTCAAATGGCTTTTCAGCATTCAAAGGCAGTTGTGATTCATGAGGGTAATTGCTAATCATTTCATATTATTTTTGATATATCTCCAACCCCTCCATTATTATGATAGCATGTAATTTGGGAGAGCGCTTGGAGCGTTTATTTTCACAGCCTATTGTCCCAGTTCCACTCTGTTGTGATGGAGCATCCTGGCCCTGCTGTCCCCACTGGGACCACCTGACTTGCAGGTGGAGGCTGATGGGCCAGGTACCTGTATGGCGTGAGGTTAACAGAATGAATAACACCGAAGGGTATTATAGCCAAGAGATTTTGTAGATGGCATAGTTAGGTTACTGTGATGGAAAAGAGACAATCAAAACAAAGGGAAAAATGCACACCTCGGTCCTAGGCTCATGATAGAAAACTCCAAAGGGAGCAATCTCCAGAAAAAAGGTCCTTCCCCAGTGGTGGTCAGCCCTTAAATGGGGTCTGGGAGAGGTGCAGCCAGACTCCACCCCTTCCAATCACACAGGTGCATTGCCTTCACCTGTGCTCCTGTGGCTGACTCAGTGCTCACCTCAGGTGATCCATCCGTGGTTCAGGCCGTGATTCAACAGTTCCCATACAGTATCCTATGGCCCTCTGCCTTTGGGAGCACAGAGCCCTCCAGAGTACTGCCATTGCTGGACGCAGCAGGGATGTGTGTCACTCCGTCTTCAGAACTTGTGACATGTTATTTTGGAAACTTTTTAACCCCTGTATCTGATTAAAGAAGTCGAACAGCCTGCCACGTTCTTCCATTGAATAAGCAGAGGATGGCATCAAAGGCCTATCCCACTGTTTTTCATTTTTAAAAACACCAGTAGCGGGAATTAAGGAGATGTGGTCTCCGTGGAAAGGTTTATCTCCGGAGCAGCCACTTGTGAACGATGACAGAACTGGAGCGACTCGAGGGACCCAAGAGCTGCAGTATCAATCTGAGCGTGGTGTGATGTGGGTAATTTCTAGAGCTGCTTCAAACGTTGTTCCCGTGCATGCTTCTCAAGGTCACTTAGCTGTAAAGAAACCACCACTTGCACTGAGCGAAGTGGGAGGTGGAGTAACAAATGTATTTGTTCTCTGTTTTCCTTTTGTGCTGTCGTTCGTATTTTGTGTTGGTTTGGGGGGTTTTGGATGGGATGCAAGGGGGAATGTACAGAGGGCAGGAGAGATGAAACTGCTCAGGGGCTCTGGACAATCCCAACCCAGTGCTGGGGTACAACGGGCACTTGAATGTCATGGTGGTCTGGCAGTTCTGCACATCTTTTTCCAGTGCTGGCATCACACAGGAGCTCCTCGAGGAAGCACAGTGTTCACAAAGATGTTTATCACAGTGGATGTGCTGAGCAGTCCCAGCTCACCCTGTCCCCTGCAGCGGGTCTGGGTGCAGCCAAAGGACGGAGCAGGGTCAAAAAGGGGAAAGGAAGGGATCTGTGTTGATGCGTAGGCCTTGTCCCAAATGGCTGTCCCCTGGCCCCTCGTTGTTTCAGCCCTGGCTTGCAAGTTTCACCAACACCAATTTGGAGTGGAAAGTGGATGCATATGGTGAAAACCTGTCTCATCCTAGTCCAGAGCCTTCCCTTTTTCTTTTTTATCTAGAGATGTAAATCTCTGAGGAAATCTCCATTTGAGATGGGTACACAGAAGTGGTGAAAGGAAGGAAAATGAAATTATGGCAGTGAGGCACTTTTTTCCCTCGGGTAACTTCTGCTTTGGAGAAAGAATGAATTAATTAGGATTTATAAACGTTTAGCGTTTTGTTTTTAATGATAATGAGTAAATCTAAGTTTTGTTGAAAATACAGCAAAAGTGAAAGGGTTTCTGTGCAGTTTGTAAGGGGAGCAGTGCTGGTAGGTGTGCCCCTATGTAACCTGCAGGTGCTCTGTGCCTCCTGCTTACAGCACAACCCCACAAAGCTCAGAGCTTCACTGCCTGAAGCCTTCATGGCTCTTCCCCTTTCTTCCTTTGATGTCTTCTGAGATACAGAAGAGACAAATGGTAGTAGTTCTAATCTGGAGCTCTGCAGAAGCTTTGCTTTCATCATATAGAATCTAAGCAAGCAACGATTCATCCTAAGTCACGTCTTTGTAAGGATATATGTTTGCACTGCATCAAACCGAATGCATTCTCCTTCAGGGTGCCCGATTGAGCTGTGTATGTGTAAATGGACCCACCCCTCAGCATCCACATCCAGCACAGGGCCTGCCCTAAGTAACTCTTGGAGGGTTGTGCACAAGGCAGCAGCCTCTGTGGGAGCAGCACGTGCCAGCATTCCAAAACTTGGAGTTTGCCATAAACCGTAGACTTGGAGAATCATAGAGTCACAGAACCATAGAATGGTTCATTTGGAAGGGGCCTTAAAGATCATAGAACCGTAGAAAAGTTGGGTTGGAAGGGACCTCAGAGATTGTAGAGCTATAGAATAGTTGGGTTGGAAGAGTCACTGAAGGAAATGTGCTGTTGTCTCCTTGGCTGTGTAGGGTAAAAGGTTCATCAGATACTCCCAGCTTCTGCAGCAGTGAAGGAGCTCCAAGGCAGCAAGGCAGCAAATAGATTTTGCAGAACAAGGAACAAGATGGGAAAATACATGGCCAACATCTGGAATGTGTTTTGTCCTAGGGGGAAAAGCAAGACGAGTAGGACAAGTAAGGCGAGGTCCATTTCACCCCTCTTAAGGCTGACTGAGCTTGTCCCAGCAGGGCTCCTGGGTACAATTTTGGGGTGTGCTCACACTGAGGGCTGCGGGAAAGAGGAAGGGTCCTCAGTGACAAGGAAGGAGGGGAGGAAGGTGAGCAGGTAAAATGAAATTAAAAATACTAATCTTCATTAGGACAAAGAATTGTCTGCTGAGTCTGTTTCTTGTTGCTCCGTGTTGTATTAATCACTGACTTCCCTGCTGTCGTGGCTCTCGGGATGCTTGGTCCATGATGTTTATCCTTCCTCACCTCTTAGGATGCTGGGGCTGTCCTGCCCCATCTCAGGAATGATATAAAACATAAATCTAACTGAAGATTTTTAGCTATACGCCGTTCTTCAGATAGCAGTGCAGCTCTGGGATTCAGAGTGCATCCTGTGTCGGCTGGGCCCATATGCAGCGTGCCAAGCTGGCATATGGAAGCCACGTGGATATTTTACGTGGTTTCCCAGCATGTATCCCATGTCCGGGACTGCAGCCTATCATAGTAGCACAGTGTTGAGTGTGCAGTGGCTCCGTGCCCTATCGGAGCCAGCAATGTGGATCTTACTGCAGCTTCATATTTGCAAGGGCAGCTTGATTAAAAAGATGGGGACAATTTAATTCACAGGGTTCAGGGAACATCATGAACTAAGTCAGCGCTTCAGACTGGGGCTGAGGTCACTTTCTGCATGCTGCTGAATATTTTAATGTTGTTGCAAGCTATTTACTCATATTTTTAGCTACTCCCTAGGGGACAGGTCTCAGTACCAGGTGATTCTTCACTGTAGTTTAAGTGTCATTAACTGTGTTTTCACCTTCAGACCTGGAGGAAGAAATGGATCAAAGCAGGCAAGGCGAGCTTCCTGCTCGGCACAATTGTATTTGCAGCCCTGCCAAAATGGGCCTTCACGCTTGACTGAGAGCAGAGCCCTTTGGTGGTAGTTAAAACTTAGCAAGCATTATGTTCTTTGCATTTATAAACACCCACGTGGCCTCTTGATTTGCTGTGTAATTTAGCTGGGAGGGAGGAGAGATGGATCATGGCTTGTCTGGTGCTGGAGTTGCATCCCTTGCTGCAGGTCTTCTCCAACCTTAGTGGTTCTATGATTCTGTGATACCCTGGAGGTGCCCAAGGCCGTGGATGGGGCCCTGGGCAACCTGGGCTAATGAGAGGCAGCCAGAAGAGAGCAGAGCTGGACGATGGGGAGACTTTGGGGTCCCTTCCAACCCAGCCTTTCTGTGGCTCTATGGTTGTGGGACTGCCTATAACAGCATCTTCAGGAGGTTCCTTACTTGTTGGGGTGCAGCTGGGACCCCTCTGCAGCCTACCAAGCAGTAACAGCACACAGCAGGACCACCCTGGGAAGGACCTGCCTGAGTTCCAACGCTGCATTTCCAGAATGCCTCAAATGGCCTTCACCGTGCAATTATTGTAATAACTGAGTAGCAGTGCCTGATGTACTTTCTCCTGAAAGAGGCTGCATTGGCACATAACCCAGACTTCTTTTCCATTAGCTGCTTTGTCTCCTTTTTTTTTTTTTTTTTTTTTTTCCCTTCTGGAGGTTTTGAACCCATGGTGCTTCCAGTGGTGGTCAGCCCTTAAATGGGTTCTGGGAGAGGCAGAGCCAGACTTCACCCCTCCCAGTCACACAGGTACATTGCCTTCTCCTGTGCTCCTGCAGCTGACTCAGCTGACTTGCCTGATGTCAGATGATTACTTTTGTGGTGGATGCTAAGGAAAAGCCTTGATTGCAGTTTGATTATCGGTGTCCACAGTGTTTTGATAGGATTTATTGCTTATGATCACTTTTAAACAAATTACAAACGCCAGCTTTTGTTTTACTGCACAGCTTATGCAGCAAATCCCACAGCAGATCCTCGTGGCCCTTTCCAGCTGCCAAGAGGTGGCTTAAATTAAAAAAACATTGATTTTTCAGAGATATGCCATATGCTAAGCCACTGCCAAGGCTAAGCATGACTGTAGGGGCAGACCGTGACTGCTGCTGTGCTCACAGCACTGGTCTGAATCACAGAACTGTGGGGATTGGGGCATCATCAAGTCCAACCCCCAGTGGACACAGCAGCCAGGTGTCATTGTCCCAAACTCCTCTGCCAGATCAGTGCTTTGAAGCCCTGGGATTAGTGCTGCTGAGCACCTAGACTTAATGCCTGACTTAAAAGCCTGGGCATCGAATAACCAGACACACTGTTAGTATTCTGCTTATCTGAGAGTGCTACAGCAATGTAAACACACAGTGCATTGCAGAGGTCTTAGCATTGCTGGCATGCAGGGCTTTCTTGAATCATTAACATTTTTGACCAAAAAACAGCATGGAGAGCACTCCTGGGAAAGAGGCAAAATCTGTCTGTTCCAACAGAATGAATTTCAGTGCCAACTGGATGTGAACTTTGTGGGATCCCATTGCTGCTCAGGTGTCTGTGGCATCAAGAGTCGTCCCTTGTTTATCTGGGCTGGTCTGGGGAACGGTAGCACAGAAATGCAAAGATAAATGAAGCAAAACAAGCTGACCTCCTCAAGCAGCAATTTTTCTAACAAGATTTTCTCTGCTCCTTGTTATGATATTGATCTGTGTTTGCGGCCTGATAGCTCAGGACAGAGCTGAGAGCTCCCGTCCCCTGAGTAAATAACAAAGGATGCGGCGTGACTAATTGTCCATGATTAAGGACATGTGTCCCCACCATGTCAGGCTGCTCTGCTGTGTGCTCTGCTCTGTAAATCTTCTGTCGATTGCTCTTTGCCATTTCACAGTTCTGCATTGCGAAGCAGCTTCTCTAGCAGAGAGACGGTGCTTTGCTCCCTTCGGTGTTGTTTTTTAATGTTGGGTGGCTGTGGGTTTTTGGCTGATTTTGGCTTGCAGAGAGCTTTTGGGATCAGAACAACTAAAAAGTTGGAGCAACTTTAAATTTAAAATTACAACCAGAGAGTAGAGAAAAGTGCAGGAGTAATAAAGATGAGGCCTGGACAGAGCTGTGGATCGATACTATCCTCATTCCAGCACTGAATTGGGTTGCCTTTAACCACAGAGAGCTGCAGACTCATTTTCCCCCTCCATCGACCGGTTGGGATCTTTCTGCTGGCAATCCCTGTGCCACCTGCACTTCTCAGCTGTAATTTTAGTTTCCACATTAAAAACCACATTTCTTCCCAGCTGTAACCACATCGAAAGTGCAACATCTCTCATTTAGGAATCATTACCCTAGATAATAGGCAGTAAAGGGGACAGGAGGTAATCTAACCATCCTCTGTAATGTGCTCTGTCTGCTGCTGGTGGTCAGACACATGTTTAAGTAAGTGCAGGAGGCCGAGAGTGCCCAGTGCATAACCAGTTAGTTAGCTGGCCGCTGCTGGGTTGTGCTTGAGTGTGCCAATAGGTATTTTTTGGTGAAGTAAGGACACAGCACTTAAAAAACAAACAAACAAACAAACAAAAAAAAAAAAAACAGTAGAAGCACTGGAGGAATATTAAACCTGAAAGGAATAGGGAGAATAATACATAACTGAAGTAAATTGCAGAAACTATTTTCTTTGATGTCAGTCAGCTCGATTGTGATACTGGAAAGGAAGAGCACGAAGATTGCTGTGGTTCTATAGGAGCTTGCTCTAGCCTTAAGATGTGTCGTTCCAATCACATTGTTACAGTTACTCCTAGTGGGAAAGGACATCTCAAAGTGGTGCTATTGATGTTCCCTTTTGGGAGTGCCACGCTTTCTAAGAGTGAGGAGCTGTGCCCTACAATAAAGGGTTTTGCTGCCTCCACGCATGCAGAGCACCTTGGCGCAGATGCAGACCTGGTTCTTCGTCGTCTGGAAGATGAACATGCAACTAATATTGCTGTACCTTTTTTGTTTTCAGCAAAGTAGTTTTCTACAGCTTTAATGGATCCTATGAAATTCTGTGATGTGTTGCTTGCAAATTGTCCCTACTAATTGCTCTTTGAAATGTTTGAGTTTTTGTACCCTTTAATATCTGTTCATGCTTACCTGAGTTCTGTTTCTCAGAAAAGAAGAGTTGTGAAAAGCTGAGCATTATGGGCTACCTCATTTATTTCATGTGGCTGGTGAAAGAGCTACATTGAGGTTGAGGCAGAGATGTTTCTTTCAATATTTTTTGAGTTTCCAGAGGGAGCTTAAGCATGCGAGGCTATGACGGCAGGAGAATAACAAAGCAGACTTGGCATGCTCTGAGGCTTTTCAGGGCTCACATCTGATGGGCGTCACCTAACAGCTTCTGCAGAGCCCATGTCCCCATCCGTGGGCCAGGCTTCTTTGGTAGTTCCCTCCATACCAGAGCAGATGAATGTTTTGTCTTCTTTAAATTATTAAATGCTTCCCAGTGTTTTACTTGTAAGTCTACTTTGCATCATGACAAGACAAAGCCAAGGATATCTCATGGGTTTTGCTTCTTCACCAGCTTATGAAATACAATAATTAGGTGCATTTTCTTGTCTCTAGGTTCTCGGCTTTCCTGTAACAGTTTGCTTCCTTGGCAGGGATTGGAACTGGTTGATTTTTGAGGTCCCTTCCAACCCAACCATTTTTTGATTCCGTGATTCTAAGTCTTTCACAGCTCAGAATGGGATGTGGAACTCTTGGAACTGCCAGGGTCTACATTACAAAAAATTTGGCTGGAAGACGCTGGAGCTGACGGTGTCCTCTGGGGCTAGCCAAACATCTTCCCCTTGCCTTGGGGTGCCTGGGAGCTTGCCGAGGAACAGGGCTCTGGCAGAAAGAGAAGGAGATTGCACATTGCTTTTAGTCAGAGCTGTGCGTTGCTGGCAGCCATGGGAGATGAGGCATTGTACTGCAGGCAGGGAAGGTGCCTATGTGGCTCACCACTGCTCACACCCACCCTGGCTGCGGGCACCTACAGGGATCAGGCACCTGGAACACAAGGAGCAGAGAGAAAGCAGGCCCGGGAGGCTTCCTCTCTAAATATAGATATCTTCAAACTTCCCCTCGGAGCTCTATCAATTATTCATTCTTTTTTGCCTCTTTATTTTTTAGCGTGACGCCTCACATCTATTAGATGCAATCATCTAACGGGCACAAATTGTAGTGCTAAGCATATTCCCAGTGTTTCGCTGTAGCTTGTTTCATCTTCTCATTATACTGCAGATGCTTTAAATTCACGCGGCACGCAGTAATGGGGATGAAATTTCCCACAGTGGAACATTGCTGACTTAATGTTGCGTGATGAAATAGCACAGATTTATATTTAATATTTCTTTTCGAGCAGGCGTTGCAGTGCCGGAATTCTCTGCTCACGGCTGCCTCTTGCAGCACCGCTCAGCAACCAGGGCTGGGTAGGTTTTCAAGCTGGAGGAAATGCACGTGATGCCTTATACTGTGTACCTTGTACAGAAGAAAAAGGGGGACCTATTTTGCCTCAGAATGCCATTGCTCAGCACAGGAGCTTGGTGCTCGGAGCACAGCAGAGGTACCAGCAGAAGGCTGAGTGCTCACATTGTAATTAATTCATCTGCAAAACTCGCTGGAATTACAGCTCGCTTCTGCAAGAGGCTTCTAATTGAGAATAAATGCCTCATTAGCGCCGAACAGATCAACCTGAGAACATCAGTAAACACAAACAAAATAATTAATGGCATTCAGGTAGTGTAGCATGGCATCCTGGTGCTGCTTGGCTGCTGGTGAGCACAGAGCAGGGACCGGTCTGGGTATGGCACAGGGTGGCTGCCTGGGGGCTGCAGCTGTGCTCTGGAAATGGGAGGTAAGGAAGGTGCCAGAACGATGCACTGCATGTGATGAGCAGGGACCTGTGTACATTCCTTGTTCCATGGCAGGACTTGTGTCTGGGCAGGTGTGGAGTTTGTGGAGGAAAGCCACACTTACAACAAAGTCTGGTGAGTCTGTGCGAACAAAAGCTTGTAAAGTCTGTATTATTTTTTGATCTCTTCCCATTTAGTGCCTCAGTTCTGTCTGATGAGAAGGGACTCAAATTTGTTGACATTCAGCGATCTGTGTGTTCCCCACCAAATGAAGTTGTCACTTCCCTGCCCTCCCTGCCAGGCATCGTTACTTAATCTTGCTCAGAAATGTGGGCTCAGGGTCAGTGCCCATCAGCAGCATACAGGCATGGCTCTTGCTGTGGGATTTAGAATCATAGAACATCCTGAGCTGGACGGGACCCTCAGGACCATCAAGTCTGACTCCTGGCTCCACACAGGACCACCCAAAAATCAGACCACGTGTCTGAGAGTGAACTCCTGACTTGAACTTCTGAGCTTGAACTCTTACTTGGGGTACACGCTGAGTGTGACATCCCGTGACATGGCACCTTGTGGTAGAGATGGGTCTTCTGATGGGTGGGAGCATCTTTTCGTGTACATTCAGGGTGTGTTTTCGCTATAGTGAGGGGTCTCCAACCCTGATGATGAGGCAGAAAGTTAATGGAGAAACTTCCCAGCACTGTTTTCTCAACATGTTGGCATAAAATCAGATATTTAGGGCAATAATTAGCGAATCCGTGACCTGGGAGAAGTCTTTAGCTTGGATAAACTTCTAAGACTTTATATATCCACTAAAGCTCTTCTCAGTAGCTTCTTGGATTTGTCTTATATTTAACATTTACCCTAAAGCTTAGAAAGTGATGGAAACTGATGCCCACTCTTCTTGGCTTGGAACAGAGGTCTCATTGGCAGCTGCCACCTAGGCAGCTCAGAGCACTTTGGGTCAGCTCCTTCTGCTCATGCTGCACGGAGGCACCTCTGCAGCACAGCTGAAATGTGAGGTTGGAAGCTAAAAGGAATGCCACTCAGCATTCACAAGGGAACGTCAAGAATGCTGTCTACTGTTCTGAAATCTGTGGAAAGAAAAGTCATGTTTCTCCCCCCCATGTCAGAAAGGTCCCACAGTTACAAGCTTTTAAATCGGCCTCTGGAAGCTCCTCATGGGCAGAAAGTAATTTGTGCAGCACAGCTTTGAGTTGTGTCTTATTTATTCTCCAAGGGTATGCATGGGAATAGCAAGTGTGCTGCGTGACGTCACAGTGCAATATATATCGTCGCTAATTAACCTTTGCTGACTGCTGTAATAGTCCCTCTCCTGTGCACGCTGCAGGAAATTATTTCCTGCTGTATTATCTTCTAAATGCTTTGTATGTAAACCATAGTGGCAGATGGGCCACACGAAGAAAGCAGGATTCAATAACTCGGAGTCCTATCTGCCTGCCTGGCCTTTCCACCAGGCAGTGCTGCTGTAACTTGGGGTGTTTATGTTTGTTTTAATACAGGGAAGGTTTGGTGATACTGCGAACGAAGGGACAGCTCTGAAATGCATCTGCTTGTAAGAAACGAAAGGGAGATCAGCCAGATGTATTACCAAGGGGATAACATGACACAAAGTGATGAATTTGGGCTTAGCAGAGGGAGCAGGGTGGGCAGGGGAGGTGGTGAGGGATGCTGTGATCAGCTTGACATTGCAGAGCACAGGCAGCTCCTGCTGGCACTCACATCCCCATAGTGACCTGCAAGGCCACATCGGCTTGGAGCTCTGTGTTTGTGGGCAGGGCGTTGCATTGCTCACCAATGTGCGGGCTCAGGAATGTGAGCAACACTTCACCTTCTTGCCCCGTTATTTCAGCAGCAGAACAGAGATTTCTTCACTGCGTCTAGTCATAAAACTGCAGGCAAAAACAGCCTTGTGCTTGATGCTGAAGCCACGAGGCAATGAAATGAGGCCTGGGATGTTTAGATGTTGCATTGAGGGACATGGTTTAGTGAGAACTATTGGTGAGGGGTGGATGGTCGGACTGGATGAGCTTGTAGGTCTTTTCCAACCTCAGTGGCTCTATGTGTGGTGGGACACACAATATCCACAGGGACCGTATGGGGGTGTTCCACCCCCATCCCATAACTTGCTTGCTACATGTATGTGCTATATATATACAGGTGGTGCAGTGGGGAGAGCCTGGTTTCCTGAAGATGCTTTTATAGCCTCAGGATTATCAAAGAGATTATCAAAATACTCATTTCACCCAGAACTGACAACGCTCAGGCATCTCTTCCTTGGGAAACTCTGTGTGCCTGACGTGTTTGCAAGAAATGTTTGTCAGCTAAAACTGAAGACGCTGCGGCAAATGCTATGTTTAGTTCAAGGGATCTTGTGTTAAGCACCACGAATTAATTTTAAATACATGACACGAGCTGTACACATGAGGAGATGCTGGTGATGGAGCTGGCAACTGGGGGTGTTTTCAAGTGCAAAGCAGGCGGTCCCGCAGCGGGCGGCCGCAGTGAAGTAGCTGCAGACAGAAGAGCTGCTCTAAGTGTAATGCCAGCAGCTCTCTGTCTGCAGAGGATGGTATAGTGTGTTCTGCCAAGCTGCCAGGCCCACCGCACCAGGGCTGCCCCTGAGCACCGTGCTGGTGGTGCTGGGGGCACGGCGGGAGCTGGGTACCCCTGCTTCCCACCCCCCAAGCCCTGGTTGGGCTTAGGACAGGTGCTGCTGGTGAATGCTGGTCATCACCTCCATGGGAGGACTGTGGCTGTGGGTCAAGGAGGGGCTTGCTTTGGGCAATCCCATTCCCCAGGAATTTGCCATCTGTTGGCAGCAGGCAGCCCCATGCGTGATGCCAGAGGTTATTTGTTCCTTTTCCAGCTTCCAGCAGCTGAGACCCATCCTTCACTGGATCTAACCCTAAGATACGTATGATCCATGTATGAGTACTGGGGCTGCCAGTCATTATCATAATTGTAAATGCTAGTACACCAAGAGGGAACGGTAAACCAGATTTTCCCCTCTTTTGTGCAGACTGACAGTCATTGTGTGTGCCTGATGCTGTGTGTCCTGTCAGACACAGCCGTGGGGGGATGAAGGACAAGTCACAGCAGCACACTGCAGCTTCTGAAGCACTTCTGGGGATGAGCGGGTTCAGTGTTCAGTGTTTTGTATTCACCAGATCAATACATATGTCAGACCAACAACACTAAATAGGGATGTTTACTTCCAAACACAGCACCGTGCTGTGTTTCATCCTCCTGCTGTTGCCTCCATTCACTATGGTATGTTGTTTTCAGCAGCACTGCTTATGGACTGCCTGCCAGGTTTGAGGTGTGCCTGGGTGAGCCCCCAGCATCCCCAGGAGCTGCTGTCCAGTTGGGGGGGGGGGGTCCTGCTGGGTCCCTGAATCTCCTGCATGCACACAGCAGTCAACAGGCACCTGCTGGACCAAAGCCCCAAAAGCACCGTGTGGCTGTGCTGCATAACAACGTGAATTTGCAGTTCTCCATCCCAGGGAGGCACTCTGTGACGTGTGATACTCCTTCAGACTTGCTAAAGCCCTGAAGATGGATGAGCCCTATTTTGGTGCTGAGCAGCATATGGTCTGGTGGGTGTTGGAGGAGCATGGGACCGCTGACGGATCTGTGTGTTCCAAGGGAGCTGCTGGGCCTTGGGTTTGCGTTGCTGATCTAAACTAAAGCGTTCACATTCGAAGGGGATAATTTGTTTTCAGCTTATTTGCTTTGTCTTTCCTTTTGTGGTGAATTGGCTGTCTGCTCCTACGTTTCCTTCAAGCCGTATATTCCTGCTGCATCCTCTGCCCACCAACGGTTTTGTTCTGATTTCACAAAGCAATCCTTCCTCCATGGCACTTTGCTGTGTGTGGTACAGGGCACATCTTGGTGCTGGTGGGTGGGGAGGGTGTGAGCAGCAGTGTGCAGCAGATGGCTCTGCAGAGGGAGCTGCTCCCAGAGAGGAACAGGTTACTCTTTCAAAATAATATGTTGTTGTTTTTTTTTTTCCCATGTTAAAAAAGTATATATGTGTAAAATAATAAGAAAAATACCGGGCTAGATAGTGTGCGTGGCTGTCAGAGCGTTAGCTGTGCACTCAGCAGTTACACAGGAGCAGCACAGCTAGGCTTTGTCGCACAGCTTCAGTGACACTCAGCGCCCGTACGGCACGCGGTGCTGCTGTGCATCAAGGCGGGCTGTCTGCAAGGTGCGTGCCTCGCTGATTAAAAAGTGCCCTAGGAGGAGCAGCTGATAGAAAAATACCCCGGCTGTCAGCAGCGCTTTTTAAGCGTGGAGATAGATAGATAGCTGCTGGGAGAGGAGCACTGCCTGAACGAGCCGGGAGGTATTTATAGCGCCAGAGCATAAACAACGCGTCTAAATCGGGCTGCAAGGCAGCAGCCTGCGTTTGCTATTCAGTGTGATGGGAAATTAAAGTGTTTAGCATAAGGGTGATGTCTGACTGTTGCATAAATGCGTGCGGTTTGTTCCTGGTTCCCCCCGCTCCCTCTGCGCCCTCTTTGCACGTGTGCTTCCTTCGCTTGATCTCTGACCTTCTTTTGCACGTGGACGCTGGGGTTTTGAGCACGGCCGTGCAGATGGGGCGCAGTGAGGATATTTATTGGATATGAGGAACAATTCGTTCTTCAAAGAGCAGTTGGGCACTGGCACAGTGAGGGTCGCTGTCCCTGAGGGTGTCCCAGATGTGGCACTGAGGGACGTGGGCAGTGGGCACGGTGGGGTGGGGATCCATGGGGGCCTTCTCTATCCTTAACGACTCCATGATGCTGTGAGATGCCATTTTGTTCCTCTTCGGAAAGCAATTATTGAATTGAAACTGTTGTTGAAAAGGAATCAAAGCCGTTAAACGTGTGAAGGTGGCACAGTGCCTGCCCGCCTCTCCTCCGCTGAGCAAAGCGCCGTGCCATAAATCAGCGTGGGGCCGGGCAGCGGCTGGGGCTGGCGGCTGCAAATTGACAAAGTTTGATGGCACTTCCAACGATCGTCCGCCTAATAAAAAATGTATCCTGACACAACAGTGGAAGAACGCTGGCGCTAAAAATAGATGCTCTTTCAAAATAGATGGGAGCTATTAGGGCTTCGACACCACGCTCGCTGTCAGGGTAGAAATTGGGCTGGGTTTCTCAGCTGTGCGTGGTGCAGCTTGTCGTTTTAAGTTGTATTAAAAAATAATGCTGCAGCAAACACTGTGAGGAAAAGCCTGAGAGCATCCATCACTCCGGGTCTGGCTGCCCTCGCGTTTTGGGCACCCATTTTTTGTCTCATCGAAGAAATCAGCCATTTGTTTTCATTCTGGGCAGAGACATGCTCGGCAGCTGGGTGTTCCCATTGGGATGCTGTGCTGAACGTGCTGCCAACCAGCTTGTCGTTCCCTTGGTTTCCAAAAGTCACTATTCCCCTTCTCTACCGTCCTGAGGAACAGCTTTCTATGGAAGCTGTGCACCTCCCTCCTGCTGGAGCTGCTGATCTTCCCTTGGTCCTGTGGCAGCACAGCATGGAGCACGGTGTACTGTTATGTCGAGCTGTGTGTCAGGGTTCTCTCCTTGCCTTCATGGCCTTCATGGCCTCAGATCGCAGTGCTGAATTAGTTTTAACGCACAGGGCCCAAGAAAGAAGAAAAGGAGAAGTGGCAGTGTGTCCGCCAGGTTTGCAAGGCTGCACATTGTGAGTTCCAGGAGTTGCCTGGATACGGTCATCTCCATCCAGGCCCTTGAGAAATGTAGAAATAATTTGAGGGTTATTGCAGATAGAATGAGCTTTTTGCTTTTTTCTGCCCCCATATGAAGACCAGCGGTCACCGTGGCAGTGGGGACACACAGCGGGCTCTGAGCATTTGGTGACAACAACTGCAGTCCTTCGGGATGGCACTGCTCTGCTGTGGAACCAGCCTGGTCCTGTAGCAAAGCTTGAAACAATCGGGATAATGATCTTAATGACTGGGATTTTGGATGCTGAGGGGATCTGCCCTCTCGCTGGGCGGCTGGGAGCTGTGCTGGGACCTCACACTCCTGCCAGCTGTGCCCATAGCTGTGGCACTGCCATGGCCCTGGAGCAGGGGTGGGGAGCAGAGCTGCTGGAGACACAGACAGGAAAGCAAAGGCTGGAAGAGCTGCTGCCTGGCTGAGCCGAGCTCATTGCGTTCACTTCTTCAGCCCGGTCAGGGCTCTAACAGCAAATGTTCTACCTCATTAGAAATAATAACTTGTAATTAATAACTCATAATGTGGCAGATAGATGCATTTTTCTGCAATGATAGCACTTGCTTCAGACAGCGCGAATGATGAAAGGACAAGGCATGGTTATTAAAAAAAATGCTTTCATATAAATCTCAGGGTTCAACAGTTTAACCCATACTTGGCCTAAAGAGCAACTCTGCTCTACTTTATTCATAGACAGTGATGGAAAATGTTCTTTGATATGTGGGGCCAGGCTGTCCCAGTGTGACCAGATGAGCACATAGATGAGGGGCTGCCCCCCACAGCTCCATTCCCAACTGCATCCCTCAGGGTTCAGCTCTGGAACCCCTGGCACATTGCTGCATGGCTGCTGGGCTGGAAGAGGAGCATGTGTGGCACCCTCAGCACGGGCAGGAGAAGGAATAGCAGCCCCAGCCTCTGGTGGAAACACTGCAGGACAGTCCTAGGTGAGGTGGTCTGAAATACCCAGGATTTGGATTTGTGAACATGCAGTGTCTCAGCCAAAATAATGTGTTTTCACAGAATCACAGATTTGTAGGGCTTGGAAGGGACCGCTAGAGATCACTGAGTCCAACCCCCTGCCAAAGCAGCTCTCAGCCCAGGTTGCACAGGAAGGTGTCCAGATGGGCCTTGAACATCTCCAGAAGAGACTCCACCACCTCTCTTTTGTTTGGAAATCTCCTCCCTCTTGGCACTGGAACAATGTTATTGCATCCCGTGTTTTTGAAATAATAGAGGTTTCCTTATGAGACATTTGTACCTGTTTTTCAGGTACATTACTGTGATTTTACTCACCCAGAGCTTTGTTAACGTGCATCGCAATCAGCGGCTGCTAACAGCCCTGAAGAGCACTTTGTGGTGGAAGGTGGAGTGATGAACAATGCACATTGCAACCTTTTCCTTTGACAAATGGATGGCTTCTTAAGGAGATGCGCAGCATACGGAGCGTTTATTCCAAAAGAGAGTTTAAATTTTATACTGCAAATGAATGGTAATAATACAGACAACTTGGTAAAAATGCAACCAGCCCATTAACATGGAAGGATCTGTTGGCTTCATGCCTGCTGGTGTAGAACTCCTTGGGAAAAGGAAGAGTCTCCTGTAATGACAGACTAGATGATTTTAGAGGTCTTCTTCAGCAGCAATGATTCTATGAGCAGAGGGAGAGCAGTGCCCATCAGCCTGGTGCTGGGACCTGGTTGGCACCCGCTCTAAAACATCAGGGCTGCTTGTAGCCAAGCACAGATTATGTACGGAGACATGGGAGGTAGTATAGAGGTGGTTGTCCTGCAGGGCTGTCACTGCAACAGCACTCCAATGGGGAAAGTGTGAAATCATGTTGCTTTGATGTTTGGTGTTCTCCCATTGGGATGTGCTGTTTGAGCCAGAGTTCCATGAAACGAGGAGGGAGGTGAGGTTCCCTGCCCTGCTGTGCTCCGCTTGGTGCCATGCCCACCCTTCTCTTGCTGTTGGAGTTTGACTCGCTGTTGGTGGCAAAGAAATGGCTTTCCCATACCTGGCAGGTGCTGACTATGGGCTGGCTGCTTGCAAAGAGGCACTGCCACACTTGTAGGACTCTGCCATGAGGAGTTTTTTAAGAGCACAGCAAGGGGAGGGAGAGCAGGATGATGTGGCGGAGCTGAAGGAAAATCTGAGAATTGAAGAAAAAAAAAAAAAGATATACCTGCAAATATTTCTCTCTCAGATGAGCTTCTAAAGGGTTCCATCCATGCAACAAAATGTGCATTTTCTCACGAAACAGCCCTGAGGCAGGAGGCAGCCTGTAGCACGGAGGCTCAGGTTGAGTGTTAGGAACTATTTCTTCTCCAAAGAGCAGTCAGCATGGCTGCATCATTGTTTACCAACTGTTCTAGAAGGAGAGGTTTGCACTTGAAGTCATTTGCTGTCTAAAGCATAGGTCATGGATTCAAGCAGCCCCTGCTCTGCAGGAGTGCTGCTCTGCCACGTGCACACATTGCTGGGAGCACTTGGTCCTAATGAGGGCTCCTTTGGAGTCAGGTCTAGGGGAGCAGAGGGTAAAGGTTCAGCTAATGAACAGCTGCAGGGTAAAGGCCACAGATGGCAGAAGTACTCACTGTAATTGCTGTGGGGTTTTTTTTGTAAATAATGTATTTTTTTTCTGCACTCGTTAGGTATGTGTTTGCTTCCACTTCATAAAGAAAAGGAAACACAGGACGTCTGGGTGAAAATGCGTCATGAGGTGTAAAGTATTGTCCTATCAGTGGCAACTGGAGCAGGAGGGGAGGGCTGGGTTTGAATGCTGCACTAGCAGAGGGATTTATTAGCACTGAGGGCAGTGAGGGCACATCCAAAGCAAAACCCTCCCCAGGTTCACATCTTTCTCCTAAGGGACAAAATGGAAAACTGTGAGGTTTGTGTCCTGTGAGATGCCTCGGGGTATTAGCAGTCAAAATTTCTACACAAAGCCGAACGTTTCATTCTGATAGCAGTAACATGAATACTTACTTCTTGGGCTGTGTGTCATCAGATTCGTGTTCATGCTCCATTCCCCTTTCCTACAGCCCTGGTGGTGTTTTTTGTGTGCTTACTAGAGTTTCCTTTCACTTGCTCCCGACTTAATGGCATTGCTTTCAGTTTGTTCCATCAGCAGTTGGCCTTGATGGTCCTTGTAGGTCCCTTCTAATGTGGGGTATTTGTTATATTATTGTAGGATAAAATAGCTGTATTTCCAGATGGTCCTAGATGCCATTTGGAAAATAAAGACAAGAAAATGAAACGTTTACTGTGGAAGCCTCCAGCTGCCCCAGTCACTGCTTCCCTTTGGATCTTGAGGCCAGGCAGACGGCCAGGGAGGGAGGAGAAGCACATTCTGGCAAGAGGCAGGGGGAGAGCAGAAGGCTGTGTCGGGCCCTTTGGTCGTATTTATTTGTCTGTGCTAACTCTTGGAACCTTTGATCTCAGCCAGATCACTCTATATCTGTGGGCAGGTTGCCAGTGAAGCACTTAAAGAGAAATAAATGCATTTCATAGCCCATGCTTACTGCTTTCCGATGGACTACAGTGCACCGGGATGGGCTTGGTTCATTCAAGTGACACACAGAGCACAGGACTGGTTGTGTGTACTTTAGGGAATATGATGAGTACGTGGGGCAGCCACGTCATCCTTTAAGATCACAAGTCCGAGTTCATATTCGAGTTAGCAGCTCTTGCTAGTTCAGTCCTGGGGCTATCAAGATAGCTTGTGTTTTGCCTTCATCAGCAGAGCCTTCAAAAGTGGCCATGAGAGCAGACATGAATTATTCATACAGGCATGTCCCTTTCTCTATTTTTGGCTCCTCTCCCATCAAGGATGACAATTTAATAGTAACTATGTGAAAGTGGTAGACATGCCAATGCCTTTCCTTTTGTACGTTTAAAAACATAAAATCAGTTTCTTTAAAACATTTAAAAACCTCCGTGCACTGTGCGCTCCCAAATTGCTGCATAACGGATGCACTTTTCTCCCTTGCTGCTTGCAGGGATGACGTGCCAGGCCAGGACATCCTACACTGAGGATGAGGTGCTCTGGGGCCATCGCTTCTTCCCGGTTATTTCCTTGGAAGAAGGGTTCTTCAAAGTTGACTACTCACAGTTCCACGCAACGTTTGAGGTCCCCACGCCGCCGTACAGCGTGAAGGAGCAGGAGGAGATGCTGCTCATGTCCTCGCCCCTGATAGCTCCTGCTGTCAGCAACAGCAAGGAGAGGAATAACTCGGTGGAGTGCCTCGATGGTCTCGATGAGGTTGGCATAAAGCTACCTTCCAAACTGCAGAAAATAACGGGAAGGGAAGACTTCCCCAAAAAACTCCTCAGGATGAGCTCCACCACCTCTGAGAAGGCCTACAGCATGGGCGATTTGCCCATGAAACTGCAGCGGATCAGCTCAGTCCCTGGGAATTCGGAAGAGAAACTGGTGTCCAAAGCCACCAAGATGATGTCGGATCCCATGAGCCAGTCCGTGGCCGACCTGCCGCCCAAGCTCCAGAAACTGTCGGGCGGCGGCCGGATGGAAGGGAACCTTCCTCCGAAACTGAGAAAAATGAATTCCGATCGCTTCACATAACCCAGCTACCGAGGCCGGACTGCTCCAGCAGTGCAGGAAGACGGCCTCGCCAGAGCCCCGCGTGGCTCGGTGCCCGGCGGTGGTGGGGCTGCGGCTACGCCAGCACGCCGCGCTGCCCGGGGCCGCGAGAGCCGGCCGCCCCCGGCATGTAGAACCACGACGCGCATGCAATAATCGTGTGCAATTCTTGCATCTAGTTTTCCGGCATGGCTCCTACTCTATTTATACTGTATATTCTGAAAAAACGCGTCAAGGGGTGTTCCGTTCCCCTGTGTTTCTTAAGAGTCAGTAGTAGGTAAAACATGCGAGCGGGTAACTTTCAGGGTAAGTTATAATTTGGGTTCGTTTTCTCTTTTTCGTTTTCTGACGTGGGTCGTGATGTTTCGTTCTACAGAGTAGTTACGGTGCACGCGTTTCTGTTTTCTTCAAAGGAAGTGTCTCAGTTAGTTCCTCACACCAAACCTGCTGGCCTTAAACTAACTGCTGGTTTCCATTTTGCTTTCAGTTCTTCTTGGGTTTTCTTTTCCTGCCTCCAGACTGCTGGCACTCAGGTCCCAGCGGTGGTTCTGTGAGCCCACATCTTGCAGTGAGAGCTGCTGAGTCCCACGGTGATCCCTGTGCTGCTTTCTCTGTGGCGAGAATGTGTGCAAAGACGTTAACCGAGGTTGACCCTGTGGGTTTTGAAATGAGTAATACTTTGTGTAAATGTTTGGTATCCTCCCGTGGCTGTTTGTGGGGCTTGTTTGTGTTTTTATCCTGTTCTGCTCCCTCTCTGCTGCTGTGTCCCAGCAGCTGTGCTTCCCCCCCACACAACACCGGGCTGCTGCAGTGCCTGGGCTGTGCCAAAGGACCCGAAGCACCCAAAGCAGGGTGCCTATTTCAGAGCTGGGCATTGGTGAGGCTCTCTGTCTTGCTTCATTGGGAGGTGTGTGCAAGTCGGACCAATGGGCAGCGCTGGCAGTGTGATGTCGTGGTGTTGGAGGCAGAGCACAGCTGTGTGGTCTTGGAGGAGGACATGCAAGCACAACAGCAGTCGTGTAGGGCAGTCCTGGCTCGAGGGCTCTGGGCTGTCAGGTGTGAATGCTCATGCTTGCTAAGTAATGAGGGTCTACTCACTGTTGGGAAACAGTAGTTTGGTTTTGGTAGAAGCGGTGGCATGGGGTGGGAACTGAGAAATGCAATAAAGCAGGACTTGGCTTGGACTCCATGGGGGCTCAGTTTTGGGCCTGGGAGTTGCCATGTGCACTCAATCAGCAGTGCACTCATGGAATTTGAACTAACTAAAGGTTTTTTTTTCCACTGTTTATGACAATTTTTGAGTGGCACTGCATGTTTTTTACAACTTTGGCCATACTGAAACACTTGGCACGTTATTGTAAAGGGAACTGTTGTGTGTAGCTCCATGGCCTGCTGACGCTCTGTGCACAAAGAATCACAGAACGGCCTGGGTTGAAGAGGACCTCAAAGATCATTTATTTTCAAACCCCCTGCTGTGAGAAGAGTCACCGACCACTAGACCAGACTGCCCAGAGCCACATCCAGCCTTGCCTTGAATGCCTCCAGGGATGGGGCATCCACAACCTCTCTGGGCAACCTGTTCTAGTGCATCACCACCCTCTGAGTGAAAAACTTGCTCCTAACATACAACCCAAGTCTCTCCTGTCTTAGTTTAAAACCATTCCCCCTTGTCCTATCGCTGTCAACCCACGTAAGCTGTGATGAGTGATGAGCACAACAAGTGATGAGCAGACTTCCAGCATTGCAAGGTAAGATCTGAACATTTTTTCCCCTCTTCGCTGTCACTTCTTCAGGTTGTCTTGTAAACTATGGCATAGTTTTGTGCCACCTGTAACTCTTCCACTAGTCCTTGGCACAGTGAAAATGACTGCATACAATGGCCAGGCATCAGTAGAAAACATGCCACCTCCAGTCCAAACTGGTAAGCCAAGGACATTGAACCAGTGTGATGGTGGGTGATGAGTCATAGAACTGAAGAATGGCTTAGGTTGGAGGGGACGTTAAAGATCATACAGTTCCACCCCCTGCCATGGGCTGGCTGCCCCCCCACCTGCTCAGGCTGCCCTCAGCCCCATCCATGGCCTTGGCATCGCCAGGGGTGGGGCAGCCTACCTCCCTGCAGCCTGTCTTGGCACAGCAGGCCTGCAAATCAGCCCCCTGCACCCAGACCTCTGTATGGACTGCCAGTGTGCCCCCATACGGAGAGCAATGGAGCACCCCCCAGCCCCGTCCACGTGCTGCACAAAATGAATGTAAAGGGCTGAGCAGGAGCAGCGAGCTGGCAGCCCGAGTGGTGGCAAGGTGCTGGGTGCCTTTGCACCAACACTGGGAGGATGTTCTCGTGTTTGTTGAATTAGAATACACACGTCTCCTGTTACTAAGAGTGAAAGTAAAAACGTGGATGAGTGGTAGCTGTCTACGGTTATCGGGTTCAGGAAGTTATTTCTGGTTAACATTTCATTTTTATTGGCGTGGGCCCTTTTCTGTTTCTCCTGAACGTTTCCATCCAGCCCTAATGCTTGTGCTAAGAGAAGCGTATCTGTTTGTTTGACTGCACAGCCGGTCTGTGTTCTCTACTGCTGAATTTATGCTTGAATTATATTGTAAATTGTACATATTCGGATTAGAATCAACTAAATGCATTTTCTGGCATGCACTCTATGACTGTATAAATGTACAAGTTTATTTGAATTATACAAAACAACAACCTCTTGTATTCATTAATACTGCAAGCTCAGTTTTATCTACAGCTGTATTAAACTTTCAGAATTGTTCGGTTTGATGATGTGTGTTTGTCTTTCGTCCAATCCCCTTTTTATTGCCTTCATAAAGGACTGTGTGTTTTGGCTGCTCAGGGGCTTACGGAACGCGGTGCGTGTGTTTGAAGGCCAATCTCTTGGTTGTTCCTAAAAAAAGAGACCTAGTTCAGTTGTAGCTGCTGTCCTAGGTTCTCTGAACTCTCTGTTTGCACAGAGTGGGTGTTTCTATAGTTATCTTGAGTAGTGCTGCACCTGGTTTCTATGCAGAGCTTTGTTCCGGGTGGTAGTTCCAAATCCCCCAGCGCAACGCTGCTCAAATCACTGAGGAATACTGGATACAACTAACATATACACGAGCTTCCTGAGCACAGTTACTGGGAATCCGCCCTGCTGCTGGTGCTAGGCATGCCACAACCCGGGGAATTGGAGCACTGTTTAGCATAATTGAATTACTGAGTGTGGCAGAACAAAAAGACACGGCAATACGGAGCTGTATCAATCACGCCGTGCTGCCAGACGCAGAATACATTTGAATTTATTTCCTCAGCTGTTGTTGTAGGAGGGTGAATGTGGTGCTTACTGGGAGAAGTGGAACTGGAATTGCTGGTAGCTTTAAATTACTTTGGAAAAAGATTGTTGGGGAAGGGGGGCTAGAAAGAAAGAGAAGTGCCCCTGGTATAATAATAGCTTGAAACAAATTCATCCTCATCATGTGTTGGGGCATGGAAGAAGAAGGATTCAATTGCGTGTTGAAACAGATCTAAGGGCTTAATTCTGCCTGCAGCAGCAAGGGATCCCCACCAGGGCAGGACTGGTGGATGGCTGATGGCTGGAGTGCAGCTGCATCCACAGAATCCTTAAAGATGTTGGACGGCAGTGGTACACCACTCCTGAATGCACATGACCCAGAGCCAGCCAGCAGGGCTGCCAGGAGGGCACTCAGAAAGACTGGGAAAAAAAAAAAAAAGATGGAGAATGGGGGAAGAGAGGGATGGATAGAGAGCCCATCATTTCTATCAGCCTAATTTCTGTGTGGCGACAAGCACTGTTTAGCATGAATGCAGCACCGGTTTTGTTTGCCCGCTTACAGCCCTCCCGAGCACTCTCTGAGTGCTGCAGAAACACACTTGAGTTATTATTCCCAAAACAAACATCTGTGCTTCCTCCACTGCGGGGTGCAGGCTGGGGATGCTCACATCCCCACTTTCCTTCCATAGGATGCAGGATGCTAACAAGAGGAGGGCATCCCATGGCAGTGAGACAGCCAGGTTTGGGTTTTGTCTTTGCTCCAGCCCTAGCAGTCCTGGCACACCAGGGCCTGCCCTGCTCAGCCCAGCACTGGGCATGAAAGTGAGGAAGGGCTGAGGAGCAGCATGAGAGCTGGTGCTGCAAACTGAGCTTGGCAGAGCTTCCTTGGGTGCGTGCCCAGGTATGGCACTATTCATATAAGGAAATATGCACGTCCACATAATATATACGCATAAATCCCTATGAAAATGTGTCATTTGGGATGGCTGTGTGTTTATAATAGGAAATAGCAGTCAAGATAGCTTTTTGCTACTTCAGATGTACTCCCCGCTTCTACTTCCAACCACTTACATTTATTTCCGTCCAAAATGTTTGTCAGTTTTCATAAGCAGCTTGTTGGGCACTGCCTTGAGGATCGAGTCGTTGGACTCATTCCACACCAACGGCATGAGATGGAGCACTCACAGCAGATGGATGAGCGTGCAGGGGCGAGGAGACACCGAGTGGAGCAGCATCTCTGCCGAGTGAGTAACTGGGGACAACTGTCTCTTGGCATCCCAGAGCAGCTCCCTGGGAAGGTTCCAGCCATTGCTTCCTTGGGCGTTCTTGGAGCCCTCTGTCTCTAATAGAGGAAATGAAAAAAACAAATGACGCATATCCCAAGTTAGGGAAAAAAATTATGCCCTATGCTGGGATGTAATCGGTGTTCCAACTGAGGATTTTTTTTTTTTTGGTTTGTTATATAGCTCTTACAGCTTGATTCCTCCCCCTTGTAAGCAGTACACCCTGTGCTGGCAGAAGTGCAGGTCCTGACGCACAGCATTGCACAGCACACGTCATACATGATACTGATAATCCACCACAGTTTTACAGGGAGCACTTTTATCTCAGCCCTTAGCATCACCAGCCTGCAACATTCCCTTGTCGGCTCCCCATGTCACATCTGCAAAGCCCAAGACCATCAGCTGCTCTGTGATACCTCATGTTGTCCCCAGTTCACATCATCAGCAATTCACAACGTCCCCAATTCACATCATCCCTAATTCACACTGTCCCCAGTTCACAACATCCCCAATTCACACTGTTCCCAATTCACATCATCCCTAGTCCTCACTGTCCCCAATTCACACAATCCCATCCCATGTTCTCGTCACCACAATTCGTGCTGTGAAAATGAACTATACAAAAAAATACAGGATACCAATTGGAAATCATATTGATCCTTTATAAGAAAGTTAATATAAAAAATGAGTAACATTCGCATTTAAGAGTATAAAGCTAAGTATCCTTCCATCTGTATTTCATTGTATGCAAATTGCAGAACCCCCTCAGTGTATCTTCCCAAATCTATTGCCTGGCAATACTTTGCTCCCTTAGCTGAGGTGGCTCCCATGGTGGAGTGGCAGCAGTGTGACACAGAGCACAGCAGCACCAGGAGCCGAGGGCAGAGGAGGAGAAATGGAGCTCAGAAACAAAGCTCAGAAACACGTCTGTCTTTTCCACCTCCCTAATGGATGGTTTCGATCTTACAGTCTCGGTAATAAGATGATGGAGTCCTCAAATGGAAATATGCAGCCAAAGAGTGCATCAGTACACATTTCTGTTGCTGTTTATAGGAATATAGTCGTTTAGGGATATATAGGAATATAGGCATTTCTTCTGCTTCAGCCGTCCCCTGTGGCATCAGTGAGCAGAAAGCTCTGAGTGAAGATAATTAATTTCCCTTCCACTGACTTTATGGCATGCACTAGGGCAAGACCAGGCAGTTCCAGTGATTTCTCCCCAATGCAAAACCTATACTTCAATGTTAAAAAAATGAAAAAAGAAAAAAAATAAATCACAGCTTCTTCAACAATATATATATATATTTAACAATGTTCCATAGTTACCTTGCCGTAAGATGGGAGTGGTATGCCTCAGTCACACTGCAGACCCTTTACCAGCAGTCCCGTACAGCTGTGCACACACACCACCAGCCCTCTATACTGACACCTCAATACCACGGCGTAATTTATGTATTTTTGTGTTTCTTGCTGTACATACACACTTGATTTGCTCAGCCCTCAGGAAATCCACGTTAAGGAAATGACACACTCTGTAAGAGATGTCAGCTACCGTTCTGATGCTTCAGCACCAAATGTAATGGAGCAGAAAGGCAGCAGCGGAGGAATGTTTTAAAGCGCTGGTAGGTCTGGATGCCGTGGAGATGTTTTATTGTCTTGTTAAATTCAGGCATCAAAATCTTATCTTGTAACGAGTGGATGTGCGAAAAAAAAAGCGCTGATGCAGCTGTCAGCCCCGGTCCTCTTTACTTCAGCTGTCTTAGTGTGTGGTGTGGAGGTGTCCGGCTGCTCCTGCTCCCAGTGGTGCACAGCACTGCCCTGGGCTCACAGCTCTGCAAGGAGCAGGATGGCAGTGCTCAGCCCATCCCCTGAGCAGCTCCTGGCTGTGCATGGAGTGCTTGTGGGGAGCCTGGAAGCAACCTTCTGTGAGTGGGGTGGAGCCCCATTACGCCTCACCTTGTCAACTGGCTTTGTCCAAAAGGACCTTTTGTGGATTATCTGTTTCTATGGTGATAAATCAGAATAAATGTGTCATGGTCCTGACTGTCTTCATCTCCCTGTTTTCTGCAAGGTCTCTGCTATCGACAATAAAAATACAGCATCTAATTTCCTGCAGATCATCAGCTGAGACCTATGGCCAAGGCCATGGGCTTCAGCCTGTGACAAATCACCCTGGCAGAACTGCGTATGGAAGGTATGGACTGCAGCAGCACAGTCAATAGCAGCCACCATCCTTAAAGCAGGGACACGGGAATTACTGTGAGAGGAAAGAAAGAAAGGAAATGCTTTTCAATTTCAGTCTGGCAGAGTCAGAAAAATCTGACTGAAAAATCCATAGTTGTCTGGGGCAGTAATACAAAAGCAGGCGGATGGAGACAGGAATTTTAATTGGTGTATAATTACTGTGTGGGAGTGTAATAGAAACGGACATGTATTTCCTAAAATATTCCCCTTTTGTGCTCAGAGCTGGAGCAATTTGGGGAGTTCCACCATGCAGCAGCACCTGCGTGGGGTGGGTGCTGGAGGGAAACACTCTGCACTGGTTGTTCTGGGATTTTAAAATGGAAACACTGCCCAATCCTTGCACCTCTGTGAACACCGCTGGGAACTGAAGTTGTTCTGGATGTTATTTTATATCTCATTTTCTCGCGAGGAATGTGAGTTTAGCTGGAGTGAAAACCTGACGGATACCTTCCCATCTCCTTATGATTCACATCACAACTCGCAGTCAAAGCAATATCGTCGAGCCTCTCCTAAATCTTTAATATTTCAAATGAATATTTAGAAAATGCCTTTCCCGATATGAGAAGCCTTGGCGCAGCACTCAGGGGGATTGCCCTTTGGCTTGAGGTAGAATTGAAATATTTAAATGTGCTACAGTTTCAAATGGCAGCTTACTGTTCGCCTCACTCGTAAAAATAAGAAAATAAAATATTGAAAAGTGAAGCATATGATTACCAGTTCCCCCAAGACCGAAGTCGTGGATTGACTGAGGATTGGTGCTTTCATGGGCAGGAGAGTTCACCCTGTAGGCATGGTCATACACGACAGGGGACAGTCTAGCTTAGTTCCTGCATTGGTCAGTATGGTTGGTTTGGAAGGGGCCTTAAAGATCATAGAAGCATGGAATGGTTGGGTTGGAAGGAACCTTAAAGAATGTGAAATGGTTGGGTTGGAAGGGATCTTAAAGATCACAGAACCATAGAGTGGTTGGGTTGGAAGGTGCCATACAGCCCCTCCCTGCCACACTCCTACCACGGTCTGGCTGCCCTACACAGCTCAGGCTGCCCAGGGCCCCATCCGCAGCTTTGGACTCATCCAGGGATGCACGAGGCACTCAGTGGCTCTTGCTCTATGCCAGGGCACTGGCACCATCTGCACATTCTTTTTCAGAAGAGCTTCAACAGAAATATGGGGTGTTTGGATTCTCTGCCTTCTTCAGGCTGTTTCCTCTGTGAAAGCAGTTACCAAATCTCACAGACAGCCCTGGGCATTATTTAACTAAAAGTACACAGTGATTATTATTTTATTATTCCATTATTATTAATGGAATTAATCATGTTGTTTATTATTAAAAAAAAAAAGAATAATGCATTCTAATAAGCACTCTGATTTAGAGGTGAAAAAACACAGCTCCCTATGAAAGTGCTCACGTTGTCAGAAAGGCCAGCCTTAAATAATTGCCCACTTAACCTGCACGTGGGTGCAAGGATGAAGTCCAACTGATTTGTTCTCTGCATCCCTGAGCCCAAAGGTTTGGAGACAGGGTCACTGAGAATTGGTTCCCATCCTTTTCTAGACAGGAGCCAGACTTATGTACTACAAAATTGCATGTTACTTCCATGATTTTTTTACATCACATTTAAACCAGCACCCAAACTCACCCTGCTGTACATACACGCCATGTGTTGGAAATGGTATTTGGGTGAGTAAAGCAATTTAGCCACATTTCTCCCCCTGCCTCACCACTCCCCCTTTGGAAATGACTCTTTCACAGATTCCACCGTGCTGACTCCAACAGTAAAGCCAGACCCAGAACAAAGCAGGAAACCCAGTGTGTTGGAGGAGCATTTACACATCAAACAGGGCACCTAATGTGTTTTTCTGTGCTGTTTTGATACACACACCCATACCTGCATACCACAGCATTCACTTGACATTCCTATTTCCTGGCTAACACAAGAGAAATTGCAGTTTATACATAGCAGAATGAAGTCTGGCTCAATGGACGCTGGGCAACTGCCTTAGCTCTGAGCCCTTCAGAAAGCAATCTAGCACAAAGACGAGATCCAAAGGCTGGTGAAACTCCTTTGCTCTTAAAATCCTGGGATAAAAATGTATTTACTCTCAAAGATCGTGGCAGGAACTTCCCCAGAGGACCCAGGGGACAAGAGGTGCTCAGCCCCTGCGAGGAGCCATGCCATGCAGGAGGGCTTTTCATCACGTCTCATACAGTTCTAGAAATGTTTACATTAACTGTGTCCCAACAAGCTGTTTCAATGAAGCACTCTGCTTTTGGAAGGGTCTGGTGTCAGTAGCAAACGTAAACAAGCAACAAGCTGCCATAGTGAGAAATCTGCTACATCTATGCAAATAGATGCAGTAACTCCATCATTCATGGAAGTAGAGTATAGGTACGCACATACATGTACACATGCCTAGCTGTTCTAGGTTAGGGGACAGAGATTTATGGCTTATTCTGAGCAAGAAGGCCATAGAACAGATAAAGTTTCTATCTGTGACTTCTCACATTGGTGTCCTGGTGGAGCAGGGAAGCAGCACTTGCCTATGGGGTGCTCAGGTCAGCAAGAACCTGAGCCATCCAGAGGGATATCACTGAGGATGGCACCACAAGTGGGAGAAATGCTGTTTTTTGGAAGACTGTAGTGCACACTTTTTGGTTCTATATAAGTGCCTTTCACAAATGTTTCACTAGGACCTTTTAGGTTAACATCATTTTGTAAGAATTTAGTATTCAGGGAACAGGAGATGTAGCCAGTGAAAGGGACTGATTCGTAAAATCACTACTAAAAGTCATAGAATCAGAGAGTCTGGAAGGTTGGAGAAAGACCTCCAGGATGGCCAGCATACCCCACCATGCCCGCATCCCTCAGTGCCACATCCCCACAGCTCTGGGATGGTGACCCCCATTCTCTGGGCAGCTGCGCCGGTGCCTGACTGCACATTGGAGAAGGAGTTGTTCCTCATACCCACCCTGAGCCTTCCCTGGAGCAACCTGAGGCCGTTATCTCTCATCCCATCATTATTAGACTTCCTAAAGCCCCCTCTCTGTTCCTCACTATCCCAGACTACTCGTGGGATGAAGCACTAGCAAATAACTCACATTTAATGCAGCAGTTCGTTCGCTTCCCAGTTTTTCTGCTCAATAACAACTTCTGGCAGCTGCATTGTCATGCACAGCCAGTCCAATCTGAAATGTTGTTGCTTTTGTAAGAGAGCTTTTCCCAGTATTTGGTTTAGAACTGTTTTTATGTAGGTGGTTGTGATTAGAGCTGACATTAATTAGAAGAAATGCTAATATGCCAGATGGGTTTTTTAAAGGCACATTGAAGGAGCAATAAGCACAGTACATGTGCATGTGGAGAAGTAGGAGTCAGAGTTGTTAGCTATACATGCCCAGCCCACACATCCCAGCATTTAGGAGACTGCTATAATCCACTGTATTAATAGCACACGATTCTGGCACCCACCCGTATTTTGGGAAGGGGATTTATCCTCACACAGCACTAGCACTCTCTCCCTGATGTCCCACGCTGCCCCACAGAGCAGCACAAAGCCCCATGCGGATGCACCAACCCTGGCTGAAGGTGTAGAGAGAACTGCAGAGAGAAAAATCACACAGCAGAACCACGGGGCCATGCACCTCCTCCTGCCCACAGCATTTCCAGCAGCCGGCCCTGGAGCAGCACGGCTCGAGGGATGCTGGAGCAGGAACGTGTTCCGGTGCCATGGCAACTGCTGTCCTTTCCTTTGCACCACCATTTCCAAGGTTGCACTTGGAAATCTTTCAGCACAGGGCAGGAATAAAGGAGGTCTCCCCTGGGCCCATTAGTACCTGTGAAGAAAAAGCTTCCCATGGAGATGTGGGCACCAGCACGGAGCAAAGTGACAGCTCTCAAAGCCCTGCTTGGGGATGCTCAGCCTGCCCATCATTTAGCATGCCCTGAACTGAACTGGAACAGATTTTCATAATGACACACTTTATAAAGGATTTGCTACAGCTCTAGAAGTCACTGAGCTGTATGTCCATTTCAGCCCAAACACGAGCTGGTACAGTGTCACGCTGCCCCTGCCTGTATTTGCTGTGTGTAGATGGAGATACAGATACCAAGAGCTTGGTTGCCTTTTTTCCCTTCTTCTATCTTTCCATTACTTAACCTGCCCCTGAAAACAACACTTCAGTCTTTCAAGTCTGAAGAGATGGAGCCATGAAAGCTTTGCTTTTATTTACCCACACAACCTGTGTCCCCCCCAAGGGCCACTGCCTGTCCATAATTGCAGAGATATAAACATATAGAAGACCTGGTGTATGGGGACTGAGTCACAGCCTGAGCCACTGATGGAGCACCTGAAGGAAAGACCCCATCAGCCCTGGGAGTGCAGGTGGAGGTGATTCACCTGTATGACTCTTTGCCTTCACCCCCGGCATTAAAAGAAACTGGAGGCACACAGATAGAGCACCCCTCTCCCAACATCCCAACTGTCCTAGGCCCACGTGAACCCCCAGCAGACCCTACAGAGATGGGCAGCTGCCCATGTTTGCAGTGGGTTCACTTCAGTTCTATTTTTGGGATGACTGGAATACAGCAGCCATGCCGCTGCCTCAGCAGTTTGGAGCTTGCCTGGATTTTCAGCATTCACCTCGTGTTCCCACTGATACGCCTATCAAAGCCCCGTGGAACCGCTGCTCTGCTGAACCCAGATGGCCTGGCACTCTACCAACACGTCCAGAAACAGTTAGACAGATTAGAAATTGCCGAGAAATGTTTTACTAGAAGCACTATTTTTGGCTAAGTGTGTCATTTGTAAGCCACGGCTGCTTTAGCAAGAGTTTGGGGTGCAGGAGTTTCCTGGCAGCACGCTCAGCTTGCCAGACCCCAGCACCATAGGATACCCCAGGTTGGATGGGATCTGTAAAGGTCACAGAGTTCTCTCCTGTCCTGCTCAGCCTTTGGTGGATGGAAAGCAAAAAGAAACAGAACCTGCAGTGAGGAAATCAGCCTAAATATTGCCATTGTGCAAACTATCCCTGTGGGTGGGATAAGTAAGTGTGAATAACACAATAGATATTTCGGGGAATTGTGTTATTATAAGCCCTGGCCGTGCATCCCATGGAATGTAAATTATGCAATTAGGGAAAGCTCACATAATTGCAGTAGGTCCGTGAGAAGAGCAGCATTAATCGCTTTGAAAGATACATTCCTTACAGGTTTTTAAGCAGCACAATTACAACACCTGAGACTATTTTATCTTGGCATCATTAATTACCTCACTTTCTAATCTATTAATTAATATAACAACAACAAAAAAAAGCAAGTATGCAAATTTAAAGATTAGAAAGCCCTCCATCTAGAAGGTGGGTGACATTTACACAGGAAGGACCACAAAAACTTGGAAATATATTTATACTTTCGTTTAACACAGCATGTTTATGTTTTATCTGTGCATAGGAGGTACGTAGCCATACAAATTTACCTATATGTGCAAAGGAAGAGAGCAAAACCACTTTAATGTTGGTAACCTCCATCCACGTGCACTGTATGTACCCACTGTCATTTGAGCTTGCTCCCATTCCTCACAGCGGAAAGTTGGAGAGGGATGAATTGCAACAGCCTCTCTGTGAAAGCATCTGCCTGACCTCTAAGGGGCAGAGACAATGTTGGTCAAAGGGAAACGTTGGCTGTTCTGAGCACTTTGCATGGGAATTGAAAGAGGAATCTCTCCAACCACTGCTTTCCATGGGAAAACCACAGCCTTTCTGAAAGCTCATAGGACAGTTGCTCAGCTGCAACAGAAAGCTGCTAGGGGGTGTAAGGGTCTGTCTGCCGTGCTCGTCCAGATGGCACTGCTGAAATGAAAACACACTCTTCCATTTTAATTAGCTCATAGAGTACACTTCCATGCCCCGGGTATGTCAGGGCTCTCAGCAGTGCCCAGTGGTGCTTCATCACACTGGTTCTCAGTAATTATCTCCGTCACTGGGAGTGCCATGGGACAGCAGGAGCTACCTTGGGGGACAGGGGGACATTTTTCCATAGAAAAGAAAATATATACATATATATATATGCAAATATACATCAGTTCAACCACTGCCCCATTGCAACACTATATAATAAATTCCTCCTCAAGCAGCACATCACCCAAACCATATGTCTTGATTATCAGATATTGCCTGTACAACCTCTAGGAAGGAGTAAAGTCAGCGTAATCATACAGATTTTAATAACCATGTGTTAGAATATCTAGCTTATGGTACATATTCCCACATACACACAGCTGCTCAGGGATGGGGGGGGGGGGGGGGTCACTGTCCCTGGGGGTGTTTCAGAGCTGTAGGGATGTGGCACTGAGAAACGTGGGCAGTGGGCATGGTGGGGTGGGGATCCTGGAGGTCTACTCCAACCTAAATGATTCTGTGATCCTACTATTCTATACACCATATCTACGTCCTTCTGTAGATACAAAGAGGGGCCACACAGATGTTTTATCACTGGGGCTCCACATCAGAGCAGAGCTCAGAGGCCACCACTTCTCATGGTGCAGCACCCCACAAGGTCACTCAGAACCATCTCCCTTCACCCCACTGCTGCTGTATCTCATTTCTTCCACTCCACTGCCAGCCTGCCAACAAATGAGTGCAAATAACGACATATAAATTCCTTCAAGTACGAGAAGCGAAGCCACTTTTAAACACAACTGTAACTTTTCACCATGATTAAATATGTTCATTTCTCCATCACCTCTGCTTTGTCTCATCATCCTAGCAGCCTTGTTTCCTTCATTGTCTGCAGATACCAATCTCAAATGGCCAAGTGAACTTCTAAAACACTCATCCCCCACCAGCAGCTCACGAGTACAGACATAGCACTAAGAATCCCATTTGGTATTAAGTAATGACTCGGAGCATGACACCACAGGGCTGTTGTTGTGGCTGCTGCAAAGCAAACAAGCTGCAGGAGAGCAGCAGCCACCAGTGCCTGGATGCAGGGGAGCTGGGCATGGCCAGGGATGCTGAGCGCTGCCATGGCAACAGGCGCACAGTACCCGGCTCCCAGGGATGGAGGAGAGATGCGATCGGCTGTAAAACCACTCAGCTGTTGCTGCCGACTTTAAAGGTGACTAATTGTTTGGTGCTATAGATTTTCTAATTTTATTTTTTGAGGCAGGGCTTTGATCCTTAGCAGAGCCATCGCGTCCTTCCGGAGCACCGCCCCACGCAGCCTGCCTGCCTTCATCTGTGCACAGCAGACACCAAAGAGGAAAAAAAAAATATAAGAGGAGAGAGAACTTCAATATCTGGCTGCATCATTAATTCCAGCTCTGACTAAGTAGCAAAGTCCCGAATAGCAGCAGCCCCTTGGGAAAGGAACAAACCTACCAAACTGCAATTTCTATATATGCACATATCTTTACGAAGAGACAAAGTAGGGTGCATGAAATACAATGCTACGTCATGCACATTGTGTTTGCAAGCATGCTTGGTGCACGTTCCGGTTTTGCACGCCCAGGTGTGCACACAGGGAGCAGCTGAGCGCCCAATGCTGCCCGTGGGCATGGCCGTGGCCCCCGGGGCTGCAGAGCCCTCCCAGCAGAGCTCACTCAGCACTTGTGCTCCCGCAGTGCGCTTTCCTGTGTTTATTAGAGCAGAAATAATGAAAACCTAAAACCCGATTAAGTTTAATAAGTTTTTCTTTCTTTCACGGGAGCTCATGGACACATTAACTGCCAAATTACTGATTCATCCTGTTCAGCGAGCTGCAGAAATTTTGGCAGAAATAAAACCCGTCCTTCACAAGGAAGCAAAAATTCCTCTCCCAACAGTCACCTCAGGCACAGCAGCGCGCAGAAAGTCAGTGTCCAGCCCTGCAGCCACACCTGTGTGGGGCTGGTGCTGCTGGGGAAGGAAGAGAAGGCTTCGTGGTTCCCTCCTGGAGCACAGTCCCCACCAGTCCAGGACAGAGAGAGTCCAAAACTGCCAACACAGCACACGACAGCCAAAGAGGCTACAGAGCGTCCCTCACACAGAGAGGAAGCAGGAAAATTTCTGTCCAGGGATGCACATGGGAATTGCATCCCCATCTTGCCGCACAGGTCCTGCCTGGAGAGCCACTGCACTCTGAGGCACTGCCTGGAGCATGCTGCGTGCCTGCCTGGGGTCCAGGCACTCCAAGGATGTTTGGTTCCTGCATGACAAAGCTGCTCCAGCCCTGGGACAGAGGTGAGACGTGGGCACTCCTCCCCACAGAGCTCTCTGTTGCTTCAGCTGATAACGTACTTTGCTTTAATAAACTATCCCTGAATTACTCATGCATTTATAGCAATGAAACTATAAATACCCACAAAACCCATCATTTATAACATCCTCTTTTACATCTTTTATTTAACTAACTTAGCATTTGATTTTATGCACGTTCCTTACCACCCACATGTATATTTGGGCTGCTCCCGTTAATCCTATTTAGGTTGATAACTTCTGAACACATCATCATCTAATTCAGAACCCCAGAGCCGTGGTTGCTGGAAGGGGCCTGAGGAGCTCCCCCAGCCTGACCTGCAGCAGCTGCACGCAGCATCCAGGTGGGTTTGGATCCCTCCAGAGGAGACCCCCACCTCTCTACACAGCTGTGCCAGGGCTCTGCTGCCCACACAGTACAGAAGCTCTTCCTTCAGTCAGAGGGACTGAAGCAGCACTCCTCAGAGCACAGCGAGAGCCTGACTTCATTCTGCCCATCACTTCAGAAGCAAAAACTTTGGTTTGGTGCTCAGCTACTCAACAGGGTACAGAACAATATAAAATCCATTCCTGGGCAGTTAGGCTGAGTGCAGCCTGAGGAAAGTACAAGAAAATAACCAACATCAAACACAACCCCATAGTAAGAGCTATCTATATGGCTGTATGTAAGAACACATTGAGACAAAGTATTCCACCATAAAGATTCAGCAGTGGAACGGAGTACCAGGTCCAGCTGTAATAGCAGCGATGTCATAGATTCATAGATTCATTAGGTTGGAAAGGACCTACAAGATCATCTAGTCCAACCATCCTCCCACCACCATCCCTACCCACCAAGCTACTAAATCAAATCCCTTAGCACCTCATCTAAACTCTTCTTGAACAGCGCTAGGGACGGTGCCTCAACCACCTCCCTAGGCAGGCCATTCCAGTGCCTGAAATGTCACCTGAAATACCACAGCATATTGAGTGTTGGCCAGCACAGCAGCTAAATGCTCCCACAGATTACCACAGGAAGGGATAAGCCATATTTCCATTCATTTATTTTCCTGGAATCTTTCAATTTCAGGCAAATCTCTCAGCAAACCCCAAGAAGCCCTCCCTGGCTGGCAGCAGCTGGCTGCTTGCCCCTGGGTAAGACATGGTGACAGCGAAGCACCCCTCAGGAACCCCCCAGCTCCTTTCCCTCCCGCCAGACTCATCCAGTGACCACCATGCAGCCGTCACCAGAGCAGGAGTCTTCTGTGCTGGTGGTGACTCTGATCTGCTGAGCTTGCCATGAGCCAGAGGAAAAAAAAAAACGGGTCTGTCAGCCATTACCAACTATTTTTGTTGTGTTCAAATAGAAAAATTAAGTACATGAATTAAAAAATATATAAAAAATAAAACTGAGAGGTTCAAAGCCAGCCAGGAGCAATTAGAGGCCATGCCTTGGGGGGCTTACATCACCACATCTAAGCAAGTCTGGAAGAGGTTACCAAGAAAAAAACAAGACTAAGGCACTCATTAAAGGGAAAGATATTTGTGAAGTGGAACAGTGATCCCTTTCTCAGCTTACAGCAGCAGGGAGCTGAGCAGGCACCAGGAGGAAGCGAGCAGAGCAGCTGCCATGTTTAGAACAACCTGCTTTGTTGTGAGACTCACAGCATTCACCCAGGGACGCAAAGTGCAGTGGCTCAAGCTGGGTAATTCTGGGACTCAAGGGCACATCAGGCGTGATGGCATAGCTTGTTTTCCCTCAGCAAGTTGTTCGGATGGTTAGGAACACGCATTTTCTGAGAGCAGTTTCCCTACTCTCATGTAATCAGAGAGAAATTATGGCTTTCAGGAGGGATGAGCAGTGCCCAAAGCCAGGCAGAAGCACTCTGACCCCAAGCAGGCAGCACTGCCCTAGGCAGGAGCCTCACAACACATCCCAGGGGCCATCTTCCCAGGTAATCACAATGATTGGAGCCAGCACAGAGCAATCCACTTTGTGCGCACAGCATGGGGACCTACAAAGGCAGGAGGCCTTTGAGGCACTGCCTGGTATGCTATTTTCTCAATTGCCTTTAGACTTTGCTAGAATTCTCTACAACCACTCAAGCAATAGGCTGCTTTTAGGTTTTTTCACCTCCTGTTCTCATTGGAATATTTATTTCCCCCACTTTGCTTGCTTATCAATGCACGCACAGATTCTTCTCTTCATTTCTCACTTACCACCTGGTTTCTCTTAGACACTGTCATTGTCAAAGGCTTCCTAGGAGAAGCCCAGGTTGTCTGCAGATGACAACGCAGCTCTTAAAGGCTCCGAAATGACTCATTTTATTTCACTTTTCATCATGCTATTAAAGATAGTGCTCCTGTTTCTGTAAAACAACTGCCTACACAGCCTCTGCTAATGTCATAGCTAGAATTGTGCATTAATATTTCTTATAGCTTTTTTGGTGGCATTTTGAAAGTATAGACTCTACGGCATTTGTTAGAACTTCTATCACTTACTATAGGCATGCTCTAAAACAGATTAATCTAAATCATAACATAGTCAACTCAAACTTCTCCATAACACTTTAAGAACGTAAGCCACAGAAGCGTATACTCATGTCAACTGCTCATAAAGAAGGAATAAATGAAGTGTGAGCCAAACGTTTCCCAAGGATTTAGAGTGGAGATAAGGAAGAATTTGTTCACACTCAGGGTGGTGAGTGCCCAGAGAGCTGGCCATGCCACATCCCTGCAGACAGCCAGTCAGGTTGGATGGGCTCTGAGCACTGACGGAGCTGTGGCTGTCCCCGTGCATGGCCAAGGTGTGACCAGATGGCCTTTAAGGCTCCCTTCCAGCTCAAACTATTCCCTGCTACGCAATTGCTCTGCCATGCCAGGGCACAGAGGTGAGCAGGAGGCGTCTGACTCTCATTGCAGGGATGCAGCTGGGCACTCTCCAAGCTTTTGGTCCATAGTGAGAAGGAAGCAGAGCCCAGCAGCAGCGTGGGACCAGCTGGAATGCTCTCAGCCCAACAGGAGCAGAGCCACATCGCAGCCAAGGGCTGCATTGCTCGCAGGGGACAGCTCAGTGACCAACCAGCTGTCGCATTTTCACCATCTGGATTGTAACCTCTTCCTCTCTCTTTTAATGCAAGCCCCACGAGCACTCAGGGTGCTGGCCAGGCCAACCCCACAGCCAGCACCAGGGAAAGGAAGCATCTGCTGTCTGCAGAGCAGTGGGACGAGTCCACACAGATGCAAACTGAACGCTCACTGGGAACTGAGCATGAAATCTACTGTTTATTATGACTCACCTGGTTTTGAGCTAAGTCAAGGGTTTCACCAAACAAAACAAACCAACAAGAAAAGAAGAAACTGACATCAGGGAGATGGATCTGTGGCTGGTGCTTGTTTAGGACAATTTGTCTCTCTTAAATTTTTTTTTTTTTTTTTGCACTAAGCTTCAGATATTTGATATCTTGTTGGTTGAAAAGCCATTTAAATACTTCTACTCTTTCATGTATATTAAATTGTTGATTAAAAATATATAACTCACCCTAATTTTTCTTTCCCCTTTTCCTTACCATTAGGATAAAACATATCCTTCGCTTACAGATCTGATCCCTCATTATACCTTCCCTTGCCTTTAAGTTTCAGAGCATTTATTAAATGAAACACTTCAGAAACGAGTTCAGAAAACCACAGAATCTGTTTCTATAGAGACAGGTCTGCCCTGATTCAATAAAAGGTTTATAAAAGGGGGAAAAGGGGACAGAACACGAGGCAACAGGCAATCCCAGATGCGCCTGATAACGGTACCCACTGTGATTCTCAGGTCACAGATGAGCCCAATTAGTGAGCAGTGCTTTAGGAGGGGTCTGTATGAGTCAGCAGCCTGGGAGGGATGCATTCGCTGTGCTGCTGAAGTCCAGCTCCAACTCAGGCACTTAACTCTGCACTTTGGTCACAGGGAGCACTGCAGGGGATGCATAAATCCAGCTCCAGGATACATTCATTTCCCTGGTCCTTCAACATCCATATGAAAAAAGCGACCAAGACATAGTGTATTGAAACAGCATTTGTTGTCACAGAGGCAGTGACACAACAACTCACTGAACACTGCCTGTAACAGGAAGGTGACAGCTTTGCACTCGCTGCTGATCCTGCAGTCCACCCATCAGAGCCTTGAGGCTTAATGGACACTGCAGATTCTCCTTTTTGATGGAGGGCCACCAGCCCCAAGCAGAGCATGGGCACCTGCAGCAAGTCATGCAGCCCTTCACCAGCACAGACACAAGGACAAGTTTGTGCCTCAGCCCCTAGAAACAGTGCATGGGCATCTCTAGGAGATCCCGTGCACAAGAAGAGGTTTTGTGGTGCCAGCTCATCCCCACCCCTGTGCCTAGTGCTATGGGAAAAGGAACCCAGCACAATTCTTACAACCGGTGCACGGAGCCGAGACATTGCTGATCCCAGTCATCGTTTTCAGTTGCCATAGAAACAACCTTGCACAGAAGGGGCAGTGTTTAACGTTCTGTTAATATGAAGTACTGCAGTGAATTATGTTCATTTACAAAGGGGTGTATTTCTCATGTGCTGTAATTCCAGCATTTGTGCCCTTCCCTGGAAGCCAGCTTATAGTGCAGGCAGGCACTCATAGCACACAGCTGACACAGCCTGCCTGCTCCTGGCACATCACCACATCCCACTGCACGGTGATGGTGTTGCACTGCACATCGTGCCATGCCTGCAGCCCACCAGCTCCTTCCCCCTGCACCTGCTGCTGGGCCACCTCTGTGGAAACACAATGCTCAGTTGGGTTCTGTTTTTATTTTTGGATAACTGTCTCATGAGCAATCACGAGCACGGGAATTAAAGATGGAACAAAAAGCATTCATTTATTAGCACTACTGAAAATAAGACTTAAAGTAGAGCCCAGTGCTACTCTCACTTCCAGCCCCAGCTGAATTAAGCATTTTTCCTGGTGTATGGGGACTACTGAGTCACAGCCTGAACCACTGAATGCGCACCTGAAGGAAAGACCCTGTCAGCCCTGGGAGCACAGGCAGAGAAGCCAGGCTGCACCCCCCTTAGACCTTATTTAAGGGATGACCTCCGCTAAAGAAGGATCTCTTGTTGGAGATCCCTCCTTTGAAGTTCTTTCCCTGCAAGTCTAGATCCTCAGACATGGTCGAGCATTGATTTTCCTTCCTTTTGTAACATCTCCTGGTCCCTTTGACAGGTGTAAACCTGGGAACCTGCAGCATCAGTAAGAGCTACCCAGGAGAAAGGTCCCAAGCAGGAAAGGAATGCTAGGATACATGCAAACCAGAGGGAGATTCCAGCACCAGTGCTGCTCACCCTGGCTCCCTCAGTGTCCCCTCTGGATCTCCAGGAGCAGCCTGCATGTTGCTAACACCCTGCACCATTAAGTTTACCCATGCTCTATTTGCACAGTAGTTATTTGCTCTGCTGAAAGCTCCACAGCTACTACAGAACATATTTCCAACCGAAGCTTGGCCTCTAAAACAAGCCAGTGAAAAAGCAGAATCAAGTCAAACACTGCTGCTTCGCTCCCACCTGTCCATAAATCCAGCACAAGGCTTGTTTCCCATAGCCCAGATGGTTCTCATTTCTCATACCATTGCCTTCTCTGTGACACTGACCATTTATATATTCTGCTCAGACATTTCATGTACCTCTTCTATCATTTTCTCCACTGAAAAACTGTAGTCTACTTAATTTTCCCTGCAGAAATCACATGATACACTCACAAATTAGATAAAAAAAATATGACAGCAATTATCACTACTGTAGTCTTTTAGACACTAGATAGGAGGAAAGTGTGTCAGAATAACATTTAAAATATAGAAACATTATCAATTTATTTATTAGTGAAAGACTCTCTTGACATTGGTCCAACAAGCTCAGTGGATCATGCTACCCAAAACAGCCTGAAGATTCTTTCCTACACACAACAGTCAATGTTGAAGTCATTTTTACTTTGTACAGTTCGGATAACTTCTCCATGCAGTACTGGGAGTTACAGCCAAGCATCCTGAACAAACAGAAACATTAGCACACTCTCTGGTCAGCTCAGAGCAAGGAACAATTCTTCAGCAGATTTTCCCTACAGAAAGGGATGGTGTAACACAACAGTAAGAGCAACAAGATGGCAAAGCAGCAAGGTCTTCAGCAACAGAGAGTGAAGATCTGCTTAAATGCCATAACAGTAGGCACAGAAACAAGAGAAAGGAACTGTCTACCTTTGAAAGGCCTCTCAGATCCTCAGCTGGGCAGGAATCTCCAGATGATGCACCCTCACTTCCACTGCCAACCCTTAAATAAGGTCTGGGAAGATGTGGATATTGGCTCCACCCCTTCCACTCACTCAGGTACATTGCACACACCTGAACTGCCCTGGGTTGGCCCTGCCTTCCCACCAGGTGCTCTATCACTGCTTCAGGCTGTGAGTTAGCATTTCCACTACAAACAGTTTTCAGGCGTTTGCATTTTCTGAGAAAATGCTTACCTTAGGTCATTCACAATAATAAGCTTCTGAGAATATTACATCAACACGGTTTTAAATTAAGACAGGAGAAATTTAGGTTGAATGTTAGGAGGAAGTTTTTCACCCAGAGAGCGGTGTTGCACTGGAACAAGTTGCCTAGAGAGGCTGTGCCCCATCCCTGGAGGCACTCAAGGCAAGGCTGGATGTGGTCTGGGCAGCCTGCTCTAGTGGTTGGCAACCTTGCTCACAGCAGGGGGGTTGAAACTAGATGATCTTTGAAGTCTTCTTCAATCCAGGCCATCCTATGATTCTATGAACACTGCCAACAGAAAGCCATTGCCCATGATGGTGGCTGCCCTCTGGGTGAGAGGGCACTCAGACAAGAAAATCTAACTCACACTGAGGGAAAAGCATTGGAAACAGCATCAGTGCCAGGGATGTGCCTGGGGAGAAGCACTGGCTTGCTGCCCATGAGCCCGAAGCTGTCAGAGTGGATTTCAACTGCCCCATAGGTGGAATTTCAGTCGATGTAAAGTTTTTGCACTAGAAAAGCAAGATGTTAGATGTGTTTATTTTCCCCTCAAACCATCTGAGGCCATTATCTCTTATCAGAAACAATTGAATTGTCTCTCTGTGAAGAAAAAAATATGTGCTCAACCTACAACGCTAGTTCAAGAATTTGCCAAGTGAGCACTGTAGTGCTATAGAGGAAACACAAGGTGTGGCACGGAAAACTTCCCGTGAGCAGACAGTATTTATTCTTCAAGCTCAGAAACCTGGAGGGAACATCTCTGTCACATACACAACCTACAGGGCAGCAACAGCACCTTCACCAATTCCTGCTTCAAAATGGAGCAATAACAGATTTGGGAAGAAGATTGCTTTTTATTATTATTATTTTTTTCTCTGGGAATGTATATCTCCATCCATCAGGGGAGAGAGAAGTGAGGAAATAACCTCTCTTGTTATGTCCTGTAACTGTTCTCCCACTCCACACCTAACGACTGTGTCAGGCTATTTGAGCTTTAGCTGAAAAAATCCTACAACCCCCAGAAACACGACAGCCAGAGCTCACAATTGTCCTTACGACATTTCTCCAGCACCGACACAGGAGGTGAGAATAAAAGTCAAAGTGACAAAGCTGATAAATGTGAAGCAAGGAGGCTGAGGCTCCATAAACAGCTCAAAGGATTTGGGCATTTTTACTTTTTTTTTTTTTTTTATTATGTACTCTTTTGAAAATGCAAAGTGATAGGAACGGATGAAAATAGAGTTCAAGTTAGCTCTTAAAGACTGTGCCAAACAGTTTCACAACAATGAAGAGTTAACAGTATATACCACTGAGACAACATAGACACAAGAACACCTAGAAATTCTGTTCTGTAGTCAGAAAGGTCTATGTAGGAGTGTTCAGCAGAGCATAATAGGGAAATATTTCAGTGAGGAAATATTGGTGGGAGGTGGATGGTTGGACTGGATGATCTTGGAGGTCTTCTCCAACCTTGATGATCCGACAATTTTATGATTTTTTTTTTTTTATTCTGAGTGGTCTAGATGGAGAGATTTCCACCTTCAAGTTACCTCTTCCTAAAGAAACAAGATTTGAAAACAGCACTTAAAATATATAAAATAGTTAATATGTTAAGTAGCAAAACCTAAAATATATATATATATTATTGAAACAGAAAAAGATAGCTACAAAAACAGAGTGAGTGTGTTGGGTATGTGAGCTCTACAGTCCTTAAGGTGCTAAAAAACAAACCAGGAGGCAGAGAAACACTCACCAGCCATTAAGGGGACCTAATTAAGTGAAGAAAATAACTATTATTAGAAACTCCTTTCTTATTTATAAGCAGTGAGATATTTTAACAAGGACAAAAGCAGAAATGGCCTGACAAACCCACAGCAGAGAGGAAAGGAGATGCACTGAAGGCTCTCAGTCAGCCTCCAAGCAGAAGGCTGCACTGGAGAGCCCTCTCCTCAGAAAGGGCTGACCTCCAGGAGAGAGGGTTGCAGGGCAGTGTGGGGAGGGGAGGGCAGGGAGCACGGGGGGGGCAGCACAGAGAAGGGATGGGACTGCAGCAGATCACCCAGATTAGCAGACAGGGACAGATGTGAAGAAGCCCAACTCATCCACCCACAGAGCTAAAGGGAGGGCAACTGGGAGACAAGCGAGCTGTGAGCCAGAGGAAGCCAGCAAGCATACATGATTTACCCCAAAGAAGATTTTCGCTGTTTTATGCAAGAAAGCTAATCATGTGCTTGACCACAAAATTATAAGCTATTAGAAATAATGTTACTCATTTAGTAATTAGAAGATTAACCAAAGCTCTCTCTATAGCAGTTGTAAGAGTTCATCTCGCACATCATCCAGGATACAGTTCATTAGTTGCAACTAGCTGCTCTTAATCTAAAGGATAATAGCCCTTTACATTCAGCAAAAAATTACCATCTCTCTTACAAGGTCTATTAACTTTGGCTGATAACTACCGGCCTATTATCTTCATTTTGTAGATGGCAAACTGCCTGTGCATGGGGTAAATAGACTGCGTCACACTTCTTGGTGCTTGCACCAAGCTCTTCTGAAGACGTGCTCCCAACAAGGGAGACTTGCTGGCAATGCTAATTCCAGCTCAAGTTATAGGCACAGTTCCCTTAAAACCAGACCCAGACCCCACAGGTTGGCCTTGGAGTCCTCTCACTGCTATAGAGCTCACCACAAAAAGATTTCACTGCAATTAACCCCAGCACTTGCTTTAAACCCTCCTGGCATTAAGGAGCCATCCTGTTTGCTTCAGCACTGCTCTCATTTGTGCACCAGAAGCCATCATCCTCTGAATCAAAGGATGAATCTAACAAACAAGCTCTTTAATCTCTCAGCCAGAGAATGCCATGCAAACAGCTGGAGCACCTTCCAGCATTTTCCAGGCTAAGCTGTTTACTGATGTTCTGCAGCTCCAGTGGTGTGCTCAGTACCTGGGAGCAATGCACAAGCACCTACGGCAACATACAGCACTCAGGAGATGTCACTGGGGAGGACAAGGGAAATAAACTAAGAAGTTATCCCTTCCACACTTACCATAAAGATAGTTAGAATAGAATTTTGACCACTACATACTTAATTTCCATTACATTCTCAACAGTCACATCAACCAAAGCCAAGAACTTGGAAGAATCCTGTAACAATCAGCTCTCTTGACTACACCCATAGCTGTGTGCCTGCTTTAATACCATGATCGAGCACGTGTCTGTGGCACAGCAGCAAAAGGAGAAGGAGCTGCCTGCACATTGCAGGGTACATCCATGCCCAGTTATCCCAGAAGCAGGGCCTGAACCAAAAACCAAAGCCTCTCTACTTCTTGTGAATACATCTTCAGATCGAGGAACCAAAGGCTGAATACCATTAGAGAAAGAAAGTCAATCCACTATTCCAATTTTAGAATTCATAAATCTCCACGCTTTTATTGCTACTTCAGAAGTGGTCTCCTCCAGCACTAAAGAGTTTGTGTCCTTCTGGGAAGAAGTAATTACAGCTCAAGCAGATTCTGAACTTGTTTGATTTTTCAAGAACAGAAATAACAAACAATGAAGCACAGATTGAAAAGCTCATGATTTTCCATAGGGATCAAATGAGGTCCTTGTTTGGTTTTAAAGCCCTATAAAGCATCCCAAGTAATTCCATTCAGAGTCCCAGGGTATTTTTGGTTGTATTTGCATTGCCTAGAAAGTAAGCCTACAATCAGTCCCCCCTTCTCTCTTTCTCACTGCTCCCTATTATGTTGTATCAGCTGCATTCATTTTAGATTAAATCAAGGTGAACAAGCCAGCAGGCTCCATCAGAGCAGGAAAAATACTTGTGCAAAGGAATCAGAGGTCCTCAAGAGCTGTTGAGCTCTGCCTCCACAGAGACACCTACACACTTCCGTGTCCTCAGTGTGCAATGAGTCTGTGTAAGGGATGCCAAATCAGAACAGTTGCAGGAAGGGAGATGACAACATCCAGGTCTGCATGCAAATAGAGCTCTATCTGCAATGCAGATGGCTATTTAGCATCAGGTGGAGATTAGAACATACTTCAACAGATTGAACTTCCTAAGCCTAAACTCTGTTTTCATTTTTCACACGAAGCTGGTAATTATATTTACCACTTCTACCTGGAAATTTCAGCAAATATTCCAGACGAGCTGCTCTGATTGGAACAATTCATTTCAATAGACATATGCTATAAACTTAACAGTGTTTTTTTTTTGTTTTGTTTTGTTTTTTTTTGTTTTTTTTTAAACAGGATTACTATTTGCAACATTCAGCAAGCTTTCAGTGTAGTTCAGATGAAGTTCAGCAAACAGCCATGCTTGCTGGCACCACACACTAGGGCTGCACAAGGCTTTGAGAGCAGCCCCTTCCCACCCTCTTGTGCAGCTCCCAGGGATGTAGGATCCATTGATTCCCAACTTCAGCAGATGAACCAGCACACCTCAGATCCCTCCCCGCCCCGGGAGCACTTGCACTGCACAGCCTTGCTCTCTGAGCTTCCCTCTCCATCCCACTCACTCACCCCTCTGCAGCAGCAGAGCTTCATTAGTTGGGTTAACTCTGTTTGCAGCAGAGCTCCAATTATACTCAGGACAATACAAAACACTACAGAAAATACATTTAATGAGGTTGTGAATTAGGTCTGCAAAGTCAGAGCAAAAGCTCCCACCCAGCACTGTGCTGGAAGTCTCTTCATCACAACCCAACTTTCCACACAGGGTTCACACCCACAAATACCTCCAAGAGAGGCACACGGGATTCTTCCCAACAAAACAGAGACCTCAGGTGGATTTCAGACCTCAAACATCAGGTCAGCCAGCAAACCCGCAAAAGCAAAGTGCTACACCAGGCTCCCAAGACCAGGTTAGTTGCACAGGGGCTACCAGCAGCCCCATCTGTACCAGGCAGAAGCCATCCCACCTCCAACCACACCACTCCTTCCCCACAGTCCCAATGCTCCCCTCCCATAAGCACCACAGAGAAGCAGTAAAGGCTCCACTCCTTTCCCAGCCCTGGGCCTGATCATCAAACCTAGGCAGGCCAGCTGAGCTAATTAGTGACTGAGCTGTAACCCTTTCCTGGCCTCTAAGCTGTCCTGCTTGCTACACTCATGGCACCACAAGAAAGGAAAAGGAAAACCCAGATCTAAATGAGAGCCTGCAGATGGGGGAAGTGGGGCATGGGGACACGTTCCTTATGGGAAGCTGATTTATGAATTACGGGCAGCTGTGAATTTAGACAGCTGAGCATTTTGTCATCTTTCCTGACATCTTTCTCCTGACAGGCCATTGCTTAATTCTGTTACATAAAATGACTTGCAGTGAATTAGCTCTTAAGTCATCATCGCTCTCTTTTCAACCTTTTAGTTCTGATACACAAATTAAATGACTGTCCCTACCCATCCCAAGCAACATTGATAGCTGACATCTTATTAATTAAGGAAATTCATACTTTCAAAGTACCACTGCTGCACTCTGGGGAGCGCAGACGGAGGTGGCTCTGGGAGGAGAGCACATGACCTCAGAAATGCCAAGCCACAAGGGTAGGAAATACCCAAGCATCATCCAGGGTGTATAAACTTCTCTTCATCTGTGTGTGAGAGCAGGAGGTCTCCACCACTATAGAGTGTTCTGCTCATGGATGAACCCCTGAATAATGAGTAGCAGTCCTGTTCCCCAAAGGAAACCCAATGCCCAGGTGGAGAACTGCAGGAAGATGTCAAGCATCCCTACAAGAGAGCAGGGCTCAGTTCTCCCAGTGTTTGGACCGTACACACCAGCACCACAGTACTTCAGAAAGCCACAGCATGAGAAAAATGAAGCACAAGCAAGGTTGTAGGTAATGCATTATTGCAAGCATAAGCTGCGTGGGGGAGCAGGTAGATGGGGGGAGGTAATTAACATCACACAGCTCTGCTGCTCGGAAACACACAGTGAGGTTGAGTTTTGAAAGAGTCATTTTTATGACTGAAGAGCTAGGAAGATAGCAATCGTATTTCATTCTGATAACAGCTTGGTGGTATTGATTACAATCCTTGCTGTTAACCAGGTTGTGGATGAGTGTACACATTATTTTTTTTTTTCCTTTGGAATCATAGAATCACAGAATCACTCAGGTTGGAAAAGACCTTCAAGATCATCGAGTCCAACTTTAACCAAACCATACTGACCTAACTCTAACAACCCTCAGCTGAATTATGCACCTGAGCACCACATCCAGATGGATTTTAAATACATTTAGGGATGGTGACTCCACCACCTCCCTGTGGAGCCCATTCCAGTGCTTAACAGCTCTTTCTGTAAAGATTTTCCTGATATCTGACCTGAACCTCCCCTGGTGCAACTTGAGGCCGTGTCCCCTCATCCTGTCACTGTCACCAGTGAGCAGAGCCCAACCCTGCTCTCGCTGTGAGCACTTTTCAGATAAAGGAGGAGAGCAATGAGGTGTCTCCTCACCTACTCTTCCCCACACCAAACAGAGGTTTGCTGGCTCCAGCACGGGCTCTGCTAATTCCTCCCCAGCACAAACAGTGGGAGAGAAATTCCCAAATCACAGGAAATCATTACAGCTCCATCGGCCGTACCGCGGGACTGAGCATGCAGCGCTGCCCCTTGCCCAGGTACCTGCAGCAGAGCTGAGCTCTGTGCTGTGCCCAGCTGCAGACACAGGCTGTGTGCATTGCCCGGGTCAGTCTGCATAAGCAATTCTGCTAAGTTCTATAATTAATTACGCTCTGTGTAGTGCAGTAGGTGCTATCATGCAGGACGTGCTGCCTTCTTGATTTAATGTGAACATTTGTGGTTTTGCATGCCACGTATTTTCCTGTAAATTAATACCCACGTAGCAAATGCCACCGTGGTGGGTGCCCCAGTCCCTGCCAGGCTCTGAGCACTGACGGAGCTGTGGGTGACCCTCTGTGTTAGTGGGAGTGGGACCAGATGGCCTTTAAGACTCCCTTCCAACTCAAGACACTCTGTGGTTCTATGAATTGATGAAAGCTCTGCTCTCAGGCCAGACCACAATCCTTTAAAGACAATCCAGTAATTCACACAACTGGATTTGCCTCTAAGGCTAATTTAAATGTAAAATCTGGTAACTAAAATCCACTTGATCTACCAGTAATGAAGATTTACTTAGTTGCTTTGCTCAGATTCTTACCACATTCTTGAGCTTATGATTATCTTTAGATGCTTTTTTTGTCGTTTCCCAAACTTAAGTGTCTAGGCTTCTGAAGTGCAGAACTTTGGCTATTTACAAGACAAATCTTGCTGGGAATCAGCAAATGCTGTTCCTGCTATGCTGGAGTTTGTGTTCATGAGGCTTCTGAGGTGTGGGAACTCATTTCATGGGATTGTATTGCCTAGGACATCACCCCTAGGGACAAGACCACCATTGGTGACACCATCCCTGGGGACATCACCAATGGGGACACCACCACCAGTGGCAATGTCCCTGGTGACACTATCCTTGGTGACACCACAACCTTGACATTGCCTTGGGTAGGTACACCAGCTCTCACTCAGCAGATTCCAAGTGCTGCCTCTGTCAGCGTTTGCTGCTAACATAAGCTGTGGCAAATCCATCCATATTCATCTGGGAGTAACCCTCATAAAGCCCACATAAAATTAATACCTGTATTAAAACCTGGTGTGTCTCCATCAGCCTAATTTTAGCTCCAACAGCAGCAGATCTCATCAAAGAGCAGGCCTTGATTAATCGAGATTAGCAGAGGCATCATATAAAGCACATAAAATACATTTATCTTTGGTTGAGGGGATAGAAGTGTTTTCAGCAACCCATTCTGCAAATCAGTGTAATGTATTTAGGAAACAGGATCCTTTCGTACCAAAGCATTTAGCAATTCCACAAGATATCATTAATGTCAAAGCCAGAGATCCAGCTCCATAGCTAGACTGTCAACTGGCCACACTGATAAACCCAGCACGGTAATTAGTGTGAGAGCAATTAGATGGTGGCTTTTTCTAGGACAGGGTGAGGAGTGCTGCTTGTCTTGTAACCAGAACATCCTCCCAAAAATGCTGCTGTGCAGACAGCAAAGGCCAAAGGTTGGGGCTGTGCTTCCAAAATGTGGACACGTCACCAATTGCCACTCCAAATTATTGTAACAGAGCAATCAACAGAATTTCTGCAGTCAGGGGGAGAGGGAGCTCTGCTGCATTACAGATGTTCTATTTTGATTTAGTTCCTTTTTGGTTCTAAAGATCATTTTCATCAAAAAGAGCCCCAGCAGCAGAGGGTGGGGGCTGGTGGGAGCTCAGCCCTGCAGAGCAATGCAGCCTGCAGCTGTCCCATCTCATGGTGCAGCAGAGGCTGCATTTTGCCATCAGTTCACAAAGAAAATAAAGTCAGCCCCTTTAAAAATCCTACTTGACCACTGACTTATCCTATCCATACCAGCTTTTCCATTCAGAGGCTTTTGACCTCTGTTAGACATCCACACTGCTGCCGGCTCAACCAGCATGCAGGGGGATCAGAGCCATCCTTCTGTTACACCACATCTGTCTGCATTCCATACGCCATCATATTTGCCACGTTATTTATTGCTGTTTATTACAAGTCAGCTTGAAATCCAGATCACGCCGCCCCAAACACCTCCTGGAATGCTTCTTCTCTTTGAATCGCAGCTTGGAGGCCAACGCAATTAGTGCCCTCCTGCAATCAGCAGGAAACCACGTCCCCATTTCCAGGTCTGGATGAACATCAGCCCTACATCCTCACCAACGAGCAGTTCCACCACTGCACTGCCTCCTCCTCCCCAGGTCCTTTCTCCTGGGCAGTCCATCATTGATTTTCCGTCCTGGCTTTTCAGAGCCGCCCTGGGGAGTCTGATGAGGTTAATTTTAATGTGTACCAATCTCCTGTGCAGGAACTTCCACGTCGTCAAGCAGCAAATCAAACAGCGGTGCTGGCTCTCCCCTCTTGTGGGCACTGTCAGCTATTTCTGCTTCTAATATTCATGAGCTGCGGTTCTCCTCTGTGCCCCTCCTCAAATTGCTGGTGGGTCGTGCTGCTCTGCTGTAAATTAAATGGGAGAAATCTGCTCTGAGACACAGATGGGAGCCAGCCAGAAGCTCACCTCCTGCCCTGCTGCTGTGCCCTCAGATGCTGAGCACAACGCAGAGCACGGTGCTGACACTCACTGGGATTTATTTTAGCACCCTGTGGGGCTTACAGTGCCCTCCTCACTGCCACAGGTGTGAGTGTGTTTAATTACATCACCGCTAGCCTTCCCCTTATTTAAATAGCTGGCAGCTCACAGTAAGAGACCTGCAGGAGTCCTTGCAGGCAGGTTTGTCACGACCAAGATGAATGTGAAGGTCACAAAGTTAGTTAAGCACAAGGCCATGGTTGGCGATGCAGAGATGTAAAAAAGAAGACGTTCTGAGGTATTTCTGGAGAAAAACAAATGGAAATCTTAAATGCTGTAATCACTCAGAATTGTGAAGACACTTTGGTGGATCCTTAATACTGGGTGCTGAGGGATGGAGAGCAAACATGGGACATCAGGACATCCTTCCTTGTTGCAGAGCCAGTGCCCCACAGCTTGTCCTTGCAGCCTCGTGCTGCTGATGAAGGCTGAGCCTAATGATTCTACAGTCGATATCTACACGTTAAGTACTGGCTAGGAGTGACCAACATATTAAGCCACTATCTTGTGCTTTGCTAAGCAATTAACAGCAATTAGCTCACGCTTTGCCCTGTGAAAGGCCCATCAGTTTGCAAGACCAGCCCATTCCAAGCGTGCCTGGAAGACACTGTCACCCCTCATCCCCCCAGCACAGCACCCAGCCCAAAGGCCCTCGGGACACACTGTAGGTACATCTTCCTCCTCGTGCCTCATTAGTGGCACAACAATATGCTACGTGAACTTCTGGCATCCCACTCCCTGTGCACCTGTGCCAGTGCCTGACTGCTCTTTGGAGAAGGAATTGTTCCTCATACCCACACTGACCCTTCCCAGAGCAACTCCCAGCCATTCAGGAACATCTCACGGCTACATGCAGAGCACCACAGAAAATGAAACAGAGCTTGCCTGGAAACTGGAATTCAATTATTTTTATTTCAGGTTTTGATACTTTAATAAATACATGCAGACTCATTCGTATCATCTCAAAAATTACACGTCGCCTCTTGCGGATGAGAGCACCCTTTCATCGGGAGCACATCTCCTCCCTGCAGCTCTGTGCCTGCTCTCCCACCCGATCTGTGCCAGGCTATGGGGAGCAGGGCACGACGGTGCCAGTGCCATTCCCCTGGTGACAGCACGATGATCTTCGTGCAGGAGTGGAAGAGGAGCACGAGCTGTTCTGGGGACGGTTGCGCCCTGCGTGCTCTTCAACCCAGGCACCTGCTTCCCCTTCACACTCCTCCCTGCCTGTCCTGAGGTCTTCCTCCTGGATAAGCTGCATTTTCCACACAGGCCGTGATTCTGCGTGATGCTCAAATCAGCACAGAGAACTGTACAAAGAGGAAAGGCAGCTTGGCCCCTGCAAAGCCAATGCACAGACGAAACCTGGCAGAGACCAGGCTGCCTGGAGGGAGGGGGAAACGCAGCAGCTCTCCCGATGTGTCTTTTGTTACTTATTTTCCCTCTACGATGAAAGAGCATCTGACCGTAAGTCATGAAAAGAGCTATTTATAGAGCTGTAATTAAACACCACTGGAAGTGTGAAGACACAAAAGCATTGCCATCTGCCTCGCCTTTGTGGCAGCGTAAATATAGATGAAGTGCTGCTGCCCCTTTTGTCCTTCACAGAAAAGTTTTTATTTCAATGGGCAGCTCCCACCCAGGACCTGCTTCCATCACTGCTCTCATTGGTAACTACACAAGAGGGTCTATATATAGCACGTTTGGAGTGTTGTTTTAATCTCAGCCAGATGAGATTTCATCATTATTCCTCACTAGAAACATTACAATTAGCAAAGTGCACAAAATATATCCTCATTCCAAAACTGCATTTTGGTTTGAGGTGAAAAAGTGATGGTGTGCAGGTCAGGGCTGAGCTTCCAGTGCTGCCTTCATCCTGTAGGCTGCTGGGTGACACTTTGGGCTGAGTGGGGATGACTCCATGTCAGTGATGCTGAGGGTCCCTCACCACAGCCTATACATTACAGTTGAAGAAGTCCTAGAGGGATCCCACCCACCGTGCCCACTGCCGACATCCCTCAGTGCCCCATCCCCCCAGGGACGGTGACCCCCACTCCCTGGGCAGCTATACCTGTGCCCAACCACTTGCTGGAGATGGAAATTCTACTAATATTCAATATGCACATCCCCAGGCACTGCAGGTGTCCCGTGGATGCTGAGCTCTGAATTTCCCATTGGGAACAGCAGCAGTATGGGGACTCGCCCTGGCTGGATGGACAGAACTGAATGGCAGCTGCTCTCTGTCAGCCCAGGCTTCATCTGAGCCCACCACACTCTGTCCCCATGTCACTGCAGCCACTGTCACAGTGTCATCGCTGCCTGCCGGGCACCCGCTGCCACCCCAGCTGCAGAGCTGGAAACCACTTGCACACAGATAACAATGACAAATATAGCCTGTGATGAGCATGTGATAGCCCTCAAAGTGTTGGAGATAAGACTTAATTACAAGTGTGTTACCATAAAATGAAGAAGATGCAAAAGGGCAGCGTGGGTTTCTGGAGGGCCTGGGGCAGTTCCCATTAAAGGTAATGAAATAGAAACCTGTCCCCAGCATGGGATGATTCAGCTGCTTCAGTGCCAAATCCCATCCTTTGATACGAGGCACTTCTGCTGGAAATTTCTGGGGCTCGTGGATGAGGACGGTGGGTTTCTCCTGCACTGCTTCCCTCTGACCTGGCAGTGTGGAACTCGGGGGTGGGGGACAGCCCCAGGAATTGGGCTAACTAATGAGGACAGCCAACTCAGCATGTAAAACTTTATGCAGAACTTTAGAATTAAAAGAGAGCCCTAAAACAAAGGCATTCCCTTTGGTGAAGGAAGGGTGTGGATGCAGCTCCTGCCACCGGGCTGCTCCTGGTGGGAGCAGAGCTCCTTGCTTGGCCAACCCTGATGGTAGCCAAGGAAATCCGAACCACAGTGTGCAGCATTCCTGAGCCAGAACCACCTTAACTCCCTGCTTTGATCAACTGTGACATTTATGGGGCCAAGAGGGTCTCAGGTATCCCCAGCTCAGTCACCCAGCAACTGCCAGGCTGAGAGATCCCCAACATCAGCCATGTGCTGATGGGGACAGCTCTGTGTGAAGGGACCAGACCATGACTTCTGCCCACTCTGTGCCACCTGCAAAGTGCTGATAGTGCAGGGGGAGCAGGCAGTGTGGGACGGGGTACATGCAGGCAGGGTCCTGCTGAGTGTGTGCAAGGAGTGCCACGGGTAGCTTCAGTGTGGCATTTCTCAGTCTGTTCTGGTTTACTCAGGCCCCTCAATGTCCTTTCCTTTACATATAAAAATGTATATGTGCATACATGTATGAATATATATATATATATATACACACATGAATATGAGACACAGACTGGTTGTGAGCTGAAACTTGTATATAAGAGGTCAGAAGAGGCATGAAAGGCATGAAAGGAAGGCCCAGGGTCAGAGCTGGGAACCCGGCTGCTCGTTGCTGGTGACTTCAGTTCTACCCACACTTTACTTTCCTTAAACCATTCTCATTTCTCAGCAATACGTGCCAGGTGTTCACTCAGTTATCTTTTTCCAAGAATTTTCTGAAATCTCTGCTAAGCACGTTAAATGGTGTCATTTCACAGACAGCTCAGACTGCTGACATCCAGAGCAGATCTGTAGAGCATCGGTGTGAGCCCAGCCATGCTACTGCCAGTAATCCCATTCTCAGTTCCCAGTAGAGGTGCTGGCAGCGGTATGGTGCTTCTCGCCTCTCCTCTCAACCCCAGCATGCATTTCTCCTCCTTATTCCTTTAATACTGCGGCCCCCGTGGCAGGCAACACTGACCATGTTTTATCTGTGCTTTCTGATGTACTTTGGAGAAATAGAGCTCATGCTTATTTTAAGTTCATCTTTGCCTGCATCGTCATCACTGTCTTCATCATCATTACCTTATGAGAAGCAGCTGAGGGAGCTGGGATTGTTCAGTCTGCAGAAGGGGAGGCTCAGGGATGACTTTATTGCTCTCTACAATGACCTGAAGGGTGGCTGTGGTGTGGCAGGGGTCAGAGTCGGCTCCCATGTTCCTAGCAATAGGACAAGAGGGAACAACCTCAAGTAGTTGCAGGAGAGATGCAGGTCGGACGTTAGGAAAAATTTCTTCTTTGAAAGAGTGTTCTGTGCTGGGATGGGCTGCCCAGGGAGGTGGTGGAGTCACCGTCTCTGGAGGTGTTCAAAAAACATCTGGATGTTGTGCTGAGGGACATGGTTTAGTGGGAAACACTGGTGGTAGGTGGGTGGTTGGACTGGATGGTCTTGGAGGACTTCTCCAACGTTGGTGACTCTAAGATCACTTGAACACTGTCACAAATGGGTTTACAACTACCCAGGCTTCATGTGTTCCACTTCTGTGCTTTGAACCCATACAGCTGTGGGTTTTTTTTTTGTGTGTGTATTGATCTCTCGTGGCATATACAGCAAATACAAAAGTCACTGCTTTGGAAAAATACATGTGTAACGGCTATTTCAATCACTTGAAACAAAGTTAACGGGCTTTGTCCGTTTGAAGACTGTAGCATTCATATTCATTTCCCCTATCACTTGTTTCCATCCTAAATACCATGCCTGTGCTGTAGACACTAGTCAAATTAATTAATGTCTGTGATTAGACAGCCTTTAAATCCATCAAGGGGCAGTATTTCTGCTACAGGATGTCAGTGGGAATATGCTGCTTCGTGTAGCTTGGTGTCTGGGAAACATTTGACATTTCACAGAAGGAACCAATCCTTTTTGGGGGTTGGTCTGGGGGATCTCCATAACACCCACAGTTCTGGGGATCTGTTTCTGCAATGCTGTAAAGCAGAATTCCAGGCATCGCCTTTAGAACCTTAACCAAAATAAAGGGGGGGGGGGGGGGAAGAAAAAGCCCAAGAAAGCAATTTTTTTCCTTGAAGAATTAGCTCTGCAGATATACATGGGGCTGGGACAGTCCTCTAGAGGCTGAAATATGAATTCCAACACGCTGAAGGCTTACGCCGAGAAGAAATTCCCATCCCGGCAGGGTTATCGCTGGGGTTGGAGCTCCACTCAGCGGGCGGCGGTGGGGGCACAGCCTGGGACGGACGGACGGGCGGAAAGAAGGATGGACGGATCCAGCAGCAGCCCGTCGGGTTGGGAGGGTGCACTTAAAGTGCTATTGTTCACTCCTGAGTGAACAACACAGCACGTTCTGTGAACCCTCAAACAGGGGAAGGAACACGCTTGGGCTCTGGTCTGCACTGTGGACGCTAGAAATGAATATTGACGATAATGATAACTTACTAACGACTCTTCAGAATCACAGAATAATCTCGGGGCTGCTGACAGCATAGGAAAAGGCAATGTACAAGAGGTTTGTTTGTATCCACCTGGTGAGGTGACCGATGCCCCATACACCTGTGAGCATTCAAGAGGGCTTTGGACAACGCTCTCAATAACATGCCTCCGCTTCTGGTTGGTCCTGAGGAGGTCAGGCAGTGGGACTCGATGACCTTTGAAGGTCCCCTCCAGCTGAACTTATTTCATTTCTGCTCCATTCTGCCTCTAGCCAGGAGAAAGCCGCCTGCAGACACTTCGGGGTAATGGGTGCTCACTGCAGCCTCCAGTGCTCCTGCATGGTGGATCTCACCCCCAAGGCTTTTCTCACTCGCACACCCATTGCAGTTGGAATCCCACTGTGGGTCCAGCCACTGGCACATGTTGGGTGCAGCTGCTGAGCTGCAGTTGGAGCATCCCTCCCCCACTCCGGTGCTGGAAGTCAGGAGCAGTTTCCAGGCACCTATTTTTATTGTCTGCCATGACTGCCAGAGTTCCTTTGTTTGAAATTAGCAGAAGATGCCATAAGAAAGAGAACGACAGAATTAAAAGGATAAAGAAGAGAAATTAATTGAGGTCTGCAGGCAGTAATGAGAAATATCTCTGTTAATAATAAATGTAAAGCCCAATAAATGTAATGATGTAACTACACCCATTGTGCTGAAGTGGGTTTATTTTAATCTCCCTAATAGGTCATTTCATGCCTGCTTTACCACAGCCAGCCTCCCCTCTCGTTCAGAGCACACCGTCCTCTTACAAATGGCTCTTCCTGTGTCTCAGCCCTATGTATTTATGAGCATTATTAAAAATAATAGCATTGTGCTTGCCTTCCTGGTAGAGGCACGCAGTCGGTGTTGCCAATGGCATTGCTCACCACGAGTCCAGGCAGTGTCCTCGTTCCCAAGTGAGCCCAGTGCTGGGGAAAGGGGGAGGAGAAGAAGCTGCCAGAGGACAGTGCAAAAGAAACACACAGACAAAAACAGTGTTGAAAGAATGAGAAAGTAAATGCAATGACAAGGGTAGCCATTGCACCTAATGGCTGCCCCAGCACCATGACACTGTTGTATCATTTTTGCCCATTCTACTCCATGTAAGGAGCTTCAAAAAGAAGCTTGAACCATTCCAGTAATTCAGGAGGACTCATTACAGTGTTCATAGAATCCTTTAGGTTGGAAAAGACAGCTAAGGTCATCTAGTCCAACCATCACCACCATACACACTAAACCATATCACCCAGTAGAAATCATTTAAGTTGGAAAAGACCATGAAGACCATCTCAGATCTTGGTTAACATTCTATTCACATTTTTCCACCAGGGGTACTGGTCCCCTCGCACCTCATCTTGATGCTCAGAGCAGCACCAGGAGGGACCCATACTCAGTGGTCTCTTTCCCATGCCCCCACCCCAGCCAGCGTGAGATGGGACTCAATGAGGATGGGAGGATGGGTGGCCCTCGACTGGGCTTCAGCTGAATGAGCTCAACACAGACTTCAGGGAACTGCACTAACAGTTCTGCACAGCCAAGGTAAAAGAAAATGAGCATTCAGAAAGAAGACCATCACCTGTTTGTGAGAGTCAGACTAGTTGGAAATTAAATTACCCATAACTTTCTGGTATGCCTCAGCTTTTCTTGCCAATTTCTTCTTTTTTTTAAGTTAAGAAATATTTTTTTCTGCAAGGAAAAGAGCAGCAGAAGCTGATTATGACTGGAGTCAGTCACTCCTTTTTCCTAATTCTTCATCAAATTGTATCAAACGTAAAACCAAAAATGGTGTGGCTCAGGTTGGAAAGGACCTGATTTTATCCCAGAGGCACCTGAAAATCCTCTGTTGGGTTGTTGAATGATACCAAAAATCTTTAGAGACAATGAATGTGAAGATTATCAAATTACAGCAGTATAAAATATTTCCTTCTGCTAACAAATATTTAAATTTGTTTTAAATATACTATTTCCATGAAAACGCCATTTGAGTTAATTACTTTACAGTAAATGCACCTCTTAAATAATTGCTAAACCTCAAGAAATGCTTTCAATAATTGACTGAGTTTTCATAAGGAAAAATGGTGTTATTAAATCCAAATTAAATGCACATTTGAGACACTTAACTTAGAGTGCGAACATACCAAGCATTTCCATACTGTATAAGAAATAACTTGGGAAATGAACGGAGGAAACAGTCACTCTGCAGCTATCTACAGCCATCCCCTCCTCTTTCTCTGGCTCCCACGTGGATTAGAGCACTTCTTACGAAGGCACCCAAAGTTTTTAAGAAATCCATCCATGGGTGAGCCGAGAGCGGATTAAGCATGGGAGCTTTGCACACCAGACCAGCTGGGCCCTGCGTTAGTGCATGGTTTGAGGTCTGCATTCTGGGCTCTGAGCACCTGACTGAGCCAGGGCAATTGGACCAGATGGCCTTTAAAGGTCCTTTCCAGCAACTGCATGGTTCTATGACTCTATGGACACATCAGAGCCCACACACGCTGGGGAGATGCTCTGCCTGGCCACACAGCACTGGGGAAACCTCCATCTGTGACTCAGCTCCCCTGAAGCAGAACAGCAATTTCCTCCTTCCAGATCTGCCTTGGCATCCTATATGTCTCGTCCTTGACGTGTAGTATTTCCCTTTACACTTCTCTCTTCCCTTTGCCACCCATGGCCTTTACAGACACGCTGTTTTGCTTCGAAGTAGCGCCAGCCCTTTCAGGAAGAGCCGTAAGAGTCAGGTCTGAGCAGGCAGCATCCCAAAGAACCTCAACATTTTCCAGATCAGACTCCACGAGAAGTCCAAGCCTTGCCACAGCGCATCCAACCGCACAGAGAGCAGCACTAGAGGGAAGCATTTCCCCACATACTGGGGGATCAGCACAGCTGAAAATAGCAAAACCGGGCGGCAGAGAAAGGGTAACCATAATATTCAGCTATGTTAATCAACTGCAATTAATAAGAGCGAGCTGCAACTCATCGTAATCAGCTCCCATCAGTTGCCAGTGATAAAGATATTACCAAGCAACAGATAATGAACTGATATTTAAGCTGAATTACATTATTTAATGTATAGAAAGTTTCTCTGAGCCTTACAGTGCAGATTGTTTACATGTTTATTCTAATGAGCAAAAGAGCTCCAGATCCAGGGAGAGGGAGAGGAAAACCCCATCTCCTCCCAGCACGGCAGGGGGGTGAATGTCTGCTCACCTCCTTGCAGTAGTGCCCGATGGCTGTGGTTAGGACACAGCTAAATGAAGAGGTTGCAAGGATGTACTGAATGCCCTCATTACACAGTTACCAGATTGAGATTGGTGGTAATGATTTGCACAGTGCTGCCCAGATCTCAGCACCCAGGTGCTTCTGTTGGAGTGGAGAAGGGCTGTTAATGAATAAAATCCAAAAATCCGTGATATTAGGGAAACAAACAAACAAACAAAAAAAACATCCAGCAGATTGTCCCTGCACCCACCGAGGCTGTGTCACCAAATGGAAGTCTCACTGGCTTCTTTTTCTTACAATTTCCATCTCGGGAAGAGATGAGGACATTAATTAATGACAGTCATTGCAACGTGGGGACAGGAGCACGGGAGAAGCAGCACCACAAGGCAGAAGTAGAGGGTTCTGCAGGACGCTGGGTGACACCAGGGAGCAGGTCAGCTGCTTGATTCCCAGCACGAACAGCAAGCAGGGAGGGCAAGTGATTGTCCAAAAACGTGCAGATATCGGCAAATTAAGACTGACATGTGGTTGGGCAAGAACTGACAGAGAAGAGGAACAAGGGCCAGTCACTGATTGTATATACTGATTCATTAATAAAATATTTTTAAAGAAAGCATATTACTATCTCTATCCACTTCAGAGTGGCAGAGAACACCTCCGACACTGGGGCAGATGTATCTACAGTGCACTGTACAGCTCATGCTGCCCTGGTGCCTGCAGTGCCAGATCTGTGCACAGAATTACTGAATAAGGGCTTGGGTTGGAAGGGACCTTCAAGACCATAGAACCGCAGAATGGTTGGGTTGGAAGGACCATAAAGATCTTAGGAACATGGAATGGGTGGACTGGAAGGGATCTCAAAAACATAGAACCATGGAATGGTTGGGTTGGAAGAGACTTTAAAGACCACAGAATCTCAGAATTGTTGAGTTGTAAAGGGCCTTCAAGGCCCCTTAAGGACCACCCAGTTCCAACCCCTGCTGTGACAACTCTTTGCTCATCCATTCAAGTTCACCTACTCAAGCTTCGGAATGACTCAAAATAATCTTGCACAAGATTAAACATTTCCTAGGAAAAGGCATTCTGCTGACAGCTGTTTTGGAGGAGAACAACTGTTCAGTGTAAAAGAGTGGATGAAGAAACACTGTCTGCTTTCTTATAGCATGGCAGATTCACAGTGGTTTGGATCTGAAGGCTGCCAGTGGTGCTTTCTGTGATCAAAGGCTCACTGGGCTTTGTCAGCTTTCTCTGTGTGAGTTTATGGTAGGAATAAAAAATAAAATAGTAGGGGAGAAAAGGTTCTGGTTTAAGAAACAGCTGCAAAATTGAACCGAGTCCAAATCTGTAGTAAAGATTGATGTTCACATAAACAATTACAGCTGTAGCTTAAGTGTTCCATGATAAGCAATGGTACATACCAGCCTTTCACTTGCCGTTTCTGTAATAAAGTTGTTATAGCTACATTAATTAATCTAAGGGCACTTCTCAGTACTGCTCTATCCACCCACCTCTCCAAGGAAGCAGAACTCCAGAGTTCTTTGTAAAATAATAGATAACAGCAGCACAAACTCATGGCTATTCCCAGCTTCTCCTAACTGCCAGAAGTCACCAGAGCTGCCAGCTCCATCCTCACCCCAACCTCAGCAGGGATTAACCCCCCAAGGGATCTGCCTTGAGATAGCACAAGCACATTTTGGGCTGGGCAGCTTTGCAGGAGGATGCTGCACAGTGTGCTCAGGTGCTTTTGCATCTCCTCGTTGAGGAGGGATAGTGCACCGTTCACTCACAAGCAGCATATGGTCAGGGCTTCCATGCCATTATTGCTTACAGGACTAATCAGGGTTTCTGTTTCTTGCTGAAAGGAACTTTTCCTCCCCCAGCAGAAAAGTGCCACCTGCATGGAACCAAGCCGCCTTGCAGGGACCTGCCTCTTCCTGGGGCATTCCTCAGGGAAACCCACCTCCCTGCATACCATGCTGCACTGGCAGCCCCGTGCCAGGTCCCAGGATGACGCTCATTGCCCCCCCCAGCACCTGGCCCCACATAAAGCTAACAGCCACCCTCGGTTGCTCTGTGTTGAGAAGCATTTGGGAGAAATGCTTGGCTTTAGGAGCCTTCCTGAGATGAACGGTGTACTTCAGCATGACCAGAACGACTGCTTCGGATGCTAAGGATTTGGGAAACAAACATCTGTGCTGTTTGTTCACATTTTCCAAATTATTATCATAACTTCCTTCTCTCTCTCAAACAAAAACAAAATAAAAAAAATACACCAACATTAGCCATGCATTGTTATATATATATACCTATATAAACAATCATTAAAAATGAAAGTAAGGAAAGCAACATGGGTTTGGGCATGCACTGCTTGCTGCTGCTTCTGCCTTCTCTCCTGCCCATGCCTGTGTCTGTGCAACATTTTTTCTTCCAACCCTAAGGCTGGAAATGCATGACTCGCTGTGGGTGAAGTGCCACGTACAGGGCTGGAGATGTGAGGCCAGCAGCATCCCTGGGGTGCAGGAGCTTCCCCCTCCCATTGCTGGGAAGCCTGAGGGCTGTGTTTTCTGAATAGCAGAACATAGTGGGAAGAAAAAAAAAAAAATGTAGTATTTGGGAAATTGTTACAATTATAAACAAAAGAAATGGGTTTAAAAATAATTAAAACTAGCAGAAAAAAAAACCCACTGATGCACAGCTCCCAGGCTTCTTGCCTGCCTTTTCCCTATTGCTGATGGTTATTCCTCTCCCCTGTTCCCAAACCTCTCTCTCAACAAACATCAGCAGTGCTTAAACATGAGTGCTGCACATGCAGAGTGTGGTGAGAACGCTATGCACTGAAACCATGGCTTTGCCTTTTTTCCAGACCCCCACTTTCAAGGCATCACTACCTGCCCCACAAAGACAGTGGCATTTTGGTTTGAACACTGAGGCTGTGTTTCCGCACTGTGGGGCTCTCAGCCCATAACCAGGACCTCAGTGAGCTGTGGGTTGTTCCTACTGGAGTGGAGTGCACATTTTGGGGCTCTTTTCATCCTTCTGGGGTGTCTAGGTAGATGAGGGCCCCATGGGGCCACAGAGCACTAGATGGCATTGTTACACCAGTGCTGCACTGAGACCCAAATTAGTAGACAATTATCCCTCTCCCACTCCTTCCTTTCTGTGATGAAGCCGGTTCCTTATAGCCCGCAGGATAAATTCTATAGGGTGCCTGCCTCAGTCAGGGCTGTTCCTTCGCAGGCTCGCTCTTCCCAGCTTTCACCTCAATCTGTCATACAGATTTGACACTGCCTCGTTCCAACAGTGCTCAGAAATGACATGTATATAATGTGGAATATTGTGCACATTTACAGCCAGGATTTTTTCCCCTTAAAACATTGCTCGCTATATTCTGGCAGTCGTTGTTCTGGAAATAAAATAAAATTTGAAGGGGGGTGGGGGAAAGCAGAGGGTTCTTCTCCTTTCTGCGTGTCACTGACCATATTAAACAAACTTTTGTTTGGATGCTGATGCTGTGCAGGACAACGTGTGCTGGGCTTCCAGCTGTCCGTGCACGCGCTTGCCCACGCTAATTAAAGCAACGACGTGCACAGCACCAGTGCAGGGTGTCTTTATGATTCCGTTCCATTAACACCCATTATTATAAATCAAATTAACTGGCATTGCTATTTAGAAAATAAGAAATAAACCGAGTCCTTTTAAAAGAGCAGCGAGAGCGGTTCAGCGGGGCTGAGAGCCCTTTACATCAGGTGGGTTAAAGGTGCAACCGCAGTTCTGCATTCCCGTGCTGCCTATGGCCATCCTTATCCTGCCCTATAGTAATAACCAGGGACTGAGTTCAATTATTTCACTCAAGAAAACAAAACAGAAGAGAAATCCCAATTACACTGGAATGACTTCTGGCAGGGAGCAGAACTGTACTGACGTGCAGCCAGCAATGCCTCCTCCTGCAGCAGGACCTTCACCAAATGCCATACTGTGTGCACACATCTGTGCTGCACACAAACACACAGCTGGCAGAAACACAGTGACCACAGAACAGCAACTCCAGCAAGAATCAGCAGCACAAGTCACTCCAGCACCGCTGAGCGGCTTCACTCCACTCCTGCTGCTGATGCATTAGGGGAGTATCTATTTTTCTCCCCTGAGATCTGTTGTTTCCCACTTTGTGGGCTGACACCGGGACACTCAGCCATCCCACAGCCTTCCTCCCACTCCAGAGCAGACACTCCATTACTGTCAGCACGGGGGCAGAGCAGGAGGGTGAGCAGGGCATAAGCCTGTCGAGCAGACTTGGAGCTGCTGCTGCAGAGAGAGATGCAGTGAGTGGAGGCACACAGTGTCAGCTCTGGTGCTTTGAGCCAGGCCAGGGCTGGGATGTGGGGGCTGGAGGGGTAAGAGCTACAGTTTGTCATCAGAAAGCAAACAAGAAGAGGTTGGAAAACAAGGGCTGCCTTCTCTCTAATGATAGCAGTTTCTAGAAGAAACAAAGTTCTCAATTCTCAGGAGGTTTTTAGCACAAATTTCAGGCCAGCCCCAAATAGGAAGATCCCCTGCAGAGCTCAACCAGGTTCAAAAGACTTCAAAATGAAGTGCATTATTAACTTCTGCAAGCACAAATTAAAAGGCAACACAGCACAAAGCCACAGGCCTGGCCCACCAGGCAGGACCCTCCGTGGCATTTGCAAACCCTGCCTTCCCACACCCCACTGGGCAGGGAGAGTGGGCATCACTGCCCAGATCTGCATGTGCTGTGCTCACATAGAGCTTGGGATCCAGCCCTGAACTCACCCCACTGTAACCTCTGCTTTCTGTTTCAAAAGCAAACCGGGGATTTCAAATCCTACTCATTCCCTGTCCTCTGGAGAAAACATTTTTCCTTTTCTGCACTGTGATTCTCCTCAGTGGAAAAAATAAACCTGCTGCTTGCCCTCAGCAACACCCTGATCTGCCCACGCACCACACTCTTCAATTTCAACACTAAAAGCTTAAGGAAAAGAAAACAAACCTTGAGGACTGAGTCTGCTCCGCCCAGTGGGCCGTGCAACCCCAAACCCTACCTTGCATGGATGGAAGGCAATGGAATCACAACAAACCCCAAACGCTAAGCAAACAGCTGCACGCTCTGGTAGCACACAGCCCATAGTTGCTGCTGTACAAACCCTCCCCAAACTTTGGGCAGCTTTATTAAGGCAAACCCTGTGGCAGCTGCAGGAGCTTGGGGTGCAGGAGGGGCTCTGTGCACCGTTTATTTCTGGCTGCTCATGGCCATTGCATGGAGCTGGCTGCAGCTCATGCATGCAGACAACGCGAGCTCTGCTCAGCACCGCAAAGCTTTCGTTGCCACACAGAGAAGGAACCTCACGTGGCAGCACTTTATTAACCGCTGTTTATCTCAGGATAAACTTTTGCTCAGGCACTCTGAGGATGTTTATTTTTACTCCCAGCCTTGTCACGGCCTGCAGAAAGATGGGAGCCACATACGGACCTGCGCTCAGTTGAGCCGTGTGGGGAATTATTTTAACCGTGGTGGCAGCAATACCGCTCTGTCACTCTGTTTGCTTTTCTTTAGACACTTAATTCTGCTTAAAAATAATACCCCATGCTCTTCCTCTGCCATAGAGGAAAGGATGAGGGATCACACGCAGAAACCTGTCTACGAAAAGTAATATGGTGTTCTGCTGCCTGATAGCTGCCCCATGCAGCAGCAGACTGCAGCTCCACCACTTTTGCTCTTACTGCTGTTGTCAGCACTTAGCACATCTTCCAGCACTCAGCACAAGTTGCAGGTAAATGCTGGTTTTCTGGAGGGGCTGCTGCACGCACACGGTAACAATATGCGTATGGAAGACATCTCCCATCCATCAGACACATCTCTAGGGCGCCCACCAATCACCATAGTAACTGAGAACCAATTACTGTAATTAAGATTCACATGGAGTTGTCCCTTATAATCAGGAGCTATTCTAATTTTTAATTTATTTATTTATAGCCCTCTGGTGCTTACTGCGTCCGGTATAGCCTCAGCACGCTTCCCACAAGGCACCACCACCTCGCTCATCAACCAATGGCTCAATGGGGAAGGCAGACCCGCCTCCTGCTCATTTTGGGGACATCACATTTAAAAAAATTAAATAAAATACACACTGTGGCAGCAGCACTGCTTCATCTGAGGCAGCGTAACACATGGGAGGCCACAGAGCATCTTCCATTGAATTGGAAGCACACACATGGTGTGGGAATGCAAGTCCAGTGTATGCTCTCCTTCCCATCTGCCCAAATCTGCTGATGTTATCAGGGAGAGCAATGGCATTGGATACATCAAAACAACAAAAACAAAACAAAAAGACGGCCTTACGGTTGCATTGTAACATTTGTTAATGGTATCAGTACACTTAGATTGTCAGATTTGACTCCATTTCCTTGAGTCAGACACAAATTAAATACAGAGTTAAAGCTGAAAAACGCAGGAACTGAGTTCCTTTTGCACGCTGAGTGTATCGGTAGGAAGACATTAAGAATTTTGTACTTAAAATCGCATGCCAGAAGTCAAACTGCTTTCCTTTCCATTGAAAGAGCAGGTACAACAGGCATGGGCTCCAAAATCCCCCACCAAAGATCCCTTCCAGAGCCCCAGTGAGCTCCTTCCCTGCTCAGCTCTGCACGCTGACTGGCACTGGAGACGTTCCCGTTGCGTAGAGTCAAGCGGGGTTAGGCCAGGTTACATTGCATCACTAGGCACAAGACATAAGCACATGTAAAATGACATAATGCAAATTTCAACATGATGTGGGTTTCTTCCTACACACTGAAATGCTTTCCAGAACTTGTACACTGCTGACTTTGCGGATGATGAGTGAGGATGAGAGGTGCTTTCGGGGAGCACCAGACGCAGCAAAGCCTCCGCCTAACTCGGGTGCATCGCAGAGAGGATGCTTTTGTCATGGTACAAGCCTCTCTTTTCCCTTCTGCTACATTCTCTAGCTTGTCTTTATCTGATTGCCAAGAGCTAACCTAGGTGAGACCACAAGCCATACAAGCACAGATCAGCAGATGAATATATCTGAAATTTTTAAAACTTACAGTTCAGAGGAGGAGGATCCCAGGTGCTCCAGAAGTTCCCATTATCAGGAAGCCAGCTCTTTAACACATTAGGGGAAAAACAAAACAAAACAGGGAGGAGGAAGAAGAACAACACAAGGATGAAGGAAATAGCCATCACAATGGTCATCAGGCATAGCCATGCTCATCCGTTCACATCCAGGTGGCTGAGAGCTGCCTCAGCCTCTTCTAAGCTGCAAAAGGCAGCCTGCAGACAGGAGTGATCATGCAAATGTGTAAATATTTATGAACTTGCAAGTTGAGATTATGCAGCCTTGATGGCTGTCAGTCTTTGTGGCTGTACAGCTTTTTGGCTTACAGACTCACAGCTGAGACTTCGAGCTGGCCCACTCCAAGCCTGGTGATTGAGGAGAGGCTTTCACACCAACCTCAGCTCATGGATAACCCCACCACCCCACATGTGACCCTGAGCTCCTTCCATGCCTCTCCCAGGCAGATTCCAAGAGCCAAGGCTTGCTGTGCACTCATTTTTACCAACACCAAGCAGGCTGTATGGACAGGAGCGTGGTGTCCACCTCATGTACTTCAACACGAAGTCTTAACAATTTTAAACACTAATCAAAGGCACTCAGTTTCCTAATGACCTCATAAGATTCATTGCTGTCAAACTTCAGGCTTTCTCCTAAAAACATACATATTCCTGCAAAGCAAATTCCTTTATCTCCAAGTCAGTGTTTCCCACAATGTTTATAACCTGACAAACTGCAGGGCAAAGCCCACTCTATCTACAGACCAAAGTGTGAGTTTTATTTATTTATTTTAAGTAAGCCACTCCTGCCAATTTATTCAAGTGCGTAAGCCTTACAATAAAGATAAAAGGAGCAGACGTCTCTTGGCTCCAATAGCTCAGCTGAAGAGCTGGGAGCTATCCACAGCCCAGCAAAGCTTGCTGCATGTGTGCTTTTACATTCACCATTCCAGGCTCCAGCACGATATGAGGAAAGATTATGAAGATAAAAAAAAAAAAAAGAAACAAATGAAACTCCCACTTATTTTATTTAAATCACTCTGTGAAGGATCATGCTAGCTCTGGGGGAGTATCAAAGCTTTGTATAATTATTAATCTACTTATCATTGTAACTGATACTTTCTCCAGCACTTTCATATCTAGCTGAACACACTGTTTGATAGTCACTCAGCATCTAACTAGATTTGGTATCACTGAACTTCAACAGAAGCGTGGCATTTTCTACTGCTTTCATTCTTTTGAGCCTGTTGACTTATTATTATTTTCTTTTTCCTCACCTAAAGTCTTACAAGCTGTAATGGTATAACGGCAATAGGACCAGAGCAATCAAGTAGATGTTACAAAAGAAGGGAAAAAAGATCGCTCACCTGTCTCTGAGGACCAAGGCTCACAGGGGAAAACTCCACAGAGGAGGAATCTCCAACAGAAGAACCTTTCCCTATGGCAGTCAGCCCTTAAATGGGGGGTCTGAGAGGGGTTGAGCCTGTCTCCAACCCTTCTGGTCACACAGGTGAATCACCTCCACCTGTGTTCCCAGGGCTGAGAGAATCTTTTCTCCAGTTAGTCAATCAGAGGTTCAGGCTATGATTCAGCAGTTGCTATACACAAATCATCACCAAGCTCTTGAAATACCAAGCAAAGCCCACCAAATTATTTTTATTATTATTTTTCCCAAGACTGGGAAACTGTGAAATACCTTTTACTCTTCTACACTGAAGTGAAGAATAACAGATTACTGTTCTGCAGCCCCTTCATTGCCCCTCATCTAGAGTCCACTAGGTGGGAAGAAAACAGCAAAGTTGTGGACCACCAGGAGAAAGAAACAGCCCCATGTCTGTTAGCTCCCTAAGGGGCCCCGTGGGATTGCCCCTCAGCCTATGCTGACACGCACCTGTCTCCAGGCAGAGCTGAAACCAAAAGCAACATTTCACAAAACAAGGTTCAGAAACAAATGTTCAGGGCATCCCAGTTCTGTTCTCTGCTTTCAAACTAGCACAAGTTTATGGTCTTAAACAGCAAGGGCGCATCTCATCTCACATAAAAGCCTCTCTCGTGAGATATTAACAAGCTCATATAGTAAAGGTCAGCCCATCCGTGGCCACCCACACCCAATGGAAATTTAACCAATGCAGTACCTTTCATCCAGCTTTAGAAGAGCCAGGGTTCATGACCTTACTTTGAGTACCTGGGCAGCATGTCCGTAGTGCTCCTGGCTGCCCATCAGATGGAAAAGTAGGTCTGGTCCACTGTGCAACTCATTGCCTATCTGATCAACTTACTAGTTCATCCTGGGGGAAAAACAGCATCTGGGGGCTTGAGGATCTTTGATGGGTTTCATCTTCTCATTAGCTGAGATTCTTCATAGACTTAGAAAGTTTTGTATTATAGGTCCAGCCACAAACTTCATCTACCCTACATTTTTCCAAATCCACCTTCTAATGTTTTGGGGTTGTGCTTTGTTTTTGTTTTGTTTTGTTTTGCTTTGCTTTTAAATAAAAACAAGGATGTGAAGGGCACATGTCATATTTTGTGGTATTTTTTTTTCTTTTTTTTCAAGCTTTAAGGTCCCTATATAATGACTTCCTTTATATTTGGTATGTCATGAAACTAACTGGACAACACTGTATCTGTCAAGCCCTACTAGGAAAATAGGCTCTACTAGGTAGAACACAAAGTAGCAAAATGCAAAGCGGACCCGCAGCCAGTGCTTTGTCTGTCTAGCATTGGAGGAATTGTCCTCATCTGCATCTGCATCTGGCCTCAGTGCCTCTCTCTGCTGATATAACCACACAGAGGGCTAGTAGGGTGAGCCCTGTGCTTTTTGTTCCTGATGCACAGCCTACAGCTCCTGGGCCCTTCTCAGCAAGGAGCTAATTGCAGAGTCCTCCAGCAAGTTCTTCTATTAGTCTAACTTCATTATTTCATCAAAACATACAAAAAGAACATTTCCCAATCCATGCTGAACTGCTATAAATAATGACACTGGAGTATTCTTGGCGAATCATTTGCTTGTGGTCATGAATTTCTGCATGCCACACGTTCCTCCTCTCAGTGCACAGTCTGCCCTGGATATCTGCACGCTGAACAAGTAAACAAGGCGGACCATTTGTCCACCTACTCATTATTTTCAACATATAATTTACAAAGCATGAAATAACGAGATTTTACTACTGATGAAAAACAATTCTTGGAGATGCACCTGAATGGAGATGTGAGTCAATACCTTGCTCAAATCAAGATTTCATTTCCTCCTATACCTTGCTGCGTGTGTGCGAGTATGAGAAGGGGACCAGAGGACAAAGGTTACCGGACTCAGGATATTAATTTTGGGGGCTGAAATCTTGATCATGAAGTGTAGTGTGCTGTGTTGCTTTGGATGCAGAGGCAGACAGCCCAGTACTTCAGTGGGACCATGGCAGTTACTTCACTGGAGAACAGAAACATCTCTGATGGATACATGGGCAAAGTGGACTGGCTGTAATTCAGAAATCATGGAACCATTTGTACTAGAAAAGTCCTCCAAGATCATTGAGTCCATCCTTCAGTTCACTGGGGAAGCCAAAATATGTATTTTTTCTTACTACAGAGAACACTTTCCACATGTTTTGGTTGGGCTGTTGCCCACTGGCTTGGAAGGAGCCATGTCTGCCTTGTGGGGCTGTGGGATGAGCTCTGTGGCATGGCAAGGCTAGCAGTTCTTTCATGTCGTGCCAGTAATTTAACCAAGGAATGGTTAGGACTCCAGATAAAAACTGCAAACAGGTGCTGTCCCAGTGTATGGAATCCAATGTTTTTCCGTTCCTCAGTGCTCATGCTCACAAAAAGGTAACCAGGTGTCTCCCAGCCTCTAGTGCTGGGAGTGTGGGGCAGCACCCATGGCTCTACGTTACTGGCATTTTTGAATGCAGAAGCCTATATTTCTTCCTTAATGCAAAGCCTTTCTGATAGCTGTGTCCGGGCTGGGGCACTGCAGGGCTAACTATACCTTGTACTTTTAGCCACTATCAAGAACATCATTTTTCCAGCATTTATGAGGAAGTTAGTGACGTGAAACTGTGGCACAAAGTCTAAGAAATGAACGGGCTGAGGAGTAGCTCAGACCCCTGTTCAGGATCAGCCTTAGTTCACAGGAGGTTTTTTCCCTAGCTCCAAAAATAACTTGTCTGGAAAAGGCTCTAACATCTAACCAGCCTGAAGTTAGCCAAGTAAATGACAGGGCTGCTCATCTTGTTCAACGTGTCTGCATGTCTGAAACCCTCAGATCTCAGAAGCTTGATTTGATTATCTTGATTATCAGCATCTGCTTTAGTAGCTCACACTATCAAACAGAAGACATCAGTTTGAATTATGGCTTCTGTCCTTTACTTCCTGACAGAGCTGTCAAGCCCAGGCTGCAAGGAGGAGCACTGTAAAGGCAAAGGAGAGAATAAAGCTGCCTATGTGCTAAGGCATCCAGAACAGGAGGGAAAAGAGTGGAAATCCTCAGAAGCTGTGGCTGCAGGCCACTGCCCAGGAGATCCTGAAGGAGTCCTGGTAAGTGGGAGCTGTTCTGCACCTCCAGAGGACCTTGAAAACCTCACCACGGTGAGATATACAAAACCACATTCAACCACACCGGCAGCCATTCATTTCTTGTCTGGACACTTCTGGATGTCTTTGGACAGCACCTCCAGGCTCTCTGGCAGGATGTCTCTTTTAGCTTTCACAGCTTTGCCACATCACTCGGTCCTTCTCTGCCAGTCTCTTCAAATCTGCAGGGATGTGGGGAAAGTCATTTATGGAGAGGCAGTTGTGACTCAGCTTAGGTACCAGACTTCTGTTGGCGGAGATGACGACATTCAGCCTGTATGTGGAGCGGAGCTGAGCAGAAGGAAGGTCTGTAGGTAGGACCTGAATTTTCTCATCTATTTTGTAACAAAGAATATTTGCCTCACTGGAGTTTGGGTGTTACAGTAAAGGAAATGTCAAATATTAATATTTGCAAAAGCTCTTTTTCTGGTCCACAGATCACTGCTTCCAACCCAGATCACTGTGAATAGGCAGATCTGGAGCTGGAGTTATTTTGGATGTTCCCTGAGGTTTTTGGGTTTTTTTCTTCTTTTCTTTTTCTTTTTTTTTTTTTTTTTCAGGCCCTTCAATTTTATCTCCTTTTCTTTTTCTCTGTTCAAGATATCTCCAACTTTTCATTCTACTCTCTGGTTTGCTCTCACCCATTCTGCTTTTGAGTTCATTTCCTCCATTTTCCCAAGCTCCCTGCCCTTTCTCATCTTATCACAGCATTCTTTCTTTCCACGGAGCATGAAAATAGGTATTTCCTCTGCTTCATGCTAAAGCAGTTGCTTGTCATTATAATCATCAAGAAAAACACACGTAGAAATGACACTGATTCTTTAAGGATCTTTGCCTTTTATTATTCCAGTAATTGCTCCTTCACCAAGTGCTGTATCTTTGTCGCAGTGATTTCCAGATCTCCCTTTGTGGCCAAAATCCCAGCTTGTGCCACGGGCCTGATTCTTTCCAGACAGAATGGCACAACTGGAGCTCACAACCTGCTTGGAGCAGGTTCTCATCCCCAGCATTAAAGACAAGCAGTGGCTGCACAGTGACATGAGTGACCACTCACACAAATGGACAGCACATCCAACCTGCAACATCATGCGCAGCTGAAAAGAAAAGAAGTTGCACAGCCTCCACTGCTTCAGGTATGGTCATTTAAAACACTCAAACAATTATGAAGAATGATCAATTTTATTGATAGTTCTTGCATGGACAAAAGAGCTGAATCTGACAAATCACCAGTGATGGATTGTTCAGTGTATAAATGAAAGAATAAAAAAAAAAAAAAGTAAGGGAATGATTTTTATTAGATTTTGGATGAGCCAAAAGGTTTTTAAATATTGGTGCTTTTCTTTCTTTTCTTTCTGAGGAACTAGAAAAGAAGCTGCTCATCTCAGGCTCTGCATATTGCTGTCATTTATAACCAACAAGCAGGCAAATAAACAATCCCTGTAGTGGAAGAGGACGCAGCTTTGCTCAGCCAAGAAACGAACCAGGTTGGGCTGTTCCTAAGCTACTCCCACAGCAGTCAGCGTAGAGGAGGGGATGAGGAACACCTCTGGCCCTGCAGCCACTGCTGACATGCTGAGAGTGGCTCCAGGTTGTCACTAGTTGTTTGGTGGGGCCTCTGCAGGCCATCTCCCTCCAGGGGAGGGAAGGACACCAACCCCTAACCACAAAGCCTCTAAACCAGAGACCTGGCGATGTTTCATGAACAAGTAATGCATTGTTATTTAAATTGTTTTATTCAAGGAGGTATGAACTTCAGTTTAAAGTGCAGTTTGGAAGTCGGAACTGCTTCTTTGATAGTCTTGAAACTGAGTATTTCGATAAATTTGGGAGATAAAAACAGTAACATGCAACATAAGATGTTTGGCGAAATCATCGCATGTTCAGAAAACAGAACCTGGATTTGTTTTCCCTGAAATGTGTCCAACATTAACGGGACTGTAAAAGCAAGGTTAGATTTTCCCAGCACAAAACTGGGCAGATCTGTGCCATCCCTGGCTCTCCCCTCTCACAGCACATGCAGCTCTCGGTGTCAGATGTGAATGCGCATTTCAAAGTGCTTATGATCCAGTTAGGTGAGGGAACTGGTGGAACAAAAGGGAATACTGCAAGAACAGACCTGATGGGTGCACTGGGAGCACCACTCAGCAGCAAACTGCAGCTCTACTACTTCCATCCCCAGGATTTAAAGGAGAAAAATGCTACAATTGAGCAGGTACTTGAAGATACTTGATGATCCTCAGCCGTTGTTAGTGTACAATACACCAGAGAAGAAATTTGCAGCATCTCTGACACCTCATCAGAGACGTGAGAAGCTGCTGCAGACAGCAGCATAGGTGTTTAACAAAGATTTAAACCTCAAAACATAACTACAACCCCACCTGTGTGTTGTGTTATGATAGCTGGACAGCCTCCAGATGCCGCAGTGCTGGACACATGGACAAATCCCATCGCAGCATCTCACATACTCATGATGCATTTTCAATCCAGATGTCTATTTATACAAATACATTTATAACAAAGCCAACCTGAGAGCTGCAAGATGAACAGTGTATTTTGGACCATAAGAATAGATATTTGTGTATTTCAATGAGTTGTCTCTACCACTGAAAATTAGAATACCGTGACTGCCTGCTTTCCATGCTTGCAGTGCTTTACATGCACCAGTGATCACTGCACGATCAGTGAGGAGGTAGGCATGTGTGACCACCAGAGATGGTGTCAGGAGCTGCGAAATGAAGGTGGCCTCATCTCCCTGCCTGGTGCCACCAGTCCCACCAATGAAAAGTTTTCTCCATTTCCACAAGAGCTCCCTGAGCTCATGTCCACTGAGCAGCCTGCATTGCCCAGGTACATAGGACATGCCCATCCTACCCCATCTTGCCCCATCATTCCCCATCCTACTCCATCCCAGCCCCTCCTGCCCCATCCCAGACCCTTTTTTACAGTGGCAAAAAGGTACAAACATTCATGAAAGAGAAGTCCCTCCTGCAGGATCCTGAACCACATTGGTGTCCATCTGCTTTCAAAGATGGTACTGCTTGAAAGAGGGGGGAACTGCATGAGGAGACAGGAAAGCTTCAGTTGTGCAGAACTGCCCTGAGAGGTACCTGCAGCTCATTAAGAGGTAAACTTCTCCTGGGCTGTGTGCCATGTCAATCATTGCTTTTTTGCAGACCCAAAGCCTTCTTTTCCTCTGTTAGAAGCTGTTATCATCTTCAAAGCCATATCAAAACAGTGTTTGTTCTGTGCTTTGATTTTTCCCCACACAGAGAATTCAAAGAGGACAGGTCTACTGGAGAGAGAGAAAGAGGGGAAGTACTTCAGATGCTGTGTTCCTCACACTGGTGAGTTGGGTGCTGGTGATTAGCGGAGCCCAGTTCAGCTGCCCCCAGCACCTCCCACTACCCACTCCCTCACCCAAAGTCACATTAGTTAAGGAACAGAAAATGGTCGCAAGGGACAAACTCACTACATCTGATAATAATTTTGGCAGTTGTTTCAGTTTTGCAGGAGGAAATTAATTTATAAATGATATCAGCGTGTGGAGTTAAAGCCTAAGTGAATCATAGATCACTGACAAATTACCTTAAGGTGGACATGTTGGATACTAGGAAATATTTTGTCTCTGGAATAGTGGTCAGGCATTGGCACAGCTGCACAGGGATTGGGGGTCACTGTCCCTGGGAGTGTCCCAGAGCCGTGGGGATGTGGCACTGAGGAATGTGGGCACAGTGTGCACAGTGGGATGGGTGGGGCTGAGGATCTCAGAGGCTTTTCCAACCTTAATGTTTTACAATTCCATGATTCTATGCTCATTTGATTGCCACAGTCAAACAAAAATTCCAGGTCTTCTCAAAGAAGGGCAATTGGAAAATGTAATTCCCAGACTGTGGAGGTAGATATCCCATGCCCACTGATTTGCAGTGAAAATCAGACCACGTTACCAACGTGTGCCACAGCGCTCCCATAAACACCAAGTTGTTGGTACCGACCACTGGAAACACAAATAAAGCCACAGACAATCCACAGCAATGGGTTTCCATACACCAAATATGTTTCCATACGCATCGTGCGTACAGGGCTACCAATGAATGCATAACCACAGGAACTGAAGCTGGGAGGTTTACGTCTTCCTATTTCATTTGACCTTGTTGAAATGAGGAAACAATTACTGAGTACAAAACACCCCCACAAAGACTTTGTTTCTTCTACACTTACACGTTAATATCCAGGAATTACATGGTCCTTATTTTGCTCTTTACTTGCGTGGAGTAATTCTCAGCACTTCTCAATAATTCATTAGGAGCTTTGCTGCAGGGCTGCTGCCTTCTGGAGCTACGTGATTGAGCAGTGGTGCAGCTTGAGCTTTTGCAGCCGAGGCTGATGAACGCACCAACGCACCATGTCAGACAAATATCTCTCCGTTACAGGTGCAACTTTCTGTTGTCCGGGCAGGTAGAATACAGCAAAAAGCAATAGGTTACACAGGGCTCTGCAGCACTTGCGGGGCTGGAATTGGACACTAGCTCTCTGCTGTGCTGCAGGGCTGCACACGCACTGCAAGATGTGGCTGCAGAGGGAAATCCAGAAACTTTATACAGGGCTGCATCCCACCGTGCGTTTTGTAAATCCACATTAAACGCTCCTTTTTTTTTTTTTTTCCCTATCTGAAGTAGTTACTGACAGGTTATTATTTTTTTAACCCAAGGAATTAACGGACCTGAATCCAGAATGTGAACGTTCCGCTGCTTTCTGCCTCAGAGAGAGTTGGATTTATTTAGTTATTAAAGGATTTATTTATGTATTTTCACAGTGTAGCCCAATTAAACTTGACAGCTTATTCACGATGGATTCCAGCCCGATGGCAGCTGAGACACATTACATTAAGAAAGACAGCATAATAAAGGATATAACTAGCCGAATTAGCGATCGGTATTTTTCGCGCTCCTTTGTTTATGGTTTTCTGCCTTCTGATATTCACAAATCTTACATTTGGGTAGAGGGAAGCCTGCTCTGCGCGTGGCGCGTCGCTCGGTGTTTAACCAGCTGGCATGGCTCCATGCTCTGTGTGGTAGGAGCCCGCAGAGCCCCACGCACGCCTTATTAATATTGACACAGCTTTATTACGAGTGGTGCTGCTCCCTCCCTCCTCTGCCCGCGGAGCTCCGTTCCTGGAAGGTCTGACTGCTGGGGTCCATGGGCTCTACCACTGCCACGCAGTTCTTTTAGTTCTTTTTTTTTCCATTTCCATCTTAAATGATGAAATTTAGCAATAAGCAAACTTAAGAGTTTGGTTATGAATGAGTAAATAAGGGCCCGGCTGCTGCTGAGGGAGCTGCTGCTCCACTTAATGCTGCTGGGGGTACTCACAGGAGAGAGCAGCCCAGCTTCGGGAACTGCAGGCAAACACCACACGGGTGAGGGAGCTCTGGGAAGAGCACTGTGAGTGCTTTCAGAGTAATATTGATTTGAACAGCTATTGACACTCAAGGAAAACCCAGAGCAAGGCTTGGATGGCAGAGCTTTGAGGTTCGAGTGAAAGCTGATGTAAATCCCACCAGCTTTGGAGCCTGAGTGCTCCTCACCCACCAGCATGCTGAGCTCGTCGGAGCTCTGTCCACAGTTCTTCTCCTGAAGGGTGGTCACCGGGGGCACACTGCACATCAGTTCAATTATGTCGGCTCTGAGCGGCTTCACTTTCTAGCCTGGGCCATAGCATCAGACAGGGCCATCTCCCAGAGAGTGAGCACACACAGTTTGTAGAGGTTTTCCGTCTTTCCCTTACAATATGAACTCCAACCAACTTTGCTGTGTGGCTTTCCATTTTCTTTCCATTCATGGTGTGAAAAGAAGCTTATTTCACTTTTTCATTTGGATTGTCACTTGCCAGCACTGGACAGAGGTGTGGGAAGAAATACCTGCAAGATTGCATTTAGATCCTGTTTGAATTTGTCGCTTCTTTTCAAATATTAAGAAAAAGTAAAATGCGAAACAGAGAGCAGCATATTTCCTGGGAAAGCACAATGACGTGGGCTGCTGGCACCACAGCACAGCACACAACATTATTGCTTTGCAAGCTCATTTCTATTGCTCCACCAGGAAACTATTTAGATCTGGTATCTCCAGGACTGGTCTAATGATACTGGTATTATCAGCATTGGTATTACTGTCAGCTTTACATATCTCACTAGCAAAGACTTCCTAATACTAATTCCACCAGAATATGTAGCAATAGCTATTATTTGCATTCTGACCACGATGATCACCACTGGAATTCACCTCCCAAAAAGAATAGAAAAAAAACCAAACAGATGAAACCAAAGTTGGCTACGCGTGGGATTTCCAATTCAAACACCAAAGTGTTTCCAAATCATCTTGCTTTTTCATGAGCTAAAAGTATCGGCTGCCTCAAGGACAACCTCTGTTTGGATGCACCCAGAAGTAATGCATAACAGGCGAGGAAAGCTTAAGCTATGTAAATTTGGTTTTATACCAACCCACCCGGTGTAAGTCACTTACAGAGAATGAGGACATACTAAAGAAAATGGGAATAATGATACTGGTTCCCTTTTGTGAAGTCTTTTTTTTTTTTATAAAAGCATTACGCAAGGGCTTAAGCCATACTAAGAGTGTTTATAGTGAAACAAATTGAAAATCCCAAATTATTTTGGTCCCTCACAGCACCACAGATTGAACGTGGCTCCTATTAAAGCCCATCTCGGGAAGAAAGAAATTCTGTGAAAGCTGGTTATCTGCGAGATATTTATTAGAAGCGTGCTTCTAGGAATCAGTTCTCCTTTCCATGAACCCCACATACTCTGGCAGGACCCACAGATTGCCGGCCCCGATGTGCTCAGTCTGAGTGGCCTCGCCTCTGTTTCCATTCCTGCAGTAATAGGGTAATTTTAACTGCGGTGCTTGTTCACAGTAGAAAACGTTCCTGTGGCATACAGCACTAAAACCTCCTACTGGGAAGATTTGGCACTTAGGCTATCACCATTAAAATCTTATTAATTCTAATTATTATGCCATTCCCTGAAGAATAAACCATGTTGCATCTTCATGAAGCGCATAACAGGTACCTATTCCTCCGCTTGCCGTAATTCCAGCGCACGGTATCTGCTGTCACTCCCACCTTCCAGCTGCCTTTATTCCAGTTGCTCTCGCAGCACCGCGAGCTGAGAGCGGCTTTCTGCAGGCTGACTTCCAGCCCTGAGGCCCTTCTGAATTTATGAGTGTTTATGCTCATTCCCGCTGTAGAAGAGGGTTTGGGCTGTGGGATTTTTTGCAGTGTCTCTGAGCATCACAGAGCCCTCACCGTGCATCCCAGGTCTGGGAGTTGCCCCTCTGCTCTTGCACAGCTGTGACGTGCCCAACCAGGCCCTGCAGCAGCTCACTGTCCCGTCCTCAGAAGGAACCTGGTGATAAGTTTTGCTGGATAGATACCAGAAAACCTTGTCCTATGTTATAGGTTCGGATGTCAAAGTATCACATATGTATACACTTCATATTATTTTATATGCACTTCATATACTCTTTTTTAAACACGTTTAAATTATGTGTCTGCCTGCTCTCAGTGCAACCTCAGGTGCAGAACCAGAAATTGGTTGGGAAGACATTCAGGTCCTCTCCTAGCCCATCTGCCATCCCTGCTCTAATCACAGTTCCCCAGATCTCAAGCTACAGAGAGCCATCAGAGCTGCACACAAATGCATTGCAGCTGAGGGTCTATCCCCATGGCTGAGGCAGAGGACACCCTGAGCTCTGTCCCAGCCTGGCACACCTTCCCCCTAATCCAGCCCAGGGCAGAGCCAGGTTCTGTGCCCACGTGAACCTGATCCCTCCTTGTAAAACCCACAATATTTCTAAATCACCCCGCTTTTATGTAGACGTAACACTCTGTCACACCGTACACTTCCATACAATATTGGTCTATACAGTGAATTAACAACACCTTTTGACAAAGTGCTGTCCCTGCTGCCATCCCCACGCGATAAAGGTACTTGGACATTTTTCATTATTCAGGCACACTCCCAAGCACCCAGAATGAGCAGTGAAATACTTAATGAGACATTTATCTAGTCTATGTATTTTACATTTTGCTGATAGTATAATGAGGCAGAGGTACTGAAATGAAACATCCCTAACATTTCACATAATTTTCCACTTCCACTCCACCATTTTTAGTATTGCTTTTGGGTTTTTCACTGTTCGATGTTTTGAACTTTATCATCGCTATCAATAATCACTATGTCAAATGCAACACTCTGCCACGCTTTTTTGGCTGAAAGAATGCCTCACCATTTATCTTCAAGCATATTAGGAAGATGATTGCAGTCTAATAAATAAAGCATCAATTTCTCACTCAGCTTCAGTACCTCATGTAGATTTTTCCCACCACTGCTGCATTTTTAGTTACCCAAACCTTTATCAAAGCTATTAAAAACGTATTCTTCACTGTTCCTAAGAAGATTTCTATGTGCTTTTCTGCCACCTCTGCTTTACATAGAGCCCAGCGCTCCTGACCACCAGAAGTTTTTGTCTTTATTTCTCAGTGATGCCCTAATTAAAGAGAAACAAGATTTATGGGGAGATACGGGTTATTAGACTAATTTATATAGCTGAAAAGCAGCCAACTTGTTGGGCTCACAAGTCCTCATTTAAATCCCTGTCTTTAATGCAACTTTATGAATTGGTATTTTCTTTGACTACTTCTTAATATTATTTATATTGATTGTGCAGTTTATTTCTGCGGCAATACTAAAGAAGGTCAGAGAATATCCATATATTTTATTTATACGATACTCTCGTCTACATAAAGAGCACTGGAGATTTCCTTCCTGTGAAAAATTATACGGAGTATGAACAACAGTGTTTTTGAAAATGGCAGAACCTTCCAAAACTGAAGTGACCACCGCTTCTTCTGACACATTTTTTCTGCATTGCAGGATATGTTTTTGTTTAGTAGATGTGTATTTGCTGTTTGTATTCTCATATGGGATAAGCAGATAACTTGGCCATGTGCCCTGTAAGACCCAGTGAAGTCTTTTATCTTTAAAATCTGTTCCAAAATATCTGTATTTGTGCAAACACTGTTGTCTTTTTTTTTTTTCCTAGTCATTATATGGGATTATTTTAGTAATTTTTGTGGCCAATACCCAACTTTTAGTGACCTGCTAAGTCCCATGGCCATGGCATGTTCCTTGAGTTGTTCAGACCATAGGGACCACTGGGGTTTACCACATCCCTTGCCTTGATTCCAGCACAAATAGATGCTGCTTCTCTGCTATGAAGGAAGCACAGCTCTCAGGTCCTGCACCAATTGCAGCCACAGATAGTTCATAACTTATGTGCACTAGAGTAAGAGGTCAGAAGAGCTCTGCTTCTCTTCTGCAAACAAGGGAGATTTGAATATTTTGTTGTTGGTTTTGTTGTTCAGGTATCACTCCTGCTAGAAATATTCCTACCATATTCATTCTTCATTTGAAAATGACGAGAAGAAAGAGTATACATAGCACTCCCAATCTAAAAAAGAAGCTGAGAACGTTGCCTTTATTTTCTATTGTTTTGATTTTCCTTAATATCTTTCAGCCATGTCTCCCCATCTCCTGATATAAAGCACATTAGTCACCCTTTCTTTTTCTAAATGACTGGTACAAATATCAGATATATGAAAGCGATTGCCTCTGCCTGTGGGAGGCCCTAAGCCTTATGGCACCTTATGGATTTGCCGGTTCCCTAATGTAATCCCATCCATCCATAAAGCCTGTTTCATTTAATCCCATCCAGCCACGCAGCCGAGGAGAACTGTGAGAGCTTTGGTGGAGTTCAGGTATGGGCTAGGGTGGGTTTCCACCAGCAGAGCTGCAGCTTGCAAAATGCAGAGTACTTGTACAATCTGTTCATAAAGAACTGCCAGTTTGCCTTTCCTGAAGCATGATGCAATCCTGCAAATAATTCTCAATCCACAGAGCAAAGCCACACTTCCAGTTCTGGACACTCAATTTCCTCAGGAACTACTGTCCTTTTCTATAATAAGATCTGTGGCTAACCAGAAAATTGTGGAGTATGACTTTGGCCAAATTCAACGTGGTTCTGCAAAAGGAGTACATGAAAAATTAAAGTGGTCTAGGTGAATGAGATTCACAAACTCTGCCTTCGTCCAGCGATGCGACTTTTCCAAGGTGTGCTCATAACCCTCATATGGAGCAGACCAGTAACTTTCTACATAAATTTTTAAGCATTTGTCACTTTCAACAAACAGACTTTACAGACATTCTCCTCATACGTTTTACGTACTGTCTGCACTTTCCATTCCACTAAACAGATTATTAATCTTGTTTTCATATAAGGGATTTTGAATATCTGGAAAATGTTCTGGTGTAATGAATTATAAGTAAAACTCCTGGAGCCTCCAGATGAGAGGCAAAGATTACCACATCTGCTGGATTCTGGTTGTAAAAAAAGGCAAGTTAATTTGCTGTAGTGTCATGCATTCAAGCACACTGCTCATCTTTAAGTTTATTTGGTTATATCTGAGTAATATAGGTCAGCTGAGTCAAATAATACAACGACACAGAACCGAAGTCCGAAAGATTTTTTGCCTCCTGTCTTAGCCCTTCATCTTCAATTGTCAACACACTCCAAACTTCTCTATCTCTGTCAGAATTGACATTGGAATCTGCAGCAGCATTTGTCTTAATCCAATATTTGCCTCATTCCCACTTCTTACTCTCAGTATTTACCTTATTCCCAAGTGTTTTAATTTTTGTGTTTGTCCTATGCCTTCTCTGTTCCCAAAGACTCATCTGATCTGGTTCCTTCTCATTGCAGCTGTAAATGATGGTGCAGCACATGCATGTGTAATGCAGGGTACTGAGGAAGTTAGGGACAACAACCCGAGGGCTGATGAGTGCTGAGCTGCTCCTGTCAGACCAGGCAGAGATGGGCAGACTGTGCTGATCCTTCTTGCTCTTAGCTCCCACTCATTATGTTCTCCACTGACAGTGTGCATGTGGACAGTTCACTACCCAAGCCCTACAGAAATGGGCCAGAGGCAACTGGGCCCCTCTACCCAAGACCTTGGCAGTCCCAGCAGTGTCCAGAGCACGGCCAGAGCCCTGCAGAGGGGAAACTGCTGAGTGAGTCAGCCAACAGCTGCACAGAAAGGCCACTTGTTCCTAATTACTGCAATCAACAGCTCCAGGTCAACAGGCCTTCCTGTAGTACTCCTCTCTTTCCAACATCTCCACCAGTCCACTGAGGAATTGACATTTATCACACAAATTCACAGCATGAGCTAGGAAGGGAAAAAAAAAAAAAAAAAAAAAAAGAAAGAAGTTTTATTCTCAGGACAGAATGCATGTAAACATCAAAAACTTCTAGGAAAAAAAAAGAGCAGTGAAAAAGAAAGAATGAATGGCAAGGGATTTGGAACTGGATGGGCTTTAAGGTTTCTTCCAACACAATCCACTCCATGATTCAATGAACTCATTGAATCTTCACATAAACCTGCCTAGTGAAAAGCTGACTTTTTCCACAAGGCTTGAAATGTAAAAGTTATTTAATGTCTTAGATATTTACTTTACAGAACACACACATGCATCATTGACTTCACTTGTGTTCACATATATCTTGTAGGAATTGATTCCTATGGGGGCTGCTCCCTGTAAGCCTAAATCTGCTTAAAAACAGCTGCAAAAGGAATCTGCCAGATTACTCCACACATCTCTGTGCTGACATCATACTAAAAGGAACAGATATAACAAACTCTTCCTGGAAATCTACTAATTCCAGGCCTCCTATGGCATTAAACTGTTGCAGTAGTTAACATAGAGTACAGACCTTCCATAAAGACAGAAGGGGTCTTGAGTTACCTTTCCTATGATATGCTTCTTGGAAAACTGTTCTAAACAACCAATTACCTCCAGCCCTATTATTTGTTCTATTATTATTATTCTATTTTAGATTATTATTTTGGGACTCTGTAACATCTTCTAGAGAACAGCTATTCTTTTGATTAAGACAGATACAGAATGAAAAGATGAGAGGATGAGGGAATGAAGAAAAAACAAAAGGAAAATGAAGAACAAGAACAGGCATTAGCGAGCGGCTACTGGTAACATGAAAGCCACACAGAACCTCACCAGACCATTGTGTATGTATCTCAGTGGCTTGGAGAGCCATACAAGCACCACAGACCTGTAGTACATTTTAATCACGCTGTATCAGACACAGGAACAGATGGGCTGATGTGGAGAGGGTCATGTTTGTTGTTTGAGCAAGGTCTGATGGAAAGTATCTGATTTTCCAGACAGCAGATGAGAATTGTAAGGTGAAATACAGCACTTAGAGTAATTTATGCCACTTATATAAAAGATACATATCCACAAGTGGTCACTTTAATCCCTAGTTAACGATAGCCTCGTACTCCTCATTCCTGCTCAGAGTTTTCATGGTGCTCTAGGCTTTTTCTTGGAGTGTTTATGGTCTTGTTTGACCTGAAGTAACCACGGATGGTCAGCAGCAATGCTCCTGAACCCAATGCACTTGCAGCACCTTAGGGTAAAGCCATCCAGCTGGGAGATGATTTGTCTGGGGCCAGCTCAGTACTGCAAATGCTGTTTTCTTTTTTACCTCTTGTCATGATTGCAGATGTTCTTGCAGAAGTTTCTGCCTGAGCTCAAAATACTAAAATTATTTTCCCCAACCTTCATTCTATCTAATATAGTCAGTTGTGGTGATGTCAAAGTTAATTTAATGGGATGAGAATCAAGCCTTCACAGTATATAATGCACCGTCCCTCCTTGTTCTTCCCACACTCAACCACTGCTGTCATTACAAAGGATATAATAGGGATGCTTCTGATGTGCTGACTTCTCTCCCTGAACTGGGTGGATTTTTACTGCAGCTTTTTGGATTACTGAGCCCAAATGCCGCAGTAATAATAAAGAAGTATTAATGTAATTAGCTAGTATTTTCCCCTTTGGATGTTATTTAATACCCTACTCTCTGGTCTCTCCTCCTCTCATCTGTTGTATTACAAATCATAGCTCGCTTTACACACCGAGAGGCACTCTGATGAGAGTGACAGTGAGAATTAATTGATAGAAATGACAATAGACTTTGCATCCTATGTGAGATGTACACAATATACTAAAATACATAAACTACTGCCAAATGGGAAGATCTTTCCTGAGACTTTTTTTTTCCTTTCTCCTTTTCCTTTTTTTTTTTTTTTAAATCAGAAATGACCTTAACAACCCAAGGAAATTCTGCACATCACTCCATCTCTTCCTATTGAGAGAAGCAGCTCTGCCAGAATACACAGTACAATACGTCATGAATTCACATGCATAAGCATTTTGAAAATCCGTCTTGGACAAGGTTTCTATTTAATTGGCTTAAAAAGCCACTCTTCTCCCACACAGTCTTATGCAGAGCCATCTGTGCAGGGAATTAGCAATCTGGATAAATAGTCTGTGAAGGAATTCGCCCTGCTTGGCGCGGCTGGACGTTGGGGAACTGAATTCCAGCAGCTGTGCTGACCGCTGTGCCGAGCTCACTGAAGGGCTGAGCAAATAAATTATGATGGAATAAAAGGCTCGGAAATGCACTCAAAATTCAAGCCATACTTGAAAAGGCCTGTTAGATGATAGGGCTGGAGGAAAGGCTGAGAGCAAAAGAGCATAGGAGTTGTTGAGGAGCAGAAGTCAGGCATTTTACAGTTATTTTTCTGTGGACATGAGAACGCTTGCAGCCTATGCTTCTTTGTTTGCTTATAGAAGGAATACAGGAAGAGACATCAACACCTTGCTAATTATAAATTAAGTAAGGAGAACTGCACCTAGAAATCACGACTGGGCACATAGCATTGCTATCTAAGAAGACTAAAATTACTGGGCACCACCTTTGTGCAATCACACCTTGGTGCCAAGCATCTCCAGCATGGTAAGTTCTGACAAGCAAACCAAGGGGAGAAGCTCCTGCTCTGGCACACGCACATGCTGGCTGTAAAACATAGGCAAAAAGAAGAAAAATAATACAATCAAAACAAATTTAAAGGGCATTTGTGTTGTATTTTTCAAGCCACAATGCCTTCGAGCAGGGCACCAAAAATTGCCAGCAGGAAACGTGCTGGATGTTAGATTCATGGTTACTGAATTTGCACATAGATAAATGAGAAAGCTGAGACTGCAGCTTCCTCCCCCAGCACACCCCTCCTCATTTTCACATGGGCAGTTGGGAAAAATCTTTTTCTCCTGATTGTTGGGGCTATAATACAAGAATTCGGTTACACTGACGCTCCTATCACTCCGCGAGTGAGACGTTCCCATCCAGCCGCGAGACTCCACTGTCTCCCACGGGCACCATATGGAGTTTTCTTTTGGAAGAAAGCAAGCAGCATCTTACCCTACTTTTAGCATGTTAACGTATTTAAATGCTTCTGAGCAAAATCCCTTGGGCATGCCCTAGGGATTATTCTCCAGATTTAGGACGGGAAGCAAACACCACAGAGCCCATGGTGACACAGGAGGGTTCCCAGCATTGCCCTACACATTAACAAAGGCGTGGTAGCACCTCTGGGACTCCTTGGGTACCGTTAAATGGTTCCACATGTGGAACACTAATACAGCCTGTGTTCAAGATGTTTGATGCCCAAGCAAAGAACCAAAACCTTCTCTGGACACTGGCAGTCACGGAATCGTAGAGTGGCTTGGGTTGGAAGGGACCTCAAAGACCACCTTGTTCCAACCACACTGCCTCAGGGTTGCCAGTCACTACTTCAGGCACCAGACGAGGTTTCCCAGGGCCTCATCCTACCTGACCTTGAACACCTCCAGGGATCACAGCCATTGCAGTGCAATAACTCTTGAGTTGTCACCATGCTGGGACACCTCTTGAACATCCTTTCCAAAACATGACTTCCAGATCACTCAGGAATGCTCCTAGGTGCCCGAGGCCTGCACAGCCTACTGTCCACAACTGCACCCTGCTCCCCTCATTCTGCTACAGACTCCAAGTGCTCTGCATGCCATTTTCTCATCCCTTTTCTCCTTTCCCACTCCTGTTTGAGAGAGTAAAAGTATCAGATGCCTGCTATCCAATCCAATCTCCCCAGTGGACACTAAAAGGATAATAAAAGGATAATTTACTAGTATTCATTCAGATAATCCATCTTGAGCAGATTTTGAGCTATCTGCATATGCCTAATTAAGATTCACGGCAGAGCGTCTGCTGCCGGTGTGGCGCGGCTCCCGGCGCAGCACTGCCAGGCCCTCGCCCCATGTCATGGCCGCTCTGTGCCCAGGGGTTCCCCATGGGGGAAGAGGGCTCCAGGCAGAGCAGGGCAACTGCAGCCAGGGAAACGGGCAGAATTTCTCTACTTGAATGATAGAAAAAAAAATCTTTTCTGTGTTAGCAACAGTTCCAAAGAATATACCCCTAAGGGAGTCATCCTTTCAGCAATATAAATTACTTTAAAGGGAGAATCAGCCCAGGCAATTAGACCTTTTAGAACAGGTGACCACCCTTCTACACATTAAGTCTCTGATGGCAAAACTGCTTCTCCCATCCCCAGTGATGCAAGGTGCTTGAAGTGTCAGTAAACATACAACTATAATTACATGAGCTGCCTCATTTCACCAGAATCTTTTCAAGATTCATCATCTGTGCATTGATTTTGGATCGTAGGACTACATGTTTTTCTCTTTTGTTAACACATTTTTAAGCAAGATTTAACTGCTCAGAGATAATTTGCTCCTGAATATTTTGTCCGAGTTGCAATGATAAACTCTCCCAGTGTTGGGAATGCAGCCGTTTGTTGTTGCCGTCGTTGGGGCATCTGCCCTTTTCCTCCAGCACATCTTCAGTCAAAGGCCAGGAAGTGTTCTCATGCTTTCCCTACCTGCAAGCCATCATCCTCACTGCTCCTTATGCAATGGGAACCCTTGCACCCTCACAGAGCAAATCCCAGTCATCCCACTGTACTACATCAATGGTAGAAGATGATGGAAGATCCAAGGCTTAGGTAGAACATGGCACCTTCATGTCTGCAGCCCTAGCTCAGTACTGAGCGGAGAAGAGACAAAAAGTAGAAAAAAAATATTACAGGCTGGAATTGGATGATCTGTGAGGTCCCTTCCAACCCAGCCCTTTCATGGCTCTTTGACCTTTGATGTCCCTTTCAATCCACCTCTTCTATGATTTCACAGGATAATATAAACACAGAGCAACGTGCATTTTGATCAATATTTTGACAAAAATAGCTGGCAAAGAGTTTATTTCTCTGGCTGTTACTCCTGAAGCTGTACTGTCAGCTCACTGTCACTATTAGTGCATCAGTGGGACAGCTGATGCCCAGACCTCACCCTTTTCCTTTTATATTTCCTGTGTACCATATCTTTGCCACATCATAAAGAGGAAATAATCCATTTTTGTGGGAAGGGTCAGGCCCGGTGGATCAGGGCACGTTTGTGTGGTTGAGGCTGAGTTAGAAGGAGATAACAATTACCAGCAAGTCATTACTTAAAAACGAGATAATTTTTCAAGCAAGCATGAATGCATCTGCACATTTCCAGCAAGCAAATAGCTTTGAAAACTCCCTGAACTGGAAAAAAAAAAACAAACAAAAACCAGGGTGAGTCCTGATCGCATGCTTTTGTCTGTGTTTTAAAGAAACATTTGCTGAGGCCTATCACTGAAAAAGTGAAACAGGATTTTAAGTTTACCTGCATCTCAGCGCTTCGATGTTTAGCCTGTGGCTAAACAAGATTTTCCTGCTCACAGTTACGGTTTCACGTGTGGCTGCAATAAAGCCTCGACAAAAATGTAGGCATTCACAGAGTGAGTACCACCAAACCGTTGGCTTTTCACTAAACACGCATTACATAAAAAAGAATCCTTAAGCATACTGCTAAGCTCCCAGCACAACATTTCACAGTAATCGGGCTGTCAGCAGCAACGGTCCCCCTGCAGCACACGTGTAGTCACAGCTCTCCCGGAGCAAAAGAAGCTGCAGAGCTAATCTGGGACTTTGCTTTCCACCCCCCCGAAAGCACACGAACAGAAATGTTGGTGCTCCTCGCCTTCTTTTGCTAGGAGCTCGCATTTGCTGCACGCTTCTCTAGTGCCAGGAGATGATGCATCGCTCCAGAGCAAGGAGCTCGCAAACAGCACTGCAACGGGAAAGAGAAGTATGCTGGAAGAGTAAAAAAAAAAAAAAAAAAAAAAAAAATCCCTAATCAAAGTCTTTCAAATTATATGGAATACTGACAGCTTTTTACGCTGTTTTAATTAAGTACACTGTAATTTAAACCACTGAACCATAACAACCCAACGTTTAGTGTTATATCCCTCGGAGAACTTTAAAAATATGCATAATTCTGCCCGGAAGGTAATTGAGGGATATTTTTGGGGTGGTGGGGGTAATTAAAGGTTATACAGGAGAGTAATAGGAATTTTGCTTGGGCACTGATAGCGTTGGCAACTAAAAGCTGCTCAGGAAAGCGATTTGTGATCTGGGATGAGAGCTGCTCTCGGTGTTTGGGAAGGAAGCAGTGAGCTCTGCAGAAGGACACGCGTGCAGCAAGGAGCTGCTTGGGGACACCACTGGCACAAGCACAGGGTGGGGTGGTTTGGGAGCACGGTGGGACTCACAGCAATCACACCCCAGCCCCTGAGTGCAGGGTGTTCGCATCTGTTCTACGGAGAGGAGGAAATACAACGCACGTGGGGTACTTAAAATCTCATTCCTAAAGAAGTGCAGCCCAAAGCATCGCAATACATCATTTGAGGGGCAATATTTGCTATACATGAAGCAGGAAAAGGTGCTCGCAGCCCCCGAAACCTGACGGGCTGCATAGATAGAGCTGCCATAGTATGTACAGGGAGATTCAATGTGAAAAGTGGAAGATAATGTGCTCACACACTAATGGGCACTGAACTAGACACAGGCTCATTTTTCACATCATGTCATCTCTAAGGTTTGAATAAAAAGTAATGGCTAGAATGAGCCTGGATCTATCTCAGACATTATCATTTGCCTCCTCAGTTTTATTTGTGTTGACTTGTACAGTCTAAAAAGATGACAGTCTCCGGGCCCCCGGATCAGTCTGAGTGATAATACACAGCACATTACACTGCTGGTGACAGGTTCTGTTCTCCTCGCTGGCATATGAGCGCGGCGCATCTCCCTCCGTCATCTCAAATGCTATAAACTGACAGAATAAAGAATCTTGCAGAGGGGACATCACAAACCCTGTCTGTTATGATTTTATGAGATAAACTGGAGTTTCTAGGGTATCTTGTTCGGGAAATTAGTGTCAGTCAAACTTTAGGGGATTTTTTTTCTCTTTTTTTATAGTTAAAAAAAAAGATAAATAGCAGGCTCCAGAAAAGTGGCTCTCTCTATTTACATCCCCGCGCAATCAAAGCCTAATTTTGAATCATGGGGAAAAAATATATATATCCATTTTAAAGTAAGAATCCTATTATGCTGGTGAGGATGAAAGGGAACGTTTCCGGCTCCACCTGAGCGTGGGCAAACAGCTGTGTGCTCTCACAGCACTTCCAGCCGAGCAACACCACAGTCCTACTCTGCATCAGGATTTTTCACCCTCAAAATGCCTCGGATATCCTCACCAGCCCACGGCCCTAACCCAAGAACTTGCTCCAGCCACTATGCCCAATGATAAATTCACATAACCTGAGATATCTCGGCTGAACCTCGCGTGCTCAGCCCCGTGGGCATAATGCTTAATTAAGTGTAATATCTTTATTTAAGACCAGCGCTCCCACGAACTCTGAGTAGTGTTCCAGAAATTATTTTCAGAGATTTTTAGTTACAGGAACGCGTGGGGAAAAATATTACCGAGATAATCTGCAATCTGTAGAGAGATATGAAAAATCTAATTCTTTTGTTTAACCTGGAAGATGACTCTAAGCCTGCACTTAATAAATCCCAGCAGGTTAGAGGGGCTCGGATTAATCTGTGCCACGCTAATCCTGCTGCGTGGGGAGGACCCTCACATCCCAAGTGTAGGGGGCAGGGACTGATCCCAGAGGGTCACCGTGGGGCTGGGGCTGCTCCTGCCTTGCTACTGTTAAGTACAGCCAAGAAGGCTTTCAAAGCTGCTGCTGTTCCCTAAACCCACCAAGATGCTTCTCTTATGCCTTAAAAAAATATATACATTTCAGAATCGTAAAAATTTACAAGTACTTGAACCATAATCTGCCAATTGTGGCAGCTGTTTCCCATGCAATTTCAGATACTTCTGTTATAATGAATGTGTCTCACTTGGCTGAAGTTCCTGTGAGTATTTAACTCAGGCTGTACACGGTCCTTTCCAGACCAGTTTCCTGCTCCGAATTTCCTCTGCTGTCTAGATGAAAGGATGGCACAAAACATGCAAAATGTATAAGATATGCAACACTGGCTTCCATCTCTGTTTGAGTCGGAACTCTCTCCCAAGGATGCTTCCACTTACCGCCAGGCAGATTTCTCACATCGCGTCTGAGTGTTACATATATTTCATAAGGAACAGGAATTGAAGTCAGAACAAAAGTAAAAGCCATGTAGGAAAGGTGAAGAAACGGAGGGAAGCAGCAGGAAGCACGGGACTTCTTTACTCCTTCTACAAACCGCAGCACCGCGGTTTTAAAACATTTCTGCACCGTCTCATCTACGAGACCCTGATGCAGAGTGAGTGCTGCCCTCCCACAGAAAGCATTCCTCTCAAACGTGAAATTGTAGGCTCGTTGGACCACTAAGGTTGGAGAAGACCTCTCAGAACCTAAGCTGACCATGTCCCATAGCGCCACATCCCTACGGCTCTGGGACACCCCTGGGGATGGCGGCACCCTCTCACATCCCCAAAATTGTGGATATTTTTTTTTCCACATCTCATCTTTCATCATCTCCCTCCAGCAACACGTGGTGTGCGTACCCTGAGTATCTCACACACAGACCTCTCCAGTTACCAGCAAGGGCAGTGATTAACGAAGGGCAACTATTAAATAGTACCTGCAAGCAGTTCTTTCTTAGAACTTGGCCTTAATTTCATTCACTACCGAAACTAGATTTTTAATAATCACTAAAAAAATAAAAAAGTCAATTCTGCTTTCTCAAAGACTCCCCAGTTTTTGTAGCCTGAGCAGCGCACAGAACTCAGCATTTGGTCTTGTTGAACTTCATCCCACCGGACGCTAGCCCAGCCCAACCTGTCTTGATCCCTCTGCAGGGCATTCCTACCCCCAGGCAGATCAACACTTCCAACACACATGCCAAAATGCTGATATATCAGTGAGAGAAAGACACAGCAAGCCCAGAGCTGCCTGCCCTGCAAGCAGGTTTGCCATCCAACACCATAATCCATCTCACATACCCAGTGGTACCCAGTTCACTGAGACAAAGAGGAACCTGCCCCAAACAATCCAGTGTGGGATTATATAAGGCCCCATCCCTTGGGGAACCTCGGCTGCTATTTAGCTGATTGCAATTTCTCATCACAGCAATTCTCAACATCATCATTATCAGAACAGCAATCAAACACAAACAGGAGCTGGTTCTAAATGAGAGGTGGATGGGTAATGAAATAATTGCCGTGCTTCACAGCCCAGGGACACTCCCCAGCCCCCAAATACCTGACCTTCTCTGGGTATGTCAGGTACGGAGCTTTCCATGTTTTACATCACTCCTGAATTCGTTACAGCCATAACCTTTGTGTTGCCAAAGGCACGGTGGAAACTCCAGCTGATCTCAGAGAACTCCCTTTGTAATTTCCAATTCAGAAACACATGCTACACAAACAAATGAAAAAAAAGTAATAATACTTAGTAATTTCTTTTTAATTGTTCCTTTGTGCTGTCCCCGTGGTTTCTTTCTTCAGAAAAAGGGAATGTCTCAAGGCATAGTCCCATTGCAGCAGTGCCGGGGCTGTATAACACTGAGCAGATTTTCCAATGCTGTAACTGTTGCATTTCTGATAATGCAAAGGTAATTTATTGCTCAAGAAAAGCACCATTACATGCCCACCCCAGATACAAACACTAATCGAATTAGTGCCTGGACAAAAAAAAAAAAACAAACAAAAAAAACAACCCGGACTTGGCTAGAATTAAATACCCTCCCTTTGCCCAAAGGGAAACTGCCCACCAGCTGCTGAAGTCAGACATGCTAACCCCCAGACATCCTGGAAGTGGGGAGATCCTAGGAAAACAAAAAACACATTAATATTCCTGAAAACTTCCTAGCTACATAGAGTCACAGCCATGTTCCAAAGCATGTTTCCAAAGATGCCTGTGTGCCACTCACTGCTCCTCCCCAAGGCTTTGTGTGTCCTGCCACCCTGCTCTGTCCCATACGTGTGTCTGTGGCCATCTCAGCCTTCTCCAGGGGCTGCCTCTGCAGTCTCTGCTACCGTGGCAACCCGCTTAGTACTGATCACCACTGCTCACCCCAACATTTCCATCCACACCCACCTCAAACCCCACAGACATCCCTCCAAGCTCCTACAATAAGCGCCTTTCTTTCTTTTTCTTCTCTTTCTTTGCTTTTGGTTAAGAGCAACAATCCTGGCCACAGCAGCAGGAAAATGCTGAGGACTGACTTTCCACCTGCCACGTTTTCGTGGTGGGGCACAAGGTGAAGTATTGCAATAAACTGCCATTCACACTCCCCTCCTTCCCACCCCACTCCCCCCGCCATCTCTGCCAAACCTCACCCTAAGATTGGTGGATCCAAATTGCTCAAGTCTTCCCATTTTGCCTTCTGGGGTAAGCAGCTCAAGTTCCCAGGTTTAGCTCAAAGTTAAAAACCCTGGTGAGGTGCTTATAGAACTCCTCTCGAAGGCAGTGAGAACAGGTCCTGCATCCATCTTTTGGTACCTTTTGGCTGCACCAAAGGGCTGGCAGGGATGCGCTGCCCACACAGACCAGGAACAACACCTCAACCTTCCCTGGGTTTCAGGATCCAGACATGGAAGAAGAGCTTTCTTTTAACAGTTGTAATTTGTTTGTTTGGTTTTTAGTATTCTTCTAATTTTTAATTCAGTGGTAAGAATCGCACCCCAAGCACTTTGGCCAATACTGCGTGCAGGGAGCAGCTCGCTGGGGCCCCCTTGGGAGCAGTGTCATTGGGCACTGGGGGAATGTAGGACAGAACACCTTTGGGTGGCAATGTGGGGGCAGCATCTCTGTTCCAGGGATCAGCCCTGCTCTGAGCAGCACCGAGATCTGGATCCAGGAGTAGATGCATGCAGGAAGCTTGGATCAGCAAAGCACTCAAGCAAATGCTGTGCTTGAGGTGCAAGGGGTCCCTGGTGCTCTTTTTCCCTCGTGTCAGGCACAGCTCAGCAGCCTGGCTGTGTGCACGTGCACCATCCTCCTCTATGACAGTGAGCCCTTTTCACAGAGAGAAAAATCAGGGAACACTGCAAGTTTGGCTTCCTAGGTTAGATAGAAGACACTGACTGGTTCCTGAGAGCCTATTGGATCATGTCCTAAATCACTAACTCCTCTGGCAGCAATGCTGCACTGTGCCAGAAGACAGCAGCAAGCAGAGCTCCATGGAGGCGGCAGAGCATGTGTATTTAGATATACATTTATCCATGGATATAAACGGGAGATAAGATGTATATACATACACAGATACATCTATAAGCCAGGAATTTTTTCTTCTCCACCCTGCAAGAAGCCACCAAATCCCAACATCAGCCCTGGGACAGCCATCCTCCCTCCTTCCTGCAGCACACCTTGCACGCAGTGCCATGCTGGCAGCACACAGGGCACAGGTTAGACGCACGGCCCCTGGTTCTTCCACCCCCAACACCAGGAGCACATGGAGCGGTGCTGCCGGTGAGTTCGGATCCTGACAGCGTATTTCCAGACGTAGCGTGTCTTAATCAAATTTTAAAATAAAACATCCCAGCGTCGGGCTCCGCCGTGGAGCTAAAATTATAACACACATGTTTTTATGCTTTGCCAATTACATTTGAAATAGGGACTGTTTGTTTCAGCCCCTCTAAAAATGAGACGAGGATGAGAAAACAACCTATTTCCTTATTAGGTTCAGGAGTCAAAGGACTCCGCCAGGAGCCGCAGGCTTCAAGAGCAGAGAAGATTAAGACATATATTGGATTCATGATGGAGGGCACAAAGTTCATTTTCAAAATAAAACAGAATTTTATTCATATTCCTTTTAAAATTCAGATTGCCATTTGCCAGCTGACCTGTGACATGGCAGCAGTGTATTACATTTTCAATGAGCAGCCTGTCTGGAGCTGCCGGCAGAGCAAACTGCTTCCTGGTCGCGCTTCTCCGGCACCCTGAGAGAGCAGGAATTTGTCGGAATCCTTGTCAGCACTGTCAGCGGTGAAAACAGGGACGGGGCTGCATGTTTGTTTTTAATAAGGAGACATGCAGAATAGCCAAGTCACCAGCATTATGCGCCGAGCAGGGCTGATAACAAAGAAATCCGAGCTCACTGAGGTTTGCACGGGGGGGGGGGGGGGGGGGGGGGGGGCGGAAATCAGGGTGGGAATGTTTGGTGGCTACGCTGAAAATAAAAACGAAAGCAGACTAAGGGGAAAACACGTCTATATTTAAAAATAAAATAAAATGCAAAAGCAGCTGAAAGCAAGTTCGGGGAGCGCAAGTCAAGGCAAGGCTTTCTATAGCATGGAGCTTGAATTATCGCTCTCGCCATCTGTCAAAATTCTATTACAAAAGGCACATATGCAAAGATACACGAAGACTGATTTTCATATATATTAAAACCCACAACTCCAGTGGAAAAGCAGAGCCGTGCGCCGCTGTGCCCAAGAGCTCCATTTGGAACTTTTGGGGCTTTGCTCTGATTCAGCTGCACCGAAACAAAGGGGGACTTGCCACGAGGAGACAAACACACACAGCAGTCAGTAACACAAGGCCAGGCAGGGGCACCGCACCTCGCAGCCCCCAACAGGGAGGAGGAGGAGGAGGAGGAAGGCTGCACGTGGGTGCTCCATGTAGGACCCATCCATTCCACACCTGTGAGGTGCCTCTGCCCATGCAATCAGAGCAAAGCCTGCTGCTCCCCTGACAGCTCCAGCAGTTACTGTGCCTCAACCTGCCTGCGGGTAATGCTCGGGGTGTGTTTGGGCACCGAGAAGCAAACCCATTTATGACAGGTGAATTTGGATAACCACGTATCAGCAGAAACACGCCTCGTGCTCGGCGTAAAGATGATGATGAATATCAATTCTCTGCGCGCCAAATGTTAAAGTTTTCCCAGCCGAGGCTCTCTCATGTGAGCCATGTTAACTTGCAATCCATACACACCCACGTGTCGGCAATGTATGAGCAGGATAAGCAATTTTGCTGGCAATCTATTTTACCTCGTGAACAGCTGAGCTCTAGGACACAGCACCGGGTGTCAGTGCAGGAGCTGTGGAGGGATGCACGAGGCTTCTCCATGCTGCTCCCAAAGGTGCCTGCACACCAGAGCATTGCAGGCACAGCAGCCATGAGCAAACCAGGGCTGACCCCCACCCCCAGAGCTCCCTGGGGGCACCCGCAGGGAGGAACACACACGGCTGCTCGCATCCCGCATTCAGGAGTCAAGCTGCATCACTTCCACCATAACACAATGCAATGGGACTCCACTGATGGCAACGCTGCTTTGCGGATACCCACGGAGCACAGCTGGCTGCTGCAACCCCTGATTTCCAGGAGTCTGAATCAGAAAGAAGTGAAAACAAATAGGAAAAATAAACACTCTTAGCAACAACATTGCATTTTAGATCCTGTTTTTTAAGTATCGATGCTCATCACTGCCAACCATAGGCTTACTTCATTTATTAAAGTGTCTGGTGGAAGTGAGGCGTGTGAAGCCCAGCTATATGTTGCTATGAACTACCACACTACTGGTCTGTACCATCAGTACTCTTTGGATGAGTCTTGATAACGGTTTCTCTATGCTATACTGCCAACAGCACTGAGATCACCAGTGTCAACACAGAGAAGTCACGGTGCCCATGGTCCCAGCACTGTCCCCACGGTCCTGGTGGCTCTGGGCTGGGGCAGTGGGCACGGGGCTCATTCTGCACCCAGAAAGGTGCTGCCAGAACCCTGAGCATCAGCAATAGCACGAGGGAGTGTGGCTGCTCCACTCAGCTCTGCCTCCCAAACCTGGCGCTCGCCTCCTCGCAAATAGGGCAGGATGCAGAACCCTTAATTGGTGTGCGCTTCTCCAACACGTTTTTAATGAAAACGCAGCACATAACTCTTAGTTTGTTGGCTGGCAGAGCCCAATTTACAAAAGTGGGAGTGCAAGATAAGAAAAGAGTACATCTGCAGAGCAGGCTGTGCAATGAATCACACAGTGCCAGAGTTGAGCAGAATATAATTGAGTCCAACATCTCTGAGCACTTTCACCATAATTAATGATAATCTGTAACAGAGGAATCTGAGATTCCAGTTCAGAGAACTGTTTAATTAGGCCAAGTAATGAAAGCAGAAGCAGTACAAGAATATGGCCTGCCTCATGATTAATGATTCATGCTACTGAACACAAAAGTGCCGCACCGTTAACTCTAACGGATGCTGCATCTCTCTGGCATTTACAAAATAGTGAAATGCATGCATTTTTGTATTTTAAAGACGTAACTGGCAGTATCCTTTTCTGAGCTATTTACATGATAAATATGGTTGCAAAGGTAACCGTCTTCCTCTCAGGCTCTTTGCTCTGAGGTGCTTCAAGATAAATATGGCACTGCCCGAGCGTCGGCATTAAGGTAAGGTCTCTCCTGCTCAATAATTAATATCTTCACTTTTAAAGTTAGCCAAACACTGATGTTTTTCCTTTGTACTTTGATGGCACAGATGAGCCCCCGTGAAATGATGTGCTCACAGCATCGCTATGCAGACACTGAGCTCTCCGGAATGGAAAGAATAGCTCGCTTCATGAGGCACAAAATGGGAAGGGAAGAAGAAAAGAGACAAGATGGTAAGTTTTGTGCAGGTTTCCACTCTCCCCGGGTCAGGGTGCAAAATGTAGCGCAATCTGACACAGAATTGCCCTAGAAGTATAAGGGACATGACAAAAGAAGTGATAAGACTGCCTGGGGCTTTAACTTACAAGCCAGCAAATTATATGGGTTTTATGTGACTATTTACTCCGCCATTCAATGAAACAAGGAGCACTACTTATCACAGGCACCGCAGAAATCCATGGTACATATGCAAGGTCTGAGATAAGAACACTCTTACAAAGGAACACGTTCACTAATGTCTCCATTCCCACCAGATGAGGTCTCCTTGGGTGCCCGCCTCAGAGGCTGCCGCATTCCTGCACCCACCGCGACTAATGCGGGTGCAGGACATTACCTCCTCTCTGCTGTAATGGGCCACCATCTCCATCCTGCTGCCATCCTCATCTCAGCAGCGATGAGTGCCACCCCCTGCCTGCTTCCCATGTGCATGGCTGCTCCAGGGTGGCCCCACAGTCTTCAGCTCAGCAGATGTGGCACACTCAAGTTTTCCAAAGGGCCCTGGGCAGCCTAGTCCAGGGAGTGGCAACCCTGCCTATGGCTTTATGGATGGGCTACAGGATCCCTTCTGACCCAAGGTCACCTGCAGTTCAATAGGGTTTCAGGTTAACACCGAGCTAAGACTCACCATCACTTCTGAGCACTGCAACGTTTGATCCTTGCCATATCAAAAACCCTTAAAAACCTAAAGGCACAAAAAACAACAACAGCTCAACCGGCAAAAACGAGCCACGTCCAACAAGCAATACAGCTGCAGCAGCCTGAAAAGGCAAGGTATAGTCTTGGAGCACCCTGCCTGCTTCTTACAGACAGTTGTAAGGCCTGGGGAGGGTTCAGGAACAGCAGTACTTCGCAAGAGGTCACAAGGAAAATTCCCATCAGAAACCAAAGACACACAGAGAAAGCAGCTTTATCCTACCTTCTGTGCAAGGCTGGAGGCCACATGCAACTCATCCTGTGTAGAGCACAACTGCTGCTGGCCAAAGGACTCCAGAACAACCACCTCCAGTGAAATACCTCATGTGAGGGGTAACTCAGCCCACCTGATTGCAGGAGGGGCCGATTGCTTACCCAGCTGTAATGAAAACCACAGTCTCAGCATCACACCAGAATCTTAGAAATTTAGCAGTACCATCCTGAGATGTTCTTCAAAGTTCCTGTGAACTGTCCCATCCTGCAATAATCAGCAGCAGGTTTTAGTATTTAACTCATAGGGGGCCTTTCCCCCCTCCCCCCCCCCCCCAAAAGGCATAGGTGATTCTGTGCTCATCATTATCTGCTGCTGGTAATCTCTGTGCTATCTACAAATCCTTCGTGGATGTTGCTGCAAATGAAACTCAACTTTTCCTTTCCCTCTCTCCAATGGCCTCCCCTTTCCAGTGCTGCGTTCAGCCAGCTGCAGCTTTGCAGTGGGTCAGAGATGGCTCCAGGTGAGTCCTTGCACTAAGCAAGGGCGATGCGACTGCAGCTGAAACTTAATGCACCGTGGGTGAGAAGACCCCATGCAGAGCTGAGAGCCCACGGGTGGAAGTGGGGTGCCCAACAACTCAGCCCGTCCCTGCCACTGCCCAACGCCAGCACTTGAACAACTAGAGTTATTGACTTTGCAAAATCAATAGCTATTTTTATTAATCATCTTTAGATAGCATGATGCTCCTACTATATCTCTTTCAGTGACTAATACAATAAATTTCCCCTTTTGATGTTCCCTGACATTTGAGCAAATTAAATGGAGCATTAAATGTGATCCTCTTTGGGACAAAAGTGGGCAGAATCATTTGTGACTACTTTATTAACTGTGAGGAGAACACTGGCTGCACCTTCAGAGCGTCGTTCAGCAAGCGGCATTTATTATTATTTAAATTTTTCAGAGTGGTGCTATATTGCTATGGATCAAACGGTTTTAGTTTCACCCAAACGGAGATATTTCCATATTTACTTTTAGTGGGAACAGGATAGGAGGCGAGGAGCTGCGGTCTGTCTTTGCAAGAAGTATTTATAAAGTACGCTTTGTCATTAGAAAGGAGGATATCCCTCAGAAAGTTCACATCAGTAAGCTTCTAAAAGGCTCAAGCACTGTTATTTTCTTTTATTCTGGATACGTGATGCAGTTTGCCCAAAGAAGAGATGGTTCCTTAAGCACGGATTCCTGCAGGACTGCTATGGCCCTGTGCCCACCCCGTGTTGTGGGGATCCTGATGCTCCGCAGCTCACGGCCACGCTCACCCACCAGTGCTTTCCATCAGTTGTCGCCACCACGTGCGTTTGAATATTCAAAACACGTTTGAAGGACGAAAATAGCTAATGACATCACTCAGACGTTCACTTTATCACTGCTTTGCACGGGGAAGCACTTTGGGGAGGAAGAAGGCACGGAGGAAGCGGCCCAGCACGCGCTGCAGGTCAGAGCAGCAGAAGCACTACTTTGCTACTTCGGTCCATCCGCTGCGTATCAGTTTTTGCACAAAACACCCGCTCAGCACCTAGGTGTGCCTGCTTTATGCCTTGGTACGAGATTAATGTTACACCGCTCTCTCCTAACTGCCGCCAAAATTTGAAGTGGAATTCCCCTCATCTCCCGCAGAAGCACTAGTCCTCCTGTAATCGCTGCTGCTTCTGCTGGGCAAACATTGAAGTTTCAGATTAGGGAGATAAGAACCAAGTGACATAAAGTAAGAACTGTCCTGAATTTTATTCCGTGCTCAGACTGACCCCAGACATGATCTTTGATTGAACCTGGAGTGCATAAAGGAACTAGACCTGACCTCCACCCAGGCACGCCTCCTCCTGTGGAAGCAATACAGGTGCGTCAGCACAGCGCTCAGCTTCAGCTAATTAATCCTGCATAGAAACTAATTAACCTGAGATGGGCACTGAGTCCCTGAGAGCTCTGTGCCCCCCATGCTTCCAGGCTGTGGTTTGGGCAGAGGTGCCCACGGCCCTATGCTTCCTTCCACAGTGAGCATTCCTCCCATCATTCCTCCGACCCAGGGCTCACTTCTTTGGCTTCACAGGTCTGCATCTCTGAGGGCATCCACGAGAAGGAGCAGTGGAGAGAGGTGCAGAGGACACATGAAGCAGCTCACCACCAGATGGGGAGACACAAACACCTACACATTGCACACCTTTCTGCATCCCAGGGAGAGGCTGCAGCTCACTGTGAGCAGCATCCAGCCAGCTGCGGTGTGGTGCCAGGCAGCTGCTGGCTTTAGTGAACGCCAAACTCGATGGCTTATTAAGCAGAAAATAAAGGCTTTGCCCACCTAATTGGTATTTATTGTTAAACAGCTGGCTTGCTGTGCTTCTGCTAGAGCTCCCAGCCTTTCCCTTTAGTCACCTGCATGGGGTGAAATACAAAAATGACAGCAATAGCCTTAATACGTTAATAGCCAGCCTCAGGCAGCTGGGATGTGTGTGATTTAAAAGTGTGAAAGCAAATAAAATAAAGTGGATAAAGCACAGGGGCTACTGCACTCCAGGAGAAGGGGTGAGGACTGAGCCCAGGATGGGACAGCCCTGCCCGTGATGGGGGTGCTGGAACTGGATGGGCTTTTAGGTCCCATCCAACCCAACCACTCCGTGGTTTGATGATTCTAGGACAGCAACACCTTCCCTGCCCCTCCTGAACTGAGAAGGTGATCGCTGAGGCCACCCCCAGGAGAGCAGGCTTACACAGGCTATACATACAAGTTTTAAGTAGTGTTACACCACAGCAGGTGTTTTAGCTACTAAAATGTTTCAAGTTTTACTCTCTAATTTCATGTAGCTGTCAAAGGAAGCCTCACAAGTTCTGCAGCAAAATAGAGCAGGCTGTATAAATACCACGGAGTATTTTACTGCAAGTCGCAGCCTACATGCAGACCCCCCGATATCTGTCCAGCCCCTCAGAGCATCAGTGCAGAGCCATGCACCCCTCACACGAAAACCCTCCAGGATTTGCAGCACTTTCGTTACTCACTGAGATGTACACTGAGAAAAGATGTCCTCAGTCGATGCGAGGCAGGTGTGTGGGTGCCTCAGCTTAAAACAAGAGTCAAGTTACTTTGCAAAGTCTTTCCTTCGCAGCTAATTTTCTCTTCAAAGTGTCACTTGGAATATTCAGATACCAACATTGGTGAATATTTAATGAGTTATATAAACTTATACATCGCAGCCTCTGCTCTCATCTGCTGTGTTTTGCTCCCCGGACAGTGCTTTCCTTGGAGCAGGCCGTCCCTGTTCCGTGGAGTGATGCTTTTGTAATTGCACATCAGAACGGTGACCCCATTTTCCAGCAGACAGCAATGGTATGGCACTTCCTAAGTGCCCAAAGCACTGGGCTCTGCCCCCAGAGAAAGGCAAAGCAGCTGAGTCTGGCACTTGGAAGGGTAAAACATGCTTAACCATCTCCGTTTGCTGGTTGAGTATTTTGGTAATTTTCAATATTTTAACATTGGAAAAACAAAAACAACACAGCAACCAAAACAACATGTCATGGGCAAGAGCCCATTTCTGCTTCCCAGAGCAGGATGGCACGAAGGACTGGAGGATCTTCACAATATCACAAGAGTCACTGAAATTAGCTTTCTGCAATAAGCCCAGTCATGTCACCAGGCTCCTTTTAGACGATCTAAAGATTAAAGGCTCTATTCCTGGAGGGTTCCTGTGGCATTTACTCAGGGATTTTTATCAAGCTTTATGTGATGGGCTACCTAACACACCTCTTCCAACCTTAACAGCTAACAGGAATTTGGTATCTCTCAACATGGATTTTGTGCTGTACTGCAGAATATTTGGCAAACATCTTGAGACTGTAACTAGTCAATGGAAGGGAGATAAAATGAAAGAAGGGGAGAAAAGTGGGAAAAGATTCAGAGCAAACATTTAGATTCAGAAGCAAAGTATGTATGTATACACAGCCCGTACGCACGCTGAATCCACAGCTTTAGGCACGGCGGTGTAATTCTGTGCACTGGGATCAGGGCTGCTGAGGTGGGACACAGCCCCAGGCAGCATGCTGGGGTGGAAACCTCGGTTATATGCAAAGGAAATACAGGTGCAACAACAGTGTGGGCTTGCTGGGAAGTGCACCTGGCTGTGGTTAGGGTCTCTGTAAGAGTATCCGATGCTATTTGAGCATCCAGCACCATCTGATGGAGAACCACATCCTCGGGACAGAGGGAGATGCTTTGTTGATTCCCTGTTGATCACACTCAAATTCTGTTACTCTCTGGCCAAATATTGTTCATTCTAGCCAACACACAGGAGCTCTCCCATGAGACAAAGAACACTGTGGAGACTTTAGGGCAGCACTGCTTCCATGCAACGAACCATGTAGCTCCAGAGGTGCACACACCACCTCCCTGAAGGCTCTGGAAACAGCTACGTCTGCAAAACCACCCAGCCAGGTTTTCAGTGTGTATTTATGAGTGGAGTGCAAAGGGCCAGGAAAACTGCTTAAGCACTGATGAGCAAAGTGCATATACAAATAGGCTTGTGGATGTATAGCTACTTGCTTAGTGAGTGTTGTGAGCTGGTAAAAACCCAATGTGAGGTATGGAAGTAAAACGCAGCCCTGGGTCAGCCAGCAGCACTGCCTGGTCCCGGCACTGCTGGGTGCTGGGGAAGGAGCTGCGTCCGCTTCATTCCTTGCTGCAGATTTGTTGGCTCCCGTTATAAAATGGTGCAATTACAGCAGGTCATGAACATCAAATGCCACTAACACTTCCAGCTGTGCCTCCGCAATAGCCTCCCGACAGAAGTACTACAACACGGTAATAATAATATCCCAGCTGCAGCCACAATCACTGAAACCACTGATGGTGTCAATAATGTATAAAACCCCACGGAAACTCAACTGTACTCACCAAAAGGCATTCATCAACTTCTCCACATTTTATCTACCATTTCAAATGGACTGGTTTTATTGTCGGACTTTTAAATAAATGGGGAAGGTAAAGAGGCCCTGGCTGAATTGCTCTGTCTGCAGTAAAAGGTATTACAGGAAGTTTTACCTGAGCACTTGGGAGCCTGGTGGGGCTGGGGGCCAGAGCAGAGCAGCAGCCAGGGGGGCCTGGGCAGTGCTGGGGGTCAGGGGGCTGCTGAGAGCCCTAGATGGGGACAGGGAGAGGGGGTGGCTGGGGGAGCGCGGGAAGAGCTCAGATCAAAGGGAAGCCTCAGCCCTGGGGACTCACACAGGCTTTTACTTAAGTCTTCCCTGAAAAGAAAAGAAATCAATTTAATTAACAAAATGCTTTACATTAGAATTCATCAAAATGCCCTTCAAAGGGGAACAAAAAAAAAAAAAAAAAAAAAAAAGGAAAGAAAGAAAGAAAAAAGAAAGTGGCTTCAAATGATGTGGTACTTTCATAGGTACTACCACCAAACCTGGTGCATTTCCACCACGACTCAGGTGTGGAACCATCCCCCACTTCTGGGCACCACAGCAGGAGCTCACCCAGCCCTACACAGAATTCTCTATAATGTATTGTTGCAGTACAGGTTTCCACTGCAAAGCCCCCTCATGTTGAACTCGGAGTTAAACGGACAACCAGATTCTCAAAGTATGCGTGCTCACAACGCGCTGCATAATGACTGGAGAGATGGGGGTAAAAGAGGCAAAAAGAAACCCGTTAATTATCAGTGAGAGCTATTCCCCTGTTTTCTTATTAAGGCACACACTAAATGAGACTGCGCATTCCCGCCGAAGTGCATCAGCCTTCTGAGAGTGTCTGGATGGGTGTCCATGGGAGCAGGGAAATAAAAGCAGAGGCAAAAGTAACTCATCGTGCAACACCATTTATATCCACGTCTACCTAAAATAAAGGAGATCGGGCTAAAATATATATATTAAAGAGTGGTTCCTCACCTTTCAGGCCGCTGTTTCATGGCTGAAATGTGAAAAAAAAAAATAGATTTTTTGTGTTGGCTGGGAAGAAACTCGTTTGCTTAAAGAGCTATCCGAACAGAGAAAGACAATCTGTCCAAAAATGGGGCCAGACCTACTGCCTGTAACCACCTACACAGGCACTACATGCCCAGCACGGAACCAGCATGCCCCTGCTCCAGCAGGAGCCTCACAGGGCCAGGCAGGCAATAACTGGGCATTTGTCAGCCTCTCCTTGTTCTGACTTCTGTAACCCAGAGCCTGGTGTGACAAGCATCCTCTGATAAGGAAACACTGCAGCCACACAGCACCGTGTCCGCACGCAGGGGCTCACTTGTGCCTCGAGGACATGGGCAGTAAAGCAGCCTCGTGGAAGAGGCAACAAACACCTTAAATAAATCTTCTTTTTTTTTCTTCCTTTCTGTCTGACCTGGATCTGGCTGCCAGTGCGCATGAAAGAAATTACGAGAGCTTCTCAGTCACTGCTACTCTGGTTCCTTTTGCACTACAGCATTTGTCATTGCCAAAACAGCAGAGTTTAATTAAGTGTTGTGAGCAGCCTAGTGAGAAACACACTTTAAATTAAACCTCTGTACATGCAGCTATTGGTTCCTTACCTCCTGAACAATCAGCGGGGTGTTCGGCATAAATTCCTCCTCTCAGGGGAAAGGCAGCTGCACGCACCTCTAGCAATTCATAAACGATCCGGCTTCCCCAGAACCATATCTTATTAAAGCGCATTTAATTATTTCTTGGTTTTAAGCACCGGTAGATGAAGGCGATAATTAATGTGCCTACCACTAAACATTTTATTTACTCTTGATATATTAATGGTATTATCAAGAAAATACGCTACAGTTTCAGGTTTAACAAAATTACATGGCAAATTATCTTTTGATGCATCAAACCGTCGTTAATATAATGGAATAAATTATTTTAACACCTCAGTAGTAATGAATGGGTACAAGTGTGTAAACGTCTTAATTTTTCAAAATGTTTTTACACTTACAGATTACTTAAATCAACGATGCAGGGGCTGGGAATAAGATGGGAAAAGAGAAAAAACAATACTACAAAAACAATGTTAGAAGGGATTGACTTTTTTTTTTTTTTTTCCCCTACAAGAGAGAAATATGTCAGCGTCAGTCTTTCCAGGAGGAGGTACCCCACTGTACAATCATCATACCAAGAATAATCATTGTCAGGAGCAGGTAAGAAATGTTTCAGTGACATTTGGGCATTTTTTCTTGCCATCTGCAAACACGCATTTATCTCGTGGAAGTTAGGCATGTACTCAGCACCAAAATGACTCTTAACAAAATGTATTTGGGGAATTATTTTCACTAATAAACTAGCTGCACTTCTAATGATATATCTGCTGGTATAAAAGTTGTAAAAGCAGAGATCAGCACGAAAAGAAAAATGAGTGCTCGCCCATCTCCAAAGATCTAGGTTTGTAGGGAAGGAACTCCACAAAGGAGGGATCAGTCCTTAACTGAGGTCTAAGAGGGGTGCAGCCTGGCTCCACTTTTTCTCATCACGCAGGTGCATCACCTTCACCAGATCTTTCCCCCAGGTTATTCAGAGTTTCAGGCCGTGACTCAGCAGTTCCCATACACCTGGCGATCTGGAAAGTGACAAATGGAGGTGCACACTGGATGGCCCAACACAAGGTCTGTAGGACCATGGGCTCCACTCAACCTCTGCTGGGATGCAGAGGGGTTTCCAAATGCAAGCTGAAACACATGCTTTGGGCTCAACTCTGTTCGGGAATGTTCCACTGAGTGGATAGAGACTCACAGAGAGAAGCTAGAAGAATTAGTTGCTAAGGGAATATGGCTTTCTTTGGGGTTTGTTCTGTCTAATGGATAATGGCTGTTGGGAGGAAAGCAGTCTGACTAAAACTGCACTGAACAGCAAGCAATGGGCTGCAGGGATTTAGGGGGAAATGAGCCGGGCTGCAGGGCCCTGCCTTGAAGAGATACAGTAGGCAGATAGGGCTGGCCAAGCCTTGTTCCAGCATTAACACTATTTCTCAAAGCCCTGAAATATTTCAGTACCTGAAGCAGCCCACAGGAAGGATGGGGAGGGACTTCTTATACGGGCAGGTAGCGACAGGATGAGGGGAAATGGCTTTAAACTATAAAAGGGCAGACTGAGACTAGATAGGTGGTGAGATGCCGGAGCAGGTTGCCCAGTGAGGTTGTGGATGCCCCCCTCCCTGGGAGCACTCAAGGCCAGGCTGGATGGGGCTGTGAGCAACCTGGGCTAGAGGAGGTGTCCCTGTCTGCAGCATGGATATAGCTGGAACTGGATGATCCTAAAGGCCCTTTCCAATCCAAATCATTCTATGACTCTAAGATCTGTTAACTCATCCCCAGGAACTCACGCTTTAAACTGGTGAATTTGCAGCAGCTCCTTTTGCAAACCCAGAGCTGTGTGTCCCTGCAGCTGGCAGGGCAGTGCCCAGGGCGACCTGCAGGGCTTCAAGGGTAGCAGGGCTGAAGTAACAGAGGACAACACAAGTGATGAGGAGGCAGTGATTTATACAGCTGTGCAGCTGTTGACCACTTTGTTTAGGCACTTATATCTATATTTCCTCTTATTGTGTCTCTCTCAAGTGTTTGCTAGCTAAGATGGAGGCATTAATTGAATTCAAGTGTAGAAACCTGAAGTATTTTTATTATTATTTTTAGTTCTCTCACCTTTTATTTCCATTAGCAAAGGAATGTAATCACTGTGGGGATTTATGGCTAAAGGAAGCAAACAGAGCTGGTTACAGTTATTAAAGTGAAGCTACTTACCAGGAATAACACAGCCCCAAACACATTGCAGTGGAAAAAAAACAGAATGGAACGAACCCTTGATGGTCTCCCAGGTCGCAGAGCCACAATGTGCCTTCGAGTTCCTTCATTTTGCACATTTTGGAGAAAATGAGCAAGCAGCGGAAGGGTTTTTATCTAAACAGGTGTTTTCCTATCTGCTTTAATGGGTTTGAGGCAGTTTCTGAATGCAAGCCAAAATCTTAGCAGTATTAACTACAACACGGCCTTAGAAACTGAGAAACTGCCCTTCACACCGCACGCATTGCATCGCTAGTCTGACATCTGTACGTGACCCATTAGAAGGGACTTCATATTAAAATGCAGACACATATGTCGTGTGTGTGTAAACACGGGATCCTCCAGCATAACTTCAGAAATCAGGATATCGTTACGCTGCTAGGAAATAATAGGAAGGGCGCTCGCTCGTCGGCCGTACCCGGAGCTGCCTCGCGCCGCTATTGATTTCAGTTAAACTATTCAGAGGAGCAGACAGGTGCCTCCAGAGGGCAACTCTGAGAATCTCAACGAGGAAGGCCCACTCTGGCTGTGTAAAGAATGGGTTTCCATCACGTCTCAGGGAAAAACTCCCTCATCTTTGTGAATATATATCCCCCAGCTGCAAAACGGCACATTCCGTTGCTTTCCTCCTACTATCTGGCATTACTAATTCCTTTCAGTCTTTCCTTTGCCATAGGAATAGGCTGCAACGTAGATTTCTTTTCTTCCCTGAGATGTTTTTACCTCGTGGGATGAGTTCTGAACCCCTCCTTGCACCAAATGATGTGCGATATCAGTCTGCTTTTAACCCTCACAACCCAACCCCCAAAATAAGAGCGGATTGGCAGCTCTATTTTTAGGCATTTTCAGGAGTAATTCCCAAAAGGTGACTTCTGTAAAGAGAAAATAAAAAGTGTCAAGGGGTGAAAGGAAGAGAGGAACGATGCAAGTGGCCAAATGGTGGCTGGCCACATCCCAGCAATAAAAATATCAGATTGCAGTGGGTTGTGCTTGAGCTCCAAGCAGCGTCCGTGCAACAGAACAGCGTTCAGATGAGGGTTAACACAGGAAAGGTGTATGGAAAGCATCACCGTGTGTGCCCTGCAAAGGGAGGAATCTCATTCAGACTTGCTGAACTGAAAATGAGAACACCCCCCCCCCCCTCCCCACCAAGCTCCCGGCAGCTCCTGGGATGTGGGAGCAGAGGCAGGAAGCCCACATGTTAAATCAGATTGCTTAGCAATGTGCCCAAGGAGGAAGGCGCACACATCCTTTGCTTTCTCTCAATAGCAAACCCTGGGTGAAATGCATGACTTGCAGAGTCACACAGCCACCCTGGGGCTGCTCAGGACGTGGCTTCTCCTCATCTGCTTCTGTAGGGACTTGCAACACATACCTCTATCAAATTCTTATTTACTGTTTTGATGGATATTTTTTTTTTTTTCAGATTGCTGCTCGGCTCTGATTTTTAAATAAAAATGCAAATGGCCCAAACCCAGCACCAAGTGTCCTGCTGTGTCGTGGAGGCATTACCGGTGCCACGAGCACAGCACCAGTGCCTGACTGCTGTGCAAGAAGAAAAAAGCAGTCACAGCAGTGTGCGGGGGTTGTGTGGGGCAGGAGCTTCCCACCCCCAGGGCATGGAAGGGCAGCCCCACAGCTGCTATGGCACAGGTGCTGTGGCTGCTCTGTGGACACGACCTAAGTGGGGTGCCTGTAACCCGTCTGTCTGGGAGGTCCTCCCAACCCACAGTTCTCCTTCATTAAGAACAAGCTTTCCAATCTGAGATTCTTGTTGGGACAACATTTCCCTCTTTTTTCCTTTTTTAATTTGCTAGCAGTATTAATTACCGCTCCTGCAGCCCGGTCCGTGTTGCCAGCTTGATTATCCTGGCTTGCTTCAATTCAGGGAAATGAGTTCTGCCACGGCACTTAAGAAGCCGCGAACATTCACCCTTTTTAGTGGCGTTAGGCTCACGCGTCGCAAATGGGAAGTGACAGGGGGACCGTGCCCTCCAAGAAGCAAGGAGCCGAGGATGGCCGGGCCCTTACCAGCCCAGCACAGCCCAAACAGGGCCCACCCACGGCGGTGTGTAGAGCCGGCAGCTGGCGGTGTGGGAGACTCGGGGTTAAATCCGAAAGCGCCGCCGTTTACGTGAACCTTAAACAAACTTACAGCAGCATTTTTCTTCCCGGCGACTGACATTTTTCTTTATGTTTCGTCAGTCATATCTGAGCGATCAGACAGCCGCACACGTGGTACACCCACCAGGATTATTATCTAGACCAAAGGCCCAGAGCTCATTGTAGCAGGCATGTAATTCTTTACAATGTATGCCACGTTAACTGTGTTGGGTTATCTATTCAACAGCTGACTGAGCCGGGCTCTCAAGCTCTTCTCAACAACCATGTAAGAAGCGATGACAATTGTACTACTTCATAACCGCTGCATGCAACTCTGACACACACTTCACAGCAACCAGTCATCTATATAAACCAATTTCAAGAGCAAAATTGCATGGTGCCTCCACTCTGTTATAAACACAATGATATCCACTCACAGCTGATAAATGCACTGCATCTCTCCGGAGCTTTAAAGAGCGATTTCCCTGCGCCCGCCGGCTCCGCACAACGCCCGGTGCTGCTGGGGGCAGCTGGGGGCTGCTGCACCGTGCCTGCGCTGGGCAGCGACGTGCCGTGTGCTCGCTGAGCCGTGTGCTCGGCCACACTGCGTGCCCAGCCCCTCGGTGGCACAGGGAGAAGAGAAAAAAATAACAAGACGGCGTGTCATGAAAGCCTTAAATACGCAGCGACTCCTCAGCAATTTTCAAATTAATTGCTGTATCTTTTCACAGGATTACGTGCCATATAATCCTTATTACGGAAGGAAATATCTAGAGCAACCACGAGGTCCTTGAAGAAACACTTCAGAACCAAACGCTCTAACAAAGGGGTAGATTAACGGCTGCCAAACAAATTAGAAACGTTTTCCCAGCCATTATAGCTGTGATAAAATGGTGCTGCGGGACCTCGGAGCATTTTCCCACACCCCTCATTGAGGGGATGCCTTTGGCAGCAGCGGGGGTGACGAAGATCTCCATCTGGAAATGCAGCAATGTGCCCCAGCCCCACGTGGCAAAGGTCCTTCCTCACGTGCAAAGCCACGCTGCAATGGAAAGATGAAATATAGCCAAAGGTACCATCATGTAATGAACCCCATAAGTGAACAGCGAGATGAATAGCTGGCCTGATAAAACGCAAAAGTGATTTTTTTCTTAATTGAATAATAATAATAATAAAACGGTAGGATCAATCTCTGTTTGCTTTCAGCTCTAAAAACCAATCCTGATCAACCCATAGCAAAGAGGTCTCACTGCATAGAGGGTAATGATCCACTGACACTGACACATTGCTACCACTCTGGCACCGTTTGCAGTTGTCCCCACTGACGTGGTGACCTCTGCCCCATGCAGAACGGCTGCCCCATCGCAGCCCCGACGTGGAAGACACAGCGGCACAGCCAGCCCACAGCACCGTTCTGGATTAACTCTGCTTCCAAGATTTGTCTGCAATCCTCATTTTACTCTAATTTAACCTTTCCTAGTTAATTTACACCGGTTCATCTTGCCAGCCTGTACCTGCCAAAGTGATCATCCTCCATCAAGTGTCTGGGCGTGGAAAGGGCTGCTCCCTGTCGTCTCCCTACCCGGCGTGCCTAATTAAAGTCCTTACAAACCTTTAGGATGACAAGATGAGACGGGGATCACTAAGGAAAATAAGAGCACCCTTTCGGGGCTGCAATCACACCGCGTTCAGACCCGCACCAAACCCGGCCAGGAGCTACATGTGTGGGGAACACAAACAGAGAAAGCGCTCGCAATCAGCGCTTCAATTGTCCTCCGGGCACATTTTGCATACGAATATAAAAGTTGTGATTAATAGGTTATCTAACACATTAACAAAGGCTTTTGCAAACACCGGCCGGCGTCACAGGACCTGCCAGCCCTTTCGGTGCTAAATGGAGCTGGAGCTGCTGCTTGCTGGAGTCCAGGCCCGGGCCAACAAGGCCATCAAAACCCCGAGGTTGCCGCTTTCTCACCCCGTGGGCTTATTCTTCATTGTGAGCCTCAGTGCCCCCACTAGGCTCACGATTAAGAGCCATTTTAAAAAATATGCAGAAAACAGCGTCCCGTGCCAATGAGAAATTGGAACCGCTCTGGGCAGGGGAAACAATGCGGCTGAAACAAAGAGGACATCTGGAGCATGGGCACCGCGAGCGTGTCCCCACACGGGGCATGCTGCATCACCTTGCCCGTACCATGGCACTGCTTCACACCACGGCACATCCCTTTCCTGCAGCATTCCTGAGTGAGTGCTGCCCCCCAACACTGGGACAGCAGCACACGCGTGTGCACGACCCCTTTGGGACTGGTCCTGCTGCGAGCAAGCAGTGGGCAGAGGGGAGGGAACGTCCTGGGAGCACTCACCCGGAGCGCTATGGAGGGAGCGAAGAGAAAACCCACTTTTGGACACAAACAGTCCCGCTGCAGCAACAAGCAATGCTCCTGCTTCCCATTTTTTTTTTAATCCTCTCTTAAGCACTTTTAAAGTGCCCAATTTTTGACTCATTTGAATTTAAATCAGCTTGCATGGAGAACTCGGAGAACTTTTTTTTTAAGCGCGCTTGTTTGGCAGGCACATTTTCCCAAGATCACCCGGCTTTAATTTTAAATTTCAAAAGCCTTGCGTTTAATCCCTTGAGCTGGCCTGGTACCTTGTGCCATCTGTTCCAGGGTTTTGTTATAACGGAGAGCACCTGCAGAGTTTTGCAACATTTCAAGCTGTCTGGGAACAAAAATCAAAATAATTATAATTTTCATAAACTAAAGACGGCGATTCAGACGCCGCAGCCCCACCTAGCAGAGTTTTCCATGGGTGGGAGAGCTTAGTGACTCCTGTCCCAGGGCACCAAGCATCTCCAGTGGCACCAAGCATCCCCAACGGCACTGAGCATCACCAATGGTACCAAATGCCTCCAATGGCACCACAATCCTTAGTGGCACTGAGCATCCTCGCAGCACTGAATGTCCCCTTTTGGTCCCCAAAAGCACCAAGTGTCCCCATTGGCACAGTGTATCACCAATGGCATGGCCAGAGCCACGCATGGCACCCGATGGCTGGAGGTGGGGGTAAGAGGGGGCGTAAGATTTGCTGCTGCCTAGAAGCAACAAAAAATCTATTAGAAAGATGGTGTTTGTTTAAACTTCATTATCCAGAGCTCTTTATTACAGATAAATCTCTCCTTAGGGCACACTGACTAATTTTGAATGGGGTATGTATATCACATTCCCACCTCTGGTACACATATATATGTGTATATCCCATATGCATGAGGTAGATTTGCAGCATTATGACTATTCTTGTGCAGATGTGCATGGGCTCTAGATGAGGTTTCAGAACTCACTCTGTATTTCTAACAAGGAAGAGCTCAGCCTTAACTGGGAGTTGTCTCTGGTCTGGGCCTTGCTAAACAGTGGATGGAAAAAGAGTAGAAAATAGTTTTCCTAATGGTGGAGATGCTGTCACTGCAAGGCTGTGAGATGGTCCTGGAGGTCACTGTTTGACAGGGATCGCTTAGAGAATGAGCACTGGCCATATTTTGGAAGCAATTGCCTACAACCTCTGTTGTTTCCAGCCTCACCAAGCCAAACCTCCCTCCCTTCCCCAGGCAGCCCCGGGTCAGGCCAGCTAGCTGCAAACGTCACCCATAAATCAACACACCCCCTGCACCTCCCACCACCATTTGGGAATCTTGTGTGATGCCTGGAAATGCCACCTAGGGTTCCTGTGATTTGTTACCCACCTGGCTGACGCGTGCCATGTGAAGAACAATTCCCTCCTGACGCCAGCATCGCAAGCCTGTGCCCTCTTGCAGCCATGCAGGAGGGAGCTGTGGAGGGGCTGGTGCCTATAAGGGGAAAGGGAATGGAAACACTGATGCTTTTGAAAACACAGGCTTATTTTCCCAGCTTGCTGCTGCAGCAGTATCCCTGCTAAGGAAGGTGTGCTAGCAACGTCTGGCTCCTAAAGCCTGGTGAGAAATCAAATTAAATCAAATCCAAAGATTTTGTCCAAAACCCCAGCAATCTTGCAATGCTGATACAGAAAGTTTGCTGTTACCTGCCGCAGAGTCAGCACTTCACCTTTCAGTTTCTTGCCCCAGAAAAAAACCCTATTATTGTATTTTCCCTATTACATTGTTGCTCCTTAATTCCCATCCGCACCTCCAAACAGAAGGAAGAAATTTTTCTAAAGACTCTGATCTATGTGAATGAATTTGTCATTTTTTAAATACAAATCTCTAAGCTAATGGTGCACAAAATTAGATGTTTTTTTAAGCCAATCGCCAACTACTGAAAAATGAAAAATTAAAAAGAACCCAAAACCTCCTCATAATATTTTCATGAAAGTGAACTAAATGTTGCATTATCCCTCTTGTGATTTTGCCAGTTCTTATGGTCACACTGAGAAACATTAGGAAACATAAAAACAAATGGGATTACGATATCAAATGTTGGTGATGCTTTATGCATTTTATCTATTTTGCAATGGACCAGTAATGATGAGGGGCTAATGGAAACTGTGGACCCAAAATTTATAACAGCTGCTTCAAAGGGAAATTCTTCTGCTACGTGGATCTTATTTGTGTGGGAAAACCCAATTACTCTAAGGTTCTTGTACCGTACTATTTTCTTTTATGATGCTTTTTGCTGTAAGTGCTTATTACGATTAGATAACCCAGTTACAAATAAACTGTGACCCTCCGCTCTTATCTCCAAATTCACAGCTTTCCAATTTGTCACAGCTAGTTGAGAACTTGACTTCTTATTAATTACTACCATGGGGTCCTAGAGGGAGTTGCAGGGCAGCAGCATCGTCTCCGCTCCCGTGAGGCGTCATCTTTGAGCATCTCTGAAACCTCAGTCTTTGTAGAGGCAGCTGCTTCCTACCAGAAAGAAAAACCTACGGAAATACGAAAGATTTTGGATGAGCTAAGTCACCCAGCTCCAATTTACAAGGTGCAGGAATCTCAGCTACATAGTTGTAGGAAACAGATGGTATTCATGTTCTTAATGACATCAAGTGAAAAATCCCCACGATCAGAAGATCTCATGCATCACCAAAAGTGTAATTTCAGACTTCTTCAACCCACCGCAGGTTCAGGTTTCTTGCTCCCACATCCTGCCTGTACCAGGCACAGGAATCATGAGCTCAGCCACGTCTGTGTTGTCACGTGCTGAGCCCATCCTCTCCCCAGGACAGCTTCATCCTTAGCACTTCCACCGCCCGTGTCTGTCCAGCAGCACATCCTTCCATGGATCCCGCGCTGCTGGTGTGGGCACAGCACTCCAGGACAGGGACACAAAGAAGGGACAAGATTTGCTTACAGCTGTTAAACAAAAAATAATTCAAACAACGTGAGAATTGCATAAAGCCTTCTAATTGCAAAGACTTGGCAAAGAAGCGTATCTGGTGATTCCTAACATCCACTAATTATCAGCAGCATTTCTACAGTTAAGAAGATAAATGCTCAGCTACCCTCTAATAGTACTCACTAAGCCCAATTTCCAAGTTAAACAAATAAAACCTGATTTGCAAAGTACACTATTAAATATTTTATCCATTAGGCACTGTTAAAATCATTCTGCTATCCAAACTGAGCACCTTCTACTTGGACTATTTCCAGTGCACTCGAAGAATAATATTCAGCATCAATTAAGCACCAGTTCTCTTGCCGAACCTACAGCATATATTTGTGATGTCTAAAATGCATCCTTGCTGCTCTCTGAATGATAGATGAACTGGAATCCAAGCTAAGTTATGCCAGCTGCTTTATTTCGGTACTTTGTTTATATTTTAATTAATGTCATCAACAGAATATATTGATTTGGTAAGCTGTTTTTTAATGAATTATCATACCTGATGCTTCTGGCTTTTTAAAACTCTTTGCTACTGTGTGAGAAAAGGCTTTGTCTTAAAAAGGGAAGGGAGGAGGGAAGGGAAGGGAAGGGAAGGGAAGGGAAGGGAAGGGAAGGGAAGGGAAGGGAAGGAAAAAGAATAAGAAAGGAAAAGGAAGGAAAAGAAGGGAAAAGGAAGGAAAAGAATGGAAAAAAAGGAAAAGAACGGAAAAGAAAGGAAAAGAAAAAAAGGAAGAAAAGAAAGAAAGGAAAAAAGATAAAGAAAGAAAGGAAGAAAGGAAGAAAGGAAGAAAACATAAAGGAAGGTTTCAGTCAGCTCTAATGCTACCAAAATCCATAGTGCTTAATTTATCGAATCTCCTGTTAGTGAATGAACAAAGGTAAAAATAACAGGCTAGTTATAAACTAGTACTATGATGATGACATTGTGAATTATTTAAAAAGGGCATATTCAGTGTGACCATAGAGCCATCAATCATAATAGACATTGATGAGAAAAAGAGGTTTCAGTCACTTCCTATCTGCCAGGAGAACAATTCTATCTCACAGGTAGCTGTGAAGTGCCGCTGACCCGATGTCACTCGCATTGTTGCTCTACCCTTTGAACGGGGAGAGCAGATTCTCTCAATATTAGAATCGAATGAGTAAATAAATTCTCAGTTCACTGCCACACTCCTTCAGAGTGCACACTTCAATTTGTCTAACAATGGAGAGGACAGAAAAGCAGAAATCTCTTAAAGCAAGGATGAATTTTTTATGGATGCTCAAATCCAGCTGCAAAGAATGGGGTTTTAAATGGTAGCAGCTCTGCTTTTAGCAGGAGCCCCGAGAGACAAAGTCCTCTGGAAGCGTTTTGTGTCGGATTCAGCCCTTCCAAGTGCACTGTCCCTTCCTCCTGGGCCTGTTCCACTGAACCACATCGATCCCACAGAGGTGAGAGGATGGCAGCTTCAAACTGATGCAAATACTGCAGCTGAGAAGATGGCTGGCAAGCAGAAAGGGAGGGAAAAAGCGCTCCAGCTTTTAATTTGTGAGGGATTAATCTAGGAGAGACTCTTTCACCTGATGCCCCACATAATTATATCCAAAACTTTCCCTCAGATCACAGGTTCCATCTTTGTTGGTTAGCTTAATTAGCTCACGGAGCTGTGCAGCTGCAGGGAGGGGGCAGCAAAAGGGACGAATGGTGCTGAACTCCAACCTCACCAAGTGCATGTGCCCTGGGGACACCTCCCCACTGCTCTGTCAGAGCCATCCTGCTGCAGCACATCGTGCACCAACATGTTCCACCATGTCTCATTGTGTCCCATCACGTTCCATTGCATCTCATCATCTCCCATTGCGTCCCGTTGCATCCCATCACATCTCGTTGCATTCCGTTGCATCCCACTGCACCCCAACATATCCCGTTGCATCCCATTGCGTCCCACTGTGTCCCACTCTGCCCCATCAGGACCCATCACATCCCACCACACCCAGCTCCTGCCTGGCCCCAAGCCCCCTGTTTCCCCCAGACCTGCCATGCCCCCACACTGCCCAGCCTGCTTGCCTAATTGTTACCGACAGGTAAATCAGAGGTAAAAGAGAGCTAATTAATTTTCCATCCCGGTTTTATTTTACTGTTACTGTTTTGAGAAAATATAACTAAACCCCATTAGTGTTAAGGTAAGACCATGAAACAACATAATATAATGCAAGAAAGACATTTAATAGTGTAGAGGAATGTTAAATTACTAATTAACTCCAAGTTACTGTATAAAAAAGCATAGTAATTTACAGGATTATTGCAATATGCAGCTTAGATTGCCACAAGGGTCAGCTAGGGAGCATTTCGTTCTATTTCTTTCAGTGTGGTGGTTATTGTAAAATTCTTCTCACATTAAAATGTACCGTCCTTACCCACAGTTCATTGCTGCTAATTAGCGGCGGTTGAGATTTCCCTAGCAGTCATTTTTTTCTCTGTTAAGCTGCCAAATGTTACCAACTGCTCGCCATGCTCTGCACGCTGTCCGGCTGCCCACCCCGCTCCGCTGCTCCGTGTCAGGTTCAGCACCTGTGCGAGGGGAACACTAATCAAATTATTTGTACTGCTTTTGTTGCACGGAGGCGGCCGAGCCGTGCGGCTCGTGGCCTCAGCACAGATGCAGGACCCAGGAACAGGGAATTTTTTTCTTCCTTTTTTCCTCCTTTTTTTCCTCAACGCACAGTGTGCTGCTCAAGCACTCCAAACTGGAAGCTCTCCAATATGTATTTTGTGTGTGTGTGTGTGTGTGTGTGTGTGTGTGTTCAAAAGCAACTATTTCCGCATTCTATTTAAACAAGAAAGCAAGAAAAGGCATCTTTTAGTTTTTACCTAAATATATAAGAAGAATGCCACAACTTTGATTAATAATTGATTAAATAAACCATCCAGACATCAAAGGCAGGAAGAGGAGCTGTTCCACAGAAAGGCTAGACTATCAAATAGCACTTTGTTGTCTTAAACAGCGCTCAGATCTGCAGCATTACATCGCTCAGCGCACATTAATGTTTGGGGTTACAAACGGCACTGTTTTCCAAAGGGTTTTTATTATCATCATTTTAAGGAGAAAAAGAATTCAGCTCTTCTTTGGCTGTTGTTGTGGGGTTTTGTTTTGTTTTGTTTTGTTTTGTTTTTTCCAGAATTTAACTGTTTGAACGCGTGGAAATTTGGATGAAAATCATACAGCTCCATCTTTTCCTCTCTCTTTTGTCAGCTTTATGACTAATTTATGTTTAACCTTCTTGAGAATACACTTTCTGAAAAAAAAAAAAATTCAAAGCAACTTTCACTGGTGCCCAATACTGGGGCAAAAGGTCTTGGGAGCCATGAGGTGGTTAGGAATTGATGGAGGTGACACGATCTTTTCCACCTCCTCTTCACAGTCGTGCGAGCAATCAGGAAACAACTACTAATTGCTTCATCAAAATTAAGCTTCTCCATCTTCGTACCAATTATTTCACCGTTGCTCTTTTGCGTCTCATGCTCAGAACAAATCAGGCCTCCCCATTGCAGTGTGTTTCCCAGAGCTGCTCAATAGCAGAGGGTTTCAGATGTCAGCTCTCAGCTCTTCTACCTGCTGCCTCCCTTTCCTTCACCTTGCCGAAGCTGGGCACCTGAATGTACTTGTACTTCATTTACACATGAGAAAGGATTGTAAAATATACTTACGACAAGAGTGAAAAATTTCTTCTGCTGACACCGATAAATCCATTCAGTCGGTGATCAAACCCGTAGCCCAAGGGCAACAAAGAACAAGTGTCAGCCACATTCGCTCTGAAGTTCCACAAAAACACCCCCTGGGAATTCCAATCATGATGCTCTATATCTATATTTATATAAGAGGTAGAAAAAATAATACATATTTATATATATTGCTTATATCTATATACATTTATATATGCTTATATACATATATATGAAGGCATACATTTTAAAGGGCAGAGACTCTGGATTCCGAAGACCTTAACCAGATTAAGAACTTTTAAACTGATTTAATTTTTCCTCTAAAACACAATGGCCAAAGTATTTCAGAGTTGAAGGCATCACTCTCTGCTAGAGATCCCTTTTTTCCTCTGCGATGAGTGGGAATCTGTACCGAACGCCTATAGTATATATATATATATATATTTATGTGTTGTTTTATTTATGTGTTGTTTCTCTGTGTTGTAAGTTAGGTTATATTCCTCAAACACTACTTCTTTTTGGTAGCAAAATGGTGATATCTTAAGAGACTACAAATTTATTACTGTAAATCACCAAGAGAGCAAGAGATGAAAGACCAAAGCTGATACAGCCGTGTGTCATTTCCTGCACTTCAGTTCTGTTAATGCTCTCCCTCTGTACACTAATTACCAGAGCATCGCCTTGTGCAGTCAAAGACCTCATACTTTTGCTGATATCTTGGAACAGAAAAGCCCACAAAACCCAGAGAGTGAGACAGGTAACAGGAGTACAACACAAAAATATTCGGGTGCGTGCTGAATATAAGCATTACATTTGTGTGTCAGTGGGGAAAGTCTGAACACGAGTGAGCAGAGAAAGCGACCATTCTCTGTGAGACCCCAGAAATTCCTGGATGATAATCTTTGATTATTTTGCCAAAAATGAGATTTTCCATCCCATCCAGCTGGCAGATCGAGCCAATCACAAAGCCCATTTCCATACCGGCAAGGTTTCATATTACTTTGAATTATTAAATCCAGCCCACGGTTACAGATACTGTATGTGCTCTTAGAGAGAAAGCACACACACACACTCATGCACAAACTTTGCATGAAGATTGAAAAGCGAGGAAGAAGAATAAACAGACCAGTGGGGAAAAATAAAATATTTAGTACCTACTTTTCATTTATAGGTGGTACAATAGGTCACAGTTCTTCACTTCTTCCACACCTGAAAATAAAACCCCCTGAAATGACACAGATAGAGGGGTTCCTGAGATCTTGCAAGCCTGCAGTTATATGATTGGGTTTTTTTTAATTAATTTGTTTTGAATGGATCCAAAGTTTGCCCTGAAGAACCTTTTAGGGGCCATCACCAGGGCAGTGTGAATTGAAAAATAGAGAAAATGGACTCAGGTACCAGTACCCAGGGCTGACCATTGGGCTTAGCCCCACCTCTGTGTGACAGGCAATGCCAGGAGATCCAGGGCCCTGATGGAAGGGCATGAATGTCAGTAGCCATTGGCAGCCTCCTCTCCTCTCAGCACAGATAACTCCAAAAATAATCAGAGCGATGCTGCACACTGCTCCTGGTCAATTAGATCTACTGATTGGAGCCTGGGCGCTTGGTAAACAAGCTCAGAAAATGGCCAGGACCAGAATACTTATCTGCTTCTACACACTCAAAATGATTTTCCACTTCCCATATGGAAAAATGATAATGCGGAAAGAGGACGACAGTGAGTTTGCAGTGACTCCACGCATTGTTATTCATAGCACTCACTGTGGATGTGCAGGGGGCTGGGATGGCAGAGCTGCCCGCCGGGAGCCTGAAGGCAGCAGCACTGCCTGGACAACACAGGAGTGCTACCCAGAACCAACTGCAGAAATGGAAAATGGTTCATCCTGCAGAGCAAGGACGGGACTCACCGCACGCTTCCACCTGGTACGAGTGTCTCTTCTCTGCCTTCTTGGGAAAGCTCACGGCTTCAGCATAAACTCTTGCTCAGGTCCGAAATGTGCAGCCACTGTACTGAACACAGAAACAAGGCACGTGAGGTTGGAGTTAAAAATGAGTGAGAGTGGAGGACGGCATGCTCCAGTCAGTTTTCAAGTTGCAAGATCACAGAATCACAGATCTGCAGGGGTTGGAAGGGATCTCCAGAGATCATGGAGTCCAACCCCCTGCCCAAGCAGCTCCCAGCCCAGGGTGCACAGCTCGGCGTCCAGGTGGGTCCTGAACGTCTGCAGAGGAGGAGATCCACCGCATAACTCATGAGTATAACATGACATATACTGCATATAACAGTGTGCATTTACTAAAAGGTAAATACCAAGAACATTTAAAAACAACACTAATATTTAATTTCAAAATGTTATTTCCCTAATGTGGATTCTTCACGAAAAAATGTCATTTTTAGAGTATTTTAAAGTTTTACCATTCAGTGAATGGGAAGACGTGTGCTTTCAGGCAGATGGCCCTGGGAGGAACAGGGTGCATCACCAATGGAGCCCATCAGGTGCTATGGCAGAACTGCAGGGTTACAAATATTGTGCCAGGAAGGAAGAAATGCAATTCATTCCCTTTTAAACAAAGAGCCCACCACACCTTCAGAAACTTAAATACAGTGCATAAGAACACTCATTTGATTTGAACGTACTAAAATCCTATTAACAAGGCTGGAAACGATTTTTCCGTATCACATGACTTAACTGGGACTCCAAACTCGCATGAATCACAGCCAGAGAAAGTCTGAAAGGGAACTGATCCCAAATCCCAGCTAACAGCCGGTGCCTTCGGGGAGCTGCGGGGTTTTAATTGCACAGTTGAATCAGAAAACGGAGTGCCTGCACTGCTGATACTGCTAATTAACGCACTGACTGCTCCACGCTAGCTCGACCAGGACAACATATTTTGGGGTTGCCTGGTTTTTGTTTTTTTTTTTAATATTCCAGAAATGATCGTTACTGACTTTGTATAATGATTTGGGCCCAGTTCCCCTGCTCAATATTGAAATTCTCATTGTTGCTTTACGGAGAACAAAGTTAACAGCACTGCAGTGCAGCAAGCACGAAGGCCACTCACTTCTTTCTCCTGGTCATTCCCAAGGCCCGTTCTGTTTCCACTGCTCTTCCAGGAGAAGTTACAGAAGCTCTGAGTATCGCTTCAGAGAGTTTATGATTAGAGCTTCAGTGACCTTTTACCTCGATGCTCTGAGATGCCACCACAGAGTTTTGTGCAGACTCTGCTACTTGGTTATAACCTTTACTATCCCGACTCAAATCAAACTTCCTCTGATTAAAAATTTCTTCTCTATATAATTAATACCTTCCTCCTTCCTTTCTTCCCCTCTCTCTCATAAAGAATTTAAATAAAGGATTTTTGGACGTTATGCCTCAAAATATGTAGGGTTTTTTTGTCACTACTATCTTTATAAATCACAATGTCTTAATGAACAGTTACCTCATCTTCCGTACTGCTGATTTGCTTCAATATTCAGCATCACTGTCAGCACGGACCTGCTTTTCTTCCCAACTTTCACTGAGAATGCTCAAATAAAACGTGTTTCAGACTTTTGCTGACTGTCATAACCAGCCTGCTCTTGAAGGTGGCCTTGGGGCACATCTCAAACGCAGCACAGTCCTTTTTCATTAGATCTCTCTTATTCTGTACTGTGTAAAATGGAAATTCTGGTATTTTTAGCAAATGGTGTTGCTCTTTAAAAACGGTGAGGAATTGGAGGTCTTTATCAATGCATGTAGAAGATGATTATTACCTTCTGGAGTCATGGTATCAATACGTCTGAATAGCTCTTCCTAATGGTACTTCAGAACTATGTTGGCATTTTTGCTGACATATTCGAGTTTCAGTGGTTCTACACATAAGTTACCTAACCACAGCCAAATACTAGGACTTCCAAAGCAAACCAGGATCACAGAGTGATATACATGCAACCCCCTCACTACTGTCAACGAGGCCTCCCTAACACTAAGAGAACACGAACACCTAAAATCTCATTTCAATTTTAAACTACCACCCCTCACCTTTTTCGGATTACACTCTTCCAATGAAGAAAAGCACTGGATTTTACCAATTGCAATTTAACTCTTCAATCCCCCAGGGAACTCGAATCAATGTAATGTGTTTCATTCATTCTCCAAAAAAGGAGAAAGGGGTATCCTTTCCTTCCAAGAAAGGGAAGGATAAGTTTTACCTCTTTTTTTTATCTATGATTGGAATTTCCTACAACCACCAGGTGCTGAGGCAGGTTCTGCTCCTTTTCTGCCCACACAGAAACACACTGCATTTTCTGGGTTGTTGCCCACATGGACAAATTTTGTCACTTCCTTCTGCAGAGCTACAAAAGTAATGAGGGAAAAAAAAAAAAAAAAAGGAAGGAAAAGGAAAGCTACCGAGAGCCTGCACCCCCATCATGACTCCGTGTGCCCCAGCTGCACATCATACATGCGGAACATTGAACCATCCTCTTAAATATTATGACATGGAGAAAATCACATTGTGCTTTAGCCTATCAACAAAGGAGCAAAGCAATTACAGAGCTAAACACAGTCAAGGAAGACCCAATAAAGAGAAATCCAAGAAAATTTGGTGAAAATTCTTAGGGGGCCTTACAATGTTTAATCATGCTTCAGGCCTAAATTAATATTCTGCTTCTAATTCAAAAGACTGAACCACAAAGGTACATCTTTGGGGTATTTTTAATAACCATCGTACAACACTGTGTGAATTAGCAGCTGGTCTGACTGGTATTTTACCTTTTCTTTGCTTACTCAGGTAAAGCAGTTAATATTAGTACAATCATCAAACTAACATTAGTCAGGCGGAAGGACAGATTTTTTTTTCTGTACTGTAATGCTGAAATAAAAAAAAAAAAAACAAACCTAAACTAAGATTTAGAAATTCCTTTGTGTATTAGTCTAAGTAATTTTTTCTTATGCAGTTTCAATAAACCAGGAGATCTTTGTTGTATTCAGCCATTTTAGAAGACAAACAAGAGATTAAAGAGCACCTAGGCACGTGGGATGCAGGAACCTGCCGCCCACTGGGAGAGAACAAAGAGCCGAGCACACGCTCCAGCCCACGGCTGCTGGAGTGGCATGAGCAGTGTGGACGGAAACAAGCCTGTCCTGCTCAGACAAGGTGCAGGTTAGTGGGGCTTGCTTCTGTCTTCTAAAACAGACTGAAGATTCTCATTGTCACACCTCTTGCTTCCAGCCCCGCTGTTTTCTAACGTGACATCAGACCAGATGCATGGTTTCACATCTGGTCTGTGGAGTAACTGGTCTAACTAATACTTATCCACCCAAGTTTTAGACGGGTTTGGATAATCACATGCAGTTGTCAAGAAGAAAGAGGGTTTCCTTTAAATGAATAAGAGAGAGAGACTGGGAAGCACAAAAATGTTAAACAGAACGGTAAACCTCTGCCACTGAGGAATGCACCATGAGATCCAACATCGTTCACAGACAACCCAGAGCTGGCCCCACCTGGAGTCCATAGGGTTTCCAGTTTGGATACTGACCAGGAGCCACAAACTTTTGACACACGGTCCCCATTTTCATACAGTTCCTACCTAATAATCCCCTAAAATTACAGCCCAATGTGACTGAAACTGTGTCTGTGATAAGCTATCAGTAAAAATACCAGCTTGTGCTGCTCCTCCTGTAGATCTCAAGTCATACTTCAACTGTACACAGCCCCTGGAGTCGAGCAGGTCAACCACATGCAATGCTTCACCTGGCAAATATTTCTGCCCATCTGGTATTGTCTTGCATTTGCTGCAGATAGACAAAATTATCAAATGTATGTAAATACAGAGGCGAGCAGGCAGGATAGGACAGGAACCATTATTATGAATCTGGGACTGTGTGAATCCCTTTTGGGTAGTGTCTCCATTAACACCTAAAACCTCTGCAGTTCTCTACTGGTTACACTCCCCTATGCTCCAACGTATTTTTTCTAGAGGAAAATTCCACCAATGCTCCTGAGCTGCACATATCCCTACCAGACATGGGGACCCATGCAAGAAAAAGAGGCAATGGGTCTGATAGGGAACAACAGGGTGGAAAACTCTGCACCAGCAACCTCTTGGTGGGGACGTGGTGCCGGTAGCTTCTTTAATATCTTCATGGATTAATGCCCCAGGAAAGCACAGCTTACAATGTGTTTGCTCATGGTCTTAGCCAGAGTCCCTAGCTCTGTGCTGCGCTGATTCCCTCTGCACTGGGCCATCTGCTTCCAGGGAAAACAAAGAGATACCAGGAGCCCCTGCCCACCCCAACTCCATCGAGGAAGCCCCCTGAGCACTCATCAGCCCTCACCAGAGCAAATCCTCTCCTTTTTGAGGAAAAAAGTACACTTTTACACTACTTCGTTTCCCAAATGTGGCTCAGCACTGCATCCTTCGCCTGCAGAGCACAGGCAGAGAATGAATGGAAGGGAAGAGCAGTCCCAGCTAGCAACGAGCAGGGCTTCATGTTGAGAGTTGGACCAGTATCCACAGGAAGGGCTGAAGTGCAAGGGGAGATTGGTTTGACAGAGCAGAGAAAAGCTTAGTTATGCAAAGGGTGATGAAAACAGACCGAAATGGCAATGAGAAAATTCAGAAAAGATCTAAAGTGTTACATGTAACATTGCAATCAGCCCTTTTGTGCACCCATGTGTGCAGAGACATTCAGACATCTCAGCCATTGCAGGCTCACTCACCAGTGTTCCCAGTAAAATTAAGGCAGATTTAAAGGACCGTATCACTTTGTCACATTTATTTCACATCTTCATGATAACACGGCTCATGCTGTAAAAGGATGACCTGGAAAAACAAGCTTGGTTAAAATAAACTATTAGAATAATGTGTATGAGTGTGTGGGGGGGGAAACACACGGTGCGAATCGTAAAAATCGGAGCAAATCTTCAGGGGAGTTTAATGGAGAAAAGCTATTTTCTGTCAAGGCAGCAGTTCAGGAACGGTGTGTGAGGAATGTACACGTACCCTAAGCTGGGCCTGGGGTTCCCCCTGTGAGTGCTGGGGCAGCCGAGCTGAGCCATGTGCCACACAGGTGCTGCAGGGCAGGAGCCCCACGAGATCGACCAGCGCTCTGATCCAGCATGGCAAATCCTGGGCGTCCGAGTAATATCTGCAGACAACGTAATTTAAGGTGTCCTTTCCATTATTCAAATGTGTGTGTTGCTACAGGGTGAGAAGACAGCCAATACGGCGTGGAGCAGAAACAGGAGGACACCGCTGGAATGGAACGAGTGGGGTCAGCAGCTTGCACGGCGCTGAGCACGCAGCACCTGAGGATGCTGGCGTGGGTACCTGCTCAGCACCAGGCTGGGCACCTGGAGGAAGGGAGCAGGGGATCCTGCGCCTGGTGGGAATCTCCTCGCACCTTCTGGGGCATCATACATAGGGGATTCACACAAAGGGAGACAAACTGCATGGAACAAAAGCATTTCTTATGGCCCAAACCATTGCAAGCCAATGAGGTCACCACCTCACTCTGTTGTGAGAGCAGCTGGCCCTTCCCCACACAGCACACGACAGCTTCTTTATCCCACTTTGTTCCTGATGAGCAAACACAGAACCATAGAATCATTATGGTCAGAAAAGACCTCTCAGATCCCCAATCCCACCCACCCCACTGTGCCCACTGCCCACGTCCCTCAGTGCCACATCCCCACGGCTCTGGGACACCCCCAGGGACAGTGATCCCCCCTCTCTGTGCAGCTGTGCCACCACTCTTTCAGAATGTTTTTTTTTCCTAATATCCAACCTGAAGCTCCCTTTGCACAACTTGAGGCCATTGCCTCCCATCCTGCCGTGGATTACTTACACCAAGAAGTGCACGAGTGTATTTTAATCTATGAAAAATGCAACATACAAAGATCAGCTGGATATCTCACACAAATTCTCATCTGCAACATTTGGAAAGCTCACTAGTTCTGCAACACCACTCTCAAGTATGCCGTCATTTCCACACCCCAACACTCAGGAAATCGGAATGAGAATGAAGAGCACTCCTCCCATTTTTGCAGTATCCTGAAGACGTGAGGCTGCCCCAAGTTCCCACATGAAGCCCACCAGCCCATCCCCGTGCACTCCCTGTCAAACCAGCAACGTCCACAATGTTCTCCCAGTGCGGTCACGGGTGCTCACTGCCCCACTATATTTGATTGTATCAATTATTAATTACACCCCAGCTAACTTCTCTCACATTTTAGCTTCTCCACACTCACTTTCACGCTCTTGGCTTCGCCAACACCTCAAACGTTGCGTTGGTATCAACAGTTTGAATTATTCAAAGGGATCTCTAATGTACATACGTGCAATGTTCCCACACTTGGTTTCCTATCTTCAAGTCTTCCTCGTCACAATTTAATCTGTTTGTCATTATATAGGAAAAAAAATGCATGGCAGATTAAATCCCCTATGTCTTCAGACTCACAAGCCTGGTGTGCATCTCCGTGCTCCCAAGATGAAGACATGATGCTATAGACAACTACTTAGATGCACGCACACGTGGTTTGCAATGCACATACACCTCGTTATAAAGTTCATGCATTTCATACTGCACTGGAATACATTCACAAATACCCACGAAAAACAAAATAATAAAAGTGCGATCACTAAGGTTTACCATGGAGGAATGTAAGTAGCAATAGATTACAGTGGACTCTAAAACTTCCATCCAAACACAACAAGGAAATCTTCAAACAATGCCTTCAAGCATATTTTGGTCTACTCTTCACAGCAGGCAATTCAAAAATATAGAGAGCCTTTGTGATATTGATAATGTGACTGTTTTCAAGGTGAACTCATTACTATTTTTCATGACGTACATTAACACCTGGGCGGCGTGCCAGGATGCAGGGGAGGTGCCATAAATCACGGCGTGGGTTTCAGCACTTGGTGAGCTGGTTGATGAAAATATCCCCGAATCTCTTCCTCCCCTCTCTTCCCACAAATCTTGAAATAGAAAACCCTTTTCCAAGTGATTTTGGAATCGGCTCCTATTTCTCTGTTGCATACTGCTGCGTACTCACCACGACGACCAAGGAAAGCTGACCCCGCCAACTTCCGACCTAATCAAAGGACAGAACTATAAAAAAGAATCTGGTGAGAAGCAGTTTTCACAGTAATTTCAGCCTAATTTTGCCAACATTACGCTAGAGAAATGAGCTGTAAGGCACATTTTAATAGCAGAACTATAAATATCTCTGCCTTGGAGGGCACTTTGCTTTATCTAACAGTATCATACCTGGGGCAACTCTACTGTTTATCAAGCAGAGAGACAAATGTTGTAAAGGTGCATCTTGCAACCTGCAAAACCCATGGTTTTTCAAGCTCTCCTGCTCCTGGTGTGCTAGGCAGCAAGTCAGCAACAAGTCATTCCAGCAACGACGCATTTAGAGACGTTCACAAGCTCCTCCAATCTTCCCACCATACACAGCCCCAACAACAGGAAGAGTTTTCTGAGCCCCCCTGGACCTGTCCCTTCCAATCCCACGGGGGCTGCAGGTGGGACACCCAAGGACCTGCCAGCATTTTTCATCTGAGGCATTATTTGTCAAATGTTCCAACCTTGCATATAATGCGTAATGCTATTAAGTAGAATATCTGAAGTACTTAAACTAATTATGCCTATTTTGTAAGATTAATTATAATTAATAATTTAACATATTTTATCATTTAAGTCAGTATCCGTTCTGATCTTTAACTTTAGAGAGCACACTGTATACGTACCACATAATTAGGGCTTATGTATCACATAATTAGGGCTAAATACTAGGAAATCAGGCTAATTAGACCAAATCAAACTGAATTATTTAAGCTTTTTTTTTTTATTTTAGATGTAGAATATTTAGTAATTAAATACTGATTTCATTTTCTTGTACTCACACATCTCACTTCTCTCTCGTCCGCCTGCTATAATGAAGCATTATGGAAGTGTATGCCATGGAAGTGTGGGACTGGGGGCTCCAGCGAGCACCTCTCAGGTGGTTGGAGTGTACACAGCACTGGGGACACCCAACGCTTTGCCCCTGCCCTGTGCCTTTCTTTGCCTCTTTGCCCACAGCAGCACCCTCACTGGAAGCCATGCACCCAGGAGCACCATTACTGGCAGTGGCTCTGGTGGGAAGTGTTCTGAACACGGGCTGTTGGCAATATCACGTGTAATAAGGTCTTTCAAACAGAGCATGTTGCTGCCAAAAAAGAAAAGCACAGAGCACAAGAGAACAACAACAGGACTGTACACAAAACCCTCGGTGCAAGAAAGGACCAGCTCTAAAACGGTCACAGCAAATTTGTCGTTCATTTCAGATATACATTTACAGCTATAAAAACTTCTACTTTTCTATGGAGATTAATTCATTTCATTAGAATTCATCCAAAAAGACAATAAAGCCTGGTTACGGTTTATCATCCTTCTCAGGCAGATGATCTAAACAGAGTACTACTTCTCATACGGAGCTGTTGGCGAGTGCTGCATGCAGCCCGAACCCACTGGGTAACGTCGCCCAGTTACTCCCTGGCACCAAACTCAAGGGATCACCTCCTGCACGATCTGTGTCTGGGCTTCAGTCAGAGCCAGGATCGGCTAAAGGCTACGGCAAAACCAGTGCCACTTTCTGATGGTGTATTTCTGAGTTCTAACCAACCACGGAACAGGCTTGAATAGAAAATGCACGGATGGGTGGTGAGTCCAGGAAAGCTGGATGCAGCTGTGGGCACAGGGCTGAGTGGCACCGCTGTGCCCATCCCCCACCCAGCTCCAGCTGTGCATATTCCACGATTAACACCCCTCTGGTGCAAGCAGCTGGAAATATTTCGTATATCAAGGTAAATGTTAAGGGAATCCATATGAGATCAAAGGACCAGGAAATTGAAAACAATCCTACGCCACGTAGCCGGGGTCCCTCTGTCTGAGCAGCATTTGCTTCTGCTGCCTTATCCAGTGCTCAGCGGAGTCAATAAAAGGAATCCCACGGACTTCCAGGGGCTTAGGCAGAGCACGGAGTTTCCTTGTGTTTTGTGCTGAAAAATCAGTGTTCTTCCTGTTTAAAGTGCTTAGGGCGAGATTTGCACACTCTGACTTTTTCCAGCGTTGGCGCTTGAATCAAAATAAAATGGCTTTGGGGTGTTTTTTAAAATCTCACCCTGGGACATGCGCAGGAGTGTGAGGAAAGCAGAGGTGTGGCAGAACCAAAGGAGCAGGCATCGGAGCTGAGACAGCCCGTGTCATGAAATGCAACTGAGGTGAAACGCTGCTGAGGATGGTGGGTGGTGGCATTCCTGGGGAAAGGACTAAATAGAAATCGAGCTCTGAGCACAGACCCAGAACACCTGGCACAGCCCCTTGCTGCATCAGCATTCAACATGACTGCTACCTCCTCCATCCACTGGCACTCAGCATCATGCACTGCCTGCTCCATCCATCAGCTCTTGGCGTCACAGCATAATAGAGCCATAGAATGGTTGGGTTGGAAGGGACCTTTAAATCACAGAGCCATGGATTGGTTGGGTTGGAAGGGACCCCAGAGCCCCCCTGGCTTCACCCCTTCCGTGGGCTGGCTGCCTTCCACCAGCTGCCCAGGACTCCATCCATGGACTTGGACGCCTCCAAGGATGGGGCATTCACTGCTCTGGGCAGCACTGCCAGAACCTCACTCCTCTCAATGAAACATCTAATCTAATGCGATCTTGCATGCCACCTCCTCCACCCACCAGCGTGGGTTGAGTTCCACATGGAGCTCACAGCCACGGCTGCCCATGTGCACACAGACCCCAGCAGGGCTCAACACCAGGCACACTGAGCCATGGAGTTTCTTGGGATGTGCTCAACATTTTTTTTTTTTTTGCTATTTTCACTGATGGCGCGGAGCAAGAACTGCCGCTTCTGGCCCAGGTGGAAGAGCTGAAGTCAGGCAGAAAGCTTTGTTCTGACCTTCCCTCTTAGCATTTCTATTTTCCAGCCACGCAGAGTCCAGGTTTAATTTGTCCTTGCAGAAGGGTTCCTGCTCTCCCCTGCTCTCTCTGGATGGACATGAAAGCATAACTCTCTCTTCGGGTAGTAAAACACAAAAAAATGAATGGAGCTCAGAGTACAAATAAACTATTAATAACCATTGATTTTGTGCGTTTTTGCTTTTTTCTTAGCCCTGTAGCGATATCTGCAGCGTAAAATTCACGAAATTAAGCTATTTTGATTTTTTAAACAGAGGGCTTTTTAATCACTATTATACTTGTAATTTATTACACATTTCAAATTGGCCTGGAGATATCCCCTGGCAGGATCCAACCGCACACAATTAAAACAAAATGTCAATTTTCACTTACTCCTACGGAAGGAAGGAGGGTGGGTTTCTCTTCATGTTCTCGTGGTGGCTTTTTCAACACCCTTCTCGACAGAGATCTGGGCAAAAGCAACTTTTCATTCCTAATTGAACGGACCCCTTCCCACAGCTCAGAAGACGCAGCGTCTCGCAGCGCTCTGCACAACGGCAGCGGTGCTCCGGCGTCACGAGCAGCGCAGCCACAAAGAATAATTTAACGCCCATTAATAAAGGAATTTTCAGAGGAACTCGAGCTCAAATTATATCAGCCTTCCGCTGTTCCAAAATAAACGCATCAGGTGGCATTTAAATGCAGGTGGCTAACCGTTTTATCAGTGCACATATTTAAGCTATTAGAAATTTAATTAGAAAAATTAAATTAAACACACTTAATGCAGATTCTAATTCTAGCGACACTGTCCTTATCATTATGCCATTTTTATAGCAAATTATAAAGTATGTCTAAATTGTACAGGTTTGTTTCTGACTGATAGCTGAACTCAGATAATTAAGTTGTTAACCATGTACTTCAGTGGTCAACATGGTTATATATCTTTGTCTTATCGCTTCCCCTCCTCCTTGTTTCCACAGATCTCAGGGGAAGCAGATGAATGGCACTTGACACTACCCACCTACACAGCGACTGATTAGACGCAGCCCTGTGCCACAGGTACACTCAATTATGGGCTTTTCTGAGACTCAAGCGTTTCCTGATGCTGAAAGAGCTGAAACTGTTTATTCGATGCATTTTGCAGCCGAGGAAAGCCGCACTGAATTGGGCTTTACGCTGGCAGTGTATTTTACCACCCTGGAGCCTCCAAACAGAGCTGTGCAAAGGGATCTTTTGCATCCGGGAAGAAATTAATAAATCCCCTCTACCACATCAAGCAAAATGCAGCAGAGCAGGGCAGCACGTCCTGGGCATAGGGACAGCACGGACGCACCTGCAGGGAGGCACGAGTGCAGGCAATCTAGCAGTGGGTTGGACCAATAAATATCAAAATACAGACAGTACAAACACAGGCAATCTACCAGGGGGTTGGACCAATAAATGCCAAAATACAGACACAGATGTATAAGTAACGGAAAATCCGACTGCAATTCTCCCAGCACAGCAATCGATATTCATATAATTCAAATGCTGCTCGGCAGAAACCAAGTATCGGTTTCCTAAGACTGAAAATTACTTATAGCATATTTGAAATGAGAAGAAATTGAGATAGTTCAAACGCTTCAGCTGGGTGCATGTACGTGTAATTTTGTGTGCACAAGCTTTCCCTTGAAGCTAGCAGAAATCATGTGGGTCTTATGATTTCTAGAGGTCGTGCCATCCTGCTTGCAAACAACACCACAGAGGATTAGTTAAATAACTTCTTACCCCAGCTTGGTAGGAGCAGCTCCGTTCACCCCACCCAGCTGGGCCCAAATGGATGGTACTTTTCCAACGTGTAAATGCAATGGAAACACGTGGAAGATGGACAGAGCCTTAACCAAGCATCTTGCTTTGCCTACGGCCTTTGCAGCGATTGTTACGAACGCGAGAGCTGGGTAATGACACCAGACAGACTTTTCCATAAGACCGTTGCAGTAATTTCTTCTTCCATTTAACGTGAGTCTGTGCTGAGCACCACCCACCCCAAGCATCAGCACAGCGGCTTCGGAACGGCCGTGGACCTAATGGAGTTCCACTTCATTGCTCCTAAGTGATTACAAACTAAATATCCTCCGTTCAGAAGAGGAATACGTGTTTCTTCCCATCTGCACTTGAAAGAGTAACAAACGGGGTTATATTTGCAAGATGTCAGCAATAAAAGCTTTGACACTGCAACCTGGTTATAAAAGGTGCTCTGTGTTTTGTTTGGGGTTGGGTCTTTGGTGGGGGGGGAGGCTTATATTCAGCTCCTTTTGCAGATAATGCGGTAGAAAGGGGGAAAAAAAATGGTTATTAACAAATTCAATAGGGTCTAGTGGCTCTCTTTTAAACTTCTGAACACAGGAAACATTTCAAAAGATGCTCCTGAAAGGAAAAGGAAGCTCTTCTGCCTGGTGGGGGGCAGCAGCCCTTCCCTAGAGACCTCTTCCAGAGAGCAAAAACACACACATACATATAGGCCAGGCAAGTAGGATTAAAGAAAATCCTTTCCACAATGCATTTTACTGCTTTTCCTTCTACGTGATCAGACTGATTTCAACTACTCTTTCTAACAAATATGTAATTATTAGCATATAAATTTAACACCTAGCAATGCTGTAGTGACTACATGTCTTTCATTATTTCCTTTACTTATTTAACGTTGGCAGTTATTTGCCTGACGTTATCGTTTTCGGGTTTTTTATTGTATTTTTGTTATTGAATCTTATTTACTGCTCACAATCTTATTTATTTCTCAGAATCGTATTTATTGCTTAAAATACCTTTATCTTTCAGATCCCCGCAGACTTTCACTTTTAGTATATTTAGAATAATTACACAGGGGATTGAAGATAAATGTCCAAATCAATTTTTTGATCCCTTGCTCTTGAGTATTTAAGCATACAAGCCTTCTTTTTCTCAGTTTAGGGGTGAGCAGTGAGTGTAGGATGTGTCGTGCTCTGTTGTGTGTGCGGTGTCCACACTCAGCACCCCTCTCAGATTAAGAGTGAACACTGCTTTGGTGAAAATGCTATACCTAATTGTGAGCTTCTAAGAACACAAACTCTGTGTTCTTAGAAGATAGGCCAGGCACACTCGGACACTGCTGGTACAGCACAGGAAAAAAGAGGGGGAAGCTCAACTGCGAATTGCAGAGAGAACTTCTGGCAATTGCTCAATCAGTGCCATCTTTCCCTGCTGAGAACGCTTCAGGTAGCTGTTATGTATTTACAGGTTTGAGTCCAAGACAATAAAGCTTAAGTTAATGAGCCTTGAAAGAAACTGTGCATGAAGTGTGATGCTGAAGCTAGGATGCCCTGCCCGTGGGTGCCCTGTCCAGGGCTCCTGATTTCAGACCTAGGCCCACCTGGACACCAGCTGGGCTGCGAGCCCCTCGAGATGCTCTCAGTCTGGGGCATGAGGCCATGCAAAACTTCCTGCAGGCTGAGGCCAGGGAACAGCAGAATCATAAAACCACAGGACACCTCAAGTTGGAAAGGACACACAAGGATCACCGAGTCCAACTCCTGGCTCCACATGGGATCACCCACAAATCAGATCAGAGATCCTGGAGACCATGGCAGGAGGAAGGGCAGCTGGCAGGGAGCCTGCCCTGCCTGATGAGAAAAGGAAACAGCACGGGTAGCACCCACATCTACAACTGCTGAGCCACCAAGGCAATGCTGGTGGCTTCCTTTCTTACTAGCAGCAGCGGCAGTACCGTTTTATCACTATATAAGCCTCTGGGAATGTCTGAAAAAATATCACTTAATGTTCGGAATAGAAAAGAAATGTTAGAAAAAACAGCCTGGGAAAAGTTACTCTTTTTTTCTAGAAGCCAAAGTTTGAGGGGGAAAAAATAATGACCATTATTGACACTGCGTGAATTTATTTAGGAAGATACAAGGAAAGCTGGTGTGTGAGCAGAAAGGGAACAAAAGAGACTGAGAAGGAAGAGTGAGAGCAAAACGGAGAAGAGATGAGAGAACTGGAGGGGGAGAATGAAAACAGGACATTTCAAAGGAGATCTGGGAGTCAAACTACTCTTGTGGAAGCCTGAGATTTGCTAAAACAAAAACAGTTGTTCTGCAATCCCTAGGATTATTTTCCTCTCTGAGTTTTACTGTAAAGGCCTTTTCTTACCTTCCTTTAGCAGTGTCAGTGCAGATGATGTACTGTAACAGATGAGACCCAGCACAGCTGAACTTCCCACTCCTGCAGGACCTCCTGGGCACACGGACATCACAGACACCTGAAGGTTCTCCACGTATGGCTGGTGCAAACACCTGGTCCTCCTTGAACGCTGTTTCATTGAACACAACCTAAACCAAAGGGCATGTGTTTCCAGCATCACATCCCACACACTCCAGCCTCTGGAAATGAAGCTTTGCATCATGCCAAGCCTGCTCATGACCTGTGAGATGGCCAGGACCAGCTTTAGAGGTGGTCTTTTGAAAATGAAGCCATTGGCTGCTACAGAAAGCCCCTCACAGAGCCCACAACCACCACTCAACCGCCACTTTTTGAAAACTTCTCTATTTCTGAACCATTTCTCTTTGCCACAGATCGTCCAGTTTTGATAAAAAATTTTATAAACTCTTCTATTTTCAAATGTTTGCCTTTCATTCCCCAAGCAGCACGCATCCTCCATCCAACGCCACAACAAGTTGCTGAAGTTTCCAGGAGATGAGACAATGAGCAGAGGATTTCCCGTGAATGTGCCCTTCCCTTTCAGAAAAGCAATTGCTGCTCTATGGAATCTGGAGGAATGCTTTTCCCTTTCCTATGGTCAGTGTGGAATTATTTGATTTCTGATGGGCTTTAAGGGGCTGCGCTTAAAACAATGCCAAAACTGTTATCCTGCCTTATGCTAAAGTCTAACTGAAGAGAAAGCAGAATGGCACGCAGCCCTGCCATTCTGATAGACCTGAGAAGAGCACAAAATCCAAAAGGAGAGAAAGCTGCAGGAACAGAGAGGGAGAAACCCCGAGATGTGCACTAATGGTTAATTTGATTTTGGAGATCGCTAATAAACAGAATCATTGCAGTGCAGGGGAAGTCTTGTGGTCTCTGCTAAATCACTACAGAGGGCAGCAACAGACAACAGAGATCTTTAGCATTCAAGGAAGCATTAAACATCCCCTGTAAACAGGGAGTTGTGTCCTGCAGCACCCCGGGAGCCCGCAGAAGGAAGGGCCTGTCCGTAGCACCTCGCAGTGCCGTGGGTGCCAGGGAAGCCAGGGCTGCTTCACAAGTTAAGCCCATTTTCTTTGGTCCATATATAAAACCCAGATAGTAAAAATAAGTGTAAACCGTGAGTCATAATATAGGAGCTGGACCATATGGTAGCAAGAGAGATTTGTTTCACATTTTCTTTCCCTTTTACACTCGAAACCGTTCGCTCTGGGCTCTGTGACATCTCCTGCGAGATGCATGAGCGATTGCCCGATGGCTGCGTCCTCTGCAGCCCCCGGGTCAGAAAGGGCACTGCAGACACTGCACTCAGTGCCAAGGCACCAAAGTCTGAATCAGAAGAAAGTTCCCCGGATGAATATATTCAAAAGTGTTGCTCTGTAATCTTGTTTCAGCAGCAAAATGTGTCTGGAGGATGGGGGGTGCGGGCACAGCTACTTGCAGTGGCCGCATCTTCCTCAGGCTCCGGCAGCACACGCAAAGGAGGGCAGCAAAGGTCTTGTGATCAAAAGGGAGGAAAATGACTGACAACACAGAGCCGGTTCAAAGGAACCGATGGAATAATTAGTTCCAAAAAGAGTAAAAAGACTGAAGAATTCATGATGTCATAAAAAGCAGAGCTACTTAAATTGGATTAGAAAATAAAAATGACACGAACATTGTAAATATTCACAGATCACATCATTGACGTGTAATGTGCCGTTAAATGATGTCAAATTAAAGGGGAAATTACATGTGTAAGAACTAGGAAGAATAAAGGGAAGACATTTTAAAGATGCACAGTCCTTCAAGTGAAAATCCCTATCGTATATCAGGGCTGATCACTGCACGGATGAGGAAACTATGAGAGAAGAATAAAATAAAGTATGGGAAAGAAAACACAGGGTAAAAACATCTCAATTTAAACACTGCAGGGAAAGGCTGTTAACTCCGCAGCCAGCACGGCTTCTCCTCGGTGCTCTGCCAGGCTGCTCCTCACCAAGGAGATGCCCTGAGCCACGTGCTTCCATTGCTTAAGCCCCATTAAAATTGAGCCTGAAGTGTTACAGGAATCCCCGACGTTGCGTGCTTTCACATGGGGGCTGTGGGGAGAAGGATTTTCCTCAAACAGTCCTTCTGAATTTTCTAAACTGCACTGCAGTTCATGCAGCATTGCGTGAGTGAAAGGGGATGGGAACGGGGCACTTCCCATTCCACCATATTCCCTTAATGGTGCACCATAGCCCTCAGCCACGGTGAAATATCATGGGGTCTGTGGCAGACAGCCACGTCCACAGAACCATGGAATCCCTGAGGTTGGAAAAGGCCTCTCAGATCCCCAAGTTCAACCCCAACCCATCCCACCACGCCCCTCGGTGCCACATCCGCCCTCGGGGCAATTTATTTACCTACATCGCTCCGTTTCAAACTATCTCAAAAAGATCCTCTGAACTTCCTCCTTGTGCTGTCTGAATCCTGTGCTCCGAAGATGGCATTTCAAGCTCCTCAAAATACCTGCATCATAAAGGGTAGAAGATGCTCTGCGCACATACATATGCACATACATTTTTTTTCTTCCCTTGTGGTCCTTCCCATCTCTGCAAAGCGCTGGAAACGCACAGCACACAAGCAGGAACTCGAGATTATCGGCGCTATCTCGTTCCTTTGCCTGCTGATAAGGCATCCTGGTGTGTGCGCTGCGATAACGAGCCCGCACCGCGCTGCCCAGTGCCCCATCCCTCCTGCCCCGGGCTGTCCTTGCAGCACAGCATTGCTGAGTGCATTTCAGCCCACCCAACCCACGCAGGCACTGCCTTGCCCCAGTCCCAGCACGCAGGCGTGCTCATATCCACACAGCCGGGGCCGCTCAGCGGGCAGCGGGATCGCTTACTCTGTAATTACCCACATTTGCACCGAGCTAAGACATAAAGGTTAACACCTGTACTGCTATAAAAATGTCACGCGGTCTTTAATGATCAAGACGTCAGTTTGGTCTTATAGCCAAAAGATGTATATTTATGTTGCGGTGACTCATGCAAACACATATATTCACGTGGCAGTATTAGGAATATAGGGCAGAATATTCTTGCATTTCACTGCGAGGGACGCGGTGCTGCGTTTGCTCTTCAAAGAGTCCAGGGATGTCTCTGAGCACACCAGGGCATTGCAGCCCTCCTGCCCAGCCCACACTGCTGTTTGCACAGCCGGGTGTGCACACATACCTGCTACATGTGTGCCCCGAATATCTATCATGCATATGTTAACTATGCTCAGAGGTATGTGAATAAATATAGTGGGATGGTTTTGTCCTTAACACTCAGCAGCGCGGCCCCAAATCGAAGAGGATAACTGCAGATAAAACCACAGATTGCCGCCGAGTGCTGTCCGCTGCACTGCTGGCTGGTGAAGGAAAATGTCCTGTGCCAGGGCCCTTTTTCTGTCCTCTTCCTTTTGTGTGAGGGACCAAAAGCAAAACACCAGCCTGCCCCTGCCCTTCCCACTCCCCAGAGGATGTGGGGGTTGTCTTATTATTTTATTTTAAAATGTAACGTGCTATCTTTAATCACGTCTGAGTGGATATTTGCGTGTTGTCAGCATCAGCTGTCACCTAGATGCAAGAGCCTGCAGAGCAAGGAAAGCTAGCAGAAAGGCAGAATCTGCTCTGCAACACCTGGTGGCTGTCTCTGTTTCGTTTGGAGGATCAGAATCACAGAACTGTAGGGGTTGGAAGGGACCTCTAGAGATCATCGAGTCCAACCCCCCGCCGAAGCAGGCCCCCTAGACCAGGGCATGTATTCAAACAACCAAATGGAGGACAAAAGAGGCACTTTTACATTTTACCATTACAGCTGTAAGCAAGAAAAATGTAGTCCTGGACAGCAGCATGCACCCATGAATAGCTTTACCCAAACAGCTCCTATTCCAGCCCAGAGATGCCAGCACCCAAACCCTGCAGTTGCTCCGTGCTCTGGGTGCATAGCTGCAGGTTGCCAGCCCCATTCCTGGTGGGAGCATTCCTGGGGATGCTCCCAACCCACCCTGCCCCGAGGTTGTGGGACCTACAGCCGACGCTCCAGAACTCCCAACCCAAGTGCAGCTGTCTGAGCCCAGGAGCAATGGAAAGGACTCCGAGGTCTTCATTTGCGCAATGGCATTTCCATCCTGCCGGCTGCACGCACATCGACTCCCAAACAATTAAAAAAATTACACACAAGAGATGAGAGTTATTCTTAAGCTCAAGATTTCTCTTCCTTTCTTCTTTCCTTCGGCTGACTTTTATAATGTCATAAGTATATGCATGAAATGACTTTCCCCCAAACAAAGGCATTTATCGGGGAGAATTTTGCACACATGTCCTGAAATGTGTCAGAAAGAAACTTCAGCACAGAAGCAGATCTGTCAGGGGTGAGGATGCAATATATTACGAGGCCTCAGCAAAAATAGAGCACGGCTAAATAACTTGGAAATATTATACTTGTAATGGCATTGCAGAGTCAATCAATTTAGATGTAATAAAGAAGAAGACAGACGATGAATAGAAAGTTCAAGGACTTTTCACCTCAGGTTTTGCTACAGCTGGAAGTTGAGAGCCCGAAAGCTGCAGCAGCCTGTATGCCCTCCAAGTCAGCTCCAGGGTTAAGAATCACACGTGGGAACAAAGGAGCGCTTCGATTTCAGGGAATATTGCTCCAAAATATGGGCATACGCCTAAGAAAAGCAACCCGATTCAGAACGCTTTCGTCGCAAGGATAAATTTTCACTACATAATCTTACCAAGAGATACTGCAACTTATCTCTTCGTGCTTTGGCTTATCACCGTTATCGTGGTTAACTTATCACAGAACATCACAGGCTGGACCGGGCAAATAACTGCACTGAATTTCCTCCATGCTTTCGCTAGTATTTAAAGGCTGTGACCGTTGCCATGTAATTTCTAGACTTGTTCTCTTAACAGACACTTACTTCCCAAACTTTTGCTTGTTCTTCATCACCATACAGCAGCAATACAGAACATGAGCTAAACTGTACCGCCGGACTTGATTTTGAACGTGTAATAGTGGAAACCATTAAATGTTGTGAACGTAGGTGTTGATTTGCATGCGCACACCATTTAGACTGAAGCCTTCACTGGGACATCACAGATCATAGGCTTTCTATGGAAATGATGTTGTTTGCTGCCTTCGCTACGAATGTAGAGCGAACCGCAGATTGCAATTGGGATTCAGTGCAAGATGAAGCTTGGAAGCGTGAGGTGGAAAAGCTGCATCTCATTTCTCCTTGCCAGGTGGTAAGGAGCTGGCTTAGGATTCCGTAAAGTCTCAGACTTTGTCCCCATTTCAGCCTTTGGAAGAGAATACTGATCCTCGGTCTTGCTCCAAGAGTTCACAGGAATCAAAAGGCAGGGTCTGGGGATGCGTGAGGCCGTGCACAGGAGCACAGGAAAGGCCAAAGAGCTGAATGTGAACGTGGTGTGCGATGACACATGGGAAAAAAGTTGAAGAGTAATATTTGGGCAAAAGAAAAGGCAGTCAGTGATTTGCCTTCCCTGCTTCTACAGCAGGAGTGTAAGAATGAAATACACAAACATGGATTTGGAAAGCTCAACAGTGGGGTGATCATCTTTTCCATCAAGATCTAAAACTCATTATCTCTGTAGCTGGATCATCCAAAATCTAGCAGCCGGGAAGGAAGTAGCGAGCAGTTTCATTAGGAAGAGCGGTGAGCTTCCAGGCTCTATAGCAACCTCTTCCAGTCACCTAAATCCAAAACGCACACCCCAGTGCGACCATGGCCACAGAGACAGTCACACCGAACAAGATGCGGCTCACAGAGGCACCAAATAAACCTTGGAACTTTTGCAGCCCAAGCCATTCGAGGCAATTTCTGGTTTAGAAAATTATATCATTATCACATAAACTGACAATATCCTCGCAAGTGCACAATGACATCATTAATATTTTCAACAAGGAATGTACACTGATGTCATGCACGGAAGCATTAATATCACTGTGCAGAATGACTCAGCAGACAGTTCAAAATGTGCAAAGTACTTTTGTTCATCAAAGCTCAGCAAAGGAATCATTCACCGACATCGTACCCGCGATGTGCTCTGGGTTTGGCCATGGGTGTCCAACCTTTTGGCTTCCTGGGCTGCGTAGAGTGAAGGGGAATTGTCCTGGGCCACATATGAGATACAGTACAGCTGATTCAATACAGCCGATGTGTATAAGTAAAAAAACTTATGTTTATATACATATTTTAATTAAACCACAATAAAGAGGGCAATCAAAACTTTAAAACAGTGGGCTGGACACACACGAAGCCACCCCTGTGCTTACAGAACAGAGATGCTTCTGCTGAATATGAGACCTTGCGTCCAAATCCTCCCTCTTTTCCATCATATGCCTTATTCCCGAACTGTCACAATACACTCCTATTATACTCCTGCTGTACTCACACTGTGCCTTGCTCACAGCATCCCGGGGTTTGTTGTTTTACAAGGGCAATCAACACAGAACTGGTGTCACAATGCTGGCCATCAGAGCGGTGCTCTTTGCAATAGAGGAGACTGAGACCAGATGCACCTTGCTTGCTTTTGCAGTGCCAGCTCAGTAGTGCTGCTTAACGTACAGGCAGATAAAAACAATATCGGTAGCCTGAATAATAAATTGAAGCCAGATGTTATCTTGGAATTAAATAATTAACTGGTAGATCAGTGGCTAAGTAGCCCATATTCCTTTCAATACAAGATTCTTAATGCTAGATTTAAACAGTAATGCCCATCAGCGAACTGCTGCTCCCGTCACTGCGGACCTGCAGCAGGGAGGGGTCGGCATCTGCTGCCTTCCAAAGTTTGTCTGTGCCCGAGCAAGCCCAGCTACAAACAAAGGCTGCAACAGGAGCCGGGTGTTGACTCTCCGCATCACGTGTCGCATATTAAATGATTCATCAAATGCTGTGTCACAACCTGTGTGAAGACTTAAAAATGGATCCTTCCTCATTTCACCCGATTTCAGCAGCAAGGGCCGGCTGCGTAAATCCACTCTGCCTCCGACAACCTTTCTTTCCTTAAACCACGCCCCTCGTAACGCAAACATTCCACCCAAAGAGTTATTAGGACAAGCAGCAGCCCCTGCATCTCGGTGCACAGGGGTGGGCTGGTGCAGTTCTGCCGTCAGCTCTCCCTGCACGTTACGAAGAAAATTTATACAGAACATTTTGGAAAACTAAATAGATGAGTAAATAATTTTACTGGCAATGTGTTATTGTAACCTGCCTTGTATGCTCCTTGTAAAGTACCGTAAATTACGATTTTAAATTATGATGTTAGATTAGGTTTTCCGCGGCTTAATATATTGTAATATAGTATAATTGCTAAATGTAAATGAGATACTGTACAGCTTTGCCATGGAGTTGTTCGTGAAAGCCAAGCATTTTACATATTACAGTGAAGTGCATGCTATTAAGAAACAAATTATAATGGAGCTTAATTTAGTTGGGAGACGAGATACCGCTGCCTCGCCGCGCTGGCAGTGCAGGGAGGAATCTCCTGATGCTGTTACCCCACTGCTGTGCGGCTCGAGGAGCTCAGCACTGACGGACCTGGCGGCGGCACCGCGTCTTCTTGTCCTCGCGTGGAGCTCGTTGCCTTCGAGTCAAGCAACGCTATCGAGTCATCAGCGTGGCTTCAAACGCGCTCTGTGATCATGACTGACAAATGCTCTTTTCAAAATAACAAACGCGAAGCCGGTTAGTATTCAAACAATGAGCACACGGAGCGAAGTTTGGGCAGAAGGCACATTTCAGTGCTCCGAATGCAGTCGGCAGAGGGCTGGGAGCAAAGGGCCCACCCGGCCTGCCAGCCCCATGCCACCACTCCGGTGGTTGCACACGTGCCCAAGGAGCACACTCGTGAAAAGCATCGTCTGCAGAGCACGGCTCAGAGCACTGTCTCCCAGCACGAGCTGTGAGGTGTTTGCAGCACAGAGCACTTGGCGCGGTCTTCCAGCCCCAAGCATGGGTAACGGTGGGTTTTGTTGCAGAGCAGGAGTGCCTTGCTCGAAAGCAATTCATTATTAATGCCAGAATATTCCTGCTAAACAGTTCTGATTATTTCACAAGAAAGAGGTCAAGGTATTGGAGAAAGGGATTTAATCAAATAAACTCTCAATCTCTCTCCAAATAGCATTTTCGTCCGGCCGCATGTAAATTCATCAGACGTGCAGCCTCACAAAGCACACGAAGGTTAATCTGCTGTGACTGTTAAAACTTCTCAGATACGCCCGCGGAATAAAGATCGAAAGCAGGACGAGCCACGCGAGCCACCCCAAATTGTTTCCTCCCCTTAAAACTTCGGCCGTGCCCCACCACACCCCCACTGTTAGGGCACAGGCTGCAGTCCCCCACCCGGGCTGCACTTTGGGTAACTCCACAAAGCGCTCTTTGTCTGCCCCTCGGCAGCACTCACTGCTCAGCTGCGGGCTGACTGCTTCACGGCTCCTTCCATCCCCGTGAGCAGCACACAGACCGCTGTCGGATTCCTCACAGCGCTTCTCATTTCAATCAGGTGCCGAGGAATTCAGCACAGCCGTATCCCAAGGCAAATTTAGTGGCAAACACTGATAATTCCTCCCGGACACCCAGCACTGATCAGACATACCCCGAGTTCTAGCAGAGTGAAGCAAGGTTTGTTTTTAAAAGCAATCTCAGTGAACTTCCAATTAAGCACGGCTTTACGGTACGGCCGTAAGCGGCACATTTGATCATAAATGAAGAGCTGCAAAAGCATTCTGTTTGTTCGGGGGTTGTGCTGTTTTAAGTACACGTATACTCCCAGATTCTCACTGAAACAGAGCGAGGGGACAAAAGGCAGACAGAAACACGGCAGGCAGGCAGGGTGAGCTTTACCAATATTTTTGCTTCCCTTATCCCAGGTCTCGCTGCTGAACCCCTGCTCAGCGCAGAGCGCTGTAAATATCTGCACGGAGTCGGATCAGATTTATGAGACGGGAGCTGTGCGAGCCACGGCGTTATGCAAACAAGCCCTTCCAGCACAGCAGCACCGAGGGCCCAGCGCAGCCTTCCGACGCTCACCAAGCCCTGCGCAGCTTTCTTTTTGCACGGACGCCCTAATTGATGTCACCCTCCAAGCTGCCTGCACCTGAACAGCCCCGCTGGGCATGCAGCCCCGTGCCCGCTGCAGGAAGCGTAGGGACGTGGGTCGGGGAGGGCTCCTCACAGTACACAATTTACATCCCTCATTTAGAAGTCACGCAGCTGCTAAAAACTCTGTTTCCTCCAGATAAAAAGTGTTTTGACGCCGGTCTTCTCTGCCCTCTCTGCTCCCCGGCGCCTCTCCTGCAGCTCAGACACCATTTTACATGAGGACGCTTTCTAAAAAGCAAAATGTAACTGTCTAATTAAGAGCGGGATGATTGGCTAGTTCACGGACTCTGTGACAGTTATGACAAATACACATATTGGCACAGCCCTAACCTCGCTTCACAGTTTGCAACACAAAGATGGTATTTTCAGAAATGTGCCGAACACCCTGCTACAAAGCTTCACCTTGTCTAGTGCTATTCCATTTAATTTTTTATTAACTGCCTGAACATATGCCATTCTAGAAGAGGGTAATAGTTACAAAATGTCAGCAGAAACATTTAAACTGCTAAAATGTAAATGATTTTATAAATTTGTAATGAAAGGTAATTGTCATGTGGGAAAAGTAACAGAAAAACAGATATGTGTAAATGTAAAACTGGTTAAAAAAAAAATATCCGTCACGTCAGTCGAAGGCAGCAACATTTCAGTGTGTTCTAATGACCACGGGAAGCAGTATTTAAATAAAATTAAGACTCAGATGTAGAAAATGCACACTCTATAATATTTTACTTTCCAACATTAGCAAAGTTCACAATAATGAAAAGACCTCATGGAACTTTAATGCGCCTAAATTCATTAAGCAGTAGGACATTAAGATTCCTCATTTAAAAAAAAAAAAAAAAAAAAAGAAAGAGAAAGCCCTACCCAAACAAATAAATCACGTTAGATAACACAAATACCGAGCATCCGTCAGCACCGGGCAGCTCGGCTTTAAAAGAACAACATTAGAACGCGCTTAGTTAGTTTCTTTACTTTCCACTAAGATGGAAAACAATTTGGTGATTAATCCCTTCAGCAATGAAGCGCTGGGTCAGTGCTCCCCGAGATGTCAAGAAGGAGAAGAGCCAGGCGCAGAAGGGCGCTTTTCCTCCGCCACCACACAGAGCAACCACCTCCCAGCCAGGTTTGCGGGCAACCATCTTTAAATGCTTGAGCTGCTCTGCGTGGCCATGACAAGATTTGCAATTCCCCACGTTTATTTACACACCATCACCCCAACTAGACATCACATCGAAGTGGCATGGTCGCGGCTGACCCCAGGGTAGTCCCTGTCTCTGCCGATCCAATTTTATCGTGCTCTGCAATTGAACTGCAGTCACACCACGCGGGATGTATGCACACTACTCCGCGCCACAATAAAATTAGCAGAAGCTTGTCAGGGTGCATTTTCGACTTTTACGGTGACAGACACTGGACAAATATGTCTGCTTTTCAGAAATCCACAGAGGCTTGTACCCTCCTGAAATGTATATCAGGAGCTTGGATTTGCAAGTCTGTGCTTTGCTGGACGGGGAAGCGGCAGGCGCGAGCACCGGGGCAGCGTGGCACCCGCTCCACGCTCCTCGTTTTTTCCTCCTCCCCGCCACGCAAAGCCCTCAGCTAGCGGTCATTTGTATTTTTATTGTGTTTCCCAGCGCTGCTCCTGCTTGGGATTGGACGCGCAGAACGAGCTCTTCAACCAGAAATTAATCGAACATAAATCCATCATATTTTGAAACCAAAAGTTCGGGGGGGAGGCACGGCTGTTGGCGGTGCACAGTACGTATACAAATTGCCTTCCGCAGAGATATTACCTGCAGCTCACGTCAGCTCCCACCTCCAACGGCTGCTTCGGGAGGAGAAGCTGCTTTAATTTTTTTAAGCGCCTCTGCAAATGAACTAAAAAATGATCATTTGTTTCAAAAGCTAAAACCGAGGAAGGCTAACACCGTAAATAGGAGAAATTCACCGTCGGTAATGGGACCATTTTTAAGTAAAACCACCTAATATGTTTTGTAATCTACACCAATGTAATTTTATTAGATATTCAGTGCGGTTCTTACATCAAACAGCCTCAGAAGCCCCAGGATCATTTTATATTCACTGGAAGACAGAAAGAAATCCAAAACCTAGTTAAATAAATTGTTCATTTATTCCTTTCCTTTTATGCACCAAGATCTACATGTGGTCATTAATTATAAAGAGACTATTATAGCACCATATTTTCATTCAATACGATGTCCTGGTATATATCAAAGAAGTCCCATAATTAAAACAGAAGGGCCACAATGACAATTAAAATTACAATCTATATGGGGAAAGAAAGTACAGTTCTGCAATTTTTCACCCTGTCACTGTCAGCACGGTGGGATATTCCAGTCACGTCTCTTGTAAAGCAGCCTAAATTCTTCCTCACCAATGCAACCTCAAAAGCATTATCAGCACCTAAGCAAAAGCCTATGCAAGTATAATTTAATACCAAGCCACAGTTTGCAAGTAATAGCGTATAAAGTGATATTTAAGTGGTGTTTTAAGCACACTTCTGATGGCTACAGCCGCTTTTTACTGGTAAATGCGTTTTCCTTTGAGTAGTGATTATGAGTCCTGGGTGAAGAGGTCCTGTGTGCAGGTCTGCCTGTAAGCCTTACTTCCAGCTGCCAATCTTTACTTCACAGTGAAGAAAAAGCCACATAGCACCTTGTTCTTACTCTTGTATGCTGTCATCCCCTGAGCCTGATAACTGCAAAATCATTTCCACATAACACTTTTCTGCTTCTGCCTCTTAAACCCCGAGACCTACACATTGTGCATGCACTTGCACCCCTGGCAACCAGCCCCCCAGAAGCGGCCCCTCGCTGCCACCCGCCCCTGCCCGCTGCCGGGTTTTAACGCCGAGCGCGGTAAATATCTGCATTAATGGATGACGGCCCTTCTCTTTTTTTTCTTTTCTTTTTTGCAGCAATATGTATTTGCTACAATTTATTGTCTATAAAAGTCACGAGCGGTGAATTATTACTGTTAAAACTGTGTTTTTCTTTATAATAACTTTAAACTGAGCGCTCACATATGAAGCATGCAATGGAGATCGAGAAGGTTTTGTATAATAAAACTGTGACATGGTCATTTTTTCCAGTTTTGCATTACACAGACACACTCATGCATGGTGCTTTTTAAATTCTTATTATATGTGAGGTCAGGGGGTCGAATGTCAGAAAGTACTGTTAATTTCACGGGGTTAGGGGAAAGTAAATTCAGAGGGAATACAGATCACTTAGCACAGAAAAGCAGCTCCTCTGAAGTTTGGTTTTACATTTGTTAACCATATCCTTCAGCTGACGAACCATTGAGACCGCCGTGACATTCCGCTCCCCGCTATAATGGCTCGACACGCTGCCGGCAGCGCGGCACTGAGCGGCACTGCGCTCGCGCGGCACCGCGCAGCCGGAACCGAGCGCCGTGCTGCCATTTGGACTGCCAGGGCTGAATTACACGCGCAGCTCTCGAGATGTCTTAAAGTTCAATCTGACAAGGAATGGAAAATATATTCCCGTCTCCATTGCCCGGGAAGGTAGCGTCTCGCAGAGCGTGCTGTCGCTATCCAGAGCCCTTTCGCAGCGCTTTAGAACGCAGCATCGGTGTCCGTAGTGTTTTGCTGGAGGTGGTGCTGGTGGGATTTGGGCTTTTCAGGGGTTTTCTTTGTCTCCGTGGTAAAATAGAAACGTGAGGAAACACAGAGTACACCTCTTGGTTTTGGACAGTAGAGGAGGTAAGGTGGTAAGGAGCTGGCTTAGGATTCTGTGGAGTCTCAGACTTTGCCCCCATTTCAGCCTTTGGAAGAGAATACTGATCCTTGGTCTTGCTCCAAGAGCTCACGGGATTCAAAAGGCAGGGTTTGGGGATGCGTGAGGCCATGCACAGGAGCACGGGAAGGGCCAAAGAGCTGAATGTGAACGTGGTGTGTGATGACACATGGGAGAAAACTTGAAGAGTACTATTTGGGCAAAAGAAAAGGCTACCAGCAGTTAGTGATTTGCCTTCCCTGCTTCCACAGCCTTAATGACGTAAGAGTACACTTCAACATATCAAAGATTTTTTTGCCACTGTCTCTACTGCAAGTTCCGCTTAGAAGGAGCCCCACAGTAAGATCAACACTATGCACCCATCTGCGGTACGAGAAAAATCCAAACCAAACCAAACCAAACCAAACCAAAGTGCCCAAATGACAGCCAGGAGCTGTTCCAGGAGGCAGATTTCTCCCGTTCAGCTGCACAGCAGCGGGCCTGGAGCCGGGAGCAGCCTTGGGTGGGTGCTCTGGGCTTTACGCACGGGTTTCTTTTGGAGGATTCCTCCAAGTCAAAACTCCAAGCAGGCTCAGCTGCCCCCTCGTAATTACATTCTAATGACTCAGGCTGGGTGTTTGTGTTTTGGCAGCATATTTAATAGTGTTAGCATTTAAATGGTCACAACCGGACGCGGAGGGCAGCGCTCGCTGCGCGGCAGGGTGAAGTTCAGCTGCGGTGCGGCTGCTTATCGGTGCCCGGGCAGCAGGGCAGAGCCGAGCACAGCCCTGGGCTCTGCTTCTCCCAGGCTCTGCTCAGAAACACAAGAACATCTGCAGCAATACTTTGAATCTAAGGGCTGTGCGGGTTTCCAGATGCCCAGTTCGGAAGCAGAGCGCACTGCACGCCTGGCTTTCACATTTGCTGCTACCAAGAGATGCTGATGACACACGACTGCAATTCACCGCTTCTTCCAACGAAATACTCCCTGAAACTATTCAGGCAAACAGTGAAGTGGCAAATGTGACATATTTATATTTTATTAAAGATGCATTGTTAACTTTGCAGTGGTATATTTCACTAGCTGCCTTTTATAATTAAAAACTTTTTTCTCAAATCCCCTTTCCTGTAAGTAGCCTGTTGCCTGAAGATTTAATCCTTCATTACCAGTTAAAACAAAATCACCAATTAGGCACATGAACACGTCCGTATTAATCTCATTAAGGTGATGGCACCAAATAAATTGGAACTATTTTTGTGCTTTTACTGTGTTCCTATGGCTTTATCAGGCCCTGTGGTCATATACAAAGACCTTGCAGCTTAGTCATTTAGAGTCATTCGGTTGTGGACTAAATGTGGCATTACCATCTATGGCTGAAAATTGCTTTCAGCTTTTAAACTGCACTGACTAGTCTGTAGTTAATCTTAGATCATTCACTCGCAAAATTAAATGAGCCAGAACGATGGTCTTTTTTTTTTTTCTTTTTTTCTTTTTTTTTTCTTTTTGTAAAATAATACATCACAAAACACTTATTTGCCCTGCCCAAAAGAGAGATCAAATTCATTTAAAATCCCATAAACCAGAGTTGTGAATTTTTAATTTTATTTAGTAGCACAGAAATAGAGGGTAAGCTATCTCTCCGCAGCACATCATCGCTATAAATTTACATATAGAAGATAGTTTGATGCCTAACCAACCTTTAATCTACCTTTGATGTATACTCCTACTTCAGTATGGATCACGTGATACACCTTATTAATGAAAATGTAAGGAGAACTGTTTTGGATCTCTGATGTAATTAGCCATAAACCACTTTTTTTTTATCATTATTATTTTTTATTTTTAAATTAAAAGGAAAAAAAAAAAAAAAAAAAAGAAAAGCCAAGAAATAGAAGTTACTTCCTTTGTCACAACACTTGTGCCAGCACCTTTTCCCACCTGACTTCTCCCCTTGGTTGTGCCAGGATTTCCATCAGTCCTCCAACAATTCTGTGAGAAAGCAATGGCGATGCAACATCTGCTCAGCTCTGAGCTGCCCAAAGAGTGCAAAAAACAAAACAATGACCACTGCTGAACTCGAGGGAAATCTGGCATTTCTGCTCTCTGGAACCAATAGCTAGGCCACCCTCGCTAAGACCCCTCGGAGCTGCCTTCTCCTTCCTTAGCTCATCGTGGAGGAGCTCGTTCCCCTCCATAAGGACACCACGGGATGCACACCCTGCTCTGCTCCCGGTTCCGCAGGAAGTGAGACAACAGGAGTGCTGTGCAGCCGACCCGCAGCGCTGCTCACAGACTAACAGCTGTTATCTCACCACCTCACGTCCTCCACTTCACGCACAGCAGCCTGCTTCAGCTCACATCCACGCACCAGTCACGGTACTGACAGGCAAGGACCCGCGCCGACCCACGCATGCCAGCTGCGGGTTGTGCCAGGCCTAGCACGGCCCCATGTCCGTGTGTAGGGATGTCTGCCTGTCCTGCTGCCCCAAAGCTGCCTCCAGCCCTGCCCCAAGCCGCCACACAGCAACCAGAAGATCACATCTCTTATGTGATCCTACTGATTCTGGGAGGGGGAAGCAAAGTTTAGTCCAACCGCATTGCTTTCTTCTCCAAGGAAGCGTGTCCAGAAAGGAGTCACAAAAAACAACATTCTAATACAAAATTGCTGCTCCATTCCAGAGAAAAAATACATATATTTACCCAAGAGCTTCTACTTCTCAGAAGAAAAGCTGCACATTTTGTTTATTCTCTAAAAATCTTTTTTTTTTTTTTTTAATAGCCTGAACCAAATAATTTCTCATTTCTACAGGCTTCACTTCACTTTTCTCACAGTGAATAAATTGCAACTTATTTCCATGAAATCCGCAGATGACACAGATCCTTATTTTGCATAAAGGCATAGAGAAGTGTCTAATACCCTCCATATTCCCCCGCTAAGTGGACATTTGCATGGGGCGAGGAGGGAGGAGGCGGCCGGCCCTCCCGCGGTGACAGCTGTAGGGTGGGATGACATCTGACAGCTGTGACAGCGCTGACGGCGGCTGGATGGCTCCCGCACCCGATCCAATTACAGCGCACATCCCCTGACAGAGCCAACCGCCCGGCGCGCGGAGGACACTATTGATCTCTTGTCAGGGCCGCCCGCCATGCCGCGCTCAGCTCTGGACCCAGCGCCCTCGGAAACGAGGGGGGTGCGGGGTTACGGGGCGCGGGGCAGAGCCGGCCGCGCGGGTCTGCGCTAACGGCGGGGCCGGGAGAGGCCGCGGCGATGTGACAGCCCCATCACGCCCGCGCCGCGCGGCCCGTCGAGCGCTAACGGCAAGGAGACAGCTCTTTGTGGTTAGCCGGGCGAGCGGACGCGATGAAAAGGCCACTGCAATTAGCGCGGGTGGGTCGGCCGTGCCAGTGACAGCAGGCCGGGCGCAGGAATGGCAGCTGCCAATAAGGCTAACTCCCGAACAGACGCAATTAGGCCTGGGCTCTGCGGTGCCTTGCTGCAAGCTGCCCACTGGCGTGCCTTCTCCTCATGGGCCATCCTCCCCCCAGCCCCACATGGAGGGAGCACTCAGCTCGAGGTTGACAAGTGGCTGGAAAAGCCGTGAGCAAAACCCCCAGGCCAAAGGGCATGGAGCTTCTTTCCTTCAGCCATGAGGTCCTTGTAATCTCTGCAACCTGGGCTAGGGAGCCTGCTCTGGCAGGACAAGGTGATCTCTCTTGAGATCCCTTCCAACCCCTGCGATTCTGTGATTCTGTAACAAAAACTAACAAGGATTAGCTTGACTTTGAACATCTCCAGGGACGGGGCACCCACCACCTCTCTGAGCAACCTGCACCAGTGCCTCACCGCCCCTACTGCAAACTACTTCCTTATATCCAACTTAAATCTCCCCTAATGTACAGCAGACTAAGCTGAGAATTACTTTATCCAGCACCTTGAGAAGCAGGCTGTGAACAGCAACACAGAGAGGAACCAGCAGCAAGTGCTCTGGCAAAAATAAAGAGCAGAGAAGTCCCCTGGGAACGACCTAATTATCTCACGGATGGCGATCCTGAGCTGCAATGGAAGTGGGACGGACAGCTATCTCATCATACAACTCTTCATCATGATAAAATACCCCGAGCTGGAAGGGACCCACACAGGTTATCAAGTCCAACTCCTGGAAGTATTAGGAAAAAAAAAAAAAAAAATCAAAATCATGTTTTTCCTTGTCAAATATGTAAGGAAGCTGTCACACCTGCACTTCTTCCCATTCTGCCTGGGAATTTTATCTTCAAACACAATGAAAGAGGCCACACTCAGTCCCATTTGGTAATTCAAATATCATTATTACTCAGCCCAACTTTTTTGATGAGGCTTTTCAGCAACAACCACACGCTGCCAGCTAGATGTCATTATAAACAAAGTTATTGATCACCTCACCAGAGCTGGATTTGAACCTGCAGACGAGCTGCAAGCTGCTTCCACGCTATAATGTTATTGATCAGAGCAATCCAGCTGCCACGGCTTGCTGGAAAGAAAAAAAAAATTAAAATGAGAAAAAATGGAAGCCTGAAAACATCTTCCCTTTGCACACACACGAAATGAAATAACAATTTCAGCCTGAGCTGCAAATCTTTTTTCTTATTTCTTCTACTCCCCCCCCCCCCCCCCCCCCAAAGCCATATATTCCCTCATTTCACAACTAAACCATCCGGTCTGCCAGCTTTGGGAACAGACTGCAATAATCCCCCACCACTCTTTGTCCAAATTCCCAAATCTTTCATTAAAAAGAAATCCTCCATGATCCCTCCTTGAGTTCAGAGCTCTCCAGAAAGAGGGCTGTGAGGTTTGCATACCCTGGTCCCTGCCACAAACCCGTGCCCAACCAGGCCAGTCAGTGTGCATGCCCCACCAACCCTTCGCTCCGTGCCCCCAGCCTGGTTGTGGCACAGACCTTCACGAGGGAGAGACTCATTTATATGGCTCTGCCCAGAGAAGCTCAGTTCTCCTTTCCACTGCGTTATGCATTACATCCCCCAGTGGGTTTCAGTTACTTTCAGAGACGCGTGCTTCTCTGTGCTAAAACTGTCCTTTCTTACCTTCTTAACCCATCACCATCTCACCATGTTAAGTCAAATAGGAAAAGAAAATGCCTGAGAGGAGGAAACCCAGGGCTGAGGCCCCAGCCCTTCCCCTGATCTAGGGGAGGGAAGCAAGGCAGCTCAGCACCCCGTCAGCCCAACTCACCAGCGGTTAGCTCAGGAGTGCGAGCCACAAACCTCCACAAAAACTCATGAAACAGGGCTGTTCTGAAAGCAGCATTTCTCACCCTGAGATCACGTGCTCCTGAGAGGAATGCTCACCCGCCGGATGGAACTTTGCAACACGAAGGCAAATGTGAAGGAAATAAAATTCTGCAAGGTGTTAATCACAAAGCATGGCAAAACATGCATGCAAGAATTTAAAAAGCAATCTGATCTGTTGGAAAACGCCATTCGCGCCTTCCAAAGCACTCAGTCTGTGGTTTTGATCTTGTTGTTTGTTTATTTTCTTTTGTGCTGACACAGTTTTACCCTGAGACAAAAATATTTCAAGGTGGAAACTGTTGCAGCAATAGACTCTCAGGAAGAGTGGGATCTGAAACCTGCTGTGGGTCGCTTCTTTTCAGTACTGCTGTGCTGGAGTCCCACATATAATGGCACAAATACAATATGATATTCTTTCCTTCCTTTCCTTTCCTTTTTCTTTTCTTTTTTCTTTTCTTCCTTTGTTTCTCTTCCTTTGTTTCCCTTCCTTCCCTTCCTTCCTTTTCCTTCCTTCCTTCCTGCCTTCCTTTTTAATAAAACCAGAGATTAGGCTTTACACCTGAAATACCAAAGTCTCATTTGTAAGAAAAATGTCACACGTTCAGCCCTACAGACAAGACCAAAGATAGCCCAATGTTTATGGAATCTGCAAGTATTACAGTGGTGAAAGTCTGCATCTCTGTAAATCAATGAAAGCATCGCACTCAACTTGAGTTTTTACCTTAGATGCCACCATTGATTTCAAGTGGCCATTGCTGTATTTCTTCTTAAGCACGCACCTGATCACAGTCTCTTCAACGCAGTTTGTTCTGTATGCACCTGGCAGGTCACGAATGGCTTGTCCACAGTAAGGCCACCACACTAACAGGTTTACACATGTACAACCTAGACGTAAGCATCCACGTTCTCATCACCACTGCATTGCCTCTGCATACTTCTCATCATTATAATAACTTCTGACAAATTTCATCTAAAGTCATTAAGAGGAACTACAATGGTTACAGGTGGCTTTACTAAAGAGTGAAAAAAAGGCTTTTCTTCAGGAACATGAAGATGTGGTAGAGGTTTTAGTGTACCTCATTAATTTGTCCTGAGTTGCAGACATTCTTTGATTGTGATACTCTTTAACGGCAATTCTTAATTGTTGACATTAAAAAAATATGCTGAGCTGAGCATAGAGAGGAATTCTGGCTACAGTGTAGACGTTACTTCCTATTCTCAAAAAATTAAGCATAACAGGCACAGTGGCTTAATAACCTCTCTCAAGAACCATAGTTCAATCCCAAGTGCCATCAGAAAGGTTAGATATTTAAATCTTGGCAAATAGGCAGTTTATGAATTTCAGTGCACATGGGCAACTTCGGCAAGTCTTGACACAACGGGAAATTTGGGAAAGTACTCCTCCCAGGTATAAGCAAAGACATCAACTCAGATACACTTCTTCCAACATAGGGATTCAATTAATATTATTCATCAAAGCGCTATGATCCAGAGGTTCAGTCCTCCATTCTGGAGATGTAGAAAGGAGCCCAGCCATGTTCTGGAGAGTGGAAGGAAAGTAAGGAATTGGAAGCCAAGACCGAAGAGCTGATCAGCCTTCCTCCTGGTTCATTCTCACCTTGTCTCCAGAAGTTTATCTACTCATTTATAATTCTACTTTAGTCAGCAGTTATTTCATTGCCAAGCCCTCTTCACTTATTTCTGCTATGCCCTTGCTATGCTTTATAATACATTTCAACAATACTTTGTTAAATGTATGAGCTGAAATTGGTGAATTTATTTTAGTAACACATTTCAGTTAAGAGAGAACATCTCCAGCAAGATATCCTCAGTGTATCACCTGCTTCCTCAAGCACCACCTTCACGTGAGGAGCTGTGTCCCAACAGCAAGCATAAAGATGGGCTGCTGCTGGACAGGAAGGGCATTAATATGCAAAGCAGTGGGCCAAAACTGCCTGAATACCCACCTTAACATAGGGAATTAAGTGGCTCATCAAACGAATTTACATTGCAGTAAGTTCTATAATACGCACTATACATCCCATTTCTCTTGTTCCTCCTCCAGTACCAACAGAGTTTAATTCCATTTGGACTGTGACAGAAAAGAAGCTCCATTTACAGCCCTTCACGCGAAGGACCTGCAAATTGTTTCAGATATATATTATCCGACTTTTCTCTCTCTTTCTTACTCCTATGGATAAAAATCTGATTTAACTTTACCTGCTATCACTGTCACGTTCAGGAGCTGCTCCCTAAGTTAAAGTTTCATTCAGGGTATTAGTCTTACTTTGAAAAACTGAAAGTTTTCAGCTCATGCTATATAAGTATCTCATGTCTGAATTAATCTACAAAGTTTGTTAGAAATGAAGGTCAGGACTTGATTTTGCAGCAATTAGAATCATTGATATTTTCATGGTATCAGCCTCCTTTTCCTGATTATCAACTTCCATGGTGCTGACACCTAAAAAGTTTGCCCCTCTGACCCTGTTTGAGTTTAGATGTGGATACTGTAATGTCGAGAATATGTGTCTGCATTACTTTTTGTAAGTCTAACGAAATTTGTTTTAGAAAACATCATGAAGAACAGAAAATATGTATGCAGAAATATATAATTTTACATATTTTAATTAAATACTATGACCACGTAAAATACCAATCTGGATTCCGCCTTCTCCAACCTTTGCCTCAACACTTAATGCAATTTATTAACGGTGTTCTGACCTACAAGGTAACTAACTAGGAGATCGACTTCCAGCACCAAATGCCATGAATAAGCCTGCCAGTATTCAGCTATTTTCTGAGAGCAAGGACAGGTCAGCCTGCTAGTGGGAAGCTTGAAAAGTAAAGAAATGCCATTCCCTTCAGAAATAAAATGGTGATGGTCATCTAACCCAGAACCAAGAGATCCCGTGTTAAAAATATGTGTTGACCCTTCCACTAGCACACAAAAAAAACCGTGCCACAACAATGCTGCCAATCCACAGGTAGCATTGTCTCTACAAATACAAGCTTTTCAGTATTAAAGGTAGGAGAGATCCAACAAAATGGAGGAAATGGGAACCACCAGAGCACCAATTCAGTGACTCTTCAACAATCTCTATCAACCAAGAGATCAGAGTCTGCTCACCCATAAGAACTGAAAAGACAAGTCTGCTTACTTGGCCTCAGCTGAAATTCCAAGTGCCATTGGACACAGAAGTGTTTCAGTGGTCAGTTACAGAAGAATGTATTATTTCTAATCTGCAAAGCAGCTACAGTACCTTCGCGTGTGCATTTCTAAGGAAGCTCAATCTTCCTGTGTCCCTTCCTAATAGTGTTTGTAGACATAGCCTAATTTCAGTCCAACTCAACATAAAGTAGACAACAGAGGATATTTTTATGCTTCCAACCATTTTTATAAACCCAGCTGTCCAGATTGTTGGTTTCTTTTCCAAAAGATTGGTAATTTGACCTTTTAATAGGCCTCAGAAAACCAACATGGGAACCAGAGTGGGAAAATGGAGACCTATTGCTTGTAAACTATATGAATTTCTTGGAATTTTTTCCTCAAAGCCCAACTTCCATTAATATAAGTTGCAGCAAATACAACACAGCACTTGTCCAAAACAAATCAAAGTCACATGCCCATCGAGAAGGTGTCCACTTAAAAGGTTAGTTAGAGTGACTTGCTTTACCAGACAATACATATATACTTATATTATATTGTTAGCATTGTTACCCATCACTAATAGTGTAGCATTTGGGTAAAAACGTGTTTCACTCTAGAACACAGTGATCACAGAAATAGTAAATTCAAACTGGAAAAGCTACGAAGGTGACCAGGAGGGAAAAGTGTTGTGCAAAAAGGAGTGAAAGAGCTAAGTCACTCCAATGAACGAAATGAAATCTGTAAAGGGATGTGAATTTCCCTTTTCTTTTTAAAATACATGGGGTGGTAGTAAATAGCAAAGAGGAAGAACATTTATTCAGTTTTTAAATGCTGCCGTAAGAAATGGAGGAGTAGCACGGTCCTCAAATATGTTGGTTTAAAAGGAAGATCGTTTCCCACTGTCAGAACAAACAGCACCTCAGCGAGGGCCAATTCAATGGAGAGAGCAAGTAGATTTGACAACAGTTGTACAATTTGGCCGCCTGAAATAGCAGGAGACTGGACATCACAGTCCTTCCCTGCCTCCATCCTTATGAGCAGCGTCACAGTGCAAATACACCTCCACTGTATTTGCGAAGAAGAGATGTGCAGGAAGAGATTCAGATTAATCAAAACCAGCTTTAGTTGCCCAAATCTCTCTCCACCGAAACTCATTCTACCTTTGCAACAAATAATACAGGAGGCAGCAGCCTTCTCCACCGTGCAGTCTTGAGTCTTTCTCTAAGTAGTTCAACCTCTGAATTAAATAAAACAAGGGTCCTATTACTTCGCTACTGTAATAATCATCTTTGCCAGAGTATTCTGGGCGAAACACTCTAACATACACATAGTCATACACACTTCATTGAACCTCATACCATACAATCCTTTTCCCTTGAGGCAAAACTGTAGGCATGTGATTTCTGTACACAGCAGTTTTCTTACGGTCTCAAAATTACCAGAATTAAAAAAAAAAAAAGAGAGAGAGAAAGATGGTAAGCAGGAATTTTCCATACTCCATATGCTTAGGAAAAAGATAGAATGGTATAACCTTATTTTTTCTTGCTAATACACCTCAACTCTGACCTTCCTGAAAACCTGGACCTCCTGGGTAATATGGTAATTTAATGTGAGCGCTTATATGCTGATTTCTATGGAGTGGGTTGGCTTTGTGAAATACGACGTGGTTTACTTTTAAATAGAGCTCAGCTGAGACTGGAATGGAAGTGGAAACAGGCCTCCAATGGAGAGAGATAAATGCCTAATTTACTGTCCCACTTAATCCAGCACTTTTTCCTTAAGTCATTATCTCCTATTCCTCATTATTGTGGCAGCACAGTCATGAAAGACATGTGCAGTGAGACCATGATTTGAGTGCTTCTGTTTACAATAGCCACCATTTATCATTTAAAAAAAAAACCAGCATAGCTGAGCTGCCACGTCCAAGTCGAAAGATAAATAGGATAAGGTCCACAAATCTGTGCTTCAGCCCAGAAGTACCTTTACCTGGAGAATATCGGACGCAACTTGAGCTGTAAAATCTGTTTCCCAGAGCATCGTTTACAGGAACATTGATTAAGCAGAAGGCAGGCAGTGCAAGCTCAGCATCACACAGAGGCTCTCACACAACTCTGCATTCCTGACACTGGTGGTCAGCCCACAGCCAGCAGCTGGGTGCTGCAGAGCCCCACCAGCATCACCTCCCTGCACCTGCAGCCAGCTGCTGCCAAAGGCAAACCCAGCACCGGTGCTCAGCAGCCTGACATCTCCATCCATGCTGAGAGGCTGCGTGGAGGTGGCAGAGGCTGTAGGCGGGCAGCGATACTCAGTGGGGCCCCTGCCCCATGGCACACAGAGCCCTGTGAGGCTGAGCCCAGCAGAGCTGCATGGTGCTCGTTGCCTGACCCTGCACTGCTGCTGGAGCACCACTAGCGCAGCCACTCAGCCTCTGACACACATCTCTGACTGTTCTTTGCAGCTCAGCGCATGGCACGGAATTAGTGCACCAGCCAGCACAGGATCTCGTGTCTCCTAACATTTCAACTATCCATATAAATTAAAACGTTCTCAAATTAAAAAGAAAGGATCTATAAGTTCGGATCGCCTCGGGGTAACGGCAACTGACTCGTCGTGTGCCCATTAAATTTGGTATTCATTAAGGACAATGTCTTTTTAGTGCCTTAACAAACCCATGCAGCCCCTACTCACCACAGCGCACACTGCTTCCTCTGATGGAAGATCGGCTTTCCGTCACACCGCCGCTTCGTTCGTGTCACATCACTTTCTTCTCTTTATACGTTTTCAAGGAGGAAAAAAGAAAAAAAAAAAAAGAAAGAAAGAAAAGAAGCTTCACAAACGGCTTTGCAAAATGACAGGTTGCGAGGCACAAATTGTTTAAACACTGGAAAATGTCTGGAGGGTGCCCTCCCCCCGTGAAACCTGCCCAGAGGAGCTCGGCAGCAACCTTCCACCCACCGGGGGTCAGAGGGGCACAGACAGGAGCCACACTTTATCACTTCCTGAAATGGCACAATCTGAAGATGCAAATGAGCTAGTTAATTTCTTGCAAGTTTCCCATTAATTATTACTCTTTATCAGTTTAACTATTAGCGTCATATGTACGGCTGTGGGGCTACTTGTCTACATATTTAGAACAGATGTTTCGAGAAATGTGGAGTGTAAATATTTATGGGTTAAAAGAAGAGACTTTGTAATTTAAAGAGCCCTGTTAATGGTTCTCACTCTGCCTCGTTTCAGGCTACGGAGAACCACTGTTGTGTGGCTTCATTTTGAGGATGCTCAAATGCTTGGTATTTACGTGTGAACTGCCACGTGTACAGTCTGCTCATCCAGCTCACACTATCTAGTGTTCAACACATGCAGGCCTGAAGAAGAACAAAAATCACTGATTATTCTAAAGAGACTTTTGCTCTTTTTCTTTTTTTCTGGTTCAAATCTCTCTCTTTCCACCACGGAGGTGCTCGGCACCTTCCAAAAGCCCGGCCAAAATATCTGAGCTGGGAAAACGACAAACGAAGCCATGCAAAGTGAGCTCTCGCTTGGCAGCCTGGGCTGGCACTTCTCAGCTCACATAATCCTAACCCAGAGTAAGTGCTGTTCCTCCTGCCATCAGCCGGAGGGAACTGCAACGGATCGCAGAAGGGATCGGTGTTCACAGCCCTCCACAGAGCCCCGGGCACGGTGAGCAGAGCAGCCCTGGCACCACCGGAGAGCTGGCGATGCTCTTCCACCATGCCCTCCCAACATCCCCGTTCTGCACATAATTACGCCTAACCTGTTTATCAAAAATTCATTACATGTAAATGTGATAGATAGTTCTCAATCTAGTAACGAAAGAGCTAAGTAAATTAACATCAAGCTCAGATTTGGTACAAATTACCTAATCATTCAAAGCTGATATGAAATGCAGAACGCCTGGCACAAGGGGAACGATCTGGTGCTGGTGGAATCATACAACTGTGGAAATATTATGGGTGGGAAAGGCCTCAAAGACCCACCCCCCACCAGCCCCAGCCCACCCACTCCACCGTGCCCACTGCCCATGTCCCTCAGTGCCACATCCCCCCAGTTCTGGGACACCCCCAGGGATGGTGACCCCCACTCCATGGGCAGCTGTGTGCGTGCTTGAGCATAACACTGCAAATATTACTGCTTGGAAACCAAGAAGAGGAGCAGCAAGAGGCTTCGGTTGTGTGCCTCCACTGCCAGCTGGGGCAAAGCATTCGTGCAGAATTCATCCATAGATTCTCCCTCTATGGCCCTCATGCAAACTGTTGGAGCGTTTCTCTCATTCATTGATGATATGATCAAGTCCACTGAGTCAGCAGTTTTAAATGCTGCTTCTCTTTCTTTCTGCTGTGGATTTGAGGTTGGGTTTTGCTGGTTTGTTTAATGGGGCAACAAAATAGAGAACCAAACTCTCCATGAAGTTTGGAGTTTCCAGCTTCAAATCCTTCCTTCTATAACTTCGCAAACAGCACTGAGAAAATACAGTCCAGTGAAGGCACAAGATAAAAATAATCCAAGGGGCTTTTGCAGTGAATAAAAGCCAGAAATACAGCTCAGCTACGTTAAAGATGGTTGGTAGAACACGAAGACAAAGGGAGCAAGGAGGAGCAGGTCTCCATGAGCACCATTAGTGCTGGTACAGCTGGATCCATCTCCTGCACGAGCCAACAGGCCACAGGGAAGAACATGACTGCAACACAATGTGATTTGTTCCTTGTTCTAAGAACTTCTAAAACAACAACCAGTGGGGAATGGGTTGCCCTTTTGAAGGAAGAAGCTACAAGTTCAACCGTGCTTTCGTAAGGGAAATTCCATGCATCTTAGAAACCCATTATTAAAGACTGTTTCTTTTTGGCTGGAATCTGATTTCCTTGCGATTTGCCTTCCTTGCACTCTTCTGGTAGACTCAATACATCAACAATGTATTAATTTTAAAGGCATTTTTTTGGATGCCTATCTTGCAACAAGTTCAGTTCGTCAGAAGCAAGAGTTGTCTGAACCATTTGCTAATGCCAAAGTCAACAAGTTTCAGAGCACAGCAACTACCTTCATTTGATTTAATTGCTACTACTTATTTAGTCTTCTGCCAGTTTCAGGCTCACAGCTGTAAGTGCTGTGCAAGTGCTCAGCCGCTACGTCGATCGACATATTGTAAAATGATTAAATGAATAAATATTCAGCTATATGTATAAATGACCTATCCTAGGGGACAAGGGCCATTATTCACCGAGCATAATGCATCTCAAGGAAAGCAATGAAATTAATCAGAGGTCTGGGAAACCTGACATATGAGGAAAGATTAGAAGAGTTGGGGTTGTTTATCCGAAAAAAAAAAAAAGGAGCAGTTAGCAGAGAACACGATAACAATTTTCAAGTTTGTTGCCAGTACGGAGCAAAGATGGAAGGAAAATAATTTTTTCATGTTAATCGTGAGCCGAGCAAGAAAACTCAGGGATTTAAATTGCAGTGAGGGAGATTCAAGTCCTGTGGTAGGGCAAAAAAAAATGAATAGGAAAGCGTAAAGAACTGGAATAGGTTTCTTGGGGAATTTCTAACACGGGAGAGTAGCATGCCTTGTCAGCAATGAGATGGGTAAGGTGAACCGTGCCGGGAACACGGCCCTGATGACATCCCCTGGTGCTTTTCCAGCCAGGTTTTCCTGTGAGCCATACAAAAGCTCATTCTATTGGAGAGGAGTAGAATGTCTTGCTAATTGAATGTCAAAGCAATTAAAGTGGGTATAGGCTTCTCTCAACATTATCTTGACTTGATAAAATAAAGTTGTTTTGACAATGCACACTGACAATTCCTGATTTTCACCCGCAGCTATTTTTCTTGAGGCAAGACACTGAAAACGTTGAGGCTTCAGACCGAATCTTCAAAATACATGCAGAAACATTATTTTCAGAATCTGCCTATTAAACAAAACTCATCTGTGACTTTCAAAGTACTCCCAGGTCTTTGTAACCCAAAGCTCTCTTCCCCCTCACCATCCCCACGCTCACCACCCGCTTAGGACGTGTAAAGCATTTATATTACAGCCTCACAGATTTGCCTTCCAGACATGCTCAAGTTGATGGACCAGCCTGCACGATGATGCACACAGAACTTAGCATTAAAATTCAAATACCTCTTCATTTGCTCATACTCTCGCATCCACTCGTATTTTAACAGCACGTGCTCTATGCGTAAACACACAGAGTTCAGTAAAAACCATTTGGTCACTACTTGCATTTTTTCTTTCTTGTCATCTTCCACTCAGACTCTGCTCAATTCCACCCTTAACCTGGTGGCACTACGACTCGTGGTGTGGAAGACAGCTCACTAATGTCTGACAGGGTTGGGGAGACTCCAACAAGATAAAGTAAAAGGGACGAGGAAATTGCATTCCAGCAGCTCAGCCTCCCTAGGAGCACAGGGAAGCACACAGAGCCCACCTAGCTGGGCTTAGTTCCCACTGAAGGCAGCTGCCAGGCCCTGAGCAAAGCACAGAACGGCCGTCCTGGTTCATATCAGAACCATCAACCTCAGGGAGGAGTTGGAGCTCAGAGCAAACATCCAGTGGTGTTTCCCCAGACCACTTCCCACCAACTTGGCTATTTGCAGCTCTGGAATTTCCTGATGCAGAGGTCACACCTTCGTATTTAACAGCCTTCTCTCTTATCAATGATGCTGCTCAGCTGCCATTTGAACCCATGCAAACCTGGCATCAAGCAGTGCACGAGTAACTGCCTCAGGTGTAAGAGGTTCATCTGCGAGTTCATCTGCTCAGGGCCTCCTGCAGACTGTGTGCCCTCTGCTTCCCGCATGGGAAAAAACATGGGAACCCCAAACTACACGTCACTGCTTTTCTGAATGAGAGCACTAGACTTCAGCTGTTCTGTCTCATCTTTGCAAAATCTTTACTCTCTTAGACCCTGCAAGGTAACACCCAGAGAAAAACCTGCATCCTTGCAACAAAACCACAAGTACAGTTTTCCAACTCCACGTACAGACTGGTTACCCAGGACACCGTGATTTACTCACTGCCATGGATCATGGGGCACATGGTTTAGTGAGAATGATTGGCGATAGGTGGACAGCTGGACTGGATGGTCTTGTAGGTCTTTTCCAACATGGGTGATTGATTCTATGATTCTATTACCAGTTCTAAGAAATAATCTCCAAAAAGTACTGGCACGAAGGAAAGTATATGCAGAAGAAATGTTGATGCTTGGACACATCCTTCACATTTCTATTAAAAATAAAAAGAGAGAAGAAAAATCTCTATGGGAAGGCTTCCATTTGTTAATGTTTAAGGTCCCTTCCAACCCAACCATTCCACGGTTCTATGATTCTGTGATTCTATGGAAAAGACTGGGCAGAGTCTGCTAAGAACTGGATTTTTCCAATAGCAAATAATTTGTCTGACACGAGACGCAGAAGTGCTTGGTAAGTTACTTACAAAGAATAATTGGCCGGTTCTGTTAAGTAGGGGCAGTTATGAATGCCGCTATCAGTCTTTGACCTTTACAGATCCAGAGCTCTGGCTGCACACCTTTCCACAGCATGGCCTACGTGAGATAAAAAATGAACACATTTATTTATTGTCATGCTTTTTCTGTCCTTTGCATAACTAGTGTATGAAATGCAGCTCACTCTTCCCAAAGTCTGTGCCCCCTGAGCTCTTTCTCCAATGCCTGATGGCACAAGTTTCAGCGTTGCAAAGAAAGCTCACCAATGCTTTACTGCATTCCTGCTGTGCTCTGCCTCACGCTTCCATCACAACCTGAACGTAATTTCAAACAACTGATAATCAAGAGGAATGGCCACATTTGAGCAAGCAATTTACAAAAATGCATACAACACTGGTTCTATACGTGGACACCTGCAGGCCTTCAGTGCTTCAGTCCAGACAGTGCTTCATACAACACAGTTGAAAGGAAGAAAGGGAGGAAGAAAGGGAGAAAGAAAGGAACAAGGGAGACAGAAAGGGAGACAGAAAGGGAGAAGGGAGAAAGGAAGGAATAAAAAGCACAAACCCACAGCCTAAGTTTAAACATAGCACCCTGAAATTAAAAATAGAAAATAATTGAGGGATACGGCGCTCCTGTTTTAACAAAGGTCTCATTCCAACGTCCAGGCTCCTTTCCATCCCTTCCTTTCCCTCAGCACACAGCAAAACGTCTCTCACTGTGTTCTGCTCCAACTGCATGGCTCACACCAACCCACAGCCACCAGAGGAGACCGCTGCTCGGATCTCGCTCATCCACACCTCAACAAATCCAGGGTGGCTGCACAGATATTAAAGGTATTGGTCCAGATTTACACCAGAGCAAATGAGATCACAGCTTGACCTTTTATCTCCTTCCTTCCAGACCTCCTAATGTTTTTTTTTTTTTTAATAGAAAATATAAAGTATTCGTAAGACCAAGGAAATCCCTCAAATACCATGTAAATTCCCCTTCTAATTTTCTTAAATTCATTTTCAAATTCAAAAACAACCTGCAAAGAGAAGCTGGGGCACCTTCCCACAGATCCCCTGTGTTCTGCAGCTCCCTCCCCTGCCCTCTGCTTCTCGGCCAATCCCACACAACACAGCACTGTTCCTTTACTTCACACATTTTCCCCATCCTTAACTTGGCTTTTAACTCCACATTCCCCAAAGCTCCCAGGGTTTGCCGATTCTCCTTTACTTCTTCACTTCGTTAGAAGCGTGCTAAGCAGATGAACGTGGCTTTAGATTCATTGTGTCTTCTAAAGCCACAGGAGCAAGCACAGCTCTTCTGAAGGGAGCGAACGATAACGATAAAAATACTTTTGTTCTTCGCCTCACACAAAGTACTTCTGCTGAAATCAGAAAGTCCCACTTTCATTTGTGCCATTTTTTAAAACCGAGTAATCACAGCGAAGCAGCATTGCTAACTTTTGAGTCATCAGCAGCACAAATAAAGCTTTCATGAACTGCAATAATTTCTCATCAAGGCTTCCCCACAGAGAAAAAAAAATCAAAAAACAAATTAACACAGTGCCACGTATCAGAAGCCAAAGGCTGGAGATTTGGTACAGAGCGTCTTTAGGAATGAAAAAACTGCAGAGAACAAAAGCAGAAAAGCAGCAATGAGCCGGGATGAAATGGAGATGCATCTCCTCGGCTTCACCCTTCCCAAACCACAGCCTTCCCATCGAGACAGCTGACAACAATGCCCTGGAGCAGCCTGCTGCTAACCTGCTCCTCTCCTCACCTTGAGGGAGATCTCTCCGCCTTCTGCAATGCCAAAGAAGGAATTGGAACTCTATCTCTTTGCCCAAACCGAGGAAGTAAGGCAGAGTTTTAATTACAAAGTCACAGACTGGACGAGGTCAGAGGGGATCTCGGCTCCATCTGGTCCCACTTGCTCCAGTGGGGCCACCCACACCGAGTGCCCAGGACCACGTCCAGGTGGCTGCTGGAGATCTCCAATGAGGAGATCCCTCAGCGGCTCTGAGCTACTCATCTGAGAGCAGGAGAGTCTACATTTCTACATTCAGTGTTCACAAAACTAAATCCAACTTACTGCAATGCAACCCACCCTTGTCCTATGACCCTGACAGGAAAGGGTGGCTCTCCCACATGAACAAGCCACACAGACCTCGGTTTAATTGAAAGTCTGCAGGAGTCCTTGGTCCACAGTCACACCCTTTGGTGTTTCTGCTGCACCCCTGTGACAAATCTGAATTATATTCAGAAATAAATTTGTACATGATTGCAACAGAATGATACTTTCCTTCAGCACAGGGCTGTCCCAATTTGCACTCTTGGTTGTAAGCCATTGGCACAATGATCACTTTGCATTGCCCCCCAACTTTCTGGAAACACCAGGACTGTCCATTAACAGCAATGTCAACTCAGCAAAGGCAACTGCAGCAACTCACAAACTACAGATCGAGCACTGCTGCAAAGTTTACTTCCAGCCCATCCACTATCTGCTGCAGAAAACAATTATCTTACGTGCAGAACTACTGTCCCAACAACAAAGCTTTTCAAATTCCAGGGCCCACTTTTTACCAAGAAACGTGGGAACACCTCAGGTGACTGTATTTACTGAAATAAATAACCTGTGAGCAAATACCCCATTACTGAATCCTTCATGGGGAACACAGTCTGTACTTTTTCCACTCCAACCTTATTTTCCTTCCTCCTCTTAAAATACAGTGTGTCCATTAAGGATTATAGGGCAGAGAATGGATTTTATTAAATATTAAATTTTCTACAGTATATGTAATTTGGAGTTTGTCAGATCTGAGCCTCAGTAAGTTACGAGCTCAAAATTTGTAGACTCGAATAGATTATATATTTTATTGGGTCTCCACTGGGCAGCATCCATCATGTACTTCCTTTTACCTCTGCCAGTAAGTAACAATTAAGGTGAATTTATGACAACAGTCCTTGTAATAGATACACACAAAAGTTTACGGACATTTACGGTATTACAGCAACCCACCAGCAGCAGAGCACGTGGAGATCTTCCCTGAGACCTCTGGAAGTGGCACGGTGCTTTTTCCGACTTATGCTGAAATTTAATCCCAGCAGGGATCAATCCTTAAGAGGCGGGCAAATGGGAATTTTTAAGTAAGGAAATCAGTAAATAGGAGTTGAGGTTCAGGAGGTGATGGGTTGGGGCAAGCAAGCATGGTACCCCCCAGAGCCAGCTCCACCGACCTTGGCTGCGACTCAACACCAAAGAGATTCAGGTCTGGAAGGAGACTTTCGGCCATGCTCCAAATTCTGCAGCTCCAGCTCTACAATCTACGATGTACTTATCCATAAACAGCACTTTAAAAGTGTGAAAGTGGAAAAAAAAAAAAAAAAAAATAAAAAAATAAAAAGCTTTTCATGCCCTTAGAAATGAAACCTCTTGCTGAATGCTTTGCTAGGTTACCTACAAAATGTCAATTCTTCCAGGCACTGTGGTTGCAAAAGAGAAAATCAAGATCATTTACATCTATTTAATGTCCCAACCATCCCAGAACCCGAAGTCACTGAGTTACTTCTTTATTTACTGCCATTATGAGGTGTGAACACGAAAAGGTCTCTCTCTTCCTCATGAACCTGAACAACCAGAGGGAGTAATCCAAAATCCACGAGAGGAAAAGAATTCCTCAAAGTGACTCTGTCTGTGTGTCCTTGGAGGATCTCGGGTACCTAATCTCAAAGCAAAACAGGTAATTAGCAATTTCAGCACTCAGACATTTTGTGATTTCTCTGAGTGATGCAGTACACAGCCGCATCAGAAACGCTCCCATTTGTCACCGGAATGGACCCTGCTGCAGCAGAGCAGGGATCTGCACTTTGGCAATGACAAGCACTGGTTCAATAGACAGCACCACTGCACAATCACAGGACCACAGAACTGCAGGCGTTGGAAGGGACCTCCAGAGATCACGCAGTCCATCCCCTGCCCAAGCAGCTCCCAGCCCAGGGTGCACAGCTCGGCGTCCAGGTGGGTCCTGAACGTCTGCAGAGGAGGAGATCCCACCACCCCTCTGTAGTGTTGCACTTGGGGTACACGTGCTGGTGATCTATCCGTTTCCACGGGTATTTTGTAGAACTTGAGGCCAGTGAGTTAGCGCTAAGTACTTAAAACATGTTAGTAACATCTGAAGTATATACTCAAAGTTTATTTTTTAAAGAAATAAAACAGCCTCGTCACTTCTTTTTGTTCAATTTATAAGTGGCCCTTTCCATCCAAACCACACACAGAGAAGCACCAGGCTGAGAGCACTGTGGCAGCAGCACACAGGCAGGTAACCAGTTGCAAAGGAAGTCTGGAGGAAAATGGAGAGCGTTGTCAGAAGTGGATAAAAAGAAATTCAGTTTGATTTCCTTTACCTCTACTAATGTGACACAGTGATAACACGTGTCAATACTTTTATAACTTTATCCTGAGTCCTTCAATACTTCTGAACAAGAACCTTTTTACACTATGAGATGCAGATCGACCATTAAATCTCAATGGAGAAGGAGAGAGTAATTACTGATCCCAATGCACTTGTGCACGTCTACTGTACGCTCAAGTACCTCTTTCTGTAGGGCTGTGGGTGAGGACTGCACACGTGTTTACACACGTACACAGGCAGAGAGCAAAGCAACCACAAACGCAGTATGCACACACACAGCCCGAAAGCCTCGGTAGCATTCCCAGCCGGCAGCTTCAGCACATCCACGCTGGGGAATAGAGAACTTCTGCTCAAAGAAAAGCTGAAGTGGTTTTCAACATCAAACAGATGAAATAAACACAGGGAAAATAATAATAATAAAAAAAAAAGAAAGTGCTGCTATTTCTCTCTTTATTTCCCTACTTTCTTCCCGACCCACGGCAGCTGCTGCTGGTACCACAGGCAGTGACATGCAGACTGCGAAGGGACATGACACACATAAAGCAAACAGCAGCCGAACAAAACACAAGGCGACGGCGTTCACCACCCAGCTGACAAAACCAGTCACTTCACTTTAAATAATGTGGCAGGCGGCAAAAAATATAGTAATTACAAGAATTTCATTTTCATTAACTAATAAACCAAGGAAAACAATTTAAGCATCTGAATGTCATTTTTCAAATGAAAATAAACGGTAAACATTTGAATAACATCACAGCAGGGATAATATACCTAAGGAAACCTATTGAAATATGCTAGTGAATTCAGCCTCTTTTATCACATTAAAACTGCAATTGACTGTAAACCTCCTACCACTCTCCGCTGAGACTTTAATTGTAAAGATTCCTGTTACATATCATATTAGAATTTAGTTAAAATTGTAGAACACATTATTTCCAATCAGACAGCCAACCATCACTCACAAAGATTTTTAAAAAGGTGATTAATAATTCATCTCAGATAAGGAAAAGATCTATATTTATACCATCTTCTCAGCCACCATAAACTACCTGACAATTGTTCAGTAATGATGCCCAGTAAATTCTTTAAAATGGTAATTTGTCATTCTGTCACTTCATTTGTGACCTAAAATTCCTCACTTGAGGCATCATCAAATAAATTAATCACTTTCCAGGATCCATTTCTCTGTTCTGCACGTTATTATACCCAGGCTCTCTTGTGTTTCTCTTCATTTACATATATTTAATGGCTCAGCAGTGGTTCACTATGGCACATAACGCACACATCTCATTACAGGTGAAATATTCTAACTGCCACTATCACTGGGAAAGAAAATAACTCTCCCAATTTAATTTTCCTGATGTAACAAAACCATGATTCTTCACTATGAAATGTTGATGCCATCCATCAGTCACAATCAATAAAATCATCATAGAAGTACGCCTTCTTTAGCATCGTTCCTTCAAACCGGTATTATTTGAGGGAGGTAATTAAACTCATAATATGTAATGAATGTAAATGAAGAAAAAACCCCCGTGTTCTCCCTCTAACTATGCTTATTTTACTGCTTTGATTTAAAGTATTTTTACATCTCACAATCTACGAAATGCACAAAGCCCTGAAGGAAAGGCATCAGAAGTACAGTAAGCATCAATCAATACATATAATGACTAATTAAAAAGGAACATATTTTAACATTAAAAAAAAACACCAAATGCTGTTATTTATGGATTTTTCACTTAAAATGATGCATTCCCTCCGGACTAATATATTTGCTGTCTTCCCGAAATATAGATTGCGAGGCAGGAGTTTTAGATACTGTTGCTTGCACGCATCTAAAAACAAAGTGATTTTATGGGCATCGGGTCCACCACCGTCATTTAAAAACTGAGTGTGTGTAACGCATACGTGCAATCTGCCCTAATACTGGAGGGAAAGCCTTAGTAATTTCAGACTTTCATATATATGCCCGTGCTCATATCAGTCAAAGAGAGCAGTCTCTTAGAACAGATAAACCCACTGATAGAAGTCCCCCCCCCCAAAAAAAAAGGAAGGGAGAAAGGCACTCAGAGGAGAACATTTTCCCATTGGTAGCACCAATGGGAACCAATGGCACTTTTGGTAGCTTTGCTCACAGCTCTGAATGAAACTTCTGCACTGCAGAAGGGATCGGAGTACTCAGTGAAAGAACCTCATACCCACTTGGTGTTTGTCTGCACACTACTAAACTTTGATATGTTTGCAACCCAGCAGTTAAAGACTTGTCAAGCAAAACCTGCATACCGCGGGTGATATTGCCCAGTCTGGCACTTCCCAACTCACCCACGAGCTGAGGCCACCAAACCCCAACAGGAGCTTTGGTCACAGTTTGGCTCAAATCAAATATGCAAACATTTATGATTGTCATGGTAACTAGAACACGTAGCCCCACTGAAAACAGCATAACTCCCATTCATTCCCATTGGGTCAGTGGTGTAATTCCCGATGACAGCAAAGAGGAAATGTTTCAGTGTATTTGTTTTTCTCCTTTTCTCAAAGACAGTTACCGCTGCAGCTTGTATGTGAGGCCCACGAGATGCAGCAGAACCAGCAAGGTTCTCTTCATAGCCATTATAATACTTGCACATTATACATCTTAAGAGAGGACCATGATTCATTTTTACTACTCATTAGGTGGCTTTGGTGGCATGCTACGAATATTGCAGTTTATGCATGAAAGCTGTGCTACCTGCAGTATTTGTAATTCTCAAATTCTTTAGTAACTACTGAGACATCTATCAGACACAAGAGTGCACGTCAGGGCAAGCACATTTGAACAGAACCACTATTACACTCAGTCTAGTAGCTGTGGTCCTGCACTTGTCATGGGAACTGGATGACCTTTAAGACGCCTTTTTAAGACCCAAGCCAATCTACGATTCCATCATTCTATGTAAATGAGTTTGTTACCGACTAGGAGAGGCACGTCTTCATATGGCTGCTTTTTTTCCTCTGCTGCCTCCTGGAATTACACTAGTTTTCTATTCAAAAGTTTATTTCCGAGAATTTTGTATTCGGTCTTGTGTTGGCCTGATGAGAACTCCAGCCACACACAGCCAAACATTCTCTCATCATCCTGGCAATTTTCTTGTGCTTCCTCCTCTCTTCATAAGGAAGCTTTGGGAAGGCAAAGCAAAAAAAAAAACACCCACCAGCACAGCCTAAGCAGAAGCAATGGCTGAATTCCTGCACACCTTACTCTGCTGTTTTTTGGGGCAAATTCCCCACAACCAGACGCACCCCTAACTCTCCCCTATCCCCACTCTCAACGAGGACATCCAACAAGCCACCACCAGAATGAGTGGACCCATTGGGCCACCCAGGTCTGCAGGACCCAGCTCCCACGCGACGGCTGTGCAGAACGACGTGCAATCCATACATCTGCACGTACATCAGGAGCTGACACCCCCCGAAACGCTGGCAGCATCAACATCTAATCGATATGCGTGTTCGCCAGCAAAGCTGACTGGTACATCTGTTCTGTGAAAAAACATACATTCTGCCTCTAGTACAATCAGTGTAATTAAAAATTAACATGCATTAATTGTTGGAGCTGATGTAAACAGCTGATGTTCCACTTAGCCCTGTCTTCTGTACATATCATTAGGCAAAGCCAAATATTGTTAAGTAAACAGGCAACACTTACAAAAAGAAATAGGAAACTAATTCCAACTAAATAAATTGACAACGCGGTGCAAGTCACATTAAAACAGCCAAGGTAATTATTAGGCTGCTGGACTAACGGAGACAAAATCATGGAAGACATACTTAATTGTTTGAATCTCATTTCAGCAAATGTATTGAGGCACAGTGTGAAATATAATTTAAGCCGAATGCTCGTGCGGTGTTTTTCCCCAAGCAGGATGGGCAATACGCCGTCGAAAGAAAAATACAGGTTGGGGTTTGAGATGCAGGTAAAACAAATAACTTCTCAAACGCAGCAAGCTCGACCAACTGCTTCAGCATCCAGCGGTCTCAGGAGAGATCTGGGTTGGTTATGCAACGCTAAAGGTTTTTTCTTCCTCAGACGCATCTGCAAAATTCCCATCAATACCGGTGGGAGCAACGCGCAGGCACCGAGTGCAGCGCACACTCCTAAGGAGTTGCTTCCCACTTTTTTATCATTGTTATTTAAATGTCATAGCAAAATAATTTCTCCAATTTGTATACAAACAAACCACCAGCAAATCTGCTCGGTCGCGCTCACCCAGGGCCACTGCCGCAGATCACAGCGGCGCCGCACATTGCCTGGGGCCGGCAGCTGCCCGTACCCGCAGGCTGCAGGAGCTGGGTGCCTGCGCTGTCAATCTCCGCGGGCTGAGGGATGCTGCAGTACCACGGGCTCTTCCACCTTTCCCACACAGTTCCTGGCACGAGGCTTGGCACACTGGGCTTGAGAGAAGTGCAGGGACACGCTTTTTGGGGGTCCTCAGTGGCCCAAAGAAATCCTCTGGGCTCCAAAACGCTGCTCACTAGGGCGGCATGAAGATGCACCACTGAGATTTCTTTGAAGGCACAGAGCATGAGGGTTTGCTCATTATGGGAGTGCCATAATTATGGACTGCATAACTGTGTCAACTGTGCCCAGTGGCCTGAGCCACACATCTGGGTTTTAAGCCATGAACTTCTACAAGAAGTACATTTCTTTGAAGTTTAGCAACTAACTGCACGTGGAAGGCATGTGCGGACCGAACGCTTGGCAACAATTTCTTTGCAACTGCCTTTGTTTGTAATACTAATAGTCTTGAAAGTCAGAGTGTCTACTATCCTTGACACAGCCACATATGACCACAAATGATGCACATTAAACAAAGGTGGAAGACGTTTTGAATGAGCATTCTCAACAAAACACCCCAGGACAGAGAAGGGGCTTTGGATCTTTCAGTGCTGTTGATGTTCTGACGTCAGTTTTGGTTATGGCTTTGTTGGTCTGTTAGCATTTGCCTTATTGACACTGATAAGATGCTCCATGAGGACCTGCCCATTACAGACATTTCTTTTAACCACGTACCTCCAGTTGTCCAGCTCTTAGGGCCTTCCACACCTCTCAGACAAGGTTCCCACCGAACTCCCTGCCCTGAAACCCCTGGAAGGTTCACAGCACTGCTCAGCTGTTTCATAACAATATCAAGCTCATGATGAACCAAATGAGTTCTGATTTGTGCTATTTAATGCCCTAATGGCTTGACTAGTTAGGTAGATAATTATACAGTATGATTTATCCAACCCATTTATAAATATTTATAATAATGGATAGATTAACCTTTGGGATTGCTCTCCAGCAGTCCCCTCAGCTGGGAGGGATCGCCTGGTGTGGCTGCCAGCTCTGCTGTCCACGTGTGAGCGGGCAAGGGCATGGCTCAGCTCGAGAAGTGGTGGCCAGCACAGCATCTACGGGGCAAGCAGTGCCTGTGGCTCCAACCTGGACACCCTACCCCTAGTCCTATCCCTAGTTTCAACCTCAGTTCCAGCACCAGCCCAACCCAACTCAACTCAACCCAATCCTTACCCATTCCCTGCGCTCCCTGCCCCAGCTTAGCTTTCTCAGCCTTATTCCCACATCCCACTGAACTGGGGAAAGAGAAACCACCATGAGTCATAAATCTCAGGCTTGCGCTGTCCAGCCATTCCGACGCAATCTACAAGGCAGGAGGAAGCAGCTTGGTTTGCAGACTTCCAACAACAAAGAGCTTCAGCTGGAGGCCTGAGCTGGCTGAAGGGCTCTCCTGAATGAGTCTGTTCACGCCGCGGGTACAGGCGCAGTGGTGGGAGCAGACGTGTCCCCGTGAGTCACAGCAGCCCACGGCCGCCCACCAGGGCACAAGGAGCACATTGTGGTCAGCACCGCGTGTGGGAACCGGCGGCTGCCGTCAGCCTGGGACGTCCCCTCCAACGCCCTGCACACCCACCACAAAGGGCCACTGTTCTCCACGCCGTGCCCTGCACAACACCAAGCAAAGCTGGGAGCTGGGAGCACCCAGTGCTGTGTGCCCCAAAAAGCGTGTTCCAAATCCGCTGCTAGGAGCAGTGAGAGATACCCTCACGTAGAGAGGGTCACCCTCACACAGAGAGTCAGCTCTAGCACTTCCAGTCTGGCAGAGCCACTGCTTCAGACTGGCGAAAATATGCTAAATGCACATTAGATAGAAACACAGAAGTGAATTTGTTCTCTTATGGTAATCACCATTTTGGACAGCTTTGACTTCGTTGGAACGGTTCCAAACCCATGCCTATCACATTTCTGAATTTTGATACAGCACAAGCTTTCCAAACTCCAGCTTCTGCATCCCAACAGCGTCAGGAAGACGAGTCAGTCAGCCTACTCCCTGGTCAATGCAACTGGAAGTCAACAGGAGCACGGCACAAATCACTGCATACACTTTGGAAAATTCTTCTCAACATCACTGAAGTGCTGTTACACTGATTGTTATTGTACTCCCTAACTGCTAATACCTCGTAACACGCCTCTGTGCTCGGGAAGAGCACCACCATGTTTGTATGTTACATTATTAAATTAATGTTCAGATACAAAAATAATAAAGAATAAAATATCTCTTCTGGCAACAGAATGAAACTCCATAGGAATAATTACAAAGAGACAAACAGACTTTCTATTTCTAGAATTTAAAAGCAAACTGCTTTTATTCTCCAAGACCGAACTGTGGCACTTAGCTTTCCTACCGCACGCCTAAACAGACATCTGTTGTATCAGTCATTAAAACTTAAACAGCCGAGAAAGGAACAGGATCCAAAACAAAACACTGAAGGTATTCGGATTATATCACATGATTAAAATTTTTTTTTTATCAGAATACGTTTTCTGCTTCAGAGCTCCTCTTTTTCCATGCAAACTGTTGTACCTATAAAAATATATCTGCAAGATATATCTGCGCCCTAGACCAGCTCCGCAAGCACGCAGCAACGTGAACACATGCCCGTTTCCACAGGCAGTAAATCCCTGTGGAAATTCTGCAATCTCACTCTCTCAAAGCAGTGCTGAGCCCACCAGCCAGAACATCAGCTGCTGCTCCAGGGATAGTCTGCATCCGCACACCCACGCGGGTCATACATGGCTCTGGGCTGAGACAGAGACTCTGAAGGGAGAACGATGAGCAGAAACCCACGGAGCATCCAGGGAGATGAGTTAATCTGCGGTCTGAGAGAACACTGAGTACTTATAGGAAGTGGTCAGGGGATCAGCTTAGGCCCTTTTGGAGACTTGTAGATGGGTTGTTAGAGATACTGCCAAATTACGAGGATCCCTAAGCTGCTGGGTGAAAAGATGTGAGAGCCAATGACATCCATGTCTTGTTAGATGCAAGCAACACCACATTCACAGATCCGTGAAACCCTTCAAAGGTAAGCAAAGCCAGCAACACGCTGGGGAGTTTTGGGTTGCATAACAAACTATGACTAATTAATGTTTCTATTGTTTTAAACACTGTGTTGTAGAAAGGTGTTCAGATCTCCAAGACAGATCTGGGGTTCACTGACCCAGGTGGGGCGATCCTGAGAGAAAATGAAGGGCTAGAAACCATAACTTTCACAATTTCTTCCCACCTCTGCCACCAAAATCAGACACCTGAAACTTCCAGACACCGTACACCATCCTTAAACTTGGTCTAGAACCAGTAATGCTGTGTACTGGAATAATTAATTGTAAAATATATGACCAGAATTAAAAAAAAGCAAAGAAGCCTGCAGTGCTAGCCCTTGCCTCCTAAGCTTCCCACAGCAGGAGCAGAGCTCCTGTGTCTGTTAGCACACCTATCGTTCCCCCGGCACACCGGGCACTTTGCACGGCTGCTCGTGCATTGCACGCGCCTCGTTTTGCCCGGGCTGTTCTGTGTGCAGTGCTCCGTTCTGAACTCAGAGCACTCTGCCAAGACCGTGGTGCTCACACGATGCGAACCGCGACACAATTCATGTATCATCCGAATGCGGCTTTCTTCGTGGAACCATTCCAACGCTAAGAGCAATGCTAAGAAGAAGCAGTAGACAAAATCTGCCTCCAACAAATTAAAATCCCCCTCCCCGGTATGCATACAAGTTCACACCAGTCAGACTGTGTAGATTAGCAGCACAGTGAAGGGACCTACTTAGAAATGGACACACATGTCAGAGCGCAATCTGGCACGAGCGTTTTATGCAAAGTGAGCTTTTGGAGTCGCATGGAACTGTATTTTTTTCCTCCTGCTGCTCTTGTCTCTGCCCATTGGCAGTTTTGACATGCATCATAATTTCGCAGTCTGCTCGTGATGTTGGAATCTGGTCAGGGAGTGTACTGGGATCCTAAATCAGTCCCCGTGATTTGTGCTGCAGCGAGCGAGCATGCGCGTGAACCTCAAGGTTGGCATCGCTGCCAAGACGCTGCTCAAGCACCAAAAGCAAGCTGAGCCCCGGGGAGAGAAGAGATACAAATGAGCCCTTGGAGACCTCCTCCAGCTGTACCGCACATTTGCAAGGGCAGAGGAGCGCGCTGCCGTGCGTTGTGGATGCCTTTGTGCCCGGGTTGCTTCAGGCAAGAGCGAGCTTGCAGGCTGGGGAGCCCCACAGCCCCTCACCGGGAGGGCAGGGGGTGCAGCAACACAACACCGAGCCCTGGCTATGGGCAGGGGGTGCAATGCCACCAAGCCCAGCCTCCAGACAGCTGTCCTTGGCAGAACAAGGCAGTGCCAGCCTCCCAAAAGCAGCACCAGAACCACTTACACCTGCTTCACCAAAGCACGTGAACATCACGGTTTAGAAAGGAGTGAGGTCTGCTGTTTGCTTTAATGGCCATATATTCCAGTTGCATTCAACGGCCGTGGAATAGGCAGAAACCTCTCCCTGAAGGAGCCCACCTAAGAAATTCCACCCCAGCATCCTCGTGGTGCTCCGACCTCGGGGAGCTCCACTACTCTCATGGCAGAGGGAGCGCGGGGCCCGACAGGGACTCACAGCCACTTAAGGTAAATAAATCCTTGAAAACCTAATCGCCTCCAATGTGACTATACTCCGTGATAAAGCATTCAATGAAACACGCCGTTCCCAGCACAAATAATTGCCTTTGTTTTCATCGTTTTGTCTAGCGCGTTGCGGGAGGCCGTAGAACAGTGTGAGTTTTTCTGATCTATAATCAGACAGTTCATAAAAATCCTAATGGAAATGAAGATTTTGCTATTTGGAGTGGTCAAATTTCCATTTTCAAACACATCACATTTTAAAACCCAGGTTGGCATTTTGGTTTGCTGAGAGTTTTAGGATAATAGCAAATTACACAGAAAATCTACCAATTCTTTGTCAAGTGAACTATGCAAAAAAGAACCATTAGTTCATAGTTCATCTGTGAGATGGGAAGACATCCTGAATAATAATTCTGTGAGACTACGAAGGGCATTTATTCGCAAATAACGCTCACATCTCCAGAATTAAGACTGCCCCTGCTGTCTGTAAAGGCACTGCACTCAGCTTTTATGAGAATCTATTGGCTGAATACATTCATTTTCCCCACCAGAAGGATGGGGGAACCCACTTAGCCCATACAAGAGCAGCTCATGCCTCACCACATCGGGGACAGGGAATCCCATGTGTCCCCTCCAGCCACTCGCCCAGCCCGGGCTGCAAGCAAGATACCAGCATCCATTCTCAAAACCCAGCTTCTGCACCAGCTCCCTGCCATCTTTACAGGTCTGTGCTTTGCCACGGCTGCCATCTTGACTCCCATTGAGAAAAAGACAAAATCATAACTCAGACGAGAGAGCTCATTCTTTTATCCTGCCTTCTGTGCTAAAGTTACACTCTACAGCATGGAGGAGACTCCGACGCAGAGCTTTGGGCCCTGTTATTTAGGAAATGAAAACCTACCTGGAGCTCACTATGAAGAAAAGGTACAGAAGACTGGTTAACTAAATTAATCCACTTTTTCTTTCCCTTGATAACAGTGCCCTGAGGCATAACCCATACAGAAAATTGTCTGTGACTCACGCTTTGAAGCGAGCATGGAAAAGGAATCCCATTGGGAATTTGCTGCATTTGTTATAGCTCTGGGATATATTCATCTGTAAATAAATATAGTGTGGCTTTGGGGATCTCAAACGATCTTAAATGTGAAGTTTGTAATACAACTGAGCTAAGAGTATTCCTATTAGACAGAGAACTGTAATTATTAATACTGTTGTGTAATACTAATACTTTTGTGTAAGTTTGTTGTAAAACACGAGAAATCACTCTTATCTTCATTTTATCCTCCTACGACCTATTTGTGAGCCCTCTAGGAATTTGTTTCCTCTTTTTTCTGGAGAAAGCTGGTAATTGCTGGGGACCTCCCCCAGCAGAGCAATTTTCCACCAGGGCCACCCCCAGCAGCCGCAGCCCTGCTCAATGGCAGAGGTTCACGTGCTACACTACGACTCTGGAAAGTTGCAACCACCAAAGTGCCAATCCAACGTATTAATACATGCCCCCCAAAAAGGTGTGAGTTATCTGCTCTTGCTCTCCCCTTAGGCTGTGCAGCTCACAGTATTACATAATGGTAGAAATCAGGCACCATGGCTCCCCGTGCGATCAGGTTTGTGGTGCAGATGAAGTTCCCAATATCAGGTTTGTAGACCAGATCTTTCTAGATTTTTAGCTAAAAATACAAGATCTAATTACGGGGACGTTTTTCCCTGTGGTCTGACTCACACAGAAAAAGGTGAAAATGGAGTGGTTCCCTGACCTACTCTGGAAGCAGATATTTTATTCTACCCTATTAAACAAGCCTTCTTTCTCTGAGTTTTTTTTTTACTGGATGGCAGCCAAATCTAGGAAGACAAAAAGCATTCCCTTGGACAGCCTGACCTTTTCCTTAACTTCAACGGCATCCGACAGCCTCTGAAAGTCCTGGCCACCACTGGACCCGAGGGCTTTACCCTAGGAGACAACAGGAGCCTCCTGGGAGCCTCCAACGGGGCCCAAATGGGCGCACACTAAAAATGTTTGCAAGAAGTGTTCAGAGCATTACAGCATTTAAAAGCACCGTCAGTTCAGCTTGAGTATAACACAGATTTTGTAAAGCCCATTTTATCATTCAATGAGTCTCAGAGACTGTCAGCCTCTTCCACACGGTTCCATCTTCCCATCCCCTATTTAGAGTGCCAGTAACCAACAGTAAGAACTCATAAAAGACATAGGGACAGAGTCATGGGAATTTTTCTTTTCAGTGAGCAAATCCCTGAAAAGCGAAGTTCTGGAACAATTTCATCGTGCCTACCAAAAGGAAAGGATGCTACCTGCTTCAATATACCTTGTATCCTCCCTGAAACAGGAACATTCAGCTCTTCATTATCTGAGCCAGCCCCACAATTAAGACAAGGTGCCCAAAACAGGACATGGCACCACCCACTCCAGGTCCAATTTCTCCTGTGAGGGATAGAGTAAGAATTGAGTATGGTAGGGTAGGCAGAGTACAATAGAATGGAATAGAAAAGGGTACAGTAGATTAGGGTAAGGTAGAACACAACGCAACACAACAGTTGTAAGGGACCTTCAAAGATCATCTAGTCCAACTGCCAACATTTTTCCTTCTGCAATATTTCTTGCTCCCAAGAATACATACTATTCTACTGATCACATAATAGTATGCTCTGTGGTTTCACCTATCAGAGGACACACCATGAGAACTTCCTCAAGCCACCTTCACAACAAGCAGTAAGAGTGAAAAGTGACCACAACATGGTCAGAGTGAAAAGCGTTGACACTCAAAGAGGACAAATAGTGTACTTTTTCCAAAACAACAACAACAGAAAAAGTAGAAAAAATCCATGGACGTTGAACTGCTTGCTGGTATTTAGCAGCCCCCTTCCAGCTAGAGCCCAGGGGGATCCATCCACACCAATGCAAGGTTACGTGAGGAACCAGGCTCTGGATTTCCCTTCCCACCCAGCAATTGGATCAGGTTACTTATTATCTCGTTGTAAAAACACAGAGCCTCCTCATTTATCCCTGTATTAAAGATTCAGATGCCGTGCATTAAACGAACCCGTTTCACTGGCAGGTGCTTGCTGCTTTTTAGGCTTTAAACAGTACCATTACTATCATTTATAAGGATAACATCACAATTAAGAATCTCTGAATAATTTAAAAATGAGCAAGCAGCATTTAGTTTCACACCCTGCCCGCTGAAGAGGTTTTAAGATGCAGGGTCTTTATTTTATTGCAAAACACTGCCTTGCCTTTGTAAAAGGGATGAAAAGTTACTAATTTCAGGCTTTAGTTCAAACCCTTTAATCTGACAAATAAGTGCCTTCGGTGAGTACTCTGTTATCTCCTAGAGCCCCGGCAGAGCTGTTGGCAGCCTTTGTCTGAGTCTGAGAGTCTTACCTTATCCTAGGTGAGCCAAATGAGACAAAGGGGATGCCGCCAGAGAGCATCTCGACTTAATGGAGCTTTTCTTCTTAAATCCTAACTTGTACTCTCGGCAAATATTGTGGAACAGGCTCGTTTCATTGCAATAAATAATGGTATATCATTAAAATTCCATTCCGCTGTTGAGAACAGTGTGATAAACTGTTTGCGAATTGGTAATTCTATTTATTAAAAACAGGGGCATTAATTTTGACACGTTGAATTATAAGGCAGACAAACAGATCTTGTGTTTTAATTAAATGCTCCTATTTGATGAGGTTTTTCGTTTTAAGATTTAACTCCAGGTTCTCCAGGCCGCGCACTGAGAGATGGGATGCAGCCCCAGTGCCAATGGAAGCACCCCATATCCTGCACCCTCTCCTCCTCTTCCCCACCTTAACGGCTCTGCCTGGCTGCCACTACTTATTTCCTAATGCTGAAGCAGAGCTGAATATTTGAAAAAAAAAAAAGAAAAAATAACAACCATACTGCTTTGAGGTTTCTTTCACATTAAGCTACATTTAATATTCATTCCACATTTTTTTTCTATTAATTAAAAGTAAACCGTGTATTGTATGGTACATTATCCCTCTAACAGCCCCATGTGGAGATCATGAAGTGGAAGACTAATGGTGTAGACTTTAGCATTTAGTTTTAACCAGAATAATTTACATATCTGTGAGAAGAGTCCGAGGCATGTGTAAATAAGCAGAACTCTGAGATATCAAGACCCTTGCTTAGTTTACTACGGACTGGAGAGCCACGGGCTGTGTATTTATTCCATCAGTCAGCTAATTTAATGAGACTTTATACGGCATCTATTTCTGCGGAAGACACAAAACTTATTATTAAGGAGAGGCATGTGGCAGTAAGAAAAATGTGTTTGTTTGCTTTTTTATTCTATTACCCCCAAGTAGCAAAGGTGATTCTATTCACTGTTCATTAAAGTTTACCTTTATAATTTATCAAAGGGGACCGACATCAACAGCTTTATGCTGAGATTTCAAAATTCAGGACTGATTAAAATCTAATATAAAAGGCCACAGATTTGGGGTGGGTTTTCGAGAAAAATAGCTTCCCAACTTGAAAGTATGGATTTCATTAATGTCCTTCTCTATAAGAAGACACTATAAAACACATTAGTATCATTTTCACTTCAAAATCCATGTGGGCTTTTCCACATAAGTTTCAAGAAAAGGAAAGTTGTCTTAGAAAGCTAAGAAGACTCTCAAGCCATGCCTTGCACAAGGCTTGCACAAAGCACCTGTGTAACAAGTGGGGGACGAGGGAAAGCCATTCAGGAACATGCCAGTAAAGCCGGCCAGGGAGCCCCGTGCTGAACACAGTGAAACAACTGAATGGAGAGTGGCATTCCTTGCACAGGATGGGGAAATAACCAGATCGCCAGAGGTCAATGTGTGCTCCCAATGGGAATATGCTGGAGAGGAAGGAATGCAAGGAATTGACATTTTGAACTCAATTTATGTCAGTGTTCATAGGATTAACCATATTCTGGGGGAAAAGACCACCAACAACAGAGAAACAACACCGCCACCAACAAGAAAACACCAGATTCACAAAGTTGGTGACATAAGAACTACTATGGAAAAAAAAATCTGTATTACATGGGTACATCAGAGCTAGACATTCCAGCTTCTTATCTCAAACCACTGCTTTCTTTTCCTTAGTCTTTAAAATCTGATTAAAACGGAACAAGAACAGTTTCCATTCAAATGATGCAGTCAAACTGAAATGACTTTGTTGTTGTTGTTGTCTTCTGTGTTTGGTCAGTGATTGAGAGATTGGATGAGGCATTGGCATCACCATCAGCAGGAGCTAGACCAACATCGCTGCCATGTCAGCAGGGCAAGCTACCACTCTCCTTCCCTACAAAAGGACTACAACAAGCACTACAGCCAATTGTTTACAGAAAGATTTGTGAGTTTTCTTTGCTACAAAAAAAATGGGGAAATTGAGAGAAGAGTTGCCTTTTAGTGATGGAAAAGTCCTATCATTGATTTTTCTGAATTCACGTTTCAGGAAACACAAAATCACTAATATAATCCTAAAATAAATAAATAAATAAATAAATTTAAAAAAGCATATAAACAATCTGTGCAGATGAGACCTTGCATTCCATACAACTCACCTTGCCATCATTTCTCTAACAGTCCCCGTGATGTGTGCCAGGCCTCCAGGCCAGGTACCCCTCCCCTAATCAGTGCAGATCATAACACCTAGGGAAATCATGCCTGCCTTTCAGCACTCTGGTGTTGCACAGCAATGAGTTCCACCACCCAGTCACACAAAAAAAAACTTTTTTTCCAAAGGTTTGATCAAAACTTTTGTGTATCCCTGTCCTCACCCTGCTCCCGCACAAAAGGAAGAGGGAACGGAGGTTCCCAGGTTCCCAGTCTGTCCTGGCTATGTGATTAGTACCACGGATCTCATTAGAATAATAAAAATATGGCCGCCTTATGCCTTCAACTAATCGTTTCCTAAGCGAGAAATGATTAAGAATTGCAGAATCCTGTCTGTGAGTCAACTGGAAAGCCAACCCCTGCAGGAGGAGCCCACAGATGTGAGCAGAACCTCGGCCCATCTGCCTCCTGTGCTCCTACCTCTAAACACAGGTACGCGTCCTGCTGTGCACCCTAACAACATAAAACGTCTGAGTACTTCTTCAGCTCCACGCTAGCTTCCCTTGTTTGATTTGCAATGCTGCATGCCATAGTTCATTCCCTGCAAACTAAGAGTGTACCATGTCCAAATAAGATGGACAAAGAGAAGCCGAGCCAGCCTAGATAAGACAGATTTTTTAACAAGGTTAAGGGTACTCAAATACCCACCTGTCTCATGTGGGTAACAATTGCAGCGTTTTCTGGTATTTTACGGGGAGATAAGAGAACACAGGACTACCAGCCCACGTATAGAGTGGATTTATAAAAGCTTTGTGAGCATGCTTTTCCAGTTTCAGATTTTTAAGCAATTAGTTTGCAGATGTCACTAAATAAATGGCATTCATTCCTTAGGCAGGAACCATACCTGTTAACCATCTCAGCATATTCTAGCTTTAAAGCTGAGCTTGATGTGCACAGCATGCTCAAAAACTGTACTCACAGTTCAAATGAGCTGGATTACAGACCATGACCACTGAGACCCTCACATGACAAAGCCTTTGTGTAATTAATATGCAGGGTAAAATGCTCCCTGGACGGCTGCTAAAGCGATTTAAATCATGCACATAAAAAATGTAATCACAAATTTAGCATGGTGGACATTGTAGTCACACTGTGCTTGATTGCATAGAAGGTTCCAAGTGTGTTTTAAATGTCCTTTAAGATTGAGATTAGGACTTGTACTTACAAGATGCATATTAATCTAAAACTCAACATTTTTCAGTGTGGGATCACAGTAGGAGAACATTATGGGCAATAGAGGTTCATTCTAATCCCAGTAGGTAATTACACTTTGAAATAATATTCTTTAATTAAATCTTGTTTGCAGTTGATTGATTTAAACACTAAATCTAAAAACCTAAATTTCAGTTTTTATCAATTTTTGATGCTTATTGCACAGAACTTGGGCTTTAATTGATGTTTCTGAAGTTTTTAAAGCCCTTGTCCACCGTATCCTAGCTGAATTTATTGTAATTACCAGCATCATTCTTTTGCAATGTAGACAACTTTCACTAGAACCTTGACAATTTTAAGTACTTTTAAAGCGTAAAATGCATGATGCATATTTGCTGTGTAAGAAGGCAGGTATTTACCATGGTTCTTTCATAAAGCATCCTGTCTACATGCTGCAAACTGTTTTCAAAGCTCTGGAGAAGGGACCCAGCCTTCCACACACCTATTGCTGATGTCGATAACACGGAGTACCTCCAAAGACAGCAGCACCAGCACGTTGTAGGCGCAATGCCTACAGGTCCAATCTGTTCTGCCACAGATTTAGTCCCCATTTGAAACTCTCGCTCAGGCCTTCCTCCATCTCCTGTGCAGACACGGTGCTTTGGAAGAGGACAGGATCCCTACTAACACAACCACAGAACCATAGAGTCATTAAGGTTGGAAAAGACCTCTGAAGTCATCAAGTTCAACTGTCATCACCAATCATCACCAAGCCCACCAAAACGATGACCTTAAGGAAGCATAGGGGCTCCAGGGGAACCCTTCACTACGCCTCCAAACAGCATTAAACACACTTGGAGGCCAATGGGCATGTACAGAAACACTCTGCAGAAGGTTTTCCACACCTGGGCACCAGTCTGGGGGCATCTCCCTGAGCCACATAAAGATATACCACCCAGCATGACTGCACTCAGCCCGTGGTGGGGGTAAGAAGCAGTACAACTACTGGTCAAGTAGGAAGATGGCCCAGCCACACAGACCACGTGGCAGTGGGACACCTTGAGCAACCTCAACTTGATAGGAAAGCTCAACCCCGAGAGACCCCATTACGGAAGCAGTGGGAGAAGGGCCCATGCATGGAGCTGCCAAGTCCATAAGAGAAGCAGAGGAGGAGGAACGCAGCCCTGCACTCCTGGGGAGGCAGGCAGTGCCCAGTGCCCGCCGTGAGAAATTAGGCATGTGAACCTGTGAGCACGCCTCGGCAGGGCTGACCTTTCCAGCACATGAAATCCCATGACCAGAACTTCAGCAATAAGTTTGTTGGCTGGAAATGAGCTTTGAAAATGCAGAGTTTCACCCTGGTCTTCCTTTCAGGCCTACCCGGGTTAGGAGCAATGGGCCTGAATTCAAATCTCACTTGGCTACATAATGACATCATGCATGTGTCTCAGAGTAAATTAAATTCATGATACTATATACTTAATAACAGAAAATTCACACCTTACTGTGGCTGCATTTGTCATATCTGAGAAAACGCAAACTACTCTATGGAATGTTTTATTAAGATGACTTCGCTCTTATGAGAAATGATTAAGTCACTATAAGAGCAAAGTAAGACCACAAGACCTCATTCATTGTAACACTAATATTAATCACACAAATAATATAAGTGTCTTACAGTAATCCACATTCCCTTAAAATATATATTATACATCCTGAGGGCAAACAGTAACACAACTGACTCGGAATAAATCCCTCAAGCCATAGTGGCCAGAAGAAAACCATTTATATTCTGACAGACTCATGTATATTTTGTTATGCGTAACAAATGAAAATATTTACAACACTATCAGAGCTCAAGAAAAATTAAGTCTCACTAATCAATATATTTCAAGCATGAATTTAAACCCTTCCCAAATCTGACAATGTCCTCAAAAATTACCATAAAATAAGCAGGCGTCTTTCCATCTGTTTAGCTGTGGTCAGTTATTATCGATATATTTAATTTCTTATATTAATTATATCCTCCTGTAGGCATAAAGGTGAGAAGAACAAGGAGCCTTCAGGTGCTCGATGAGTTTGTTGGCAATGAAATAATTCAAAAACGCATTCATCTTCTCTAAATGATATTCTCCCCTATCTTACTAAAACAACATGGGAAAACAAAGAACCAGTGATTACACCAACAGCAGCAGCCTGTCGTACCGAGGAGGCAGGAAGACTCCTGTATTAAATACCATAACTTCTTTTTACCCAATCCTTCACTTTTGGCTCACAAATTAGACGTGAGCCATGTCAGCTTCCCTCAGAACCCATTCCTCATGCCCCATTCCTTCGGAGACATCCAAGGTGAGGCTGGACCATGCCCTGGGCAACCTGACCCAGCAGTGGATGCTCCTGTCTATAGCAGAAGTAACCTTTACAGGTCCCTTCCAACACTAAGGTTTCTATGATTCCTCCTCTTGTTGTCTGCAAGAAATTCTGTGAGGTGCCAATCATGCAAATGCTACCATAAAAATATTACTTCCCTCTTCCTTTTCAGAGCCACATTCTATTTACCTCCACCCACCCACTCTGTCAGACTTCTCAGACAAAAAGGTGCAAATAGATCTGCTCATTATTGACCTGAGTCTGTGGAAACTCAGCATGAAGTCAACTGCTGCAACAGAGATGCCCGGAGCCCTTCCAACCCACTTTTCCCCTCTCAGCTCCAGTACGACCTCCAGTGCTGCAGGACCCAGCATTTAATCCATACTGGCTTCTACCATTTTTGCACGTCCAGAGAACGGTTTCTCACTGCCTCCCATCCCAGGAGCTAAACCTTGACAGGTAACACCTGTGCAAAACAGAGGCATTCTGCATGCTGGAGCTGGTTAGGGTCGTGGTCAGCAGGCATGGTGGGGATGGGTTGGGGCTGGACTTAGACCTCAGAGGTCTTTTCCAACCTTAATGATTCCGCTGTTCTATGATACTGCCCAAGACCATTTGAAGAACATTATGCCTGTGATGCTCCAAGACAGCTGAAATTGTTCCTCATGAAGAGAAACTTTAAGAATCTCGTCACTGATATCCAATATGCAAATCTATACAGAGATATCTGCTCTCCAAGAATGCCTCCACACACAGCAGCTATGTTGTAGACACTGCTTTGTCTATGGAAAATGCAAAAACCACAGACTGAGCAGTCACACTCTGAGATCTACCTGTACTTCAGCCAAATGCTAATTGCAGCTAATTACTATAGCTTGGGATGCATTAATTAATGTAAATGAATGCATTAGTTGGTTTTAAAATGAAGTTTGTTTAAACTTACTGTAAATCATATTTTACCCCAGCTCATCATTCTGAAGCACGCAGCAGCCCTCGGGCTCCTTCCCTGCAGGGGATGCAGGACCAGACCCATCCCTACTTTTCCCCTCGAATGCGGACCAGGGACCATCCCATTTCACAGCCTGCTCTTCTCCCTCACGTTAACCCACAGAACAAGTGCTGGAAAGGACTCCTGGAAGGATTTGTGTCATTCTGTCCGTAAACATTGTGGGTGGCAGCAAGCAGGGACGGATGGCTGAGCACAGTTCTGTCGGTGGGCTGTGCCATGCACAAAGACCCCCAGCTCCCCCCCAGGCGTGGGTCACCCTGCAGCCTTCTCACTGCACAGGGCATCCAGCCGGGGCCAGGGGCTGCCTTGGGTGGCCACAGTGCATGGCTCTGAAGCCCCAGGCCAGGGGGAAACCACTGGGTTTTCAATTAGGCTGTGTTTTAGGGATACAAAATTGCAATATTCCTTTTCTACACCTTCCCCGCACTTACAGAGCAACCCATTATTAAGCTATTAATCACCTCTTTCAATTAATTGTTCTAAAATGACCCAGGCTTTAGTAGTTGTGTTGCAATTGAAAAGCTCACTTATTTTTGGAAAGGTAAAGCTGCAGACGGTGGTAATTTGAGACAGCCGAGCTATTAGCCACTGTTTAGAATCTCAATTACTCTTAAGAAGGATAATTACCAATAAAGCAAACTTGTGATCCCACATCAGTAAGAACAGTTCTTTCCCGCTTTATGGAATATACAAGCAGTTTTTCATCCACCGGATTTAATTTCCACATGAAAAATTGACCTTAACAGTATGAAGTATGGCTACAAGTAAAAACTGTGTTTTCATTGAAGAGAATAAATGCATTTCCTGAACGCCGGCTGTTAAAGCTAATTGATTTATTGGCTCTCTATATAGTGTACTATTGTCTTTGCACTCATGGGACAAGGAAGCTCTTGAGAACAGAACTAAATTCTGCCACTGCAGCGTGACAGCTGAAGAGGGCTTTTTTTTTTTTTTTATTTTACATATAATGTGCAAGTTCCCAGAGCTAACAGAAATCTTTCTAGGACTGGAGGGGCCCATGAGCTTACTGGATGCGGTCCATATCCACTGACACCACAACAGTGCTGGGAACCCAGCAGCACTGGCAGCGACTTGCTTCCTTTTAATCAGAGGGTTGCCTCTGTAAAGTATTTATGTTCAAGTAAACATAAAGCTCTCGTCAAAAGAAGGGAAATAAGAAACTCCCTCTATCATCTGTTTGGATTTTTTACTTTACAGACAGCGGTCAAATATTTGGTAGGGAGTCATATTTCTCCCTGATGATGAAAACAGCTTTAAAATTCATGGAATAGCCAAATATTTGTTATTATCTCTTGCTTTTAGGTTTTATGTAAATGAGTGCCCATAAGATGAAAGCAAGCGCTTGGTAGCAGGTGGGAGCAAACTCACATAATCATACCAATAAAAAAGCCCCGAGGAAAAACAAAATAAAATGAAAAATCAATACAGGATGTTGTTCTCCAGATACACCATTAAAACGCAGTACTCCAGAGCCACACCGCTGCCCTCACCGGGGGAGGATGGGGTAAACCAGGGGACAAATCCACCCCTCTCGTGTGTGTGGATGTCCTCATGGCCCAAAGGAAGCTGCGCACACAGGACAGTGAGCTTTGCAAAGATAGTGCCTACGTGGGTGTCAGTCAGAGCTGAAAGGTCGCGAGGAAAGCTGCCCTGTGTCTCTGGATTTCACAGTGCCCATGAAAAAACACCTGGAAGTTTCCCATCATTTTTTAAGTGTTGCAGGAATGCGAGCCCAGGACACGATTCCCTCATGGGGACAAGAAAGAGCTTCCATTTCCACCTAGACAGGATTATTTCCACCCCTAAACCTTGTGGGACACCTCTTGCTCGTGGTTTGTAGCCTGCGCAGTGACATCTCTGTGTCAGTGAATACAAGGATGGTCCTGGAGATGTCCAAGGCCAGAATGGATGGGGCCTTGAGCAGCCTGATTTGGTGCCTGACCTAGGGGCTGCCAATCCTACAAACAGCAGGGGTTGGAACTGGATGATCTTTAAGGTCCCTTCAAACCCAAGCATTCCATGGTTCTGTGATCGTTAGGTCCCTTCCAACCCAACCATTGCACGGTTCAATGAATGTGGGATCTGCAATGGGCTGTGCAGTGCTGGCAGCAGAGCTCACGGAGTGCCCTCCCACCCATCCCCATGGGCACACTGCCTGACCCACACCACGTCCCCCAGCCACAATGACAAATTACCATTGGGTGCTGCAGAGAGATGCAAGTGAATTAGGAAATGAATAATTAAACTCAAAGAAACAGGGGAGGAGATGCTGAGGGACGCCAGAATGATGAGAGGCTGGCAGCCATGCCCTGAGTCAGCCTGGCCAGGCTCTGCTCAGTGTCAGCCCCAGCTGCCCTGCACAAGGGAAATCACCCCATGCATAGGCACCCGTGCTGCTCTGCAAACACCAAACACATTTACTGCTTTGCTGCACCACATCCCTTCCCTCTCTTCAAACCTCCTGCCCTCTCAGGACAGCAAACTGGTCACTGTTTGAAGGGTGGTGATATTTACATGAGCCTTTGCTATAGCAACACAGCACACCCGCAAGGGGAGTTTCCTCTAGTAACCATCAGTGCTTTACCCATTCATTCCTTAAAGCATCAACATCTCATCAAAACCAAGTTTTAAAATCCCGACTCTTATCACAGTTAGTACTCATAATCCTTTTTCCAGAGTAGGTGTTGCCAAATCACGCTAAATCTTTCATCTTCCTTCCGATTAATTTGAAGGTCTTTACTGAATCAAATGAGATATTTTTTTTAAAGCCCTCTGTTGCAGCTTTCCAGCCTTTCAGTCAATCCTGCTAGTTCAGAGCAGCCAAATCACAGCAGCGCTCTGTGTCCAGCCACGTCGGGAGCTCTGAGTTCCAGGAGAATATGATAACAACTTCATTGTTTTAATGCAGTCATTAACTTAAATTACAAGGCTGCAAAAGTCAGATGGTTTTGTTCTGTGGATTTTCAACAGCTGAGTGACCTTAAACACAGACAAGTTGACTTGCTGGTTTCTACAACTTCACAAAATAGCAAATTCAGCATCATTTTACCAATTTGGAAAGTGCAGTGCCCTAAATACGGGTAAACACCCACTTCAAACCCACTACGTAGTGCAAGAAAAGTTTATCCTAGGTCGGGGAATCGTCTGGGAAGCACTACTGAGCTGCCACAATGGCACATCCTAAACTTGTCAGCATTTGCTCTGCTGCCACGGTGAACCAAGTTCTCAAATCTACAAATGACAGAGAACAGCACTGACCCTCATTTAATTCTTCCCTATAAAATCAGGAACCAAAGAAAAGGTGAAGAGGAAGAGCAGTTAACCTCTGGTGACCAAAGGTGCACTTGATCTGTTATTTTGTATTCTATACTCTTCAAAGAGCAATATAAACAGAATTATTTATGCCCGGCAAAATGTTGCTTAATTACTTATGCACCACTGTTTGCTTGTATTTTAAGCTCTCTCTACCACCCACAGGCAGACGTTAAACAGCTGCTAAAAGCTAGCTTTAGTCTTGCCTGTTTGAAATTAGCATACTTGAGCTTTGAAAAAACTTTGTTGCCAATTTACATATGCATAGAGACTGATATTTAGACTCACCATATGATATGTCCCTCAAGAGCTTTTCTTATTGCCTCCATCCTCAGGTCTCAACCTAGAGACTGTAAATCTAGCAGGTGATTAATTCTATACCCTTGAGAAACTAGCAATTAGCACTTGCAACCAGTAAAAAATTGTCATTTCAAAACCCTGTTTACTATGCCCATGTATTTTCTATGAACTCATGGTTAACTCTAAATAGATGGGAATGGCAATGGATTTGCAGCCTAGTCCATCTCTTCATGTAAAAATATAACATAGCTCCCAGCTAATCAACCTATTAAACACACTGAGAGGGATTAAATAATTGGCATTCCTTTTTTTTTTTTTAATATATATATATAAAATGGGGAGATGTAGCAAGCATGGAAACACTCTACATGATGTTTTATGTTACCAGACCTTAATCAGCTCATTTCAACACGATGACTTTGTAGGGTTTACCTGTTTTGTGTCAATTCTTATCTCTGATAGCTGAAATTACCGTACTTCCAGATGTTCTTATGCATTATTGAGGTCTTCCGCAGTAGATGCTGGAAAAGGTAAGATAAGGTTTTATTTCTTTGTAGTACTCACAACGCTGAGATCAAAGGCAGCAAAGTGCAGTGCTTAGTATTGAAAACTACGATGAACTTCACATTTATTTTCAAGTAGAAAAATCTATCACGAAACTGCTCATCAACCCTCACTTAACTGTTTCAAGCATAATCCACTGGCCCGCTGCACAACGATTTCCAGGTGTGGGGGTGCTTTTCCTAACAAGAATGTCTTAATACTCACTGAGCATGTGCATAACAGAACGCAGCGCATCACCAACAGCGCTTCCCCAAAAGCCCCACTGAAAATCTGCCTTGCAGGAGAGGGAATGGAGGCACAGCCGTGGGGCGAGCGGGGTGCAGTCAGCAAACAGCAGCGCAGCACCCCGCGCTGTGCATCACTGCGACTCAAAGGGAAAAGAGAACTCAGTGCTTTGAACAAAAATCAGCTCTACGGCGCGTGGCAGCCGAAGGAGGAGACGGGTCCCTTGTACAGAATAATCCCACTTGAGTGTTTCCTCTGAGCCGCACAAATCTTTACTAAATGGCACTCTTCCAGCGGGGGAAAATACTGCTGCTCCTCCCCAGTCTCGAGAGGGGCTCTCAGGGATTGCTGAAATGCACTGAGGCAAACTTGGTGCAAAACAACCAAAGCCACATTTTCAGCATCTCCTTTGTGGGAAACAAGCAATCAGCGATGAATGTAGAAACCATCACCAAAGCAAGGACGTCTCCTTTCCCCGAGCCACACACTGTGGGGTGGGGGGGGGCTGCAGAACCGACCACACTTATTTCCCACTAATTACATCATCAGATGATCCTACTGTTAAAATCAGTTGCGGAGTACCTGTACACAACTAAATCCCTGCTTCTAATTACTATTTTAGTCTCTTTTTCCTTCTGACATGTTGGTGATAGATCATTATTTTTTCAGCAATTTGTTCGCATTTATATGCAATATAATTGGATCTGATTAATTATTATGATTAATGACTGCAGAATTTCCTTGCAAAGCTATTAATACTGGTAGTATCAAATGAAAGACATGGACAAATTAAAGCCAATGGAGTCCTGTTGCTTGTACTTACAATGCCAGGGCTGAAGTAACCCTTTGCTGCTCTCAGCTCTGCAATAAATGTGAGGGTTTAACGGGTATTCCCCTACAGACCTGCGTGTTTTCTTCGGGATGAAAACATAACTATGGGGTCAGAGAGAGATTTAATTTTGAGGTGAACTACTGCACATCTAGAGTATACATTCATATGTTTTGGGATGTATTTTAAATGAGCTCAACAGCATTATTTTAGAGCTGCGTTGATTTAAAGTCAAGGAACTCCAGCCAAGAGGAAAGACCGGAAAATGTTTCTGAACAATACCGAGAACCTTCATCCTTTCTTCGGGTTGGGGTGCACAAAAACTTGACAATAAAAGCCGTTAATTTCCATTAAATGTCAAATTACAAAATTTCTGAAGGATGCATTTCTTGTGGTGTGTGTTGTATTTTAAACTGCATTCCGGCTTAGAAATGGGATATTACATGTAAAAAAAGCAAACAATGACTGAGTAGCTTAGGGGATCGACTTCCCTGCTACCTCTGGGACCTGACTTTAAATCTGTCTTTGAGCAAACTGAGGAAAAATCATTTCAGTCTAATGGCAGTAGCATATAAAAAAAATCAGATAGCGGGAGTTCCACGCAGGTGGCAAAAAAGCTTCAGAAAAAAGGGGGGGCAGAATCAGATGAGCACTGGCGGTTTTGCCTGGATTACCGTAAAGCTCAAAACTCAAAGACTTTGAATGCGATTTTAATCTGTAATAAGCGACAGCAGTCCTCATCAAACCCAGGTAGAAACGAGGGCACTGATATTTTGGGTGCAAAGCTACTGAGCAATTGCGAAAGGGTCTCTGTCAGCCCGACATCAGAGACACAGAACGACGCCAGCCAGCAGCAGGAATCAAACACACTCCTAACAGGGACTTTTAAAGCACCTCAGCGTTGAGATTTGGAGGACGCCAAAGAGATGACCGACTTGAAGTTCTAGGAATGTCCCTGTAACTGAAAAAAAAAAAACACAGCAAAAAGCTGACATCCATTCCAGAAGGAGAACCAGTGGGCCACCAAGTATTTCTAAAACACCTAATCTCTATAAATTTGATTTTAAAGCCTCATCTTAAAAAGCCAGTCCACGAAGAACATGGCCAAAACACGTAAGACCAGTGGCCAGGTGCACAGAAACCCCCACTTGCCAAACTCACCCCAGCAATGCCAAGAAGCTCCAACTTCTCACAATGTAAGCTGAAAGCCACGCAGTGCAATTATCCAGAACAAACCATGTGTGCTCTGATGCGAGCGCATCCCGGTTTTGCCATTCTGCAGCTTATACCCATGAGCTACTTCTGCCATACTTCCACAGGCACACCACAAACGTACAGTCAGAATCACATTTCTCATGCGATATCTATGGCACTTCATACACCAACAGCACATCACAGCAAATGAGAAGCAGGACTACAAAAATTAACGTTCCTTGCATGTTAAGCTGTGCCCTTTCGTCCCAAAAGAAAGGCAGAAGATAATATAGGGCTATCACATGTAACAGCTACAAAGAAAAAGATAAAAAATTAGTAACGGAGAGTTTAGTAGTATCATTAAATGAGACACTGCTGGAATTCCATTAGGTAAACCATGACCTTGGACTCAGGCAGCAGCACAAAGCCATCAGGGATGGCACCAAGCAGCAAGGGTGGTCAGTGCAAAGAGCCTCGGGAGAGCTGAGCCATGCCAGCCGTCATCGCAGGAGTGCTGATGTTCTTCCTGGAAAATTCACATTCCATTTTTTTAACTCACTGTGAGGGGACAGTACTAAAGACATTAAAGATCTTATGGAGTCCTGCAGTTACTCTCATAAATTTGCATTCGGGAAAACAAAAATGCTGTGAGGTCAGGCCAGGCCCCATAACCAGCAGGTTGCTCATGCATTGTGGCCAGGCAGCAAAATGTCAGAAAAGTGTCTTATCCACACATTTCAGAAGTGGAAGACTTGCACAGCAAACAAAGGGAAAGGAAGTCATATATTCTGTCATTTAAAAGTCTGGTTCTAATCGCTATTTGTCACATCTTGCACCAGTGGACTACTGCTTCCTCTGCATACACCAGTTTGCATCTGGGCAAAATGTGCTCATCAACATAATGGTAGTTAGAATAAATCTGGAGCATGATGGCTGACACGGCTGTCATATTCACAGAAGCTCCAGTTAGCTCCATCAGAGGAAACAAGTGATGATGAAAAAGACGCAAGCAGAATGCCTAATGGACTGCAGCCACTAATTGCTGGCTCCCAGAGGGGCGTCTAGGGAAGCATGTGCATGGGGATGGATAGGAGGAAGGGGATGGAGAAGGAGCACAGCCATGTGTGTTGCACGTGCAACACAGCCATGGGATGCTGAGAAACAAGAAGGCACAAGGCAACCAACTGAAAGCATCCTACTGGGCAAAGAGGAACAACTGATCCATGGAAACCTGGAGCAGAGGGAAACAACACGGGACAGCAAGCACAACGGGAGGATGGGCTGCTCCTGAGGTGTGCCAGGTGGCCACGAGCCTGCCCTCTCCAGGAGCAGGTAACCACAAAGCTCCCAGCAGCTGAGAAACATGCAATGCTTGTCACGTACCAGCCCAAATTAGCGCTCCCTGACTGCCCAGCCTTCAATGCATTTTGCAAAGCCAGGAGTCTTCAGGAAAAGAAACAACGTTGAACTTAATATAATCCACGTCTGCTAATCAAAAGATTTCACGTACACCAGAAGCAGAACCACTTGCTTACATTTGGGAACTATTTTTACGTGTCTTTATCTGACTTTGTCCTCGGGAAGCTTTCAGACAATAATGCACTACTGCCCAATTAAAAGTACACAGGAACCTTCATTTCATCAGTTGCCCTCGTATCTCCAGGCTCCCTCTGCACCCAGGTAGGCAGCATTAGCCCATCTTGTATGCAGAAGAGATTATCTGAAGAAGCACACATCTCTAATCTGAAGATGAAAAACAATGTCCCGAGAGCCTTTAAAACAGTTCCATAGAAAATGAGGGTGAGATTATTTTGTTCTCCTGTTTTCATTTTTCTTGGGGGGGCTTTAATCATTTTTTTAATAAAGACAGTTGAGATAACTGAAATATCAGTTCAGAAGTCACTGAGGAAACAACATTTAGACCACAGTAATAGAATAGGCAAATGTGAGCGTCATAATCTTCTAGCATCTTTTGCACTGTATTAACAAAATACAGTATCATCAATCTCCCAGTGTTGTTTTTCACCTGACTACCACCTTTTGCCTTGCACACCCCAAGGAGCGTAATTACAGTCACATAACATATGTAGGTGAGTTTGAAAAGGAGAGAAAAAAAATGATTTTCATACTTTGGTAAATAGGCTTTGGTAAATGGGCAGAGTCCTGCGCTTTTCTTCCTGAAACTTTCTCAAAGTTTTAAGCATTTTTTGTTCAATTTAAGCACAGAGCCGGCGTACAACAGCTCGAAGAGTCTACACATAACAGACGCGTCCTGAATACGAGCCCATATATTTCTGCATAACTCCAGAGTGAATAAATAGCGACATTCAGACAGAGAGCTTACTATTTACATGCATTTCCTTGCTAAAAATGTCCATGATAGCAAAATATGCCTGGAAGAAGGACTGATATAGATATATATATCCACTGTTGGAAACACCTACCAAACAGTTTTAGAGATAAAACATGGATTTACATCCTTATTTTTTTTTCAGCTGTTAAAGTTAAGAAGTCGAAAGCTCAGCAAGAAGTAGAAATTCAACAAAAAAATAAATACCCCACAACGCTGTAGAAATCCAAACTCTACAGCCACTGCTTTCACTATTTCCCAACACCAAGAACAAAGAGTCCCTAGACCTTAAGCTTATCCTAATTTAAGATAAGGGAAGCTCACAGAACATCATTAATTATTACCTCCTGAGACGCAGAGCCGCACTCTCTGGGGCATGTGCCACAGAGGCAGATTAGAGTTCACTAAGAGCCTCCATTTATTTCTGCCTTCCCATTTAAGTATGGATACCATATTACACTTAGGGAAGGGAAAAAACAAGCAGGACACATCAACACGCCTCCCGCTCTCTGCTGAGTATGGTTCTCACAGTGACTCGATCGCTCATTAGAACCCCAGGCCATGAGCTGATTTTATTGGCGCTCTCAAGGCAGCCCTAAAGCGTGGCAGAAGGATGTAAGCTGTGAAACAGGAAAAGAGGGAAGGGAGGCAGAGCCCAGCATGGCTGGGGTGTGAGCAGGACTCGTGGAGATGAACCTGCAGTAGTTCGTTAGGTGCGTTGCACAATAAGGACAATGAGAGCAGATGCCCACGTGCCAGCGCCGCCCAACAGCACCCAGGACAGGAGATGAGATTTAATACAGAGGGACACTCAGAGCGAGTGAAGTTCCTAATGTACGTGAGTCAGACGGAGGTATGCACTGCCTACCCTGGGAAGCCTCCTGTTTTCCCACCTCTTGGAGCTGCTTTCCACTGAGAAGGAAAGGGAGCACATATTTCTCGATGTATATGGCAGTGACTGGAAGAGCACACATGTGCTGCAGACAATCTATAGAGCTACTTTAGACATACCACTGTCGATGTGCTTTCTTCTACAAGACCTGTGCAAGATATCAATGAATTTCATCTGCGCAACATGCAAGAGCTGTCTGAAGATGCGCTCCACTTCAGGTAGCACGTGGAGGGGTGTTACCAGGTTGGAACAGCGGGGTAACTGAGCGTATTTCTGCATCTCTGAGGCATGTCTCCCTGGCTTTACCTCAGGTGAAGCAGTGGGACCCAAAAATCAAGCACTCAAAGAGTTCACGTGATCAGGTATTTAATTTAAGATATCCACTGTGGCATTTGAAAATCCATGTTTCATAAATTGGTTGTATCCAATAGCTACTAAGTCTGATCTGTAACCCGTTCTCAGTTATGCAGTGAAACCACTTACTGAAATTCAAGTACATGCTTAAGGCCAGTTAATGGCTATTTTTCCCTCATTAAGACAGCAAACATCACTGATAAGGAAGGTAGCTCTTCTCTCCCACTCATGAAACCAAAAGAAGACAGAAATAACTCTATTCTCTCTCTACTTCTTGAAATAATATGAAAGCAACAGGAAATTGAATACCAAAGTAGAAAAAGGAAGGCAGTTTTATCAATGCATAGGGCATTAGCAAGACTGTTAATGGGACAATCTATTATGGGACAACTCTTCCAAAGTCCAGCTTTCACAAATAATGTTTTACAGCTGTTTTACAAAGAAAAGGGCTGTTTTACAAAGAAACAAATTGAAAACAGCTCTGAGTGAAGTTCGTTGCTTTCAAATTTCCTCGTAAATAAAAATACGTGGGAAAGAGAAGAGCTCGCAGTACCGTGGTGCATCCCTCGAGCATGGTTCACAGCCCCCAACACGCTGCTCCGGTTCTATAAATTAGAAACCTTGTCATCTGATAGCAGAGACCAAGAAAACTGCGGCAAACTTTATCTGCTAAGTGAACCCTAACAACCTCAGCTTTAACTTCAAGAAAATTACACGAGGAAGCATTTCCCAGCCTTCCAAGTTGCAAGGCACAGAATTCTTTCTTTTCTCCCATCTCCCTGGGAGTTATTAACCCTCCCGCAGAGCCCCAGAGACCGCCGGCAGCCGGCACTGCCCACGGGCTCAGAGCAGCAGCCTGCCTTGGCAGCATGTCTGCTGCAAGAGCTTACAGCTCACAGGCTGACTAAAGCCCACAACAGGCGAAGGAAAGAATTTAAAGAAAATCACAGCCTTTGGAATCAAAAACGATACACTGCTAAGGAGGTTTCTTATGGAAAGCGATCTTTTTTCCCCATCAGATGGATGGGGCTGTTTAATTACAGTGCTGTGTTCAATACCCTGGTCTGTCTGAGAGATGGGGAGGGCTGCCCCAGATGCACCCGCTGGTACAGACCCACTGCAGCCAGGCACAGTGCCGGCATGCTCAGTGCAGACAGCTTGAAGGCAAGCTGGGTGTTTGCTGGTGCTCAGCAGCTCCAGAGCTCCTGGCTTTTAAACACAAGCCTTGGCATGTTACACGGATGGTATGCAAGTAAGGAAAACTGCAAGTTATGTTCAGCTTTGTAAGAGAAACTTGGAGCATCCTACAGTGGCTCAGAAAGGTAAAATTAAATGATAAAACGTGTCATCGAAACTAACCCACGTAAAGATTTTTCTTTCTTTAGGGGTGTCATCCCACTGCTCTTTTCAACAACTGACTGGGCAGTACAGCAGCTCTGTGCCTGCATACACCAGCACCGCGTCAACAACACAGAGGGAATGGTGATGAAATGATAACACAAGAACTCTGATTGTGCCGTTGGCCTTCAACCTTTTGTCCATGAAACATCACTATTTCTGATGACCAGAGTCCAAATATCCTTAACACACACAAAGAAATTCACCTGAATGTTCAGTTGGTCTAATAACAATTCTGAGACTGCAAGGCGAGGTTTCTTTTCTCCCCTAAATGCTCAGATCTCAGGGACGCAGCATTCTCAATCTGTTTCTTCCCAGTGGTTTTACTATATCCGCTCTCTCCTTTGCTTTCAGGCTTCCCAATCTTTTTAATTATCATTAATAATCTTGAGCTTTGACTTCAAGCACAAAGAGCACGGGTTACAGTGCTGACAGGAGCAGCGGAATGCTCTCCGTCAATCCAAGCGACGTGCCTTCCTTTCTAGGTTCAGAACAGACTTTTTCTCATTCCAGGCAAAATTAAAATTTCACCCACAGGTTCTTCTGGTCCATTACTATCTCATTTGGTGACCTCAAGTCACGCTCCGTGTCTGCATGCGCATGAGAGAGGTAGTGAAGGTGTGAACAGGGTATTAAGCAAGTTGTCAAAAATACCACTCTGCTCGATCAAGCTTTCAAAGGTGCATGGGAAATAGTGCTGCAAGAAGACAGGCGCACCTCAAAGCCCAGCTGAGACCCCATCTCCTCTCACAACACTTACTGAAGAAGCAAATTCAAACCTGCCTAGTAAAGTACTTCACGTTTCACATGCTGAAGTCGTGGGCAAGACTGTAAGGTTGTTGAGCTTTCTACCCCAGTGCCACACCAGTATCTAGTGTTAGAAACACTCACCTGCACCATTTGAGCCAACCCTGCTCCCGCTGCAAGAAGGAACATGCAGCTTGGCTTCTGGGCACGGCTCTGCCTTGGAGAGCTGCGTGGAAGAGCATGGCACAGACCACCAGACCCCACTGAAGGCCGTGGGGAATGATGCATGGCATGGGACCACCACACCGCTACTGCTGAGGGAAAGGCACGATGGGAATCAGTAAATGCAGCCCATGGAGGTCAGCCTCGAGGAAAGAAAACCAAGTTAAGGAGTAAGTTCACGCAGGCAGGCCAGACTATTAGCAAGGAACATATAATAAAGGACTTTGTTTAAACAAGCTGAGTTTCTAAATTTGCAGAGATATCACTAAAGCAATATATCGGTCGTGTCAGGAACCTCATATTTCGTGTCAAGCAGAAAAGGAAGAAGAGCGTCCTGAAGTTTATTCTCTACAGCAATTCTCACAACCACGCTGCCCGTGCTTTCAGCACCCCTGTCCTGCACCAACACAACCCCTCGTGCCACCAGAAGCAGGGCACAGTGCTGCAGCCCATGCCCACGTGTGACACGCTCTGGTCCCAGAGGCACCTGGCTGTGGGGTTCTGGCACAGAGCCCTCGAGCTACACACAAAGCTGCTGCCCCAAGTGTGGATGGAGAGCATCGTTATTAAAGGAGGGAGCAGAGCAGGCTGCAATTATGCCCCGTTAATCCTCTTAAAACTGAGGTATTTCTTCACCGTGGTAATTATTTGCACAGGGTAGAAATAACAACCCTATAGGACAAATTAAAACTTTACCTTCAGATGCTACCTCGATTGTCATGCAGATTTCACCATTTTCATTTGGCCAGAAAAAGACCCTTAGCAGCAGCCCCTGTTCTAACAACCAAAACAGCAACGTGACAGCGCTGCTCAACCAATTCCAAGTTTGTCCGGTTTATTTTGCTGCACGCAGCTCCCCCCACCTGGCCTGCAGCTCAAAGCAGACATGGTCAGAAATCCCTCTGATTAAAAGAGTGAGCAATACAACAAGGGCAACGGGGTCTTCCGTGGGCACACCTGTGCATGGGGGGGGGGGGGGGGGGTGGGAAACGCATCAAATGACCAGCGTGGAGCATTAAACATGACCACCATACGTTTAAATGTCACGCTGGGATTTAGTTAACTAAGGCAGCGGGTTCTTAAAACGCAGAATTTATCACATTGAAATTTTCCGAATGCGAGATGGAAAAGGGGAAAAAAAATATATCTATATGTCAACTTTTATTTATTCCCTATATAAATATAGGCAATTTAGTCCTTCCCCCAAATACGGGCGGATTAGATGAGTTAGACAGTAGTCAATTCATTTTGCATAGGAATGGCTCATTAAAAATAAAAAAAAAAGAGCCCCGCATTTGTATTAGGCTCCGATTGGACAGTGTGCAAAATGAATTTACAGTGTCACTCAGAGATGCAGCAGGACTAATGAGGGAGGGATACGGCACGGCAGCACGGGTAAATCTGTGCTGCGTTCATTGCCCGCGCCGGTACAGCTCACGAAATGGAGGTGTCCCTCATTATGTATGTGTCTCAGGAGCTTTCTTTAATATTTTAATAAATAACAACATCAGCCCAACAAGAAATTAATGAATAGTATCATTAATAATGAGCTGGAGTCTTGTAGTGATAGGACAGATATTAAATTGAACCACAGTGGTGCTATCTCTGGAGACTTGGGAATTTTCCAGCGGCAAACAAGGCCACCGAATGAGGCAGCCACCGCGCCGTGCCAACAGCTTTTACAACAGGTTGGGAGTAATAAAAGAGGATTTTCTGCACGATAAAGTTAAGCCTTAGAAAATCTGCTGGTGGAGATCGGTGTGAAAAGTACTGCCAAACGTGATCCTTAATTAAACTTTAATTAAGATAAAGCTCTTTCCTTTAAGAAGGAAAGGGGGGGTCGAGGGGGTGGGGGGGGGGGAGCAGCAGCAAAAAGAGTGTCAGCTCTTTCCCTACCAGTTCGGGATCTGAAATAATTCTTCGTTAAATTACAGAAAACTGTGTTTGAACGCATTAAAATCCCCAAAACCTGGGGAATTCAGAACTGCGACGGAGCGCTGCCCTGAGCCCCATGGCATCCTTGGGACCCGACACCCCAATGGGCTCTTCAGGCTCAGGATTTATTCCTTCCCTTGTAATACCACGTACATACAGACGGATAGATGGATGTGGCACACAGTATAGAAAATAACACACACAGTCTCCGAGTATGGGGAACGTTCTCACAGAGCGAAGCGTTATTTCCACTGTGAAGCTCAGGATAAAGCCCCTCAGATGGAAGCAGCACACAATCACCATAGCAAAAGGGATGGGGATTATTAATAACTGTCATCAAAATAAATTGATAGCCTGTTTCCCAACAAAGCAAATCCCAAATGTTGCCCCAAACTCTATTTCACAGCAGTGATGGCATGCTTTTCCCATCTTTACGGCCAGGCTGTCAGCAGCACCAGGGTAGCAGAGCAGCCAAATCGCTTTGCAGGGGCCGTTCTGTTCTCATCAAGCCTCTCCAACCCAGCACACAACCAGCACCAGTCCCTGTGTGTGGTTCACACACAGACCATATGGAGCGGGGACCGTGCATCTTTGGGAGCTTAATTAGCTACTTCTTGAGCATCTAACGCTGCTTGTGTCTGAACACTTGATTTCGCTTTGAAATACGTAAGATGCCCTCACCAAAAGCAACCGCTCACCATGTCTCAAAGCCGTATTTAACCCCATCTCCTGCTGACACCTCACTATTTTGAGACTGCGGCTCCTTGCTGGCCTTTCTTCAAAGTTTAGAGCATCTATTATACTTCCGATCAAACGATGCTCCGTTATATAATGGCTGTGTTAATATTTTTAGAGAGAGACTGGAAAAGAACGCAACAGACATTGCCCATCTTCCCACCTGGGGGTCCAGCCCCCAGCGAGCCACTCCTCACCATCCCACAGGCAGTGCCACATCAACTGGGTTGGGGGTTCAGAAAGGAGAAGCAGCCCCACACCGTGGCAGCTCTCAGTCACCGGCCTCTCTGACCAGAAGCGCTGCCTCCCACCGGGGCAAAGAGCCGCGGGGGTCCCCGGGGGCACCTCCCCAGGGCCTCATCATCTCCGGAGGCAGCACAGCGTGTGCACCGCTGCCCACTCCCACCCAATCATCCATCACACGACTCGGAGCCGCGGCAGAACCGGTTGGTTTTTATTTACTGCGTGAAAGAGACCCGAAGAGTAACTGTACGTTCTGACGTGCTCGTGCCATAAATTACCCGAGGTCCGTATTTTATCAGGATGCTATTACGCTGGCAGATAATAGTTCATTTTTAGGCTGTTATAGCGGAGATCATAAGGTTCCACCCTCAGCAGCTACGTCTTGTAACTGCCTTTCACTGTCTGAAAGCACAGGCAATTTTTCCATAATAAAAACTGGATTAGCATGTATCAAGAAGAGGTTCCACCAGCTGTCACTTTGAAATCAGGCTGCTCCATCCGATGTTCGCGCCGATAACGGATAAAGCCATAAATGACAAGCAGTTTTCCTGTATTTATCTAATAAGTGGCTAATACAGCCTTGCATCCTCTCTAATAAAACAATATAAGAGAAGGAAGAAGCGGGCTTAGTGCTATTTGAATTAAATATGAACTGAGCAATATTCGCACGTGAAATTATAACATGAAAATCTGTACTTTTTTTTTTTTAATTTTTCACCTGTTGCTGCTCTATGTTATCATGCTTCATCCCCATGTACCACTCCCACAAGTAGTTAAGGATGATTTTTAATAGGATCAGATTTAAAATTCCCCCAAATCCAGCTACATTTCAGTTCTTTATCGCCACAGTCTGCGTATGGGCAAATATATGTTAAACAGAAAACACAGTGTCTACGAAAGCATAGGCACTGCAAGTGTATTTCCAAGAGCAGCACAGTGTTGGATGAAACAGCAATAATAGAAATACCTCCAAAGAACAAGCAAAAAAAACCTTATTCATTTCTTCTGCATAATATTAATGAAGCTAATTGTTCGCCTTCCCACCGTTAGTAATGACACAACTCCAAAATCACAGGTAAAAACATACCAAGAATTAGTCCTACCACAGAGAAAAAACATCGTTCTGCTGAAGGTAGTGCAAAAATTGGGGTTAACTCAGCTGTATTAATGAAGCAGAAAAAGAGACCATCAACAAAAGGCTGATGACCAGCTAATAACCAAAAGACAAAAGAGCTGTCCTGATGAAAGATTGCATTTCCATCCGGCATTGAAGCCAAATTTCACACTTTCACTGTCTAAATCCAGAAGAAAGGAGAGCTGACAAATGAAGGTGCTCCCCATTGACACCCCCTTCCCCCTGCATCCCACGAGCAGAGCAGCCAGCCCTGCCCCAGCACCGTGAGTTCAGAACCACAGCTCTCCCCTTCCTGCCCCTCTCCCATCTCCCTTCTTCTGGATCCCGTTTCTAACTGCATCTGCTCTTCCACCCCAGCTCTGCTTTAGATGCCTGCATGGTACTGATAAAGCAGCACCGCATGGAAACAATTTCTTTCTCACAAGGAGAGAGCTCCATACGAGATTTTTCTTTCCAACCCATACGCAAAGTTTTTCAGTGCACCACAGCCTGATTTGATGGCAGAATGGCGGCATGCTCCTTGCAGCATCAGTGACTACAAAACCACACTTCCAATACCCAGCCCTTCAGCATCTGCTAAGGATGCAGAGGGGAGAATGCTGCTCCTGGAAGGACAGAAGGGACAGCCTTCATGGAGAATGTCAGCATTGCCATTGGGCCAGAGGCTCCCACAGCAGAGCAAGCCCTTAGCTCAAGGCACTGCTTCCTACATCAACTAACACACCAGCACCATGCAAGCACAGCCACCTGCTGCACTTATAGTCATAGAATCACAGAACTGCTAAGGTTGGAAAAGTCCAACCCCACCTGACTCACCGTGCCCACATCCCTCAGTGCCACATCCCCATAGCTCTGGGACACCCCAGGGATGGTGACCCCCACTCCTTGCACAGCTGTGCCAGTGCTTGACTGCTCTTTGGAGAAGGAATTGTTCCTCATACTCACCCTGACCCTTGTCCAGCACAACTTACAGCCATCATTTCTCATCCTATCGCTGTTACCTGGGAGCAAAGGCCATCCCACACTCACAGCCTCCTTTCAGGAGTTGTAAAGAACCATATGGCATCCCCCGAGCTCCTCTGCTCCAGGCTGAACAATCCCAGTCTAGAAAGATGTGGCAATCCAAGCCCACTCTTCTTTCCCTGTCTTTTGCTGTCAATTGGGTTATATTTTGATGCCTGAAACCTAATTATCATTATTGTTACTTTAGTAGGCCTAGTGGGACTGGGAGGGGAACTCAGGCTTTGTCCATTGCAGAGGAAGATGGCACACATTGCTTCGTCTCTGGCTCCATAGCAGACAGCAGCATGAAGGAAACTTGCCACTAGCTCCAAACCAAGCACCCACAGCAAGCTAAAGTCAGCTTTTACCAGCAAGGTGGGGGGGGAGGAAGAGGAGAAAACAGCACTTGTTGGTCACAGGAGAGGGGGAGCCAAAGGCCAGAGGGCAAATTCCACTTGCAACATGCAACATATTTTCGTGGGCTGAATCCATTCCCTGACCAGCAGAAGGGCTTCGGCTGCAGAGAGGGGAACGCGGCACCGGAGTCAGCTAGCTCCCGTAGGTGTGGGAGCAGCGAGCTGGCAACGCACGGAACAATTAGCTGGTGAGTAATGAGAACTCACGGCGCTGCCTCATTTCGCAGCAGTTCTGGTCGCTCTGTCCCGCGCTGGGAAAGCAACTCCTCATTTCTGCCTTTGTTCGGCCGGGCACGTGGGATGGGAAGCAGGCTGCAGGCCCCTTAATGGGTTTGTTTATTGCATTTTTGTGGTATTGTTTTGCTTATTGCTTAGAAGAAATAGTTCTCAAGTTAAGAAAAAGTCATAGAAACAGAAAAGGGGAATTGTCAGTGAAAAACCACAGGCACCAAAGTTCTTGGTGCTTCCACAGCGCCTTGAATGCAAAGGCTGCAAAATCCCTCGCTCGCACCAACTGATAAGCACTACCTGTTTTATAGTGCTGATGCACACAAAGATTAAGAGACTTCGCAAGTGTTTGGCAGGGGCAGAAACTAGCAGCGCACCACAGACTTCAAGTGCTTCTCTGCACGTATTTGATAACATTTCCTTCCTAAACAAATTAAATCTGATATTAAAAAAAACCACACACACACACACACCTTTTCCTGCCCTCAATTTAACTTTTTCTTACGCTTCAAGGAAAATAACGCCCTCAACAGCACTGCCAAACGTGCACTACATTCACCAATGCATCTTCATGGGAGGACCCACTTGAAAACCGCCCATCCAACAGCTCCATTTCTCATGAGATATTTCTTTTAATCTTTGGAAAAACATAGGAAAAGAAGAGAAATACCATTCATGAAACAAAACAGCCCCACAAGACAACGTGGAAGTAGCAGTAATGGCATAATGTGAGTTGGAAGAGACCCACATGGATCATTGAGTGCACCACTGAAACCAGCTTGTGGCTTTATTAAATCCTAGCACCAGAAATCCTGCTTGGAAACATCAGAACACAAGCACCAGAGAAGGAACAAGTCTTCACTGCCATTGCTATGCTGTTGCATATTTAAGGCGAGACCTCAGCAACTCTTCTTCATGAGGTCAAAGAGAGCTCCACTACAACCAATTCCGGCTGAGCTGTTTTGTTCACACACCGTGCTCTCATAGCAAAACAAAGTGCATCAGGGAGTAGGTGGTTCGCATTGAGGGGTGATAATGCAAAGAGGTCTTTATGAAAATGCACAGGGCTGCAGCCTGAAGCCTCCGCAGCAGCAGAGCTGCACTGTTCCCACTCAGCTCGTGCCTCCCCGTGCCGGGCAGCCCGCCTCCAGACTACCAGACAGTGTTTGACAAAGTTCCACATCACAGATTAAGGTCTTCGTACAGAGATTGAGGTCTACAGAAAGAAAGGAAGCGGAATAGACAGAAATGTAACATAAAATGGATTGACATCGGCTAAAGGGCAGAGCGGGGAGGGAGACACAGCCATAGACACAAACTTTTCTTTAGGGGAGAAGCAAGCAGTAGGATGTTATTTGGCATGAAGCGTCCCACGGTGCATCATTTAAGCAGAAGATGACACAAAGTAAATACAAATTGATAGCAACCAGCAAAACCTACAATCGCTACATCACCGTGAGACCAACGGTGGGCCACGTGGAGCCTCTGCTCTGCAAGTTAACTCATTGGAAATTATTCATCAACACTGTTTTTGTCACATAAAAAAAAAAAAAAACATGATGCAGCTGCGCTTAGGAGACCAGCTACCAGAACAGGCTGGGTGCTGCACAAGGCAAGAGGTGGAACATACCCGGTGGCTGCTGCAGGAGAGGTCCTGGGGGCCTCCAGGAGTAGATGTGCAGAAGCACAGAGCTGGGGGTCTCACACTGCCTGAGAGGGGAGGATGGTCCATGGAGCTGCCAGCACAGCACTACAGCTCCTGCTGCAGGAGGGCACATCAGCACGGTGCCCACGCATGATGCCTGGAGGCACAGCATTGAACTCCACGGCAGAAGGGACTCCATCATGAGTTTAGGCCAAGAAGCACCTGGTAGACCTAGAGAGCAGAAAAATAAGTAACATCAGCTCTGGGAGAGGAATGTAGAACAGGTTCACCCCAGGATGGAGATGAGTACTACACAGCAACCCATACAGCACGGCAGCCACACTCAATGTGAACTCTTCTTATGCTTTACTTATTTTAGCTTGTGTTGTTTTCTGAGGCATCATGTTGAGTATATCAAAGCTGTAATTAAACACAGCATTACAGATGCATCTTAGCTCTGCAAACGGAGCAGGCAAGATTTCAGTCCCAAAACAAGGGAGCTTCCCACCTTCCTGAATGCTCCCATTATGCTCATATCAACTGTAAGCCATGTTGCAGCTCCTGGCTTTCAGAAAACGATTCCCTTGGAAGATTATTTCTATTCTTCTGTTCCTGCTCTAGCAATTAACGCAGTGCCTTTGGAGGTGGATCTGTGATTTTATGCAAGTCAAGCTGAGTACAAATCACAAGCTTTTATTTATATCCCACACAGATATCATTACAGCACATGCACACACATACACACGTATCCATATAAATGAGCACGCCTGCATATGCACAAATGTATGCGTGTTGAGAGCTGATCTATCTTCCTCACTAATTCTTTTTAATTTAATCTTTTTTTATTTAAGATTAGGTATATAAATCATTAGATAAAACAATACAAATATTTTGCTAGCACACAGACGTGAGTTATATCAATTATACACAAATATAACATCTATAAATGAGGAAGAAGTATTTCAAATTTGGCACGAGGCTTGGGAAAATAAAAGGATTATTGCCTTAAAAAGTTTTAAAAATAAAAAGCCTTTACTCATATGTTATGTGAGCAAACATCCAGTCAACATAAGCATTGGGAAGGATGCTACCAGTGGGTAAAAATAAGGAGGAAAAAAAAAAAAAAAAAAGCAGTGAAGAATATCTTCTCCTTTCACAAATCCCAGCAGTAATGGCACAAGAGCTGTGCCTAGAGCAGCGAGGGAGCGTGAATCCTTTGTCGTCACAGCCGTTGCTGTTCAGACCCGGACACCCCACTAATTCTGCCTTAACAGATCACATTAAAGCTTGGCAAGCCCACCAGGCTTTCAACGTTATCAGGTCAAGCACGCACCCACTTCTGCCTGTGAAACCTACAATAAAAATAATACTTTGCACTTCTGTGGAGCCTTTCATCTGCAGATCTTAAGGTGCTTTGCAGATAGTGCATAATTAAGCCTTGAACCATTCCATGAGTTGGGTGATGGAAATGTTTAACGCTAACATGCACAGCAGTGCTACCAGCTTAGGACAGAAGCCAAGAGTTATTTCCTCATCAGCAGAAAGCAGCAGTTTTGGACACACCGATGTGATGCCGTTGCCCAGACCAGAAAGCACTGTCCCTTTATTTCAGAACTCCTGGAGTGACAGCAATGGTCTCAGGACATGCTCTCCTCCATGGTTCCTGCTGCATCCCCGTGTATATGGGATGGAGTGGGCTGAGCTATGCACTGTTATCAAAAATAACCCAGAAGGCAAACCAAAACCCAGCTATCTCTGAGGATACCCAGACATGAACACAGTGCAGAGTTACACAGCCTGCAACATCTACCCAGAGGTTTTCTGTCTTCAGCCCAGTGAGGTTGTGAATGACCCCTCCTCCCTGGGAGGGCTCAAAGCCAGGCTGGATGGGGGCTGTGAGCAACCTGGCCTAGAGAGAGGTGTCGCCACCTATAGCAGAGAGGTTGGAACTGGATGATCTTAAGAATCCCTTCCAACCCAAACCATTCCGTGATTCAGGAACAGGGACTCCCTTTGCTTCAGCATAGGTTCTCGGAGTGCCCTTCTCCTTTGCCTGTGACATCAGAGCTCAGATTCTGAGGAGGTGTGGGGTGGAAGCATCCCGGGGTGAGCACATGCTGGTGAACTGCATGGAGAACCAGGCACCCAGTGCCCAACCAGCACAGAGCATCCTTCCACAGCACTCCCGCCTGCGCTTCAAAAACACACACAAATAGACAAATTCCTACCCAACAAGATGACTTCTAAAGCATTTGTTTCTGTAGAATGGATTTTCAGTGACTCTACATACAAGCTGAGTGACACGCATACAAAGCAATGGCAGGAATTTGCACACACTTCCCTTACTTCCACCACCAGATTTGGAAGGCCGTAAGTCACTATAAGTTCATATAAGTTCACTGCAAGCAAGAAAGCTTGAAGAACTTTGAGACCTCACCTTCTTTATTTATGCTCAGTCAGTATTTCCCAAATACCATTACTTCCAATTAGGAACCACATGTGAGCAGACAAGCTGGGCTTCCCAAACACAGCAGAGCACGGAAGGAATTCTCAGGGTGGGCACAGAGCAGACTTCACCCCTGCTCCAGCATCTGGCACGAAGCGACTGAGAGACCCTCTGGGCCCTCACATTCATTTAAAGCATCCCTTTGATTTTTAATCTAACTGACAGCGCATTTGATAGCAGCCCTGCTCGCTCCTTGTTTCCCCGGGAGTCTCAAAATTTCAACAAAAAGTACGGCTGCTCACTTCATGAATCTTTTAAAGAAGATCTTTGCATATGTCAACAGGCCCACGCTGACATCAACAACAGCGCGTGGCTCTCGCTGCTGTCTTAATACAGTAATGTTCTCCAAAGCATTTGCTTAATATCTTACTGATGCTTAAGGGTACGTGGCTTACATTAAAAACATATTTTATACCTTACGGGGAAGGGAAAGTCGCATTGAGCATTTTTGAGCAGTTTCATTATTGCCACCCACAGAAGGGAGGAAGAAACAGTAGAAGTGTTAATCACAGAAATGCAGGGGTTGTAAGGGACCTCCAGAGATCACTGAGCTCAACTCCTGTGTCAAAGCAGGTCCCAGCCCAGGCAGGCATCCAGACAGGTCATGAACATCTCCAGAGGAGACCCCACCACCTCTGTGTGCAGCTCCAGTGCTCCGTCACTGCACTGGGAAGAAGTTGCCGTTGAATGGAGCAGGAGATCCAGCAGCAAAGGACTTGGAAACAACCACGGCAATCAGTGCCTCCTGAAAGTCATAAAAACCCTAACATCACAATGCCGTGCTGGAGTCAGGCTGCAGGATTTGGCCCGTTCCTACCTGAAAACCAACTTCACCACCGCTGGCATTAGATATCTCATGGAAATGTTTCCCTGGCTTGGAAGCTGCTCATTAAATTAACAGAGCTACCAACATCGTTATCAGAACCTCCCCTGCAGGAAGGTGTATCCAACCCTGGAAAAATATTTTAGGTTCATAATGTAGACAGGATTCAAAGTGATCTAACCCATACAGAAACACCAGCTCTTTCCTTCATTTATGCTACTGTTTGTGTAGTTATACTTCTACACTCTCTGCTTTGTATCAACCTAGGGGCACTTAAGTGAAATGCATGGCACTGCTGCAATGATGCCAGGCAAGGTGGGACCCCTCAGGCCCTCCTCCTGCCCTGGACCACACAGAACCAGAGCTGCTCCAGCACTCTGCTCGACACAAAGCCACCACTGCAGCCCAGCCCTGGCAAAGAGATCTGCAAACAGGTTTAGCTCAGAGCACGTCTATTTCCAGCAATGAAGTTGTAACACAGAACTAGATCTGAAATAGGATGTTTGCCTGATAAGAGGCATTTTTCTCTGGTAAAACCCTCTGTTAGAGCCACTTTGCTTTGTTAACTTTCATGGCATGTATCCTCACTATAGCCTTCAACACCTGAAAAATTAGTGGAAGAATTTGACTGATTATAGAGGTTGTTTTCCTTGTTCCACTGCCTGTTCTAAAAGGGATACTCAGCAGAACTTGCATTTTTTTTTTTCATTTTGTGCTGTCTGCATGAGTAATTACCTCCCTGATTTCTGAGATGCAATTGAGTAGCTTCCACATTAGAAAAATCCAAAGATTGATAGAGCCATCTCTCCTAAAGGATTAGTTTGCCGCTGTAATTCCACTGAGTAGGTCATTCAAATAGCAAAATGCTACAAAGTTTAATTTCTCCTGTTTGTAAAAGCCAGGTATTGATACCTATTTAAAGGAATGTGAAAAGGGCTGGTTACCCTTTGGAGGGGAAAAGCGTTTTCCCATTCCTGCAGCGGCCGCAGAAGGGCAGGGGGAGGAGGAAGGTGCTGGCACTGCAGAACGCAGCAGCATGGGGCTGCTTGGGTGGGGAAGGGACAGCCACAAAGCCTTAGAGGAACCCTCCTCCAAACGCGTGTGCAGGTTTTTCCCCGTGGTTTAAAGGGCAAGTCAGCTGTCCTAACTTGGGGATGTCAAGGGAATGGAGTGCAGAGCACACCCGGAGCCTTACAAGTGGAACAGAGCAGTGCCTGATGGACAGGATCAGGAACAGGCAGAGGAAGAGCACTTTGGAAGGTTTGACACACAGGGAATCATGCCTTGCTCCAGTCAGGATTGACAAACTGTGTAAGGCTACAAACCAGGCAGGAAGGGCAGCATTGGCCAGCACAGCACAGCAATGCAACATATATCCAAAGCATTTAATGAGGATCAGGAACACAGCAACATCAGTCTGCTCCCACACCTTTCAAATGATTTAATAGATAACATTCACATGTCAGGTAATTTAATTTATGGGACAAAGATTGTGGGAATGGTTTGGAAAGCTTTCAGGGGTACAAAGCCTTTCATAAGGATCTATTTTCTGAATATTTGGATAATGATGGAAGACCTGACAGGGAATTAAGGCAGAACTCATCGAAGCATAACCACGCGTGGGGCAGAATGGAGCTGTGATTCTGATGAATATTTGTGTCAACATCATTTTTTCTGCTAAAGCGTTGCTGACTTCCTCTATGACCCTAATAAATAAAATCAAAACATTAAAACCTAAATATTAGAGATCGTTTTTAATTTAGGAAACTACAAAGATGTTAGTCTCTTCCCCTCATGAAGATGCAGCTCATGATGGTCCCAGGGAAAAGATTAATGAAAAATAACTTTTTTTTCCTGCTTTTCAAGTGAATAAACATTTTATTTCAGATAAACTGCCACAGCACCCAAGCAAGCTTTGGGATCATCAAAAGCCTAATTCACTACGTGATCCATATCCCTGCTTGGTGCAAACTGAGCTCTACTGATGGCAGGAGAGGCTCAACAACTTGTGCCAGCTGAGGATCTAGGCAGGTATTTGAAAAGGCAAGAACAGATCATGGGTCTGCTCTGAAGTCAGTTTAACTGAAATGCAAAAGATCTTTGCAGGTTAGGAGCACGTTTAATTAATTGAAATCCAACCTCCCTAGACAAACCACAGATGCTCTGCTTATTTAGCACAGCATCTCCTAACCAGCTGCGCTCATCTATTCCCTAATACTACCCCGTAGCTAAACATCTGGAGAAAGCTAGGAAAGAATAATAAATACCACAGACATCCAAGTGGGCAGACACCTCCAAGTGACTGTACAGCAAAGCAAGGTGTGATCGGGTGTGCGGGGGAGAAGTCCAGCACAGCCTCCCAGAACCAGCATAGGTAACACACTGCCTCAGCACCCAGCAAGCAGCACAGTGCTTCACACTCCAGACTCCATCACCTGTAAAAGGCAGATGAAATACTAACACGGAGTTCCATGAGCTCAGATGGAGACAGGCCATCACAACTGCACAGAGCATCAAGATTTCTGAAGTTATTTCTAGATACTTTTCTTTTGGAAAATGCACCTCGACATGATAGCTTTCCAGGGCAAACATCAGATTCCTTAATGCAGACAACTATTACAGCCCATGTTTGATGCTAAGGGGTGGGCACAGTGTTTCCTTGAGAAAGATGATGAATTTTGCCTCTCTGCCCATTGCAAGATTGGGTTCTGAATGACACAGCTTGCCCAGTGCCAGCACAGCACCCATATTACATTAGCTGGGGTTCTTCCTAGGCTGAATAAAATTCACAGTTCACACGTTCTGCACAGCACTAGAAAACTTAGTAGCTTTATAAGAGGATAAATGGTCAAAAGACAGAGCACAATTGATTAAATAAGCTCCTCTTTGCAGCACTAACTCAGGAACTTGCTATCTTGGCATCTGCTATCATGACACCGACGGTACTTGAGAGATTGGCAAGTGGTCAGAAGGCATCATTATAAAAAGAAAAAGAGATGAAATCGGAAAACCTCTCTATCAATCTGCCAAGCTGTCAGGGATGCTTGTTCTGAAACAATTTCCCTTGTTTCCAATAAATTATGTCAGAACTGGATGAACGGCATAGACAGGGAGTCTGGAGACAGCCACCTCCTCCCCTGAGCTCTGTTTAAACTATCTGGGGGTAAATCTAACATCAGTTCCAGATGACAGCAGGACTGGCACCGTGAATTCAGGATGGCTTATGTTCCTGTGCCCCGGGCACAGCCCCCCCACACCCCCTTCCAGGAAACCCTTCAGCTCTCTCATGGGGTTGGGTTCTGTGTTTCAAACCGCTAACAGCTGATAAAGGGTAGTGCTTGTCAAAGCATAAACGTAGCTGTAAGTTCAGCATCCATACTGTGCGCCTATAAATGCCACAGCACACCCCATGGTCTGCAACTCAAACACTGAGAACTCCCATACCCCACATCATCCTCAGCAAAACCAACAGAACGCAGACCTGTGGCTCTGGTTCTAGAGCACACACTGAAACAGCACAGCATCCAGCCTGCCATGCAGGACCTCAGCCATCCTCCCAGCACACTACTGCTCCGTGGGACACGCTGCGAGCTCCTCCTGTCCTTTTCTGAGCCACACACCTTCCTGATGCAAGGGCTGAGGGCAGCTTTAGACAGAAAGATTCTCTTATGTTCTGGTGAGCACCTAGCACAATGAATGATAATGAATTTATAGCCTCTCTCACTTTACTATTAGAAGATAAAAATACTCACACAGCACGTCTTCAGTCTCCATTCCTTAGACTCTTTCTGCTGCTTCCCATCTTCTGCCAAGCTTCACACTTCCGAAGCTCCACACACGACACTTGCTTCCTAAATCCCAGCACACAGCAGCATTCCCCTGCACGAGTGCCTTCCCCTGCCTGCCCTCCACACAGTGCCTCTGACCACTTCAGCCAGGGACATTCCCGATGCTCCTCTTACTTAGCAGATCTTTTTGTAGCATTCCAATTAGCTCCATTGTTTATATTAAGGAAGAAAAAACTACCACTTGAATGCCGTTAAAATCAGTGAGACATTTATGCTGGTTTAATAATTGGTACATGGAGTTTTTCTGTATTTATATTAGAAACATTTAAGATGTTTAGACAGAGTTGTTCACAGACAGCATTGCAATAGAGTCCCCGTGGCGTCAACTGGAGATGGAAAAAAAAAACCACCCACAGCACACAGAGACCGAGCATGCCCTACGTAAGTAAACACAAACCCTGATGGCATTATGTGAAATACATAAAAGAATATAATTGGGTAGATATCTGTTTCCGAATCTACAACTCGTTCTCTGTAACACGGGTTAAGCAGCAGTTGTTTAAAGGTGACAGGAAAGCATAATTGAAAATTGAGCTAATCAGAGATTCCTGTGCTGAATTACCTCCGTAGCAAGCGTGGGAGGAAGAAGGGACAAAGCAGAGCACTGCTTGCTTGCTCTCATACCACAATGCTCCCTTCCTCTTCCCTGAGTCTCCTGTAAGATGTGAGAGAAATAGAAGGAAAGCCCACCTTGAAAACCATCAGACAAAAGAGAGCTGGGAGATGAACAAAAGAAAACTAAAAACTGACACGCTCGTTCTGTGCAACTGCATTTCCAAGGAGCAACTACTACCAACATCAGATTATCATAACATCCTAACACCTATGGCCAGCTTCTACAGCTCAAGTTCTCTCTGTAGCTTTGTCTTTACGTCACATTCTTCATGTCAGGGTGCCAATGGGGACAGACCCAAGAGGTTCAGGTAAAGCTTGGCTCTGCTACACACTGCCTAATTCCCTACATCGCAGCATGCATGCTTCACCAAGGTCCCACCTGCTCACATTCTCCTTTGGTTTGTGCCTACATGCTTCTTTTCCAAGCATTCACCAAAAGCCCTGGCCAGAGACAAGCCACTCAGGGCAGATCACCTTGTAGTGTGGTACACAGGGCACAATGTGGTAAATCCACATGTTGAGCAGCTGCAGCAGCTGGGCACAGATGAATTCGGGGGATGAGGGGAAGCTGGAGCACAGGTGAGCTTCCACCAGGAAGGGGGAAAATAGAAATGACAGCCAGATAGGTTGTCTGATTGCACAGCATGACCTGGAGCTAATGCTGGTGCCCACTCACCCAGCGGCCCCAGCACTGCCTGCCCCCTCACTCAGGTGCAGGGGAGAGCAGGAGCCGCAGGTTGCTGTTTACCAGGCACCATAGCAACTTCCAAGGCCATTAGCTGCAATCACAGCCTGCTCCACTACCTGACTGAAGGGCTGGATGTGTGATATTTAGTCTGACCTATAAAAATATCTCTGGAGCAACCTGCGTGCATAAGTGTCACATCAAATGTTTGTCATACAAGGGATGTGACACCAGGCACCTGATGGAGCATCACAGCAAGGGAAGGGGACCTGCCCCTGCAGGAGCTTACAGCTCTCAGCTCAGGTACGACAAAAATCAGCTGCTGACAGCAGGCACAGACTGTGACAAACAGAACCCCTCTCCTCCTCACTTATAGGATCCTACACTCTCCATCACCCAGTCATTCCATTAAAGATGCACTTTATTACAAGCACCGACCCAGAGCTCTCCTTAAATGCCACAAAAGATGGCAAAATGCCGCCTGACAGAAACCACAGAACAAGGACAGAACTGGGGACGTGGGGACAGGTGATGTCTCCAGGTGTGTGCTGGCAGCAGGTGTGTCCTGGGCTGGTTCAGTCAATGGTAGCTGCTGTCTGACAGACACAGATCATAGAGGTGTCCTCTGAAAGTTATCTGTCAAGAGTGAACTTCAAACAGCTGAGCCAGCACTTAGCTAGAACAAGAGGCTACTGTGCTCACATCTCTTGCCGTAAAACTGCAGAATGATATGGGTTTGAAGGTATCTCTTGGGATCATCAAGTGTGACCCACAGCTAGAGGAGTTCCCTACAGCAGGTTGAAAGAATGTGCTCCTAACAGTTAACACCTCCGGCACTCCTGCAGCCGCCTGCAGACCATCACCTATCTGCTGTGCATCATTTAATCCCACTGTTACTCTTCTCAGACCACGCTGGCCTTTGCAAGGAGGTTGTAGCCAGCCTGCAAAGGAGCCCTGCTGAAAGCTGTGGGTGTGAGCTGGGGGCTCTGCAGGCAGCTCTCAGAGTGCTCATGTGGATCCAGGTCTACTATGGCTCTGCTGCAGAACCCCACAAATTCAAGAAGCCTTTCAGTTTCCTTCTTACAACACAGTAACAAACTCAAGTTCCACTGTTTCATTAGTCCTGAAGCTCACCCCGAATTACACCTCATCAGTTACACAGGCTGCTGCAAAACCAAAACACAGTACTGCATCCTCCTGCAGCGACCTGCCTGCCCATATGCTGCTTCTGAAAGCTGCTATCGAAAAGGAGGCACTGGAGTCCGCTGGCATGGGGCTCAGAACAAGGCTGCTGATTACAGCGGCTGAAACAGTCAGTGAGGAGGGCTGGTCCCCCTCCAGTTCAAGCTTTGACATTCCCTAGATGCTCCCAGGCCTCACATTTGCAGAGCCTGCCTTGCCCTCTGCGAAACCACCCACAGAACACAGAGTTTGTTTGCTTATTTCCCGTAGAGGCATGTCTCTAGACGAAGCAAAGTCACAACACCTGTCTTCACAAAAATCTCACAGGCTCAATCTCCTCTCTATTTTTGGCCATTTTTGACCTCCACTTAAAGAAAGGAACCACAGTTGTTTTTGAAGGCTAAAAACCAAGCATGTGATTTCATCAAAACTTCAGACGTTTTGCTCCCACCAGACACCCAGCCTGTAGCAGGCATCTGACCTTCCTTGTGCAGTAAGTAGAACTGAAAATTAATTCTTATTCATTCTTCTCTTTTCTTCCTTCTCCTCTCAAAAATAGGACATTTATTCTCACAACAGCGTTACAGGGCATCCATTCATGTGGCACTTTCTAAACTGGTGCTCTGGAAGCTAAACACAACATGTACAAAATCCTGTCTTTGGCACTCCTTGATCCTACAACAGGTTGGAGAATCTATATCCATTAACTTGAGACTTAAGAATTAACTTAGAAATCAGCAAAGACCTACAGAAAGAATGATCTGGTGCCAACTCATTTAAGAAATAAGGCTTTAAGCAAAAAGTGCAGTTGATTTCTGCCCAATATTTTTGGAGGCCAAGCAATGCTTGAATATGATATTCTTGCATAAGAATAGTTTTACCAAAAGAAACAATAGTATTTTCTGTGTGTCATTATGGCCAAACAAAACAACTGAAGACATAGATTGCCATCTCTTCAAGAAAAAAAAAACAAACATTTCTAATGCAGTACTGGAGCCGAAAGGGAGAACGCATCACACATTCTCTTTGTCAGAAGTCCTTATTTTTTCAGATACCTCGCACCTTTTACAACTACATAATCCACTAGTCCTGTGAACCCTGCCATATAACCTTAAACACCTGTGGCAGAGACAGGAGCAGCTCATGGCCAACGCAGCTCTGAATTCTTGTAGCTCATAAATGACTTCTAAAAGATAAACTAAAAATATTCAAAGCACAGCACGACTTGAGACAAACAATTCAGTACTAATGTGGCATTTTCACCCAGATTAACTAAATAAACCCTGGACTTTAATCATGACAGTAATGTCTGAACTTTCCTTAGATTTAATGGTGGTTTGGTCTTTTTTCTCCCGTATCTCCCAACTCACATATCAAATTATTTAACTTTTTTTCACTTTACAGGATCTGGATAATTGTACCCTAAGAAAAGTATTGCAGAACACATTTTCCTTCTGTCATGTTTCTGTAAATGAAAAGACAAAAATGTGCAACTTTAAAGGCTGGTCAGCCCCATTTCCACTTGGGAAGCAAATCAGGTCCTGAAGCCTTCTCCCTTCTTGCTTGCCCTATAGCAACATGAATAGACATTTTGTGCAGAAGCATCCCAAGGACACGTCCTGTTGCCACTCCTACTCACCAAAGAGCATTTAACATCAGTGTGCATGCAGTTCTCAAGGCCTGAAATGGCAAAGGAATCGTTTGCTGCTAGATACCTTCTGAGAGCGGAAATATAGACGAGCTCAAACCCAGACAGCAGTTCTACGGTGGGAGCTCATGCTGGCAAAGCTTCACCACCTGAATAGCATTCTCCACTATCAAAGACCACATCAAAAAGGATTAGTATGGACTAAAAATTTCTAACCAACTGAGAAATGGGCAGCAGGCACTTCTACAGTCTTCCTGGACAGAATAAATTCTGCATGACAATTCACTCAACAAAACTGCACAAGTAGGCAAAACCTGCTTTTTCCATCCCTTTTTCCAGCCAGTGGTGAGATAAATGTACAAAACAGCGTCTTTCCCTTGTAAGCATAACCTTATTCCATGGAAGGGCAGCTGCCTCTTTTTGCAACACTTCAAAATAAACAGTTGCAGCTATACTGGAGCCTCCTGGAAAAGCCACAGAATCACTCAGATTGGAAAAGACCGTCAAGACCATGACCTAACCATACTGCCCTACCTCCAACAACCCATTATGCCACTGGATCATTCAGACAACACACACTGGGCAAAGAGCTCCGCATGCCCATGAAACCACAGCTGGAGACAAACCTGACAGAGGCTTTCATGGTGCACCATTGTTTGAAAATGCCACACAGAAGCGTCAGAAGCACAGACATGGAATGTCCGCTGGATGCCAAGGAGCTGTGAAGGTGTTACGATGCAGCATGTACTGATGGGTTTGGTTCCCAAGCAGTCTGTAGCCTGGGTCAGGCTAAATAACGCAGGAAGTATCAAATATCTTTCTCACAGGTATTCGCATATTAAAATGACAAACTGTAGGGATGACTGCTAGCCTGGAGACTACGACGTTCCATTATTTAATATCTTTTTTTTTTTTAAGTGCCTGAGATTTCTCTGTAAAAAAAAAAAATAATGAACTTTACAAAATGTCACTTTTACTAACAGAAATTATGGCTTGAAGATGAATATTAAATATATATATATATTTTTTAAGTTAACTTAAATGACACTGAGGTTGTGACACAAACTGACAGAAGCTGGGAAACACAGAGTCATGGCTGACACTGTCCTTAATTTGCACAACGCCTGGGAAGGATGGGAGGGCAGGAGTACACCTCCAGCCATGGTCTGTAGTCCAGAGACTTTTATTACTGTCATTTCATAACCAAATCTTAATGCATTTTATAGAAATCTTTAATCCTTCCACTAAGCAGAAGAAAATATTTTCATGGGAATTACTGATTACTTTTCATGCAGTGCAGCTTCTACGCCTAACTCACAGGGTGCTCTTTTTCTCCAGAGAAACTAGGAGTCAGTAGCATTATCAGTTACATATCCAAGATCCCCCAACCCCAAAACACTTTTCTCTGCGCTGTTTATCCCGCTTTTAATTTTAATGGTTTTAATGGGATGCTGCACAATAATTTAAGGAGATTTTAGGATAGGATTCACAGATGATCCTCTATGCTACTGCATAACAAAACAGTCAAACAGAACCTACACATTTGCAACATCATTAGTTTCCCTTCATTCTAGTTTTACTATTTGAATTTGAAGAGATGTTCGTCACAACCTGAAAAAAGCTAGAGCTGCAAATCAGAATCATAGAATCAACAAGGTTGGAAAAGACCTATAAGATCATCCAGTCCAACCCTCCACACATCACCAACAGCTCTCTCTAAAACATGTCCCTCAACACACTGTCTACATGTTTCTACAGGAAACTGAATCAAAATACTGCATTCTGATTTACATTGAAGATTGACTTTTACGTTGAAGATTTCTATCCTAAATGGAGCTTTCTCCCACACCATTCTCCTGCAACAACACTTCAGAACCACTGCATCGGCCAAATAGTTCTCCCAAGACCTGTGCATGACAATGAATTCAGCATGAAAATAAAACCATGTACACAATGATGTTTTACTTTGTATTTTATCCCTTCACCCACTGCTGAAATTCAGGTACATTTGCCACGATCTGCTGGAAACCCATAGAATTAGGAGACCCAACTGAACCTTTCCGCCCAAAATCACAAGATAACGGAGCCTACAACATGTAAAACTTTCGTGCTTGTGCTGCTTATTGATCCTCAGTAACGTGCAGTTTCACTGAGAACAAAATCGAGAGCGGAAGAAGCGGTACAGATCTGTTAGAAGAGAAGATCTTTAAATCTTAAAGATTCTTGACAAGAAACTGCCAAGGCTCTGAAGTGCTGAAACAGGAATCGCTAGAGGAAGAAATTAGGTTAAAGTAAGCCAGGAAACCCCACTGACATCTGTGCACCACGCCAAGGTAAAGCCAAGGAGAGGTCAGCATCAGGCAGAACACAAGGAGCACGTGCTTGCCTACCAAACACCCAAAGAGAAAGACAACCTGCAGGTGGAGGCTGCTCAGCATCTCCTGGTGCAGTGACAGATCCATGCAGCTGGTGATCACCTTTGCAGGTCACTTCCTAATGCAACGATCTATCAAATTCCCTTCTACTCTTTCAAAATTAAGCAGAAAGAAAAAGATTTTCGTTTCCTCTTCTTCACTTATTTTTAACAGAGGCACTACAGAATTATGACGGTGTCCTTTTGGTAAACCAAAATGTCAGACACATATTATTCTTTTAAACATCTCCTGGCCTTTCTCTGAAAGGTTAAGGTGGTTTAAATAAATTTAGTCAAAGTAAATGACAGCTGAGGAAGAGTATTAGAAAACTATACTTATCAACAACCTCTTTTCCTTAAATTTAAAGAAGTCATTTACCAAACTGCAGCTTAAGGAGACCACGGCAATGCACGCTGCTCCCAAGAAAGATGAAAACAGTTTTAAATGGTAAAGAAAACATCAGGTGGGAGAAATTACACACAAGTTAACAAATGTTAATGCCCGGCCCTCCCTCCATGGAAGTCACAAACCATGGTTTTTAAACTAATTACGCAGCAGTCTGGTCCTCCGCATGGAACTGGCAATCGGAGCTGTCCTTTCCATGCTCTTACATCACCTTAATGACAGGGGCTTAAATGGAAGGGGTCGGGAACTCTGAGTCCTCATATCACATGCAACGGAGTCAGGTGCATCACGTTAATGGCATACAACTGGTTTACAATTATTGTTATTAGCCATGGGGACACTGTTTAGAGCTGGGGATTTGATATGTATTTATACGCTGTGAGATGTAACTGAAAGCACTTCTAATGCATGTAAACATCTTAGACTGAATACGTATAAAATATTCTTTAAGTGGCAAAAAAATCCTCTTAAAAAAAAAAAAAAACCTTGCAGGAGTTATTCCATGAATCAGCAGTAAGAATTCTAATCTTGTACTCCACTCCCAAATAAAGCAATCCTCAGAACACGCTACTGAGGCTTTCAGGAACAGAAAGGAGGAACTGGGACCATTCCCCTCCTGAACATACCCAAAAAGTGAGTACATTCCGGGCCCCAGCAGCTCCTACAGGGATGCTAATGGAGCATGGCCCTGCCCTGGAGGCAGCTCGCTGCAGCAGAGACCTGTTGGCAGCCAGAGCCACATCTTCCTGCTGCTGAGCAAAGTTTTTTTTTTTACAGGAAAAAAGAAAATCAAACAGCAACATGGTCCCAAGGGAAATCAAGGCCAATTGCTGAGGGCGGTATCAGCGCTCCAGGAAACCTCCCAGAACAGGACAAGGTACAACAGTTCTGATTTATTGCACCAGCTATGCTCAGTTAACAGCCAGCACAGCGGACCACAGGGCTGCTCTGTTTACACACAGCATCTCACTGGGTGCTGTGTGGTGCCCTCAGGTCCCACATCTAAATGTTATGGACTCCAGTGGCACCAGGGGAGGTTCAGGCTGGGTATCAGGAAGCACTTCTTTACAGAAGGGATCATTAAGCACTGGAATGGGCTCCCCAGGGGGGTGGTGGGGTCACCATTCCTGAATGTGCTTATTAAACCACTTAGATGTGGTGCTCAGGGATGTGATTTAGCAGTGGGCTGTTAGAGTTAGGGCAGTACAGTTTGGTTGTGGTTGGACTCCATGATCTTGAAGGTCTTCTCCAACCTGAGCAATTCTACGATGCTACAAGCTGAAGGAAGGCTGTTTGCCTCATCCCACTGAAAGGAGTGGCTCACCTTGCAGGGAACAGATCCTGCAGGAGGAGGAGGAAGCAGTACTACTTACAAACAGAAATACAGAAACAACCAGCCTCCAGTCACCCTTTCCAACTGCGTCCTCCTGAACAGCACAAATATTCTTCCCACACAGTATGGCATTCTCCCCTACCTAAAGAACCACCACCAGCGAGCAGACTCCGCAGCAGTGCTGCAATTGGGGTTGCCTGCCTGTTCCTGGCCACCAACATCTGGCACACTTCAGGGTCTTGCTCCAGCAGGTTTCCACTTTAGTGCATTGTAGTCTCCACCATATATAACCCGATGTATTTCACACGCAGATTAGGGGGAAAAGAGTCATTTATTTGGGCAAGGGAGAAGCAAGAGAGAGGAGCCGGTGGGACCTCTCACAAGGTCAGCTCACAACCCTGCATCTCCTGCCACTACAGACCAGGCCTGAGGTCACCAATATATAAACAAAGTCCAAATACTCAAAGAAATTACTACTTCATTTCCACACCATTACAAAACCCTGCTTGAGCATACCCTCCCAGATTTGCCAAAGGATATTATCCAACTCACTGCAATTAAGCAACAGCACAGCTGTGATGGAACTATTGCTTTTGATAATGCTGCAGAAAATTCATTTTTACTTTTTTTTTTAATCAAAAAAAAACCCACAGCATTATCTGTTCACTGGCCCAGTACGAGGGTCCTACAAATTTCTCCCAAGTTTCCACAGAAATGCATTGATTAGAGCGTAATTTTGGTTAATGTTGCCTTCTTGCAGCGCGCTATGCTTGCTTACACTAACTGTGCACCTTCCCCTCGCAGCCGTTTTCATCTTTTGTTCGGCTCAGTAGGTTTCCTAACTGGTGGATTTTATTGAGTTAAATCAAGCTGTCACTTCATCTGCCTGAAGGATGACTCAAATACAACACATAATAATAAAAGAAAAGTAGGATAAAATAATCTTGTCAAGCCAGAAAAACTGATTGCTTGAAGTTGTAGCCTTCAATCAATACACTAATTCCACAATTTATACCTCTTTCAATTGGAGAGGAAAGAAACCCTGATATGGTATTTCTTGGCTCACTGACCAACTTTGACCTTCTATCTATGTGAATGTGGGATTAGCAAGCGCTTCTGCTTAGTGAAATCACCTATGAAAATAGGAAAGCAAATAGGTGACATTTGAGGTTCAAACTAACTTTATTAATTTCAGAAATGCAAGGGTTGCTTATTGCTCAAGCAGCGTGGTGTCACCGCCACAGAGGGCGGTGCGGTCTGCGGTTATCGCAGCGGGTGAGGTGCCCTGGGAGGGCCACGCACTGTGCTGGGGGCTGCTGGCAGCCCAAAGCACCTCACTGACAGAAAACAACAGCCACCACCATTTGTGCACCGCTTCACACTTGCTCAGGTTCAGAAGCGTGCAAACTAACCGAGCTTTGCTACCTGCATGTGAGAAGCCGGCAGATGAGGGCAGCTTACTCTGGCAGCCTCAGAAAGCTATTTAAGGTATAATGGACCACTCTGACATTTTGTTAATTTTTTTTTTAAGGGTCCATCATTGCAAAAGCCTCTTTTATTTGTAAATTGTAATTAATCTGCATAGCTTTATAAAAAAAAAACCAATAAAACAGTTCGTTTAAAAATTCTGGATGCTCTTCGGCTGTCAGATTTCTGCTTTGCTCTCATAATTCCTCCCCTGCGGGCACAAACCAGGAAATAAAACTTCTTTGTTTAGCAAGCCCTTTATATTTCACCCTGCCACCTGCTTAACTCAAGTTGTGGCATGCTATCAAACGGGCCCTAGAATGTGGGCTGTCCTTCTGCCCAGCACCTTAAAAAGAAGAAAAGCCTGTGTGGACTGCTGTGTTAGCAGTGAGGTTGGAAGTGCCAGTCCATATTGCTGAAAATAATAATTAAGATCATGCAACAGCTTATGGCTTATCACTGACCAGGAATGATTAGTTTTTTTTAAGGACTTTCCCGTTATTCCTCTTTTCTGGAATACTCCTTACGTGTATTTTCAGTTCAGACCTGGGAAATGGAAGTTGAAGCCAGAAGCATGCCTCAGTGGAGTGCTGAAAGGAACACCACGGACTTCTTAAAAATGGCCCAGGAAGTGGGGGGTCACCATTCCCAGGGGGATCCCAAAGCCGTAAGGATGTGGGCATGGTGGGGGATTGGGGATCCCAGAGGACTTTGCCGACCTCAAAGATTCCATGATTTGTCGCACGGGAGAGCTCGACCCTCAAGGTCTCACATCCTGTAAGAACAGAACTACGTCCCTATGGCTCATCCAGTCACTGAACAAGCTTAGTCAGAAGCTAGACTCTGCAGCAGTTCTGCTCATAAGGCAGTCACCAGAGGTGCTCAAGTTCATAACCATAGGATGGCTTGGGTTGGAAGGGACCTTAGAGATCATCCAGTTCCAATCCCCTGGCCTGGGCAGGGCTACCAACCAACACATCAGGATGCCCAGAGCCCAATTCCACCTGGGTTTGAACGCCTCCAGGGATGGGGCACACACAACTTCTCACCCTCATGATCTCCTATGTCATACACTTATCTGGGAACCCAGTCCCCACGTTTCTTAAACGCTCATCCACCAGAACCTGACCAGAGACACTTCTGGGATTGCAGCTGAAGTGTTGTACAGTCAGGTTAGCAAAATTTTGCTTGTGAGAGGCCAAGTGGTCCAAAGATGTACAGGTTTACCAGGCACTGAGTGCTGGAGTAGGACCGAGCCAGGGCCTCTCCAAGCAGTGAGAAGCTGCAGACAAGCCTGCAAGGAAGCTGACCCATGGGCTGAAAAAGGAACAGCTGGAAGCTGAACCCACTGGGTGACAACTGTTAGTGAACAGGGCCACCTTAACACAGCAATACTGCCGGTCATTCTGATTTATGCTGCTTCAGCCATAAATGCAAGGAGCACAATTAAGCTTTCTACTTCCTTTTAGCAAGACAACTTTGATTAACCTTTGCTTTATACTCAGTTTACTCAGAGTATAACATGCTGCCTGAGACATTTCAACTTTCTTCCAAGGAGCGGATGGTATTTCCCCAGGCAGCAGGTCCAGCAACACAAAACATCTCCATGGAGCATTAAGTAATTACTGGTACGCTTCCCCCAGTGCTACTACATTTCCTAACAGCATCGCCCCATCCCATGGTACGAGTTGCACCAGGCCCTTTTATTGCCCCACACAAACACCACAGTCAGGCAGAGCACAAACAGTGCTGATGCTCCTCCTCTGTCACTACCCCTGGCCAATTACAGCATTTCTTTTTAATGCTGTAGCAGTGCTAATGATGCACTGTTAATGAAGAGAAATGGAGCACGCAACTATGAGGTGGTCATCTTACACTGTGAACATCCCAATCCAGAGATGCTGAATTATTTAAGTCTGACACTGCCTTAACTTTGTTTCATACGAGTAATTCTCAGGACAAAAAAAAAAAGCAGAAGAGGAAAATAAATGAAAGAGAGGAAAAGGTATCCCAAAAACACCTCAGACTGACTACAAGCAGAGCATAGAAAATACATACAAATATAAGTATTGCGTATATCTATTCTCTGGATAAGATGTTCTTTTTCACACGGGGAATTTAGATCTGCTCTACCATAAGCACCTGAGGGAAGTAAGGGGCTACACCAAAACACTGACTGCTTCATTTCTCCCTGATTTTTAAGGGAAGGGGAACGCAGGAAGACATCTGCAGAGAAGGAGGCACGGTCCCTGAGCCCTCTGATCACACTGTCCTTGGATTTCTGCAGCCATGAGGGACAAAGACATCTCACACTGATCCTTCGGAGCTCATGGAGATGAAGGTTAAGAGGCATTTGCAGCTGTTAGTTTGTTTGTGGCCAGGGAAGAAGGCGCCTGATGCCCTCAGCTCTCAGGGCCAGGGGATGTCACCATGACTGACCTACTGACATATAGTTCGATGCTCAAGAACAAAGATTACAGGCAGGGTCAGCCAGGGCCAGCCCAGTTCAGCTCAAAGTTTTGTTGCTCACACCGTTACTCAGCTGATTGTTCCTCAACACTTTCTTATTAATGTTTAGTCTTATTTGCCACCGTTGATTAATTTTCTGCCCAACAAGCAAATGTTCCTCTTGAAATTACCAAGTACTTGAAAAAGAAGGAAAAGGTCTATCCAAAATGAAAAGGGTTATTCATGGAATAAGCAAATAAGAGCGGGATCTGAGGATGAATAAACAACTCATGTGGCACAAGCATCAAACAACAGTACTCAGCAACCACAGCTGCAGAAGACACGCAGCATTCATGGTGGTCTAAACAGAAGATACAGCTGAATGTTCCAGCAGCAAAGGGCCCAGGAGCTAGTGATTTGAATTCTCAGCTTCAGCTGATCAAAAATAGAAAGCAAACATTGTCAGTTTAACCATCTAAACCGCAGAAGTAACACTTCATACCTGAATCACGGCTCTGGTGCAGTACAGCCCATTGCCCCAACCACTTCAGAGACACGCTGTGAGTGTCAGCTCCTAATCAACTTCTGCCCTTGCAATACAGCTAACAGAAACCTCAGGCAGCTTTGCAGCTCTCAGGACACAAAAATGCAGTAAGCAACAGTAACCACACACAAACCAGAGATGGGGTGAGTAAGCCACAAAAGGCCAAAGCAGGCACCAAAATAACACAGTCCCCAAGCCCATCTTCACAGAACTGCTGAGGTTGGCAAAGACCTCCAAGGTTATCCAGTTCAATCACCCACCAACCACCACACACCATGTTTGGAACATGGCTTTGGCACCTCACTGTCAGGGAATCCAGAGACATCTGGATGGTCCCAAAAACCCGGCACCGATGGGCAGCGTCCCTCGGGACTCTCCCACACTCAGCTCCCGAGCAGCCCCAGCACGCACCCATCACCCCATGGCCACCTCTGGCATCAGGCTGGGAACACACTGACTCCCAGTCCACAGCCATCTCCTGGGCTTGCTCAGCTCAGCTTCAGCCAATTGTTTCACCAAATCTGGTCAGTGCTGCAGCGTTTCCTCCTTTGGTGCTTCAAATTTGAAAGGAGAGAGAGCGACACAGACAGAGAGCACATACAGCAGGGCAAATATTTGTTGTATAAGATAAACATACAATTATCTAAAATGTAATCTTAATATGACTTATTAAAATAGATTACATTTTAATGTGCGCTGCAATTTGCACATTATACGGCACACTCTATATATGCAGCCTCTCCTCTCTGCCTACCCCGACAACCTGCACAACTGAAGATATATAGAGGCGAAAAAAATACCGCTATCTTTCTCTAAATGGATGTATTTGGTGTTGATAGTCAGATACAGTTTTCACCTTTATCCCAGCTTGTTTCTGACCCACTGAGTTAGTGTTAATCACCCCTGTAGGCACCAATAATTTCCCCATATGTGGAATTTGATAAGTTAGAGCACCCACTTCATTTCAAGAAGATTCCAGCTGGCTATCCAGTTATCGCTATGGACAGCTTCAAGCACTTCCATGCCGGTCCTTGTATTCTTAGCTTTATCAAGCGCTTTGCACTTTTTGTCTTTTATCTCTTAATTGAGACCTGACTGCAAGAAATGCCTATCTCTTAAAGTGAGGTGCATTAAGTATTAACTTTAACTGCTTTGGCTACTTGAGGTGCTGAAAACCTTAAGAAGCCAGGAAAAAGGTGAAAAATCTCCCCCAAATCTCTATTTAGAAAAATTGTGTAAATGCTACGGTGCAATGGAAAAAAAAATAAAACTCGTTTTCCTTCCTCCTCTGCCTCTCCTCTCTCAAGTGAAGAAAAAAAGAGAAAGAAAAAACATAAGCTGGAAACAAAAGTAAACTTCCCATATATATCGTCGTAACTAGAAATGCTCTGAAATGCAAAGGTTCTGGAAAAGTAATGGGAGACAGCATTAAGAAATTAATGACAAGAAATTATTCAGCAGTTCAAGGTGATAAAGAATTGGCTCTGACTCAATGTAACGTCCTGTTCAGTCCTTCCCACTGTGGAACAGCAGCTGATCCCTCCTCATGGAGGAACCTGGCGTGCATCTCATCCCCAGCGCAGTCAGCCTTCAAACAGAAGCATTCCCAGTTTTCGAACCACCCTTTGTCACCTGGTCGGGCCCAAAGGGCACACAGCAGTAGGTGTGCACCCAGGGAGTGGTGGGGTCACTGTCTCCAAAGGGGTCCCCACAACCACAGGGATGTGGCACTGAGGGATGTGGTCAGCAGGCTCGGTGGGCTGTGCTGTGGTTTTGGGGTTGTGCCTCCCTGCTGCATTACAAGCTTAGTTTCCACACACAGGTGCCCTGCACTCCAGCAGAAGTCGTAAGAGCAGAATATCCCAGTCTCCACCACTCTGCACCTACACTGAGAAGCCCACAACCTGACTTGGCCTGATGGCTTCCACAACATCCCTTGGAACCCTGTTCACAACACCCCAAAAGCCACGCTGCAGCCCCCTGAGGCTGGACCCCTGATTCACAATGCCTTCAAAGAAGCTGGCAAGAACGCACTTCTGAGCCAATTTTATCCTCTGTAAAACAAGTAAAAGATGCCGGTGCTGACTTGCAGCCTTTGGATGGATGCTGGGACAAAACACTCTGGGCAGGGAATCTACAGAGAGCCACCAGAATGATTCCTCATGAACAACTGCATTCTACTTGACAAAAAAAATAAACAGCATTAACGACTTTTTCCCATTCCAACCCAATTTCTCAGGAGGACCAAACAATACTTTCTCTGCCAATTAATTTGCAGCACGTAACAACAGCAGAACAGCAGCACTTGGCCCTCCCAGGAGCCCATTAACAGGAAGGAGCTCTGCATGCATGACTATAGGTGTCACTTGCAAGCCAGCGGTGTGGCAAAACACAGTGTTCTTTTCCATTGAAATATGTATTGATTTTGCTTTTTCTGATTGTTAAAAGAAAAAAACATCAACATTTCAAAGGCTGTTTGCCTCTGAAAAGCACAGAGAAATTCAGATCTTGCCCTGGACCAATTTCTCACCATGCCAGCAGCTGTGCTGTGCTCCTTTGCAGACATGGGAACAGCTGCCTGCTGTCCTCCACAGAAACCAGGGGTGAGGCGGAAAAGATCAGGACCGTGTGCAAGAAAAGGAAGTACTGATAATGCAAAAGAAGCTTTTCTTTTAAGGATGTCCCCAGCAAGCAAGGACGCATCATGAAGAGCACACAGCATGCTCACCTAAAGGTGAATGTGAAAATAGAAGTAGAGCAAGGGCCTTAAAGAGGACAAAACTCAGAAGGAATGCTCCTCAAGCTAACCCAGAAGGACTGGAGAACGTTACCTGAGGGATTCGAGAGGCAGAAGGGCTCTGCAGGGAGCACAGCACGGTGGGATACAAAGCCACGGATGAGGGTGTTCAGGCTGGTTAGGTATACAGGCAGAACTAAGGTACTAACGGGGTACAGGCAGACAGGGAGCAAAAGGGTTTGGTTTTTCCATGGTTAACACTGGGTAAATGCATAAAGTACCTCAAGAACAGGACGAGATGCTAATGCATTAGTAGAGAAGCATGGGCTGCCCAGCGAGAAGCAAAGGCTGCTCTGAGCAGGGCGGTCCCCAGCACCCAGCCCAACCCACAGCACCTTCCTTCGTGGACACAGCCTTCTGCTGCCTGGCAAACCAGCAGGATGCATCCCTAGGCACTACCACAGGGCACCAGGAGCAGGCTGAAACCAGGAGCTGGGCTCTGCCATGCAAGGCACTCCCCCCAGCCCAGCCCACCAGGATAAATGTTATACACCAGCATTCTGTTCCTCGAGCGCACTCATGAGGTGGGGATTTTTTCCCCATTTAAAATGGATCTATAAACCCAAAGGAAAGAAGTTGAAAAGCCTGTAACCTCCTGTTGTTTTCTTCCAAGGCCGTAAAACTGCAGCTTTGCCAGGCAGCATTAGGCTGAAATGAAGGAGGGTGCTGCTGGGCTGCGCATTGGGGGCAGCCCTGCTTGGGAACTGCTAAAGTCAAAACAAGGCTGGTGGGCTGTCACGGGCTCATACAGAGCTCTTCAGGGAATCACTGCATCACAGCATAGCTGGGGGCAACGTTTAAGGGTCCAGCTAGTAGCTTAGACTGTAGGAAACACAGAGTCCAATGACAGGCAAATTCCTCCCAGCACATGAAGGCAGAGAACAAAAGGGAGCACAAACCAAACTGCAGTGATCCACCTCACAACCGTGCCACTCTCCCAACTCAGTTCTCCCACACTTCAGAGTGCAGAACAGATTATGAACTGCGCTGAGAAACGTCTCCGCATTTGGTACATGAGGGCACGCAGAGGCAGCACTGTATTCCCCCAAACCTCGCGCACCGTTTGACTGCGAGGATGCCTGTGTTACTGTCAGATCCAAGAGTTAAATATTCCAGGAGGAATTTGTTACTGCACAGCGATACATAATGCCTGAAAACCCCCTGCACCAATATTGCTCTCAAATTGGCAGCAAGTGAACAAGGGACATGAAGGATGCTTCAGCACAGTAACCTATCCTTCCTTCTCTCCTGGGAGCCACTTGGCCAGCTTTCATCCTCATAATTATAATAAATTTGACATTTCATAGATAATATTGATTTCTGTATTTTAGCATTTCACCATAGGTGACAGTCTAGCGTCAAGAATGAAATTTCTATTGATCTCCAGCGCATTAATCTCTCATGTGTATGTGATCATTTTTATAAGACCTTTTACTGCACATAAATCAATATTTCATATTTCCAGCTATGCCAGAGGAGATGTCATATTTGTAAACTGTGAGTTGACACCTGCAATTCCTTCCTGTTCAGCTTCAACTGTTCAGTAACAGTCGATTCAGGGTTGGGAAAGGATCAAGCTCCAGAAACGAGGCGGATGAAAAAGAGGAATGTAGAAGATAGTAATTAGCTTAATGAACAGAGCCGCGGAATAAGTGAAATAAAGCTGCGTTTCTTCTGCTTACAGTTGCCTCATGAATACAAACACCTCAAGGCAGTTTGCTACCCAGCTGATAATGCATTTTAATACGCTTATGGCACATTACAGCACAAACGTATTGAGAGTAGAAGCAGTTGGAAAATTAAGGACGCTCTTACATTAGCTGCCTTGCTTCGTACACCTCTTTAACCATCCTGGATTACACGTTTTACACACAGCATTATGTGAACTTTGACAAGGCACAAGAATTGTTTAGTCACTGTTCCAAGAATGGTGAGCAACGTTACTTAGCAAACGGTAATTAGAGTAATAGAATTCCCCTCTTCAAACCAAAATACTTTCTCCCCCAAAGTAGCTGATGGAACCAGAAAACCACAGCAAGAACCACAGTGCCTCTTTGCAGAGGTTCAAGCGAGTCAGCTTAAATTCACATGAATAAAACATCTTCAAATAATATAGAATCTGCATCTAAATAAATAAAGCTCTCGAGGTGCTGTGGGATTTGTTAAATTAGCTAAATGAGCAATTACAGCATGACGGCCAGCGATCACACCCAGGCAGCAAACCCCTCTGAAGCATTTTGCACTTTTCATTATTTGAAAAAAAAAAAAAAATCAGTGGCGACCTCCTGGAAATAGTTTGGGCAGTCTAATGGTTTGGGATAGGAAGGGAGGATCCGTGGTTTAACAAACGGAGTCGCTGAAAATGACATCTCTAGTACGCATCCACACACACAACATGATAAAAGCAGCGTGCTAAGTGCCGGGTGTGAGCATATCAGCATCAGTGTAAGGCTTTACACTCAATGTGAGCTAACTGCTCGCTCAGTCAGTCCAAAATGGTGCAACATCCCCCACTGGAAGGTGCACAATTAGAGCAGTGGTGTGCACACCTGCAGTGCCCTGCTCGCAGCCAGGACCCCGCAGCAAGCAGGGGCAGCCACACAGCACCACACCCCTGCGCCCACTTCAAGGCTGACTCTGAAATCCCCATTTCACAACCGCTTCCTATAAGCGCTGTTGACACACTATTATTTCAAATTATATGTCTTTTCACTGCGAGGAAATGCTACCCTTGCTTCTTTTTAAAGGCCAATCCTTTTTGTTCATCTCTAAAACATGTTCGTGCCCATAAAGTATGTCACCCTCTGCCTGTTTTACCAGGATGACAGACACGCTATCAGAGTGTGACTGAGCGCCGGATGAGTGACCGGACCTCCGCCGCGCTGTCAGGGCTGACGGAGGGGCCGGGCTCAGACAGCTCCGCACAACAGGCGACGGCACTGGGAAAGCCACGGGGTGACAGGTGTCTTTACAAATAGTTCAGTCTTCCGAGTGTCAGAGGAGTGAATCTGCAGAGAGCCTTCTGCGCTGTCAGATTTGTTTTGTTTGGCAGTGAGTTAATACCGTGTACTCGAGGCCCCGTGCGACGCGGCAAAGCTTTGCGCGTTGAGCTGTGCAGCCACAGCGGTACCCGCACTGCCCACCCTGATCCCAGCACATCTCATAAGGAATCAGAGGCTGGAGAAGACCTCCAGGCTCCCCAAGTCTAACCCCAACCCACCCATGCCCAACCTATTTCTATACTGAAACAAATCAAGTCATCGGGGTCAAACCCAAGCTTAAGCAGTAACCTCAGATGCCACAAACAGCTTACAGCTCTCCACACTGCTGCCCCAATCCAGAGGTGTGATTAAAGAAAGCAAACTTCACAGGAAGGAAATAATGTGCTTTGATACAATTTCTTGGGTCTCCTCTTGAATGCCCTAAGAATAACACAACACATACTAAAGCTCTCAGTACTGAGATGGTAGTATTTATCTTTTCTGTTACCTGTCTCTGCTGACAATATACAAAGCAAAATGTTCCAATGAAAACAACATTTTTAACTGAAAAAAAAAAACCCTATAACTGAATAGAACTCATCATCCTGGGTGTGACACAGGATGACAACATCTGAACTCAACACTAGGACAGCTCCATATGATCTCCTTCCAGGACATACTCTCTCTGAATGAAGTTACCCACGTGGTTTCAATAGAAGCTATTATTAACACACAGGGAAACAAAAAAAGTATTGCGTTACTAAGTCTGGGAGCAATGATAGCTCATATTGTGGTCGGACTTCAGCTCTGAGTTTACGAATAGTAAATGCACAACCATAAGAATATCTGAATTAACTGTATTCATCAGCAAAGGGGAGCACAGCAGAAAAGCAACAGTTTCAGTGCCCCATAATCAACCAAAGTGACCAGAATCCAGAGCAGGAATTACCTTCAGCACAAAGCATCAGATGCAGCACCCCAATGGCACGCCGTGCCTGCCACTCAGCACTCTGCCCAGCCCATGTGCCACAGCTGCACAGGGAGTGGGAGGGGCACCATCCCCGGGGTGCCCCAGTGCAATGGGGATGCGGCACTGAGGGATGTGGGCAGTGAGCATAGTGGGATGGGGCCCCTGGAGGTCTTCTCCAGCTTCACTGATTGCATGGTTCTACCATCAGGAAATGAGCAGCACCTCCAGACCAGGAAGGTCACTGCTGAACGCTCTGCATGATCAGAATGGACCATATGGGAACACTGGCAGAACGAGTGCTCCTTGGAACTCATTACAGTCACAGAGAGCACTGAACAGATCAAAAAATAATTAATCAAGCTTCTCCCAGGCTGTGACAAGTGACCACTGTAAACCACCATTCCGGCAGCATTAGGCCACCACTTGACATAACTTCACACTCAGTGCTGCCCACTCACTGCTTATTTACACTGATTTCCTGGAGACCCCAGCTTACATGGGCAGTGCTCACTGCCTGGAGCAGCTGGGACACCAGTGGTCAGCCTCCAACCACTTCACTCAGCAGCACTGCAGAAGAGGTGGCTTTGCTCTCTTCCCACCACCTACACGCAGTGCAGTGCTGCAAGCCCACCCTTGCAGCAAGCAGCCCACCCCACAGCACTCCTGTCCTGCTGCTGCAGCCTGGGGGAGCTCACCTGGAGCACCACACTCAGCTCAACAGAGTACAGATCTCAGGAGCCAAGCCAGTTTCAAAAGGGAAGGGAACAACTGATTCATGTATATAAGTATATATATAATTTGCAGAAAACAGAAAAAAAAAATCCTTTCATTTGAGATCACGCTGAAATCTTTTCACTACCCTAAAACATTTCAAATTATATCCTTTAATTCTTCTATTAACTCTCTCACTTTACATTGGTCAGTATTAAATGAGAGAAAGGTCACTCTGAAATGAAAAGTGAGAAGCTCCACATGGAAAACTTGGAAAGAAAATGTCAAATTTATTCTTTTTTTCTTTTCTGTCCATTTCCCCCCCCCAAAAAATGTCCACTTTTACAATCAAATCAGTGACCTGAGCTCTACCTGATCTCAGAGCTTCTTTCAGAAGTCACAATCCACTTTCAGCCACCCATACATCCCATACAGGGACACCTCAGCAGTACCTCAGATTTCAACCACTCTCAAACTACCTTCAGAACTATGTTGTGTAAACACAGTGAACAAACACTCCCATTTATGTAACTCCAACCACCTCAAAGCCAACAAAATCAAAGACTCAATAGATAACTCTTTTACTAACAGACTTAAGGAATCAGCAGTTGTGTGGAGGAGCCTGTGTGTGCCATCATAAGTGTGCAAGAAAGGTTTTTTATGTCACGAAGCATTCTGGTTTGAAAATAAGGCATTCAGAGACTAAAAAATATGCTCAGAGGTTCATCTAGGGAAAGTCTCTCTGTATCAGTGCATCAATTCGTCATTTGGGGGCTTTAAAACAACTTGACACATCTCCACAGAGGACATCTGCTGCTCAGAGCAAGAGAGTGACGACCTCCCGAGGTCCCTTCCAACCCGACTTGTCCCATAGCCACACAGAACCTGTGTGCCCTTAAAGAAACCAACCACTGGAGAGGTGTCCCATGGAAGGGGATGTCCTGGAGCAACAAGCCCAAGGTGTACGAGCACACCCTGTGCTGAGAGTAGACCCCCCAAAGTCACCGAGGGTGCTGCCAAGAACCTGCCTGCAGGGGGAAGCCTTGGCAGGATCAGACCTTTGGTTTTCAAAATTAGTTTTGATGTGACCTAATGGCTTTTGTTTCTTTGAAAAGAATATGAAAGAATGACAGCGATATTGAATTCTTACAGCTATGGCCTGTCCACCTGCAGAGCCTTTCTTGCATACTTTAATAAGGACTTTTACCATGTCATTATACATTTTAATTACACTGTTAAATGTCACAATCACACATGTTAATGACATCATTACACCTATTTACACCAATTATGTCATTTAATGCAATTATAGTAATTCTGCCAATACACACAAATCAATAAAAAGGTTTTGTTTGCATTTTTAAGTGAGCAGTCACAAAAGAATAACCCCCCAGCTCCTAAGAAAAAAAAGCGACAAGTACTCGAATCCTGTAATGAAAAAGTCTCAGGCCTCCAAAGTTTTTCTCCCATCACTGTGAACGGGAAATAACTTTGTGTAAGGCAGCTAAGTCGGAGGAGACCAATAAACAGACAGCAAATCAGTTTCTGACTGGTACATTTCCTAAACACAAACACACAAACCACGTATTTGAAAGGGATCAGGCAACCCTCCAACCAACTCTGTCCGAGCACTTCGCTGGCAGAAGTCACAGTCATCCTCAAGCACATTCAGAGAGACAGGGCACAACAAGCAGCATGCATCAGCTGGGGATCAGGATACAGAAGTGGCATCTTCAGCCACATTCAGTCAGGTGGGATGGATCTAACCTCTCCTCTTGCTTTCCAGTGTCTAACTCTTCATTTGATTTGAATTCTGCCTTATCCAAGCGTTCCTCAAAAATTTCTACCCACGGTGAGGAAACTGCATCATGATCTGAAGGCCGTGTAATATAACTAAGAGACAGTAATCCAAGTTACTTCAAAGGGAAAACAAAAATCCAGACCCAGAAGCCAACCCATTCCCATACTCAGGACAGCAGATTTCTGGGGTCGGCAGCCCCCACCCATGGAGGGGGCCCTGATGGCTCTGCCACATCAACAGGAACGAGTATGAGAGGAGCTCACGCTACTGACGCTTACACATCCATCCACAAAACGACCTCTGTTAATAGGCTCTTCAGTCTAAGAAAGTTTGACCTTCATAAGGACCTCTGGGGTTTGATCAAATAATTCCCTAACCATGTCTTCGCTCAGATAGGCAGGTGAACTTCTACAATCTTCCTGTATAAATCACAGCAGCTAAAAATCACGGGGGCTTTTTTACTCCTTTAATCTTTCAGAGCATCCAGAAACTCATTAACATCCATCTCACTGCAGCACAACTGGACATGGCACTGCAGTACATCACTGTGATGACCAAGCCTTTTTCAGAGGCTGATTCCTAGGATGATACCTTCCTCTGTGCTTTCAGCCCTCAAACACATTTCATCCCCAGGTGTGTAGTCTGAATACATATTGGTAAGTAAAAACTACTAAGTCTCTCTCTGTCTGAGATCTGCCTTACTCAATATTTACTTTTGCTTCTTACCAAGCAGCCTGAAACAGTGAGCAGTAACCTCTGCTTCCACCTGGACACAAGAAGAACTGAAACCCTGACCAGAAAGCAGACAATTACTCAAGCTACCACACAATGAAACAGCTGAACAGCAGTTGGGAATCCACCAATACCAAAACCAAAATGCTGGGATCAAAGCCTCACACCTGGGCAGCAGTATGGAATTTAATCAGCAGTCTGTGCACACATCTTCTCATCCCTTCCCTTTCAGCTTCACAAGCAGTGGAGAAATACATCTGAAACGTTCTGGACATGCATAGCATGTTGTTTCATCATCACTGAATCTAATCAGATTCCCCTGAGATAGGAAAAGAAATTCAGTGATGGATATTTGATAATAAACAATCAACTCTGTGTCTCATTAATTGGTGATTACGTTCTTCCAGAAAGCTTGTGTGCCCACGGGGTGGGAAGGAAGAGGTGGAAGGCAAATAAGTACATCACTTATAACTGGAAACCAAGAACTCAGAATTTAGATTTAGCACTGAAATGAACATCTTAAAATTCTAGAGCTGGAACGTATTGCAATCCTTCAGAACATTAGCTTGACCTCACTGCCACAAACTAAATATTAAACACAAAATGAATATAGAATAGTTGTATTTATCAAGTTGCTTTGCTTTTACTCAGGCAGGAAAACTTAGGGTGCATATTTTAAATGTGGGAGAGCTAAGTCAGGACTAGGGTTTACCACCTGAAAAAAGCAGAAACTCTATAGGAGCCACTTTCCAGGTAGTAGTTAAACATCACAAAGAGGAGATACCTTCAGGAGCTGAGTCCTGCTACTTCCTGCAACTAAAAAACTGCCCTTTGATTAATAGCATGCTACTGTACAAGTGATGAGCTCAGAGCAAACTGCTGCAATAATGCCACTAGGCTTTAAAGCTGCTATTCAGAAAACAGATTCACTAACAACAAAGCCAGTAAAATCTGAACGTGTTTGTTAAAAGGCATGGAGAAGGAACTGAAATATGAAGTTAATCTTGGTTTTCCACTTCTAATAAGAGTCTGAAAGCAATTGGTTATGTTCAGTCATACACCAGTTTGTCCGCTCAGGCACAGGAGCTAATCTGTCCATCAAGAAATAAATGGAAGCATCCAGTCAAAAGGTACAAATCAAGAGAAAATAGCACAGAAAGCCCCTCTACATCAGATGAACTTATGATAGGCTGGAATAAAGGCACAGTAAGTTTGGTCTTTAAGAAGGCGTAGAGTCTGCACCGTTAACAATATGTATACAAGGGGTCAGATGTCAGCAGCTAACAGAGCTGCAGTCACCTCAGCACCACAGGACACAGTAAGGTGCTTCCCAGAGCCTATGCATGGAGACAGAATAGAAAACTGCTGTACTTTTCAACTAAATGCACAGTTGGCACTGGGGGAAGAGTGAAGAGCTGTTGGCTGGAGCTCATTAGGACCAGACACCTCTGACCAAGACATAGAAACAACCTGTGGCAGCAAAAAAAGACACTCAGACGACCAGCTCTGCCCCCTCCAACCACTTCAGCATAGTTGGTTGGCTCAGTATTCACATTTTCAGGGCAGAAGTGTATGGTATCAAGCAAGCAAGCTGCAAAAACCCTCACACAAAGTTTCTGCAGTTATAAGATGAACCAGGAACTAGCTACTCCATTTTAAATAGAATTTTTATGCCAGTTCAACAATACATAATGCCAGAACTAGTTCTGATGCTCATCATGATGCTGAACACCCTACACGACGTGCTAGAAAGACTGTTTTCTGCAGAAGAAACAGAATACAAGTCAATAGTCAATGATCACGACAAAAACTCCAACAAATGTTAAGAAACAATAGCACTGGCTAGAAAAAAAATTGATGACTTTGTCCTAGAAGAGCTGAAATTGAGAGATGGGAAATAGGACTCCAGCTAGACTTTGCTGCACAACTCAAACTCAAGAAGATGAGAAAGTATATTTTAGTTTTGATGGACAACTCAGCAGTCCTGGCTGAACTGCTCCCCAGTTGGGCCCTCAACATGCTGTGCTCATGATTACACCACAAACCAAACAAACCAAGCCGTAACCAGAACGAGGTCAGCCCAACGCGCACAGGCAGAGCCCCACCACTATCAGTACTGCCTGTACCAAATCTCCCAGCACAGCCAAAGGGCATTTCCCTGCACAGAACTCTTTAACCTACATGTAAACGAAGACCATGAATCACCATTCATTCTCACAAAAAAAAAAAAGTGTATTTTTCTGAAGCACCACTGGAAGCGATCAGAAGTACTTCTGTTGTGGCTTTGTCAATGGCTGCTCCTTTATTCTCTCAGAAAAGGAAAAAAGCACTAAGATTTCATTTCTTCATAGTATTTAACATGATCAGTTTCTGTGTCTGGATGGTTTGAAATATATTCTCCATTGGATAGATAAGTCTCGGGCAAATGACTGACCTTTTGAAATAATACTTATAATTTTAGAAATGTAAAACTTAACATTCTTTAGTAATCCAATATTAAAATACATTTAAGTTGATCTATTAAATGCTACGATTCAAACTCCAAAAAAAATGCGCAATAGAAAAACATTAACAATGTGTGTGGTTTAGAGAAATTCATTTATATAGCGGTCTGCAATGTCATGATGTATTTTAAATAAAAGAGCTACAGACAAAGGTATTGATTTTAGAGACTTAACTAAATAAACAGTATGTAAATTCTGTCTTTTTCGATAAAATTAGATCAGAACGCACATATTACACTGTCTTCTTCTAAGGGAATGACAGCTATTGAATTTGGCAGACATTGGAATTTGGTTAAAGAGTTAAAGACCTTTGATCTTTGGTTTACAATTAAATGATACCGCTGTAAAAGGACAGTAGCAGAGTAGGCCAGACAGTATTTATGAGCGGCGGCTGCAGGCAGGAGGTGTTGCTCAGGGCTGCTGGCACACAGCTCCAGGGCTCATTGCGCCTTCCTAATGTCACATCAGCTCAGGGGATGTGAATGAAGACAGGAGTGACCCAGGCTGGGTGCAGGGAAGCACCTCGGGTGCCTCACTCGGGATTTGGAGAACTCCCTTGTACTGCCACCTCAGCCGACCCCCAACGGGGCACCATGAGCAATGGAGACTTCCAGAACACCAGCCCCGTGCATCGTCACTGCGGTGAGGGACAAATGTGCTTAACACATCTCCACTCTGCACTGCTGCAATGGATGTGTGTGAGCAGCCCTCCTCCTGGCACAGCCTGCAGGTCTCTGCCCGCACCCACACGGAGCTCTGCTCCTGCCCGGCTGTGCCACGTCACCGACCGAGCAGCAGCGGTGCTGACCACCTCCATATCTTCTTTAGTTCTTCAGAAAAAGGAAGATTTATTGATAACCTTTCTAACAAAGGGAAGATCGCTCCCCAAGTTCCTTATTAATTTATGCTCCTCTGTAATTATCACTTCGAGTAACCACTGGAGCTCTAATAAATGTATAATGAAGTAACAGAGCAAGCCGCAGCACTTAATCTGAGATTACATATTTACAATAACAAATTATGCAATTCAGGGCTAGTTTAGGGCTTTCTGTTCCAGCCCACCCTCTTCAAGGGTTTTTTCTTCCTTCTTTGTTATGTCATTCTGCAGACAGATCCCAGGCTGTTTCCTGTCACCCACCGGAGCAAACTGCTCAACAGAAAGCACAGTTGGACAGCCCTTAATTAGTGCTACTTGGGATAGTCAGGATGAGAGCCTGTGTCAGCATCTCACACAGGTCCCCATCCGGAGGGCTCTGAGCACCCACAGCACCCTCAGCACCGGGCAGGATCCGTCCACCCACAGCCAGACCTGGCCTGCAGGGTGCAGAAGCACAATGCAAGCTGCATGCCCAGTGCTGCTGCCAGCAATGTGTGCAATAACCTTCCTCACGTTAAACGGCCTCAGAGTCTCCTATCACAGCTTACAAAGTCGTCATTTCTTTACGTTCAAGCTATACACATAAGCTGCACCACCAAATTCATATCAGAGGCAGAAGAATAAACAGGTAAAGATCAAAATAACTTCTTAGATCATTAAACACCTTGACTTGAAATCAAAATAGCGCCATTCAACTCTTTCTTGTTTCTTTTACAGAAAGAGGACTTGCATGGAAGGCTCAGACCGCTGCTAAGCAGCAGGAGCTCACTGCAGTGCTCCATGGTAAATAACTGAGTATTTCAGAAAGAAACAAAATTGCACAGCACCGCAATGACCTGCAGCAGAAGTTCGCCAGCTGGTATTTCCAAGGCACAACTTGAAGACAAGCTGGATTGCATATTTAATCCTTAGTGCTTTAACAACATTACTTTCCCTTTCAGTGAAGTGTGAACGCCATGGCATTGCTGAATGGAGCTGCTTCAGCACCACCACCCAAAGCCCTGAACCACTCACCTACTCACACCCAAACAAACTTTGCTTTCATCCTTACAATAAGCATCCCACCCGAACTGGGGCCGACAGTGTTTTCTGTTGAGGATTCATTAGTTTGCCAGATTCACGTCTCCTCATGTCTTCATCCCCTGCATACACTTGAACCGTCTGGATAACTTCAAGATCACCCTTCTTCCTTCAGAAGATTAGATGTCCTCAGCCAGGACAGTCACGCGTGTTATTTCTGCTACCCCATCAGAGGAACCCAACTTTTAATGCCAAGTGCAGATGATGCCCAGAGAACAGCGTAACACACACACGCACACACACTTGTTTACACAAAAGCACACAATGTTTCGCTACCTGTGAGTGCTCCGCAAGCACCCTGCAGACTGCCACATTCAAAGGATCAAAGCCACGCTCAGAGGAGAACAAAACCAAAACAAACAGGGCTTCATCTGCATGCCATTCTCCTCCCTAATGCTCTCCCAGCTCCGCTCTGAGTTCAAGTAGCAAACAGGATGATAGATTGCCTTGGGTGCACCAGTAGCAAAAACTGGAGATTCAGCTGCTTCTTCCTCCCCATTTTTCTTTTACTACTACACCATTAGAGCTGGATGCCATCAATTTAAGCAGGTACAGGATCATACCCTAAAAATAACTTGCCTGATCTCTCCATTTCTTGTTAGAGGAGACAGAACTGGGGGCTCTGGCTACCGTACAACGGGCTTGTTACCATTTTCCATTGTACTACCAACTGCTGAAATAGTCTGTGGCTCAGCAGCTGCCAGCAGCTGTGTCAGTGGTAGTGGTACTACACATATTTAGGTGTCACAAACACTCCCCGTTCCAGCAGAACCAGCTGCTGTTACCATGCGATACACATTTTAGAGACTGCTTTCCTTTCGGCCGCAGCACAGTGGCTTTCCATGCTGGTGGCAGCGCAGCCTTCTTTATAAGGATGAATGAAGATGAAAAGGAAGACAAATAGAAGTGAATGAGGCACTGCTTTATGTGATTCATGATAGCTTGCAGTAAGCCTGTTAGCCTCCGCCTGGCTCCCTTCTCAGAGAATAATGGATAGTTACAGTGTGTATAGTGACATTGTCAAACCATCAGGAATTGCTGATTATAGTGCTAAATATTGATCTCTGCTTCACATGTGTCAAAATTCTTTCTTCCCTTAATTAGAACTTCCCTAAGCACCGTACGAGAACAAACCAAATATATCAGATCTCCGTGAAAGGGAGTGTGATACCGGAATATAATTGTGACCTCTTGTCTTCTTCTTTTCTCCTGAGTTTTGAGATGACTTCAGCTGTCTATCCTGCCCTTCCCAGCACATGTGATAATCATACTCATTTTTCCCAATCTAACCATAGGAAGATTTTTCCAAGGCTGTGCTTTTCATCATTTCAAACCACCAGGGCTGCAGTCAGATGGCAGGGAAACTTAAAGTGCCAGAAGGTGCCTTTTTCTATTTGTTTTTTTCATGGTACACTGCACCAGGCAATGACCTGTGGCAACAGTGTCACACAAAACGGAGACAAGTTCACCCAATCAAAGGGAGCTTTAAAATTAACACAGATCCCTTCATTTCTTCATGCAGGATCAGGGAAGGGCAATTTAATGGATGTCATAGTCCTCCCATTATCACTCCGCAATCACTAGCTGTATAAAAAAAACAACTTTTGTTATAAGGATTACTACGCATTATACTAAAAACCACATATTTTTCCTCATCAACGGAGTTGTGACAATTAATACTAATTTCATATCACTGTTCAATCATCTCTCCTACTCTTTACAGTATTTATAATATAAAATAATGAAAGCCTGTGATGTATGGTTTCAATTTACTCCACAAACTGAGCACTTAAGTCATTTATCTTAGTTTACCTGTAATATACCGGGGCGCCGGGTTTTTTGTATTGTTTTCTTTTTTAAACATGACACAATGGTACATTTACCTTTAGTTTGATGCCCTTGATAAAAATCAATACTTCATTAAAGGATCCCCAAAAACGTTAAGACTAATTTCAGCACGAGAGGGGGTGGGGGGAGAGGAGATGGTGATTATTTATGTAAAGAACTCTAACGTGTATAACCACACGCACGCTGTGTGCTGCCAGCTTAGAGAACAATGGGGATACAGATGCACAACCTGTGGAAATCGTGGAGAAGGCAAAAAGGAACAGCATGCCCCCATTCTCTCTCCATTAGCAGTGAACTGCACAGCAGTGACTTCCCAGAGCAAAGCTTCTGGGGAAGAGCTACAAGTGGTTCACATTAACCAATCTTATCACCACTCCCAGCCCTGTGCACAACAGCTGAAGAAATGACCAACAAAATCCATTCCAGGCCTGCTCTATCCTAACCTTCCCAAGGACGCCACCTCATACACTACCAAGGTGCTTTTTTAGTTTAGGAGGATCTCCATCAGCAGAATGACAAAACTGACAACAGCCACACAGCCCCAGAGCTCCCAAAGCAGGAATCACAAGAGCACACCAGGAGGCCAACGACTAGGACTGACAGTGGAAGGTCCCCAGTGCCTCTAAGAACTGAAAGACCAACCTGAGCCTGCTGGATTCTATGAGATGTGGATTCATACACGCACTGAGGTTGGAGAATACCTGTAGGATCGCCAAGCCCAACCACCACACACACTGACCACGTCTCTTAGTGCCACATTTCCACAAATGGTGACCCCACTCCCTTGGGCAGTGATGCCAGCACCTTTCCTCTCTAAAAATCAAGAGATGTTTCCAAACACCCAGCCTGACCCACCCCTGGCACAACATGAAGCCACCACCTCCCATCCTATCACTGTTACCAGGGTGCAGAGGCTGACCCCCCCCCCATCACAACCTTCCAGTATGCAGTAAGGAGCAGCAAGGTCTCCCTTGACAGCACTTCTTACAGCATACACGTACTGTTGGCTGTACCACAAAGGCTGAGATACTTGTTTTTTTCCAGTGTTCAGAAAGAAGCACACAGGCACCACAACACAACCCCACACTCACACCAGGCTCCACGTGCCCACAGGGCAGCCTGAGCCCTCCCCGTGCCACCTTCCCAACACATGGGTAACCATCAGCATCCCCGCCTTGCAGAGTGCGAGCAGCAAAAGAGACAGTCATCATGATGACACAGGTCATGCAGGAAATCATTGTCAGGCAGCATCAGATCTCAGAGCTCCACGCTGCGTTCCTCTGCTCCTTCCAGCAGCCCGTGCTGGTGAGCAGGGGAGCACACAGCACAGCAGCAGCCGTGCCTGCACCTTCTGCAAAGAGCCAGCGCTGCTCAGTGACCTCCCTGATAAACTCAGACTGCTGTTATCAAACAGACAGCTGATGCTTACAGACTGCTATCGGCTTTTTAGGAACGGCACACAGAAAGCTGCTAAGCACATTTTTCTAGTCAAACTCGTGTTTATGACGACAGTTATTTTTTATACGCTGCCTTTCTGCAAAAAGGAGCGATGAGAACTTGGATCTGTTCCCTACAAGTCCCCATCTCAATCAACAGCAGCACAAAAACAGCCCAATGCTCTGCCTTCCTCTGGTGGGCAGGTCAGTGTGGAACCCTCCTCTGTACCACAGGAATTTTACACCTTTACACAGCCTCAAAAAGGCAATAGAAGAACAGCTTTAGGAAGGCAGAGGGACAGCACAGCTCACACTCATTCCAAGGGCCCATTATGCCCCTAAAACAACACAAATAGCTTTTATTAGGCAAGCAGGAGTTAGTACATCTGCACACATAAAGATTATTGATCCAGGTCCTAAGGCAGTGGTCCTGCAGCACGGCTGGGGAGGAACGGCCGCTGCTGATGAGGCAGAACAACGCTCAGTACTTAAGCTTTTAAAAATATTGCACCTGCAGATCACCGGGAACGAGAAGAAAACATATCATTCCTTTATCCGCGGCGCATATTTAGAGTAATTCAGCGGAGGCAAACACGATCTGATCAATAAGGGAGCTTCTTGTCTTCCACACTTACGTCCTCCTCATGAATCTTAACCAAGAGAAATAATAATAAGTGACAGAGAAGGTTTATAGCGCTTTAAATAAGCAAGTGAGCCTCCTAAAGCTACGAGCAACGTTCTCTGGATATCAAAAATAATAACTGGTTCTGCAGCAGTGCAGCACGGAAACACAAGAGTATAAGATATACTGTACTTTAAGCTCTGTTTGATGAATCTGAGCACAGTTCCTGGGGGATAGATTACTTTAAACCATGCTCTTTTACTTTCTAATCCTGACTTGATTTGATTTGTACTTTAATACAGCTGCCTGGCAATTCAACAGCAAATAGAGACTATTTATGTAATCATATCGTAAGTAGTGGGACAAGAAGAAACTCTCCAGAACCTTTTTGGAAAATAGTTTGTTGTACTTTTTTATTTATTGAACAGCAGGGCTTCGGGCTTTTCAGTGCTCATTATAATTGGTTTTCTGCTTGAACTTTCAAAAACTGTCATGTCAATACTCAAACAGAATTTTTTTGCTTACTATATGGCTGTGGGCTCTATTTTCTCATGTGCTACTTGACAAAGTTCTCGTAATATCTCAGAGGCAAGTTCTGGAGTTTCAGTTGCTATTTAAGAAACTGGAAGTCACAGTTATTTTATCTCCTTGGCGGTTCCTGCTCTGCTCCCCACAGCTCTCCAGCACCGACTGCAGGACCCACGGTGCTGCCCCACACAGTGACCATCTGACTCACACTGAGCACATAGCTGAGAAGAGCAAACATTGCCAGTGCAGACAGGGACCAAATGGGGCGAGCAATGGGGATCTTCCAGGCACCAATTAAAGCCCTGCTGGCTAATTTCATGCATCTGTGTTCCCCTCCTCAGCCCTACTAATAAGTACACTCCTACAGAACTTTGCCCCACACGCCCATTTCCCCTTTTTTAAGTGCTCTGATATTACAGTAATAATTTTCTATGTTGTCACAAACACTGGACAACAAAAAATGAAAAAAAAAAAAGGCAAGAGCTCCCTGTCCCTGATTCATAACAACCACGTGCTGTATTTCACCATAGGGTGACTCTACCACCTGGTTACACAGTGCCAAAACAATGGCACAGGCAAAAACAGCTGGATTATTTTAGCACTTCAATGAAGAAAGAAGGACTCAGCACAGTTAACTGCTGGCTCTGTCTGTTAACCTGCCAGGTCCAGCTCCTGTACACATAACACCACAACAGAAATACAGCTCACACTTCTGGTCCTTATGGTGTTGATAGTGCCAACAACCAAGGAAAGGACACGAGATCTCCCATTCTGAGGTTGGAGAATGGTAAAGCTGCTCTTTAGGATACGTCACTGCAGCTTTTTAAAATAGCCACAGAAGTGGCCTTTGTTCACAGCATACATCTGTACTTTAATGGTCAGGAGTGGGAGTCTGAAGGGTGTGAGCTTCGCTGGAAAGAAGAACAGTGAAAGAAGTGATGAGCTAAATAGGGCTGTGTGTGACTGAGAGTCTGTCTGAACAGCACTGCAACACACTCTCATCACAATCCAGCAAGCAGGATTTCACTGTTAACTTGCACCAGTAAGAAGAAAAACATTTTTGTTCTTAATCAGTTCATAGCCCATCATGGATGAATGACAATTAATGGTTAAGAGACAGTGAGCATTTAACGTGGCTGGTAGAAGAACGCCGACTGAAATCCCATCTTCAGCCTCAAAATATTTACGCCTGTGCAATGAACTAAGGATGAAAACATAATACATGGGAGGGGAAAAAAGCTCAGTATAACAGAAAATGCTATTTGAAACTATAGCACAATATGCAGGACATATTAAAATCTCCTATTTCTCTCAAATATTTAGACAGCACAGATGTGCAAATATGTGCTGCTGTGAGGTTCTGTGTTAACCACAACCTGACACACACTGTCGGGCTCTGGAAGTACAAAAGAGAAATTAGAGAGCATGATTTAAGCGGCCAAAATTTGCCTAAGAATCATATTTTAACTCCAAGCAAATGAGCACGGAGATACTGGTGATAATCAGCGGGATAACACCTTCAGAGGTTCTCCAAAAATTACCGTGAATTTTGTATTAAGGACATTTGATACCGAGCTCTCAGTGTAGGATTTGTATTTGCTTCTCCCTTTATTAGCTCGCCCTTTCTCCCTGCCCCATTAGTGAAACCCTGCCACCAGAACCCCCCCTTTTAAAACTATCTGATTACAAAAAAAAAAACAAGAAAATCAGCAGAGAACACGGCTTGCCATTTCCTGCAGTATTTCAGAGACAACGGAGGGTCAGTAATTTGGCAGAACCCAAGGAGATGGCAGCTCATCCCATCCACAGCAGAACACACAGCTGATACCGCGGGTCCGGGTCCTAAAACCGCGCCGGGGCGACTCTTGTAGTCAACTTGGAAATTTATATACTATACACTAACCCTCCTTTAATATCCTCGCTCTCTTTCCTCTGGGCATTTATTGCTGTTCTTTCTAGTTCAGTAACCAGTGAGCAGAAGGTTCATTAAAACTAATTGAATTGGAAACTTGTCTGCCCTGGGAAATGTTAACTCTTTGTTGTTATCTCTGGGAAATTCCTTTTGTTATTTCCCTTTGAATCCCACGAGCAGACTTCAACACGGCCGACCACACCTGGCCATGCCCGCATCTCAGGGGTGGAGGGCTGCGGGGCTGCATCCCGCACGCTGAGCTGGGCAGGTGCCTGCACACAGCAGCAACACCGACACCTTAACCCTTCGGGGCTCTCCGTGCGTCCCCCGAGGTGGGAATCGGGTTCGCTGCAGCTCCTCCACGCAGCAAAGCTAACTGCAGAACCGCAGGTTCAGGGCTCCTGATGGCTCTAATGGAGATCGGCACGCACCAGCGAGCACCGAGGGGATGCTGCATTAAATGAGGGACTCAGCGCTGCGAGGGAACGCCGGGAAGGGTCAGCGTGCACGGGGCAGAGCCTTACCCTCACTTCATCCATGTAACCAAGCAGACGGGACCCGGCCCGAGGACAGCGCCTCACCGCACCCGAAAAGCATCGATGACATCAAGCACCCGCTAATAGTCACAGTGGTAGATTTTTGACAGCTTTAGAAATCAATTGAAAAGAACAGGCGACCCACTGTTGCTAATAAAAGTAAATATTTATGACTGATTTGACTGAGCTTCAATACCAGTCAATCACTTTCCAAAGGATCTTTGCAATTCATTAACCTCTTTTTACTGGTCTTGTCCCTGTTGGTATTAGCCATTAAAAGAGAATAAGGGAGGGGGACTTGATTTTTCTATTCTCATCATTCATAGCTTATTTGTTCATTCCCTCCATTCCCATACGTTGCTGTTAAATTGATTGTCTGTTTAGTCATATGAATGATAAAGTAGCACTGCCAGGAGGAATGAAAGCCTCCATTAATTCCTGAGAAGGGTGGGCTTCTTTGATTCAGCCTAAACCCAAACTCTTTCCCCTAGTTTCCTGCAACGCCAGTAACTAAATTTAGACCATAACATACTGCTGATAATAAGTGCCATAATTCTACTCACAAACTTTTTGATGTCAAAACTTCAGGGAGAATTATATTTATTAATAGCTGATAAAGGCTGTCACCATCACTGTGGTACCCTTACTCTGTAAGATGACAGTAGGGAAAAATAAAAGAAACCTAACTGTGTTTCCTAATGCAAACATGATTCCTAAAAAACAGCGCCTGTGTGCAGCACATGAAAGAGCACCATACAGCTGTCCCTTTAAATAATTAGGATGATAACATGGGGTCTGACTTACCCCCTTACACCAACCTCATGATGACGCCTTCACACCCACTCCATACACTGTTTTTCAGTTTAAACTGATGTGCTATGGCATTATTCTAAATGGAGTACAAAAATAGAGAAGCCACACAGCACCTAACCCTTCTGAAATGCCTGAAGTGATGTGGGAGATGCTGCACATGGCAGGATGCCTGCACTGAGGCAGTGCTGCAGCAGAAGGGACTGGTGGTTGCACACCACTTGTGTTGTGGCTGAGGAACCCGTTGTGGAGACACAGCATCTGCAGGATGCAAATTAACACCCACTTCTATGCCTCTTCGTATTCCACAACTCCATAGTGGAACACTTCTTTCCTTGCAACTCATCACAGCTGGGGTATAACAATGGAGAAAGCCTGTCCCACACACAGCAACTCCAGGCAGCAGTCACTTCTAACAGGTTACAACATGCGTAGCTTGCTTTTCCAAAGCCACCTTCTACTCTTTCTTCTTTCACTCAAAGCACTTTTAAAACAGAGTGCTGTAAAGCCAGTATCTTCCTACCTGTAAGGCCATAAAAGCCAGAGGTTTGCTCTGGTGTCCATGCCTGAAGTTCTCCCTCTCTCATGTACCAAATTCAGCCCACAACAAATCCCCATAGTCAGACCCGCACAGAGGGGCCAACACATCCCCTCTGTAAATTCTCCAAAGGAACAGCAGTCATTCAGAGCGGGCACCATCCACCAACCTCTGAGCATCACACAGGGACACCATGCTTTCACCCAGCCTACAGAATCAATAACACCTCCAGCAATGCTGAGGCACATCTCCACTGCCCAAAGCTTGGGCTGCTGCACGATGGACCCTGGGTAAGCAGAAGCACAGCCAGATGATGGGTTTCCATGGGTATGGAAGTGCAAAAGCCATTAACAGAGCAACAACATCCCCGGAGAAGTCTCCTGCTCTGGTAAAGCAGCATTACACAAAGGGAGGTCATCTGCACCCATGGGTTTGTTATGTTCTAGAGCATCCAGCACAACAAGCAGCTACAATCGCCACCAAAGGGAACACTCAGAGGGCATCATAAATAACCGCACTGCTTAAATGACTGTCAGATTGCCACAGATAATTCATAGGCAGAAGCAAATCTTTCGGTTCCATCCCCACTCCACACCTTCACTACAGCTCCTCCCTTTGAACCATGTTTCCTTACACACACCAGGAAAAAGGGACTGTGAGCAGGGACCACCCGGCAGAGTGGTGAGGGCAGTCCTGAAGCACTGTGCTTTCTGCTCCCTGGGAAAGCAGAGCAAGGCATCAGGAAGGACATCCCGGGGCTCTGCGCTGCTCTGGGTACCTCCCACCCCACGCTCAGCACACCACTGCATGCTCCTTCCAGACACAGCCCTCGCAGTCGCCATTCATCCCTTTGTCACCTTCAGATGGGATTACTGCAACGGGCTGCAGCACGAGGCTGTGCCAAAAGGTCACTCGCTCTCCATCTGGTGCAGAACGTGGCAATGGGATTATTTAAGGTCGTCAGCTGAAGACAATATATCTTTATATCACCGTGGTAGAGGCCACCCTACTTCCTTATTCACCAGCAGGACCGATTCAAGGTGGCGATTACGGCAAGAGATGAATTATGTGCAGGGAACATTTTTTTGACAAATGCACCACCCTCTCCTGCTTATGAATTATCCCTACATAAACTTCTGTTGATACTCATTTGTTACACTCATTTATAAGTTACTTTGATTTATTCAATGACTCATTTACAATAACAAGAGTAACTAAAGAGTGCTGACAGACCATAGAGCCTTGCCTTGGGCTTTTGTTTGCTGTCTGGTTGGTCGTTTCAGCCACACAGCGTTGTTTCTCATCAGACAGTTATCCTATCATTCCCCAACAGCTTGCACACCCACAGCTAAGGGAACTCAGACTGGATGTAAAGGCCATTTGGCAGGGAGTCTTCAATTGAAGAACCTTCACTGCAGGACTTTTCTGCTGAGCTTACTGAGAAGGAGATGCCTCTCTGTTTCTGTAAGCTTTCCTATTTTCTATTGCTAGTCAAGGCACTCCTTTGTTTTGAGAGAAAAAATCTGCAACAATCTCTTCTGCTCCCAGATCCTATCTAACCTGCCACAGAATCATGGCATCATTAAGGTTGGAAAAGACCTCAAAGATCACCAAGTCCAACCATCAGCGCATCCCACCGTGCTCACTAAGCACATTTACTTGAAGGAGCAAGTTCCATGAACAGCAAAACAAGCGCTCCTGATTCTTAAGCAAACAAGACCTTAAACTTCTCTCTTAGAGATCATCACTGCCACTTTTCCAAGTGTTGCAGCACAACAACATGCTACGAGGAACACACTGAAAGTAAGGAATGGTGTCACACCTGCTGCCAGCACACAAGGCACGGAGCCCATCTAACACCCCCACAACGTTCACAGGTAAAGAGAGGATCTGCACAGAGTTTGACAGTGTAAATTCTGTTTAGGTAGAACTCAGACAATAAGATAAAGACCACAAAATCCATTTTATCATCCTCTTTCACTGAAGATGTACGAAATCCTCTTTCAGTGTTTGCAGTAGCCATACAAAACCTACAGAGAGGAACACACCACGTAGAATAGGAAGTTATTATCTATTTGTGTTCACACCGTCTGCTGGTTTCATTCAGGCTGTCATCCAAACCCAGCACAGAAACACACAAGTGACCTCAAGGAAAGTCCTGTGCCCACACTGCCACTGATGGTGGCAGCAAGGTGTGGGGCCGTGGCTCTCAGCAGGCACCAGCCCAACCCTCCACCACCCCAGGATGCTTCCAAGTGCTTCAGATATTTCACAGATAGCCTGTATAAACTGTTTTGCCCCAGAGTTAGAAGTCCATGTGTTTAACCCATTTGAGGAATCTGTAACTGAAGAAAACGTTCAGGAATGGGCATTCAGATGCTGTGACTGCTCAGGAGGAGCTCTGCTGACTGCGTGGGGCACTTAGCTTCATTTCTTGTAGATAAATGCCGAACATATTTACAGCTGTCAATGACAGATGTTCAGTGCAAATATTATTCCAGCAGATTTCTTAATCAGATGGTGTAATGTAATGCATGATAGCATCACTGTTTTAAAAAAGTATGAATACAGTGAAAAAAATTGCCATTCTAAAGGCAGAACTATTCCTGCAGAGTTCATAATGAACTATTTTTCCTCATCAACAGAAATGATGCCACAAAACACACACAAAACTTATTTCCTACATGTAAGAAACCAAATAATTTAAAATTACATACATGTTCACCTTTATGTTCAGGTGCAGAGAAGTCCCGCACACTATGACCTGTGTTTGTTCAGCACCATGGAAACCATTTCACTCCATTATCCAAACATTATTTACATAAAACCGAGAGGGAAAAGGTAAGAGAAAATAAAAGTGACACAGGCAGAAATAATAACAGCAATCGGATTCATGGTGGAGTAGTGGGCAAGGAACCAAGAGGGCTTTAATGAAATTTACATTCACTGAGGGTATCAGTTTATGAGGAGCTGATCGCATCAAGATGAGATAAGAAGTCAAGGCTTTGTGAAGTAAGGTTTCCTTCTTCCTGCAGTAGCACTTGTATGGCTACTTCATCAGACTGATAAATCTTAAACAGGGCAGGGAAACTCGGCAGGAAAACCACGATGGTACAACAGGTAAACAAGCAGCAACTCTGTGATCACAGCTCAATGGTAATGAGTACTCATGTTTCAGCCCAGAACTCATCCTTAATTGCAACTGCAATCCTCTTCTTCCTCTATCATGTCTCACCATTAAAGGTTTCATAACACTGGGACGTTTTGCGTGCTATGAAACAGACACCCTGTTCTCATCTTAGTAACCACTACATGATAAGCAAGTAAAATAATTTCACATGTACCACACACGGTTTTCAATGGTGTGGAAGGAAATGCTGGAAGTAATTTACATCATCAACAGTTCTGAATTTTCAAGTGCAGCACAACACCTCTCCATACCACACCACTCCTTCCCTGTGTAGTACACCCAAAGGACTTCACAACAGCAGAAAAACATTTGACCTTCAATGGAGCTCCACCACTAGCATAATATAAATGAAGAAGCTGGGTTAAAAAAAGTTAAAGTGGTTTCTTTCATTTATTAAAGCAGGAAGTATAAGTATCCACTAGCATACTGTCCTCATCCATCAAACATCCTCAAATACATCCTACAGCAGTTACTGCTTACTCTAAACAACACGCACTTAGCACAGTCCTACATGTATCAGTGAACTGCAGATGGAAAGACCCAGGCTGAATGAGAAGATATTTTCCCCACTCTTTCCCATCTAACCTGACAGCATGACAAAACGATGTCAGGGCAGTTGGTTTGTTGGTTTTTTTAACCCATCATTGCCTTTCAGCAAGAGGGCATCACAGGATGTACAAGGAACAATTTGCTACAGGCACGAGCTCTGGAGATCCTATTTTCACTGTTTACAAACCCTTGCCATCCTGCTGACGTCAGGGACTCACCCCAATCAACAGAAATGGGCAAGAACAAAGGGAGTTTTGAAGAACACAAGAATGAGGACTGGGAAGAGATGCAGGAGCAATGAGACCTACTTGTGTGCTAAAAAATACAAATCTCACTGTATGCAATTCCACAGCTGACTTCTGATGTAGTTTGGTATCTCCACTGTGAAAGACACCATGTCACCTCCTTCCCTCTGAACAGTTTTATTTTGATCTCTTTTTCCACAGTTTCTCTCAGTGTGTCAGTTTACATGCGTAGAATGTACCCCAAGAGTGAAATGCACTGACCCACACTGCTGAGCATCTGAATGTACCCCATAACTGCAGACATCTGAAGTTATCCTAACTACTCTGAGCTAAAAGGGGTCTTACCAAACGTAGTGTAGCATGCACTAATTAATAACAATCCAACTATAACACACCAGCTGGCTTTTTCAGGTTTGTTTTTTCATATATTCTGTAGAATTTAAAAATGTAAGAGATTTCTAACTCTAATCTGTTAAGACCCCTATATAATCCCAAAAAAGAACCCCTCTCACACCTTAAAGCTGAGGAGCAAGGATGGTGTTCTCAATAAGGTAGACTCCACCCATCTCATCATCCACCTTCCAGGTGGAATTAATTTACCTTTTTGTATGTAAAACATCTGGAAATGGGACTGCATAGGGAACAGACCACAAGGTGCACTTTCCCTGTGCTCAAACAGCCAGACAGGGCCTTGGGGGGCAGTGGGTGCCACATCCCACCCAGCTCTCCCCCACCACCACAGATTTCGTTTTGAGAGACCTCAGTGAATACTTCCACACCTTCTCTGGGTGTTCCAATCAATATAAAAAATGAACCACACTTGGTAAACACCGTGATCACATCAATTGCTATTGTATTTGTAATTACATTCATTTATCAAATGTGCTACCAGGATGATCATAATAATCTCAACATATCCATAAAAACTATCTAACTAACATTATCTCAAGGTGTGCATGCATCTAAGTCATGAATCATCCACCCTGTGGTACAAACTTACTACCAGCTACAGAGTAGTATCTGGGGGAAAACTCTGAAATACTGAATGAAAATAAGGTCTCTAAATATCATCCTCCTGTTCACCTGCAATACTGATAAGAAGAAACACAGGACAAAAGGTTCAAATTTCACTTCAGCAAGGAAATATTTTGTTCCTTAGGTGTGGATGTCAGAGGGCACAGCAGAGTGACCTGACAGCAGTAAACAATGTCAGTAAAGAGTATCGCTGTTATTCACCACACCTCACTCATCCTGCACCCGTACAGGTTTACTTTGACAACGTGAGAGGTGACTGACATCACGTTCCTGGATACAACGCACAACGCAAACAGCACACAACAGCACTTCTTCCACTCACCAGCAATCTGATGGAGCCTGCATTTCTCACTGAGTCCTCAGACAGCTGCTGAGCATGTGTACTAAGTAAAAGGGCTTATGGATAACCAAAGGACCAAAATAAAAGAGTCAAGCACATACCTGTAAGAATCTACCCTGTCTTCAGCCCAGGACCTGTTTTACATCTCTGTACTCCTCTGAGTGCATCTGAAGGAGGCATCACAATAACCACACTCTGAGAAATCTCAGTCAGTTCAGTGGTAGAACTGTCTGAGCTTAGGGTATGCAACAGAACATCTGAAAATGAAAGTATTTTTCAAGAACGTTCATAACTATACTTCTTGCCACCTGCATCATAAAGAACAGTCATTGGCAAAGGTTGGTCTGGTCTTTGAGCCCAGGAAGATGAAAGGCAGCTGTGGTTCCAGAGAGCAGAAGGCTCCAAAGTCTGTTCTGGATAGAGAAGGAACTGGAGGATGAGATCTGTCCAGATCTGGATTCCTAAGCACCACCCACCCAACCAAGGGTAGGCACCTCTACCTTGTGTAAGCAGCACGTGGGGTCTGCCACTCACATCCACACAACCACATAGGACCTTTATGAATAATACCGTGTATTTAAAGGTAGAGTTAAAAACTGAGGGTAATCCTTTTACTCCTAGAAGCTTCAGACTGCCTTTCAGCACCAAGCCAGTGTATATATTTTGCTTCCCTCATATTTACAACACAAAGCAGTTCTTTCCTATTCAATCACTGATGTCCTGGAGCACAGTGACATACAAAGCCACCTGGAAGCTGCCACAAGAAAAATGTAACCCATTAATAATGGCATAAATTAGTCATGGGGCACTTCCTTGACCAGCACAAAGAAGAGTACAGACTTGCAATGACATGGAGCACACTTATGGAGATGTTCTACAGCTATCAGGTATGAAGTTGCATCATTTTAAAGATGCTACACAGCTACAAGGCCGCACACAAGGGAAGAGGGCTTCTCTGGAATGATGCACAGGCTGTGAGCATCACAATCTTATTCACAAGTGACACCCTCCACCACCACCAGATGTTCTGCATACATCTGAGCCCTCACCCTGTATGCACATCACACCCATTATGTCCAGGAAGGGACAACGATGCCAGGAGCAAGCCAGGAGATGAGAACCCAGCCCGTAAACCTTCACTTGCTGCACTCAATTCTTATAGGCAAAGTTTGCCTGGTTCCTTCAACATCTCTGGAAAAACTACACCTGAAACGTAGTGCATTAGGACTCCCTGACAGACGCATTTCTGAGGTGCTCAGAGAGGACCAGAAGCTCTCAAAAAGCACTGAGCCCAACCTCTGCCATTCTTTCCACGTGGGGTAATGCTGACTGGGACAGCCCACTGGAGCCTATGGAGACTTTTCTCCCCTCTTAGGAATGGCTTTTGAGTTGCATTCTACAGGAGCAAGTGGTGCTGAGCCAAAACCGAAACCACAAGCTCATTACAGACAACTTCATCCGTGGGTACACAACAGGTCCTTAATCTTCACTTCTACATTTGTTTTTGAAGCAAAAGAAAGCGAGCTGGATAACTGGAACAAAAGAACATCCCTGAAGTGCTCCATTCCAAACGCGGTGGTGTCCCCCCCAAAACCCCATCAAGCATCAACAAACAGAGACAGAAAAGTAACAATTTAAGTACTAATTGATAAAGATCCACTAAAAGAGAATCGGCAGCGTAATCTCAGCTATTACGATTGATTTGTTAGTTAAATGCGCGTTTGTAGTCAATTGCCCTGCCATCAAGAGGCGGTTTAGCCCGAGCGGTAACGGGTCACTAAGGGAAAGATCCAGGGTGAGCCCCTCAGCAAGCCCCTGCTCCTAGAGCACTGCCTGCTGGATGCTCTGGAATGCTGAGAACGCCGCGACAAGGTGCGATCTGTGACAGGGACACGAGGGAACAAAAACCGCCCCGTCGGTGGGGGGGGGTGCGGAGATAACAGATGGGTCTGCAGCAATACAACGGCACGGGGACGTCACTACACCTGACTGAACCGAGCGGTTGGGAGCGAGGGGAAAACACCAAGCCAAACCTGCCGCCAAACCGCGCACACGTGCCGCCGCTCCGCGCCGCGACGCAGCGAGGCTGGCTTCCGGCCCCGCCCCCCGCCGTTAACCCCTCGTTGCCCAGCGCGGTGCCCCGCCGTGCGACGCCGCCGTCGGAACCGCGTCACGCCCGGCGGAAAGAACGGGTTCCGGCGCAGCTGAGTGCGAACGCTGAACGTTAGCTCTGGAGCGCGAGCTTTGTACTGTAGAAGCACGCGATCAACGAAGATAAGGCCGAAAAATGGAACACACAGCCCGTCCTGGACAACGTTAGCTCCCATTTGCTGCCACTGCCTGTGGAGAAAACACCCCGTGCGTCCACTGTGTGCCATTACAACAGTAATTCGGTCTTGGGAAAGGGTTACGAAGGGCGGCTGCCTTCACCCAAACACAAGGCTGAGAAAAGCATCACCTGTGTGATGCAGCTCCTTCTGTACAGACTCAGAACTCCGTCGGGAGTTACCTGTTGTCTTCCCTTCAGCCGGTGTCCCCAGCACCCAGCATCACTGGCTATTCACAGAGGAGCAGCCAGCATACCACGCTGCGACTGCTGCAAGCAGCCCGTGGTGCTCAACCTGGTGCTTGGGCTGACACAGACCTCCTGAACAGAGGAGATAACTCCAGTGCCACTTCCCTCGTGTCTCCTTTCCCGAGGAAACAAATCCGTCTCCATACAGTTAACTTCATCGGAGAACTGCAACTGAGATCTGTTACTTGGAAGACGCAGTAAGCTGGAACGAGTCTAAGCCCAAAATAACAGCTCTGGTGAAGTACTGTCAGCACTGTGTGAGCCAGGAGGACGAGCTTCGTCCAAGGAGCAGCACAGAGCCCCAGGTTCCCATAGCTCAGCTACACGCTGGGCCTGGGCACTGACAGGTGAACAGCAGGCACTGTGGGGCAGCCAGACACAGGGCTGTTAGTCCCATCTGCAGCAAAACAGCTCTTAAAAAAGTAAAATGAGGGCAGCTCTGGCTAGATTTCCCACCCTAAGTCCACTTAATGCAAGAGGGGTTCGCTTGCTTTGCTTTTTGAGAGCAGGAGCATCTCACTCTGTGGCCACTTGCCATTGTTTTTATGTTAAACTTGGATTACACGCACGCCTTAAACTCACAGCATCATACGTAACACCATTATCTTCAGGGGAAACATTTTAAGAGCATTCTAACCAACAGCCTTAGCTGTGTACAAGAAGCCCTGCATTCCTTATGGACAAAGCACAGTGGTTCTGCGGCTCTGCTGCTGTATTCCTCCGGTAAGAGCAAAACAAACACACTAATAGGACTCGCTTGGCTGCACCGCCGCTGCCTGTGAGGCCGTGCATTACTGGTACAGGAGCACCAGGCTGCTGGGAGCACGCGGGATCCCGGCCAGGCCACGGAGCAAGGGAAGCACAGCATGTGTGTGTCACGGAACACAATCACCGCATCACACATCTCTGAACAAGCAGCGCCTCACACCCGTCTGCGATCTCACGCACCCTTAAACCTCACGTTCAAAAACACAACGAGCCTCAGGGCAGCTCTGCCCAATGCCACAGCATTCGGTGATGCTCCGCCGCCCATCCTGAGGCTCAGGGCAGCTGCCTCCGCACACGCATCAGAGCTCGGAAACTGGCGTGATCACCAGAAAAAGATGGTCGCCTCTCCAAGTAAACACGATTTGCCACAGCCGTTCCACCACGAGACCCCAGCACAGCTCCCCGAGGGGGATGAGCCGGACCCACAGCCCGCGATCCCACACCGGGACAAGGCAGCGCCCAGCCGGCCCTACAGCCGGCCCTACAGCCGGCCCTACAGCCGGCCCTACAGCCGGCCCTACAGCCGGCCCTACAGCCGGCCCTACAGCCGGCCCTACAGCCGGCCCTACAGCCGGCCCTACAGCCGGCCCTACAGCCGGCCCTACAGCCGGCCCTACAGCCGGCCCTACAGCCGGCAGAGGGCAGCGGAGGGCAGCGCCGGAGCCGCCGCCCCGACGGCAGCGGTAACGCCGCCGGGATGCTTCCGAAGATCCCTGGAAAGCTGTATCTCCAGGCCTCACTCCTGGGCGTCAGACCAGAGCGGTATTTCCACCAAGAAAGCTCTTTCAATGCATTATATAATTCCCTTTTTGTCTGATAATTCGTACCCAGTATCCACGCAACTTCAGAACTGCCTGGGCCATCCCAACCACATATGCTTTGGAACGCATCCTTCAAAACAAATATGGACCCCCAGAGCACACAGAGCTGCTGGCATGCCTCAGCTGAAGCCCTGCAGCATCCTTCTGCATTTATCTCCCTAGTTGCGACTCAAGGAGAACACCACTGCGGTGTCTGCTTTTCTGCAAGCACTCCACACAGCCCTGGATGCCAGGCAGCCACACAAAGCCCTACAAGTGTGGCTCTCCTACTACAAACAGATAGCAAAACAAGGAAAAAAAAAACATCACTGAAAGTGAGGTGGAGAGCTGTTTACAGCAGCAAAGAATGGTGTTCAAGTGCCAATTATCCTAAACTTGCAGGAGAAAAACATTCCGGGGTGAGCACTGTTCAGCTGCTGCCTTACATTCATCCTTCAAAACGTGACATTTATTCCCCGAACCTTAAAAACTCTCCCATATAATCAAAAGAACCCTCCAGAAGTGTGAGAGCTCCACCCTACAGAGCACATGGAAACCCTCATTAAAGCTCCACTGAAAAATATGAGAGCTGTGCTACTTTTTCCACAGCAAATAAGTTAACATACAGAACAACACATCCTCCGTCCCATATCCTCCCCATGAAGATGCCCGAGCTGCAGCAAGGCTGGAAAAGCACCCTGCCTCTTTAGAGCTCCCATTGAAAGCATTTATGGTTATTTCTTTTCTCTGAGATTAAAGTAAGAAACCATAAAGTCCAAAAAGTTGCTGTAGAGCGCCGGATTTTTTTAAATGTCAAAGAGAAACACAAATGTATGCTAAACTAAGAGCATAAGCAGCAGATGATTCAAGAGCGAGTCCAGCGTTAGGAGGAACCTCTTGTAAGGTAAAATGCAATCATCCTGCCAATGAAAAGCAAGCAGTTACAACAAATGCTGTGTGAATGCATCTCGTATGCTTTCTGTGCCACGCACACACCAAAGCAGAACTGTTGAATTGTTATGATTTGCATGGGAGAATTACAAACGAGACATAAAATACTCTTTTGAAATGCAAGTTATTTTTGTTCAGGAATTACCGTGGTCCCCTGCATGCCAATCACCAGGCGAGGCAGCAGGAATCACAGAGCACACGGGATCACTGCCTGTTCTGCACCTTTATCATCAGATGCGCTTTCTATCCTGTGTACTCGCAGGGCACTTTTTTTTCCCCAAATATTCCAGCCTCTAAGTGCGCAGAACCACACAATGGAAGCTAGCTATTAACAGCTCCTTCCCACCCTATTTCTAACCCCCATTTTGCCACAGATGCCTCTGGACTACTCATTTCATACAGGCAGTTTTCTCACCCCAACCTGGGGTGCATTAAGAAGAGCACGGCCAGCAGGTCAAAGGAGGTGATCCTCTGCCTCTACTCTGCCCTGTGAGGCCTCACCTGGAGTACTGTGTCCAGTTCTGGGCTCCCTGGTACAAAACAGACAGGGATCTGCTAGAAAGAATCCAGCAGAGGGCCACAAAGATGATAAAGGATGTGGAACAGCTCCCTTATGAGGAAAGGCTGTGAGACCTGGGGCTGTTCAGCACGGGGAAAAGAAGACTCAGAGGGGATCTGATCCACATCTATCAATATCTAAGGAGCGGGAGGCAAAGGGACGAGGCTGGACTCTCATCAGCAGTGTGTGGCCATAGGACGAGGGGAAGTGGCCACAAACTGAAGCATGGGAAGTTCTGCACCAGTGTGCGTGGGAACTTCTTCCCAGTGCAGTGACAGAGCACTGGAGCTGCACACAGAGGTGGTGGGGTCTCCTCCTCTGCAGACGTTCAGAACCCACCTGGATGCAGCAAGCTCTGGGTGGCTGTACACTCAACGACTGGTTTGCCAGATAGAAGCATCTTCCCCACCAACATATTGCTTTAATGCTATGAAGACAGCATCGCAGCTAACACAGATTCATTAGCTGTGAGGAACTGCTGTGAGAGAGTGACTCACAGCCTGCTGTGCCAGCGTTGCATCGCCATGCTCCGTCCCAGCACTGCTCCCCTTCTGTGTTTGCTGGCAGCAGGACCACGTGGAAGCGTTACCAACCAAGGATGTGTGGAGCTATGGAAAATTTCCCTTCCAAGTTTATAATCTACTGGTGGAAACCTATTGATTTATCCATAGCAAGAACTTTTACTACACACTGGAGAGGAATAAGTTTATGTTTTCTTGAGACACCACTTTGGCAACTATTTTTCTGCTTGAAATTCCAGTGTTTTCTTTTTTTTTTGCTCATGCTTCTTTGATCCTATTCATGAGGACACAGGACACTAACTCCACCATTTACAGCTGCTATGATGCTACATATGACCTGAAAACCACTAACTCTTCCCACCACCTCCATTTCTTCTAGTTTCAGCACTTCACTTCTGCAAGCTATCATTCCCTCAGACCAGGAAATGATCAGTAGTCAAGCATCAGAGCTAGAGCCACTGCTGAGAGCTGGAGAAGGTGGGGCTTCAGGATTAATCCTGGCTCAAGAGAGCAGCAATGCCACTCACAGCCTGGAATCAGCAAGAACACATCTAGTTTAGCCAGGCTTTCACTGGTCTGGTGCCAAGAATGTATTGGTCAGTGCTGGACAACTAACTCCTAGCCTAGACACATTTGCTTGGGACTTCACTAGCATAATTTGTCACAATTGCATCTTGAACATTCCCACTGTCAGCCTGAATTGTCACCTAAGGTTAGGTGAATGGTTGAGGATGAGTCTGCCATCCAGGCAGAGAAAAACAGCATCCTGTATTCCAGGCTTGCATAACACATGCACGTATTTTGGTAGTTTGCATATCCTGTCTACAACTGGCGACAGACACAGGCACATGAGCCAGGCTTACACCACAGACTACGGAAGACTACAGTCCACCCAGGAGAAAAGTCAGACCTGAGAAGTTTATCAGGTAAACCTATGAAATACTTCTATATGTCAGAAAGCACCACTGGCCAGGCTTGTAGTTAAGAACATCCATGGGGAAACAAGCATTAGAAGAAGCAATGAGACATTTCAAAGCAGCGCAGTACTTCGGATTCATTCTCACTCTGAAGAAACATCATTTTTCCAGAGACTACCAAACCTTGCAGTTGATTCATAACTCATGGCCTGGTTTCAGAGGTAGCAGGTAATCATTTATAGAGGAAATAAAGAGGAAATGGCAACTGCTCTACTCACAAAGAAACAAAATTGCTTCTGACAGGTTCTCAGCAATACCAGGCAACTTATTCACAGGTAGGCCAAGCATCAGACACAGAAAGAGACACAGAAAGAAGAGCTGAACTCACAACTCACCCAACTGATGAAGGGGCTCTCTGGCTACACAGCACTCCTCCTCAGGAAGCAACCCAGGTCCAGGAGATGCTCTCCCCTCCGTTGCTGGCTCTTATATGAGCCCAGAGCAGCTCCACCCTGTGTCCAGTCCTTCTGGTCAGGTGGGGAGCACAGGTGCAGGCAATGTTCCTGTGCTCCCTGGGCCAGCCTCCCCCTTCACCAGGTGCTCAATCACCAGTTCAAGCTGTGACCTCACAGTTCCCCTAGAACAACCAAACAGAAGCATCAGGCTTTCTGCTGGATAAACATATGCAGCTGTTTGCTTCATTTTAGAGAGAAGCAGATCTATCCCAGATGAGTTTCAGGTGATGGAGGTCTTTCCAAAGCTGAAACCTTCTACTTCACAACTCCAATGACAATGACGCTTTTAGTCATGAGGAGAGCCTCTGCACAGCAGTTAACATCCCCCCAAAAACCCAAAGTTCAGCTGTGCTAAAGAAAGTGTGATAAGAGGGGACAAGCTTCCATAGCCTCAAACCAATACCTGAGCAGGCAATCTCAAAACCTGCAACCTCTCTAAGGAGTACTAAACAACCTTAGGGTTTCCTTTGCTGTCTGGTAACTGGTTTAATTCCCCCAGAAAGCACATCCTCTGATCACAAATCCTCTAAGCACTGTCATCCCATCAGTGATGGTATAATGAGCAATAAAACTCACTGCTATTGTGCTTGGATCAGGTGGGATATGTTTTGATTTACTTTGTTATAAACAAGAAGGTAAAGCAGACAGCAGTACAGGATGAGCAAAACAAGACACAGGGCTATCTGCTTGGCAAGAATGTGCAGAAATTCTGTGAACATATTTTCCCTCTAACTTTCAATTTCAGCATCCTCTGTTGCCACTGAAGATGAGCAACTCTGAAGGTAGGGCTTCTCACTTGGGTTTCTGCACTCCTAAAATAAAGGCAGGGTCAACAAAAAAGGCAGGGTTTTTTGTTAGTTACTTTTGGACTCCAGCATGTTCTAAAATAAATAAGCAGGTATGAGAAGGTATAGCATTGGATTGCCATTGGGGTGGAACTTGGGGGCTGCTCAGGTGAGCGTTTGCTCCTCAAGTGCTTCAGAAGCGAAAGGGATTCCCCCATCCCATTCTGACATTCCTAATGTCTATGGCATGTGGATGACCTGATCAAATAAAACCACCCCTGACTGATCAGCACTGATGGCCGCTAATTTACTTTCTCTCCTGGTTTCTATAAAACTGAGTATTTTGTTAATATTCCTGTAAATTTCCAGTATCTGTCAGCTCAAACAAATCTATTCTCCATCAAACTATTTATTTAAAGGAATATCTGCAGCAGTTACTCTGTTTCCACCTCATTTTGAATCAGCACTGAATTAAAGGCACTGCAGGAAGCCGAGGTGCGCACAGACTCAGAAACACGTGGAAATCTGGCTTTGGGGACATCTGAAAGCATATCCACCAGAACCTGCTTTAAATCCCCAGGTGAATGTAATTTCTTTTGCCAAATATCAGCATGACTAGATCCAAGACCCCTGCCTTGGAGTTCTGCAGTCACAGCCCCGTCTTTCAGCCACAGCTAAGCACAGACTTGGCTCTGACAAGCTGCTGGCATCCATGGCAAAGCCTGTTTTCAAGAGTCCAGTGGAGACAGACGGACACTGTGCAGCGTGCCAGTACGCTGCTGAACAAAGGGAACCATCCTCCCAAACATCCATTTCTTCATCGTTACTTCTGTGAGCAGCAAATGATCAGAACTCTTGGCTGGAGCACTTTGCAAGGGCGGGGAATTCAAAACCAACATCCCAGTTCGGGAGCTGAGGATGTTCATTCACCCACTGTGGATTTGAGATCTGCCTGCGTGCCCTGCAGCAGCTGCCTTCTGCCCCTTCTATTTCCCACACAGGAGGAAGCAGAGCACTGACAGTCCCAAAACCGGACACGTTCCTCTCACAGGGGTTGTTTACGTGCATGCTCACTGAATACAAGCAACATAAGAGCTTTGGTCGTGTAAAGGGGATCGGGTAGGGAAGTAAGCGCTCACAAGCAGCTCATGCCTGGATTCCTTCAAAACAAATTTTTAAGCAGCTGAGCTGTTGTCGTACAGAAATGAACGTGCCTCGTGCCTTTCTAATTGCTCCTCTCGTATCTGCCTCAGTAGCACCGTTTTTGTTAATGGATTACAATCAAATTTCTTCAATTTATTCCACATTCCTCAAAGTCTGCTAGTATAAAGAATAATCCTTCTGAGCTACTGCCTTTCATGTGAACCCTCAGGTGGGTTCCAAATATGATTATATGATTACTAGACCCTACACATTCACTGGTTTCCATCATATCTATCATACTTGCTTCATTTCCTAAGAGAAAGGGCCTGATTCATTAAAAATTATATGCCCCATTTAAGCAGGTTTTCTGCATACTTTACTCGGGGAAAAAAAAAAATGCTGAATGTGTGTTTCTTTTTTTTCCCTCACATAAAAGTATGTCCTTTTGGTGATTTATTGACCTCACAGAGCCAGCAGAGGAGTGGCCACCCCGAGGCCAGGTAACCCCTGTGGGGCAGAACTCCACGGTAATGGGCACTTCCCACTGCCAGCCGTGGCTTCAGAGCACCGAGGGCCGTGTGCCTTCACTGCCTGCAGTATTTAGTTGTTGTGCCTCTGTATTCGAGCGCCGTGACTCAGCTTGAATTTCCTGGAACGGCGGAGTTCACGCTAAGTTTCATTTCAGTTTGGAAAGACGCCTCTCCAAGTATCTGTGGGTCAGATGCAACCCAGAGACGATGAGGGGGATTTTTCTTTTTGCAGAAGCACAGATTTTCATATTACTGTAATTCACCCGTCTTTATTACTTCAGAGACTTAAGTGATCGTTTGCTGTTAGCCATGCCATAGTTAAGCAGAGGCACTTTTAATAATATCGGGGATGAAATTCACTCCCGAGCACAGAAGGCAAACAAGGTTTCCAGCCCACTTGGAGGCCTCCACGTGGAGTTTGCACAACGAGGCACCTTTGCATAACCTCTGTATTATGACAAATTTCATGGCCGAGGGGAGAAAAAAAATGTATTTTCAACGCTTACCTCACTAACCTGCTGCTTCTTTATCGTTCATTTGTGGTCTGGGAGGGTGGCCTATGGGGTGAGGAATGGGGTATTAGAGGTATGACATACACGGGCAGGCCTCTCTAAGATGAGAAGCTGAGCAGTGAAACCAATATCTCAGCAGATATTCCAGCACAGCGAGGAGCTCCCGCTGACCACATCTTGAGCCATCGTGAGTTTCTTCCCACGAGTCCTCTGCTGTGTTAATCCAACAAGATTCTGCACAAACTCTTGGCCTGCTGGAGCAGGGACAGCCCTGAAAGGCTCCTTCCTAGGGGCAGCTATTTCTAGTGCAGTGTGCCACAGGCCCCATGTCTTATCACAGCGATCCGTGACGTGACTGTGGGTCCCACAGTGCCCTTGCCATGACTGTGTTGTGTTTAGCACAGAAGCCAAGCTGAGACTCCTATGCCCAGCTTGTATTTCACGTGACAAACACAGTTCATACATCCCAATGTATAATTCTAAGATGAAATTAAAGAATAAAAAGAACACCAAACTGAGCAAAGCGATCTATCTTTAAGGTGATGTATTTTGTGCAATTGTCTCCAGTCTCAGCTTCGGCAGACAGATGTTAACACATCAGAACACCGCTTTTTTACACGGCTCTTCACCACAAAAACCAACAAAAGCCAATATTTTCATGTCTAACACAAGGAACGCTTCTCCTGTATCACACTGTTACAGTATCTTTATCTTTTATGCCATAGAATCTATGACTGAATCAGACAGATCCACTGTTGCAGAAGACAGTTACTTGCTAACGTGTGCGAAGGATGCAGGAATAACAAAGGCCCTGCAGTCTCAGTCTCTGAGGATGTCTGAATGTTACATGCATTAATTGCTTCTCAATTAGACAGTGCCCAGCAGAAATGCCAATAGGGAAATGCACTCTTCCACCGCCGTGTGAACCATTACCATGTAGGCATGCCTGGGATGTGGCTGAGTTAAAACTCAAGTTGTCCATATACCAACAGGGGATCGAAAGCTTTGACTTCCAGCTTTTAAGTTTCTTTCTGAACTCAGTGCCCATACAGCATGAGGAGGGGACAATCATCACACGGAATAACTTTAGCTGCTCACCAAATGCTGCTGCTCACCAAAGCTCCCCCGCTCAGAACCTGGGTTACTCAGAACTGCACCATTTGAGCTATTCTGTACCTGTTTTTCAAAAGCTACCTATCCCACAGGCTGGAAAAAAACAAATGGTGGCAACAAGCTTTCACCTTGGCAAATGCAAAACTCATCCATCATCTCTAACCAAAGTGAAAAAAAAAAAGACCATTTTCTGTGAAATAATTAGATAAATTACAGCAATCGGAGCTGGACAACAAACATTTAAAGCTGAGAGCAAACGTCTTCAGCCACTATGAGCTCTCATTTCTGCATTCTAACAGCACGCCTGGGTGGGGGTTTTCAAACAGTTTGGATCCCATTTCATCAGAAATGCAGATGGAAGTTTTCATGACTGCTTTGACAGAGTTTCCCTCCTCTCTGTTTAATATGCTCTCTCAGTGCACATTTGCCACTTGTTTCACTATCCAGACTGGTGTCCCGACCGAAAGAATAACCATAACTTTGCAACCACTCTCAGTGCTCCCGTGCTCCCATTTCAGCTGTGCTGTTCTGCTGAGCTGAGCAGCTCATACTGCAACAGCTCCTTCTGCAGACACCGCTCAGCCTGCACCTTCCTGGTCAGGCACGCTGGATCTCGTTTTGTGCCATTCCACACGCACGGCCTTGCAATTTTGTATTCTGCATTATACCCTCCAAACATTTCAATATGTTCAGATCACCCAAAGAAGCCGCTCAAATACCCACTGCGTCTCCCTCCCCTGTGCTGAGCGTGACATTCACCCCAGCACACGGGGGAAGTGAGATTAAATTGTCGGGAGCAGTTACTGGGAGCAGTGCCTGTGACAGGGAATCAGATCCGGGAAGGCGGGGTGGGAGGGGCCGGGGAGCCCTGCAGATTGGAAGGCCTGATGGAGTTTGGGGGGACGCGCTCGGAATCCATCAAACCCTGACATTTGAGGGAGCTGTATGTTTTGCTTGGGAACCGTACAGACCCTAGCGAATTGTATAATGGAATGCGTCTCCCCGATGTAATCAAAGTTGACCTAACAGATTTGTCTTTCTTGCCGTACAATCCACCAAAAATCTTTACTGTAAGGAAATCAGAACCAGATTCTAATGACAGAGAGAAAAATCGCTTTTTAAAATCACAGCAGGCCCAGAGAAAGCAACTCCTACCAATTACAGATATGGCAACGAAAGCCACCTAAGGAAGTCAGGGGCTCTCCTGCTTACGGCCCCCGAGGAACCCAAGGACCTGACAGCACTGTAGCCCATCATGTGCACCTGATGGGCACAGCACAACACACCTGCAAGAGTCACAGCCCAGAGCGTGCCCATGGCCCTACAGAACTGAAAGCACCTCCTGATGCTGCACCTGAGGAACTCTGTGCTGAGCCTTCAGCACCCACCTCCAGGTGACACAAACAGCCAGCAAGAATGGGAGCTCCTGATGCAGGGAGTTGCTCAGGTGTTTCCAAAAGAAGCCAAGCGTGTCCAACCCGCAGCCCAGCTGTGTGGCAGCAGAGGCAGAACCTGCCCACCGACATCCCATTAGGTGTTGTGGCCGTGTGACAAACCACAGCAGAGGGACACTGTGACCAAATGGTGTCCAACGTGGTAGTGCAGGTGGAGCAGAGCTGTCACTGAGTTCCTCCATGCAGAAACATGGCACCTGCTGGCATTCATCAGTGCTCGAGAATGCTGATGGAGACCGACCAGAGGGTGTGAGCACAGTGAGAGGGTGCTGCGTTTCAGCAGGGGTGACAGCAACAGTGGGTTACCTCCATTGCTGCAGGGTTTGAAAAGCACTGTGTGAAGTCTGTTGTTCATTACTGGCAAGAGCAAATAGCTAATGGTGGTGATCATGTTAAAAAAAAAAAAACAACAACAACAACGGTGTTTTGTAGTTGAGAATTTGTTCCATCTCATAGTGTTACCCTGCTCGTCTGTTGTAGCTTCCAAGTAAACAAACAGGAGGCATTACTTTTGGAGCAGCATATGCATATGTAGCCTAAGACAATTCCTCTTCACTCAGTGTAGCCCAGGTAAACAAAGGTTGGACACTGCAGCAGAAGAAGGCAATGACAGTGCCTTCTACTGGGATACAAGTGCTATAGAGCGACACAAGATGACAAAGAAGAAAAACCAGCTCACCCCTTCCAGCAACCAGTGAGAGTCCAAGAAGAATGCAGTCTGTCTGGACAGATGCTACTCTCGCAGCTGCAAAACCTTACGTGAGGGTGAGGAGGGGCAGATCCTGGCTTCATCCCTTCTGGTCACTCAGGTGAACTGCTTACACCTCATGCTGTGCCAGAGGAGGGTCGGGGGGTGGCATGAGGAACAATTCCTTCTCCAAAGAGTGTTTGGGCACTAACACAGCTGCTCATAGAGTGGGGCTCACTGTCCCTGGGGGTGCCCCAGAGCCGTGGGGATGTGGCACTGAGGGATGTGGGCAGCGGGTGTGATGGGCAGGGGATCTGGAGGTCTTTTCTGACCTTAATGTTTCCATGCTTCTCAGAGCATGTAAAAGATTCCTAAAGAAAAGTGCTGATCCCTAAGCAGCTAAGAGAAGTGGATGCAGAAATCCGAATGTGTATTGACAACTAGCACGGGAACCTAAATGAAAAGGCAGTCACTGCCAGGCCCACAGATGCACACAATGAGGCCGGTCAGATTATATTTGTTAAAACACGTTAATTTTTCCTTCTTTACTGGATAATCTCCTTGATGAATCAGTGCTTCTGGTAACTAAGCACTTCTGCACCACACTGACACCGGCACGAGCAAAAGCAGTCCTGTCAGTAGTAAGAGCAATTCCCAGGCCCAGAAGGAGCAGCCCCTTCCCCACGTTGCTCGGGGCCCCAGAGCAGCCCTGCTAGCTTCCACCCGCCAGCAACCTGCACTAATTTAAACCAGCAATATGGATGATGACGCACGCGTCTATTTCCCCCGGCTGTGTTAGTTACCGAGATCCTCCCCGGGTATTAAATACGAGATGGGAACTATCGAGGCCAAATTTTTATTTACAGAGAGTTACATGACTAGTGGAAAATGCTAACATTTCTAAAAACGAGGCTTTCCTGTAAGCACCATCAATTTCCTTAAAATGTTTGCTGTGAAACCATTATCTCAGAGAAAAGCTAAACACAAGAGTACAGAGACAGAGAGGAGATATTTCTGCATCTATTTGAAGAAATCTCATCCATAAAGAAGCAAATTGCCATGGTAATTATCACCATCTTTCTTGTAATTGTAAGAATAACTGTACGTGGTTCATACATATGGACCTCTCTCGTCCCGTTTGCTTTAATTCTCCCTAGAAAGAAATGATCTTTTATGGAGCAGAAGCATTAGATGTGTTCTGGCAAGCAGGAAGCGGCTGCTCACGGGGGTTCTGCCTGCAGACCTGGGAGTGCTCTGATTGTGCTCCAGAGCAGCAAGAGCAGGGACTAGAGCGCTGCAAGTTCTAGGAACACCAGCTCAGCACTGAGCAGCAAAGCTTGTATCGAGCCACACTAGCGGCCTGACAAAGGGATGCGATGCTATGGACAAGTCTTGGCTGCTTTCTAAGATTGAGCCACGTGCAGAGCTGTGTTCATTATTTAAGGGCTACTCCTTCACATTACAGACATCTTTCCTGCAGGATGTTCTCTCTAACTAAATGAGATGGGTCTATTTTTCTTTCCAAACAGCATCAACCGGGACAGAGATTACCACAGGGAATAAGTTATTAACAACAAACCCACGTGCTGTGGACTGGGAGGACAAAGGGAGAGCCAGGCTGCAGAGGGGGGTCCCCACCTTGGACCGGGGCGTTTGTATTCTGTCCTCAGGCCAAAAACCTGAAGCACTCAACAGTGCACAGAATCCCATCCTAGAATCGTAGGATGGTTTGGGTTGGAAGAGACCTTTAAGATCATCTTGTTCCAACCCCTGCTCTAGGCAGGGACCCCTCCCTCTAGCCCAGGTTGCTCACAGCCCCATCCATCCTGGCCTTAAACGCTTTCAGGGAGGGGGCACTCACATCCTCACTGGGCAACCTTTTCTAATGTCTCAGCACCCTCACAGTATTGAATTTCTTCATAATTCTTAGTCTCCATCTATCCCCATCCAGTCTAAAACCATTTCCCCTTGTTGCTACCTGCCCTTATAAGAAATCCCTCTCCAGCTTTCCTGGGGGGCCTTTTCAGGCACTAGAAGGCCACTGCAAGGTCTCAGAGTCCTCTCTCATGTTTAATTATTTTTGACTCATAGATGACACAGCAATTCCCCTTTTGAAACACAAAATTAGAAATCTGATCCTCTCCTCCTGCACAGAAGCGCGACTGTCACTGTAACATTATTTATGAGTGCTGTAAGCAAAGACATTGATTTCACCCACATCGTCAAAAAAGAGCTGTTGTGATGAGCACCACAAACAGGTGCCGGGCTGGAGGAAGGCTTCAACACATCTTCTAAAGGTGCCACTCTCCGTAATCAAAGTGGCAAGTCAGAATGTTAACAGACAGCCTGAGCCACGCCGTGCTCCACATGCCTGGAGTTGACCCGGGCTGGCGATGGGTGGAAGGATTGAGCCGTGCTGCTGCTGGGAGCAGGCTGGATGCAGCTCAGACACACTGCAGCAGTGGGTAAACACAAATGACTGCAGGAGACGCATCCGTTTTTCCCCCATAAATGCTTTCGAAGCCCCGGCTTCCAATGTTTTGGGGTCCTCGGGGCACACTTCATATATTGTTTTTAAAGCTTATTACAGACCCCGGGGAGGGAAACTTGGATCCAATACAGTTTGACAGGTAAAGGGCATTCTGAAGACTCCATAAGCATACCTGCTACAGGGGGAATGTGCTCACAGTGCAGAAAACCCTTTCCATGCCGTGCAGGAGGACATCTCGCTTGCAATCTTTACCAAGCATTCCTTCCCACAGATGAGGAAAATGATGCACAAAATAAATGAAATGATGAGCACTGCTTTGCTCCTTTTGATCCTCGCTGCCACCTCGGTGCCACCAGGCCAGCTGCAGACACCACGAAGCACAAAGCAACATCGCAATATCCTCTTCATATTTGAAATAAAAGTATGTTCTCCATAGACGGAGCATACGCTCCAATTTCTTCCCCACGTATTGGACAGTAACCATTCTCCAACTGCAGAAGTCAGGATTTACCAAGATATTACAGGGGAAATTCGGGACAGGAGAAGCTGATGGGAATAATAGAGAGGTGTGATTTGTGCTCTGTGTTAACATAGCAGGTGAAGGCCCATCTCTTCCAGCCCTCCATTCCCAGCCCAGTGCTGCAGGAACAGCTGAGAGCGACCGCCTTCACACCTGCTGCCGGCACACAGGTCACATCAGCACTGAACAAAATCAGCTGGGCTTCCACAGGACCTAGGGCCCGTGCTGAGGAGCACTGTGTGCTGCTCTGGGTTACTTGTCCCTACAAAAGTGACGTTTTCCACAGCTTCCACCCAGGAAAGCAAAGGTATCTGGTGGATTTTTTTCCCAAGCTGCTGTCTCTTGGGAATCCATCTCCTTTCCTTCACAGCGTGCACATCTACACAGGGAAATGCTGAATGGTAAACGTAAGTACAGACACTCTCCCAAAATCCGAAATTAAGCTGTTGTTATTGCACTGTTGGAGGAACTGGACGGCTACTAACCACAGTTTAACTAAGATCAAGTGTAAAATCTGTTTAATAATACCCGATACCTCCTCTATCTGGGAGATTATATCCTGCATTTGCAGGGCATTGACTCAATAATCTAATAGGTCTCTTCCAGCTCTGACTTCTATTAGCCTATGAGTTATAACAAAAGGACCATTAGGCAAACCATAATTGTGGAAACAGCCTTTGACACGTGAGACTAAATGCTGCTATGGCACGGGAGAAAAAAAACGAAATTAAAACATGGACGGACAATTGAAAGCAAAGCTTTCCCTTTATCCAAGTGTTACCTCCCTTGATTAAAATCAGGAAAAGCCCTCAGTAAGGCACGGGGAAGGCACACTCCCTCCCTGCTCTGCTGTAGGTGCTTTCCATGAGCTACTGGCAGCCCCACCTGAGTTAGTTCTCATTAAAATCAGATCCTAGGAAACATCTGAGCAAGGACTGTGATGGCTGAACAGAACCCACAGGGGCAAAAAAAGCACAACCCCGGAGGCAGAGCCCACTGGGTCAAGGAGGAACGCTCCTTGTTTATGGCAGCTTCCATCTCCTCAGGCTGCAGCGTGCAGCCACGGGGCCGGCCCAGCCCTGGGGAGCTGCCAGAGGGGCAGCGAGCAGCAGCACTGACCACAGCCCAAACACAGCCACCACGGGTCAGCAGCTTGTGCAGAGCGGGACCCAGTGCACGCAGGAGGAGAAGCCCTGGCTGGGCCCTTCCGTCACCTCTCCGCTCCCAATCCCCTTTCCAGTTTTCCTATGACTCCCGCAGTGGATTGCTGAGGAGGAGCTTCCAGAAACAGGGCTTCTCCGCAGCCCTGTGCCAGCCAAAGTCACAACCTTCTCTGCAGTGCAGCAACACGTGGCAGATGCCTGCAGTTCATCCCAGCCAGCGGCCATCACTCCCTAATGTCTCCCATACCAAATATCCTCATGCCACCGCCTCACTTTTGTTTGTAGTTCTGCTAAAGCACAGCTCTGAAATAAAGGCACTGTGGGAAACACGTATTTCTCACTCCTAACCGCACTGCTCACTTGCAGGTGATCAGGGAAGTAATGTGAGCTCATGGAATTGATTTGCTGTTGTTGGAAATGAAGTAAAAACTTGAGTTCCTGAAGGTTCTCCATTTGAAATTACCACAACCACTGAATGTGTAAAGGTTTTGCATGAGCAAAGACACCCGTGTACGACTTGAAATTAGCTTGTAATAGACACAACTGTGTTTTATTATCCCCCCTGACGCCCTCACTTGCACAGGAGATTACCCTTGCTGAAAAACCTCACAAACACGTGGTTTGGGGTTCCTATTGCTCAGGAGCCTCTGCCACCACCCACAGGGATGACAGTACAATGCCATGCTCACCCCATCAGCACCGGTACCGCTGTGTGCCTCAGTGCTGCAAAGCAAAGCGCGCGGGGCAGTGCTGGAGCAGCACACGGGGCTCACAGCCCCAGCACTGGGAGCTTTGTGCAGGGAGCACCCAACTTCACGTGGACACACACACATGGTAGCACAGTGCCCGGTCCTCCGCTTTCACAACAGCTGTGGATGCAGGGAAGTGCTGTGATTTGAAAACAGTGGTCTCAAATTGCAGTGTAAGAAGGTCAGAACACGTTCAGGGGAGCACTGAGCCCTGCCCTGTGTGCTCGGCACACCCCCACCCCCACACTCGGATTTTTGCCATTACATCCAACAGCAAAAGTGTCAAAACAACAGCTCCTAAACCACTGGAAACGCTCTGGACCCGAATTCCCCAACAGCTCAGTCACCGCTTCGGCTGCTTACGGAGGATTTTTAGAACTGGATGAGCACAAAGCAGAGATTGCGGGCGGCCCTCCTGCTCCCTGCCCCTCAAACCAAACCCGACCGGCAGCGCTCAGCCTGGGGGGAGCACATGGCAGCCGGGCTGGGCCAAATGGCAGCACCCTGCGGGCAGAGCTGCGACGCACAGCACCGTGAAGCAGAGCGGCCGTGACACCGCTGCCCGCGGGGCCGCTCACCTGCCCTGCACCTGCGGGGCCGCGGCTGTCACCCCCTGACAGCGCAGAGCGGAGACGAACCGGGGAAATATCTGGGACAAAAAAATGTCAGCCCTCGCGGACTCGGGAACAGGCTGCAGGAGAATAACATTTCGAAGGGATCCTAGAGAACTAACCACGGCAGCGTTCAAACAGAGCTATCGCTGCGCCAGAGGCACTCAGCTACTGTGCAAGTTCTGCAAACCTCGCCTGCATCTGCCCAGGAGATGCTGTGCAGCAAAGGAACTGAGGTTGCACCTTTTCTTTTAGAAAAGCAGCCCAAAACGCTCTCAAAAGGCACTGCAGAGCTACGCAGAGCACGCACGCACAGACCGCTGCGTGCCCGCATGCACAGCCCGCAGAGCACCGCGGCTCAGCCGGGGGACGGACCCTTCCATGTTTTGTTTGATAAATGTCACAGCTGCTCTCTGCCTTTCGACTGCACGCCAAGCACAGCCTGGCTGCAGCTGGGATCCCAGCACCCAGACCCCCTGACAGCCACGCAGCCCGGAGGCAGAACGTGCTGACACACCTCCCTCAGTGCTCGTGAAGGACTGGAGGGCACAGGGTACACGGGATGAAGGTGGGCACTCAGGCCTAGCACTTCTTGCTGCACACACAGCACGTCTGTGCAACACCCGTGGGTCACACTGCCAACCCCGAGTGACAGAGCACCTCCAGAAAGGAACCCAGGCACGCTCAGGATGAAGGCCCCCTCTGCTCACCCGAGCTCTGCTGCAGGAAGGGAACGCACAGCGAGAACTTTCTGCCGTCCTGCAGCTGCACGACAGCCACCTGCACTGCTGCTAATCCTCACTTATCGGGGTGGGCCACGTAAGTCACGTGTGACATGAGAATGACGGCATAATTAAAATCGTAGATCGATGTGGGTGTGAAAAACAAAACGCACGCCAAAAGAAACTAAGCTGAGTTAGCTAAGTGATATGATTCGGCGTTTCTCAACACGAGCAAACCCGTACTTCTTCAGCAGGACACACAGAGAGCTCGAGGCAGCACCGCAGCCAGCGCTGGAAGCAGGGCTGCTCCATGAAAGCCATTACTTCAGTCACCAGATGTGCAGCGCTGCGATTTGGGACATCGGTACAGCTCGTACCAACCAGCACCGCCTGCACAGAACGGCTGCAGTGCAGTGCCACGCAGCACAGCTGCGCCCAGAGCCGACAGGAGCTGCTCCAGCATTGCTCCCACCCGGCAGGAGCACACTGCCCGCGTCCTGAGAGCCGCCTCACCCCGAGAGAGGGAATGGAGGGGCACAATGCTGAGCACCCAAAGCATCCACCTGGCCCTCTGCATCCTTTCAGCACAGAGAAGGGCCCGCATTCACCAACAGGAGCGGCTTCTGGACAGAGCACCGCGTGCATACAGATGCAGTCAAAAACCAGGGATGAGCTGAGCGCCAGGCCTCCCCACATTTATTTTAACACAAACGTCTGGCACGTCTGCTATCCGGCAGAAAACAGGGCGCTAAAGGCAGGCACGGCCTTGCTGAGGGGAGCCCTAACACACCCAGGCGCTCGCACCGCAGCCGCATGGAGCCCCGGTTCGGCAGAAATCCCTGCTGCTGATTTCACAGCCCTGCACGCCTGGTGTGTCTGTTCTGAAAGGAACACAAATCACCTGGCTCGTCAGAATGAGCTTCCAGTCACCTCCCATTAAAATGGGACCTTTGCCCGGACGCCCGCTCTGAAACCAAAACCCAAAGCTGGAGCCTCTGCCCAGCACATCCCAGCCTGGGGGGGGGGGGGGGGGGGGGGGGGGGGGGGGGCACGGGAGGAGAGCAGAACAACAGAGAGAGCGCACCGTATAGAAAATGTCAAACACGTCAAAACATTCACGAATCCCAACGTCTCCCCGCGCACCGCAGCCAGCCGTGAAGGTTACTCGGGGCTAACGTTTGGGCAGATGCAGATGATGCAGCAGCGGGTTCACTAACGCAGCAGCAATCACCCACAGGTGCATCCGAGGCGTGCAGCCGGCGCGGGGCTGCTGCTGGCACCGAGCAGCGAGAGGGCTGCGAGCACACGGAGCGCACATCCCCGGCTCTGAGCTCCCCAGACATAAATTCCTGCTGGCTGTTCCCTGCGCCTGTGACATATGCGATGAGGATAATTAGGTAAAGGGCTAAGAAAGCAAGTGTTGCTGATTGCATTCCAAAACTAATAAAGCTCCTGCGAGGGTGTCACGCCTGCGGTAATTCATCTCCCCCATACGGCGCTCAGGAAAGGCAGCCCCGGGATATGTCGCGACAGCGCCTCTGTCCCGAGCCGCGAACCCCAGCAGCTCCGCAGACATTGGGACGGATGGGACGCAGGGCTGCAGGCGCACGCGGCTTCCACTCAGTGTCAGGAGATGGCTGCAGCGCACTGAGCGAGCCGACACCTGACCTGAGCTCACCCCGCTTTGTTTGGCACGTTGAGAACTCCGCCGTGTTCTGGGCAACCGCACACGAGCGCTGTCCCCTCTCCGAATCACGGGGAGAAAGGAGCGCAGCGTCCGGTGAGCGCAGCACACGGGCTCTGTCCCGACGCAGTGCAACTCCCGAAGTGAGTGCAGCGCGCAGCCGAAAGAAGTCGGGTAACAAACTGACAACAAACCCGAAAAAAAAAAAAAAGGAAATCCCGAGGGGACGAAGCGGAACGGCGTTGTCTGCCGTCGCACTCAGGCCGAGCTCAAAAGGCAGCCCCAAACTAACAACAATTCACGCCGTTACTAATCGGGGATGCCTTACACCTGAAAGTAACCGCGGGCTCGGCCGTGGGGCTGTGCCGGTCCGACACGGGAGGGGCCACGCGTGGGGAGGAGGACGGCTGCTGTGCCCGGGCTGCGGGCACCCGGCGCGGCAGAAAACTTAATTCAAAGACGCGGCCAAAAGGAAGTCAGTGTGGAGTGAAAGCCTCAGAGGAAGCTAGACCAGGCGGCCTCTCGGTGCGAGGGTTAAAGCCTCCACGCCGTCGGCGATGCCAAGCAGCGCACCGCGGCCAGCACGCTGCACCCGCACCCACACCCTGAGCGGCGGCACTCGCTGCTTTCAGCGCTTACCGGGAACCCGTTCCTCCTCGTCCGTCCCAGCCACAAAACCTTCACGCCCGACAAACCCGACGGTTCCGTTGCGGCCTCTGCGTCGGCGCTGAGCGGCGCGGGACGGGGGAGAGCCAAGCGGGCAGCCCCCTGCGGCACACGGCAGCTCGGCCGCGCCCGGAGGAGCGCACGAAGCTCCGCTGTGCTGGAGGAGCCGCTGCCGCACGAACCTCTAAGCCCGACGGGGCCCTGCCCCGCGGATCCGCGCTCTCCCTGGCCCCGCACCTGGGGCCGTGCCGCCCGCCCGACCCCTGCCCCTAACCCAGCCCTGCCCCTGCCCCTAACCCAACCCTGCCCCTAACCCAGCCCTGCCCCTAACCCGGCCGCCGTGTGCTTCCCCGCTCCCAGACGGGGCCGCCGTCGATACCGCTCTCCCCCAGCGCGCCCTGCCCGCTCTCCCCGCCGGCTCCGGCCGGACGCCGCGTTCCCTTCCCGAGTGCCGGTGCCCCCGGGCTGCCCCGATCCTCCCAAGAGGGGGGAATCGGCCCGGAGCGTTCCTGAGAAAGGCTTCGAAATAGTCCCGCCGGTGCTAACGGCCGCGGCCCCGACGGGACAACGCCTGCGGTTCGGGCCCACGGACAGCGCTGCGGAGCGGGCAGAGCCCGGGGGCTGCGGGAGCGGGGGGGGGAAGGGGGGTGGGAGCAGGGGCAGCTCCGCTCAGGGCACGGAGGGGACTGTCTCTGCCCGCCGGCTGTTCGGGCACGCGGTTGCGGGGAGCATCGCGAGGCACCGGTGGGAGCTCTCCTCGGAGCAGCGCTCCGGCGGCCGTTTCATTTTTCCCCCGACGCAGGAGGCTGAAGTTCCCCAAACTCCCCAGCTCCGATCCGGGGCCGGCCCGCCGCTCCCCGCCCGCGTCCCGCAGCCCCCCAGGCTGAAACCGACGGGGGGGTGAGGGAGGGGGGAGGGGGGCTCGGCCCGGATTAGTTCCTAAGCGCGACGCTGACCGCCGCCCATTCCTACAAAGCCGAGCTGCGCTTCGCTTTCCCCGGAGCAAAGCTTCCCGGGACCCGCAGCTTTTGGGGTGCGGCGCGGAACCGAAGCGCACCCCCCAACCCCCTCCCCCCTCCCCCTCCCCCTCCCCAGGGCCGCCCCGTCCCGAGCTGCGCACCGCGGGCACAGTGCGGGGCTGAGAGCGGTGCGGGGCCCCGCGGGGCCGAAGGACCAAAGCTCTCCGAATGAGGATAAAAAGCGGCGGAAGGACCAACCTCTCCGTGCGGGGCTCTCCTCCTCCTCCCGCAGAGCCGCTGCGTTCCGTTACTGAAACGAAACCGCCCCATCCATTCTCGCGTGCGGTTTATTACCGCACTGTCAGGCTATTGTCCTTTATTTGCAATGGGTGCCGGCGCTGCCGCTTCTCACTTGGACAGAAAGAAGACGAGATTCTGTTCGTTTACACGTTTTATTGTTGTAAACATTAAAATTGTCTTTCTCAAAGAAAGAGTTATCCGGGGGAGGGGAGGGGGGGGGGGGGGAGGGGGGGAAGAAACAAACCAAACCAAACCAAAAAAAGAAAAAAAAACAAATCCGCGTTTCTAACTGTCGTACACCATAGGAAAAAAAGAAAAAAAAAAAAAAGGCAGCGACCTGTACCGTGTGCCATAGCGGAAATGTACAAAGAAAAAATACCACAGCATATGGCAATATTAAAAATATTACTCCCAACGTAAAATAATATATTAACCGACCATTTTAGACATTTAAAAAATAGAGATATATAACCAACAGAAAGGAACAAAAATTCAAAGTGCTCAGTCACCTCCGGGGAGTTATGTCTATTATAAGCACTCTGGGAGCGGCCAGAAGCTGCTGCATGCAAGGTTCGTTTCGCTTCAGACAACAAAATAATCGAGATATAAACTTCTTTCCTTTTAATCAACATCAACAGTACATACAACACTTACAAACAAGGAATGTGGACGGTGCTTACAAACACTATGTGTCCCTCTGCGAGGAGCTGGGGTTTGGTAATACTTGTGCCCACCTATTTTACAACTGAGAAAACGTTTGAAGCTCAGAGAACTACCAGTCCTTATAAAAGCTAACAGACTACATAGTGTCTGAAATACTATTTATAGAATATAGACATTACTGAAATAGCAAGTGCCTATAAGATCGCCGCCCCAGGACCGTCACGCTTCCCTCGCACGGAGTCATTCGCTTTTCCTTTCTCTTTATTCTGCTTTTTTTTTTTTTTTTAACCGTTCTTCCCCCCCTCCCCCCCCCCCCCCCCTTCCCCCCAAACACGTTTAGCTTCGCTTCGTTTTTTTTTTTTTAATTCTGTGGAACTGATTCCCATATTTATTCGTAGCTAGGCACGGGGTCGTTTTTAAACAGCCAAACCGCATCTGATAAATGTACAAGCCTTTCCCTTCCTTCCTGGCATGCCACCCACGGAAACATTTAGGATCTGTGTATATTACAGCTTTCTTTTACAGCAGAAAACTTTAGTCTTTAGGAGGCGAGCCCTGCGGGTCCCTCAGCGCGCGGGCTGCCCCGCTCGCCCCGAGCCCGGCGTCGCCACATCGCTTCGTCTGTTTAACCAGAAGTCCTCAATCATAAACTCAATCTATAAGCCGATAATAAAAAGTTTATACCATGGGGTTTGTGTAGTCCGAGATGTGCAGCCGTGGTGCCCCAGAGCCCAAGGCCCCGCGCTCCCTGCGAGGGGGCAGTGCCGCCCCACGCGCTGCCTCGTGCCCAGGTGATGTCCCCTCCCGACGGGCGAAGGTTCCTCAGGTTCAGCGTCAGTGCACGGGAAGAGTCTTAAAAAGGTAAAGTGTCCAGGAAGAGTTTGTCGATTATTGCTGGCGGGGGCACCAAATCCTCCAGTTTCAGGTAGAAAATGCGCTGCAGCCCCTGCGTGCAAAGCGTGCGGAGTTCGGGGAGCTTCCCCAAGAGTTTGGACAAATAGTTGGGGCGATTCAGGCCCCCGTTGTTGAAAGTCACATGGTCCTTGAGACAATTCACTATCTTGTTCTGCAGCTCTTCCACCCGCTTGGGTTCCTTGAGCCCGTGCCTCTCTGCGAAACACACGGAAGGGGCCGGGACGTTACGGGGCGACACCGCGGGGCGGCAGTGGGGGCAGGGGATGGGCGAGGGGCACTGACCTGTCACCATGGCCAGGGCGGCAATGCAGGAGAACGCCGAGATGTCGATGTTCATGTTCTGCAAGTTGGAGGAAAACTCAACGATGGAATCGATCCATTCCCCGAAGCCACGGACGCACTGCAGCCGGTGCAGGACCACCCCGTTGCAGAAGATGAGCTTCCCCTCCACGGGGTTCGACCTGCGGGGAGCGGGACAGCCCCAGCACGGAGGGGGGGGAGCGGGTGAGAGTGGAAAACCAGATGGAAAAAGTGACAGAGAAGAAAAAAAGAGAGAGGGCAGAAAAGGAGGATGGGGGGGGGGGGGGGGGGGAAAGGGTGAAAGAGAAAGGTGCAAAGAGACGATGGGGGCAGAAAAGCCGAACAACTAATTACTCGAGGAGCAATAAACGAAGGATTTAAGAGGCACCTAATTACCGCGGAGTTAATAAAGCACGGCTTCATTAACCGGCCCCGAAAGGTTCTGCTTCCCACCGGCCGCGGCCCGGCTCACCTGTACGCCAGGCGCAGCACGAAGAGCTCGAGGAAGGCGGACTCGAAGAGCAGGTCCTGGTCGGTTTTGGGCAGGTCGGTGAAGCCGGGGATCTTCTCCGCCCACCCGCGGATGATCTCCATGGAGCCGGTGAGCAGGTCGTAGAACTGCTGGATGTGCTGAGTGTCGTCCCCGCTCATCTGGTAGTCGGGGTTAGCCTGGAACTGGAAATTCATTTGAAAAAGCGCTTAACGAGGTTCTCCGAAGTATATAACCCGTGAAATTGCTAACCCCGTTTCTAGGAGGGGGAGCCGGGTTTTTCTAACAATTAAATCTCTCTCTGACCACGAAGGAAATGAGACGTTCCGGGGCGATTAATTCCATTAGGAACGGCACGACGAGGTCGCCGCTTGCAATATGCAAATCGCCGTTTCCCCGCAGCCCCGCGCGGGGCCGCCCCACGGGGACGGCCGCTCGCCCCGCGAGGAGAGCGGCTCAGCCGGGGCCGGGGCCGGGGCCGGGGCCGGGGCGGCCCGGAGCGCGGCCGGGGAACGTCCCCCCGCCCGCCGCAACGCGCTGGGGCCGGGCCGCCCCGCTCCGGGCTGCGGGCTGCGGGCTGCGGGCTGCGGGCGGCCGCGGCAAGGTCCCAACGCGAGCTCGGTCCAGCTTACCCTGGAATAGTCCAGGCTGGTCATAGCCGGGTTGGAGTCGACATGGGCTCTCACCAGCGCACTGATCAGACTCACCGGGGGAGAGGGGGGAGAGGGCTCCTGGGGGCTCTTCGGTTTGGATGGCAAGCGACCCCTCCGGCCTTTGAGGCTGTCTGTGCGAACCACTGCAAGGGAAGCGCGGCTCAGCCGCCCCGACGGGGCTCGGCCCGGCGCGGCCCGGCGCGGCTCGAGGGGCCCGGCCCGGCGCGGAGCCCCGCACTCACCCTCCTTCACCATGCCGACGGCCAGGCACTTCTGGAAGCGGCAGTACTGGCAGCGGTTCCGGCGGCGTTTGTCCACCGGGCAGTTCTTGTTGGCCAGGCACACGTACTTGGCGTTCTTCTGTACCGTGCGCTGCGGGACGGGACGGGGCGGGACGGGACGGGACCGCGATGTCAGCGGGGATCCGCAGGAGCCGCCGTCCCCATTCCCCGCCGCCGCATTTCTCCCCCATTCCCTTCCTTCTTACATTTCCTTTCCTGTTCCTTTCTCATCCCCCCCCCTCCCCCTAATTTTTCTTTTTCCTCCCTTTTTATTTTTCTTTTCTCTCTTCTGTCTTCCCCACCCCTCACCCCGCTCTTTTTTTCTCTACCCCCCTCCTTCCCCCCGGCATTTCTCCCTTTCTATTTTTTTTTTTTTTTTTGTTCCCCGGAGCATTTAACGGCAGAATATCGACAGCGTTAACATCAGAGCTAACCCCACAGCGCTTTATATGCCGAGAGAAGGGACGGAGGCGCTCGGCAAATACACATCCGTGGGCACTCATACTATTCGCGTCCCTTGGAGACCTTCTCCATTCCAAACGATCCGATTATTCAATCAGGACGCCGAAATAAAGAGATCCTTCGCTCCGCCGCGGGAATTCCGCTCCGCTCTGCCGCGGCCGCCGCCCCGACCACCCTCCCCCCCCCCCACCCCCGGCGTCCCCGCTCACCTTGAAGAAGCCCTTGCAGCCCTCGCAGGTGCGCACGCCGTAGTGCTGGCAGGCAGCGTTGTCCCCGCAGACGGCACAGAGCTCCCTCGTTGGACGGGGACCCCCGCGACGGCGGCGAGGGCACCTGGCTGTCCAGCAGCTGCGGAGCGTGGCCCAGCGGCAGCCCGGGGAAGGCCATGGAGGGCTGCTTGCGGATGGGGCTGGGCACGGCGAAGGGCTGCCCGTCCACGCCGTGGTGGGGGCCGGCCGGCTCCGCGTTCATGGGCACGTGGAGGGGTCCGTCGAAGCGCATCTGGCAGCTGGAGACGGGCGTGCCGGGGGGGGACTGCTTGAAGGAAAAGAGCGAGAGGCGGGAGACGGGAGCTTTGCGCTGCTCGATCATGTGCGTGGTGGCCACGTAGTTGGGGTGGAAGTTGTGCAGGGAGCCGGCGTCGTCCCACACGGGGCCGTGCTGCACCTGGAAGCCGGGCGTGGAAGGGGTCGGGGGCGACGAGGGCTTGTAGTAGACGGAGCCCGAATGGGCCATCACGTCGTCGGGCTGGGGGGGCAGGTGGCCGTGCTGCTGGTAGCCGTGCATCTGAATGTCTTCCACCTTAATGGAGGACTGCTGTCCGGACAGGGGGCATTTGGTACAAGCAAGGAGGCTTCACGTCGTAGCTGCTGTTGTAGTTGTCCATAAAGGTACTGAAGCTGGGGAGAGAAGTGGTGGCAGTGATTTCAGTGTTGGTGAGGTCCATGCTAAACTTGACAAACTCCGGAGTTAAGAAATCGGAGCTGTATTCTCCTGAAGAGTGGTAACTGTAGCTCTGGGAGGCCGGCTGGCTCCTTGAGGCGAGGACCCATACTGAGCCTGAACACAGGGCATGGCTGGAAACGAAACGGGGGACACACACTCAGCCACCCGGGACGGCGCGGGGGCTGCGGGGTCCCCGCCCGGCCGCGGGATCCCGGCCCCGCACCGCGACCCCCGCCCCGCACCGCCGCTCGGGCTCGCGGAGCTCACAAACCTTCAGGCGACTTGGAGCGTTTTCGAGGGAACTAAAGGCGGACAGCGTCGGGGACGCGGCGGGGGAGCGAAGTCTCCGCGGTGTCAGCGCTCGGGAGGGGGACTCCAGCGTGCCCGGTGCGCCCGCTGCAACACACGCGCGGAGCCGCCCGTCAGATGCTCGCGGGCACCGAACGAGAGAAGCACCGTTCCTCCCTCCTTCCCCCCCCCCCCCCCCCCCCCCCCCCCCCCCCATACCTCCTCCGCCCCAACCCCCGCCCGGCCCCGGCTGCGGGAACGGCTCCGGCGGCTGCGGGACGCGCGCGTGGGCGCGGAGGGGACGGGGTCTGGAGGGGGGGGGGGGGGGGGGGGGGGGAAAACTCCGCTCCGCGCACTCGGGCGGCTCTGCCCTCGATCTTCTGGCAGAGGGAACCGCTTCGGTTTTTCCTCCCCGCCCGCTTCACGTCAGAGCCGCCCCGCCGGGAGAAGAGAGGAGCGGAGGCGGCCGCAGCTCCCCGAGGTCCCGGCGCCGCGGTGACATTTGGAGCCCTCCCCGAGGGGGGCACGGCTGACAGCGAGCCCGGGATCAACTCAAAGCAGACGGAAAGCGCGGCCCCAAACGGGCGAGCCGCTCCCGGGCCCGCGCCCAGCCGGGAACCCCCGCCCCCCCCCCCTCCCTCGCCTCCCTCCCGGAGCCCGCACGGCCGCGCCCGAGCGGGACACGCGCCGAGCACGGCCCCGCCGCCCCACGCATCCCCCGACGGCGGCGCGCCCCAGCGGCCCCACGCGCGGAACCCCACGGGCAGCGGCGCGCGGTGTCGCGGGACTCACCGGAGAGCGGAGAGGGCATCCAAGCGGCGGGCGGCCGGGCGCGGCGCCCCGCGGGGCCGGCACGGCTCGGCACGGCCGGGGCACGGCGGGACTCGGCGCGGGAGCGGCAGCGCAGCGCCGTGCGAGCGGAGCGCTCGGAGTGCCCTTCCCGCAATGTGCCTTTGTTTATGTGCGCTCCGCGTTCCCAACCAACGTGCACCTAAAGGCTTCGAGCGTCACCGCGCGTCAGAGCCGCCCGCCCAATCAGCCCGCCGGGGCCGGCCGCCCCGCGCCGTTGGCCGGCGCTCGCTTTGGTAAATTTCCGACGTGACATCACCGCGAGTCACGGCTTGAGGTGGGCTCGGGCCGCCCCCCCCCGCTCCCCCGCCCTCTTCCCCGCCGCCGCCGTCGGGGGTTCCGCGCGGGACGCGCCGTGCGGCGCTCGGGGATGCGCGGCCGCTCCCGGAGCAGCGCGTGCCCGCGGCGGAGCCCCCCTCCCCCCCCCCCCGCCCGGCTCCGGACGGGGCGGACCGCGGGGGCGCGCCCGGGGAATCCCCGCCCGCCCCGTCGGCGGCGGCGCCCTGAGCGGGGCGGGGCGGGAGGGGCGGGGCCTCATTTGCATGAGCGCCGCCTCGTTTGCATGGAGCGCGGCGGCGTCACCCGCGGGCGAAAGGGAAAAAGTGACGGGCGGGGCGGGGGGGGGGCGGGGCGGGGGCGGGGGGGGGGGGGGGGGGTGGGGTGGGGGATGAGGGGGGGGGCGGGGGCCGTGACGCAGTGGGCGCCGCCATTGACGCAACCGCGCGGCGCGCCAAGAGCGCCCGAAATAGCCCCGACGGGGCCCACGCTGCGGGCGGGGACGGCCCGGAGCGCCCCGCGGAGCCCACCCGACACCGGGCTGGCAGCGTTTGGGGAAAGAAAAAAAACAACAACGAAACAGAGGATGCAGTCACTTTGAGCGGCGAAAAGAAGGAGGCGAATACGGACGTCTGGCGGGGGCTCTCCCGTCGGGCGCTGAGCGGCCCGGTCCCGTGCGCGGCTCTTCTCGAGGGCCGGGGCAGCGCGCTCCCTCCAGCTCCCCTAAAGGAGATTGTAGGCTGTCCCTCTCTGCTCCAGGTAACAGCGGCAGGACAGGAGGCGATGGCCTCGCGTTGTGCCGGGGGCAGGGTCAGGTTCCGTACTGCTAAACATTTCTTGCAGAAGAGCTCTGGCACGGCTGCACAGGGAGTGGGGGTCACCGTCCCTGGGGGTGTCCCACAGCTGTGGGGATGTGGCACTGAGGGACGTGGGCGGTGGGCACGGTGGGGGTGGGCGGTGTTGGTGACCCTGGAGGGCTTTTCCGACCCTCGTGGTTCCGCAGCTGCGTGGTTCTAGGGTTCTGTGAGCTGATGAAGATGAGGAAAGAGACCCCGTCGTGCTGCAGCAGCGCGTGGTGCCGTGCAGCACAGCGTCTGCAAGACGACCCACACAGAGCAAGCCCCGCTCACAGAGACGCACCGAATTACCATATCCTTACAACAGATGTGATAGAAACGGCATTACTCTCCCTTAAAAGTTCTGAAGTTAACAGCATAAACTTGAAGTTGAGTAATTAAGTAATCCTTATATAGACACTTATTAAAGTATTTATACATATTATCTTAAATCTACATCTATCATTTTGCCAATTAAAATTAGGACTTTAATTGCAATTAAGTAATTTAATTGCCAATTGAACAGCAAAATTGCTAAGTGACTAATTTTAATGCCTATTTTAATTACCAATCATGACTGGGGAGGGAGCTAATCAAGCGGTATCAGAGTAATGATGTGAAAAAAAAAAAAAGGGAGAACAAACATTCGAGACTCCATGCCTTTAAAAAGAACTCCAAATTAAATAAATGCAAACACAATTTCATACGTGTGGCGAAACGCCCTACTTTGGTACCTGGATGGGAGAGGACAAAGGAGGTGTTGAATGGAAAAGAACAGCCCCAGGGCTGGGTGTGGGGAACAGGCCTGGCCTGGGGGTCGGGGTTTTTGGCTCAGAAATGTGGCAGGTTGCTGTGTGGGACACAGCAAAGGGCAGAGCTGCCCAGGCCTAAAGCGGCACTGCAGTGCTGGAGGTGAAGTGCAGGAGCCCACTGGTGCTGGTAGCGTGGGCCCAAGCGTGTGGCACCACCTGGGGTGGGGAACCCGAGCACCCGGGTGCCTCGTGTGCGCTGGGAACCCCGCCCTCGGGTTTCCCTACACTTCTGAATGAGCATCACTCCTTCCCTGGCCGGAGCCGTCCCCTGACACCACGCGGCGCGGGCAGTGCTGAGCGCTTCCCACAGCCACGCTTGTTGTCTGTCTGTCCTCACCGCCGTCCTGTTATTCCGGGCACCGCAACGCTGCGTTTTTCTTCTTTCAGAAGGAGCGGCCGCCTGCTTGGCAGCTGTCGGGGCCCGGCCTGCTCACGGCGGTTGGGGGCTGACGGCCGGCTCCGGCCCCGCGACCCTTCCGCATCCCCCGGTACCCGGCTCGGGGGGTGGGGGTGGTCCCCAGCCGCCCCCCCCCCCCCCCCCCCCCCCCCCTTCGGAGCCGCTCCGCCGTCCCCGGGACGCGCGCGATTGACGCCCGTCGGGTCGCGAGGCTAAACGGGCCCATCTGGCGCCGCTGCAGCCCATATGCTCTCTGCCCATCCGTGCTTAAGCTGCCATTAGCAACATCTGCACTCCCAGAAATCCAGCTGTGCGGGATGCTCCGCGCTGCTTCCCGGCTGGGCGGAGGGGGGGGGGGGGAATTGGGGGGGCCCGGCCCTTTGCCCCCCCGCAGGCGGCGGCAGCAGCGGGGGGTGCGGCTCCGGCTCACGTCCTCCTCCGGAAAGTCGGCGGGCAGAGGGGCCCGCGGAGTTCTCTTACATAAAGCACACATCTATGCGCTGGAACAGCCGCCCACGTCCCTGCTATAGCACATACGTAGTTCGGGTTTTGAACGCGGCGAAGACTTCCTGAAAGGTTTGGAAATGCCCGAAGTAGCGACTGCACTGTTAAGACTTCTACAGCTCCCGGGTCCCACATCCCACCTCCCACATCGCCACTGGCACCGAATGAAGCTGCACAGCCGGTCAGGGGACACCAGCGGGACAGTAGCAGGGCCTCAGAGCTCAGCTCTGCAAGTTACTTTGCTTCCAGTCAGACATAGGAGTGCAGTGGTTCCTCTTCTCTCCCCAGATTGACGTGTGCAGGACATGCAGCTGCTCGGTGCATTTGGCCACCAAGCTGGGCTCCTGGGCAGCCTGGGGACAGAGCCAACGAGAACCCCACACCTCGTGTCCCAGCCCTGCTGCCCTGTGTTCCCATCCCTGGGCACACGGGATGGGGGCTGTGGTGCACACTGACAGCCGCTTGCTGTTCTGCAGCCCTGGAAAACCAAGAATAACAGCACTTGGGGAATGTGTTTGTGTCACAAACGCTCTAAAATAGCACAATTACACACTGTTGGTTTTTTAAATCCCGCGTTATGAGTATTAACCAACAGCACCCACAGAGATCTGCTGTCGGTGATATCTTTCCTCACCCAAGCCCCTTCCCATCGCTGGGGGTCCCTGTGGCCTGCGCCCCTCAGGGGCTCCTAGCACGGAGCCATGGACTCACCACAGATGGCGGGGAGCAGGGATGGGCTCTGTGTGGCAGAGGCACTGGGGAGCTGTGCAGCTCATTACACGCGTGACTGCAGCAGTCACTGGGGACACATGGCACACCGGGTTAACAGCGAGCCACAAGAAAGCTGTGTTTTGGATGGCAGAACTTTCAAAAGGAGTACTGTAAAAAACCTAGGCTGCGTGGTTACTCACTTGGCTTACACAACAGCCAGCAAAACCAGCCTGTATTGATGGGATATGCGGGAAGAAATATATTAGCTTGCAGAGCACAGCATTACAGTACAAGGTATCATTAGAAAAAAAAAAAAAAAAAAGAGTCAGTTCTTCCATTAGTCAAATTCCTATTAAATTATCCATACTTCCCAGTGTATAAGTCCAGGGACCCAGTTTCTATTGATGTACTGACAATGAAGGGTGGCCAAGCAGTCCCAGCATCTATAAGGTGTGAGGTTAACAGAATGAATAATACCAAGTGGTGTTGTAGCCAAGGTATTTTATAGATAGCGTAGTTAGATTACTGTGATGCACACCCACGTCCTAGGCTCACCGTAGGAAACTCCAAAAGAGAGATCTCCAGAAAAAGATCCTCCCCCAGTGGTGGTCAGCCTTCACATGGGGTCTGGGAGAGGTGCAGCCAGACTCCACCCCTTTTGTCACACAGGTACCTTGCCTTCACCTGTGCTCCTGTGGCTGACTCAGTGCTCACTCAGGTCATCCATCAGTGCTTCAGGTCACGTTTCCCACACAGCAACGTAATGCAGTGCAGCTCCTGCATGGCCCTGGGAGATCTTTGAGGCCCCTATCAGCCCAATTCTGTTACTGCTTGGGATGGGGAACGGCGCAGAGCCAGAGCAAGACAAAAAGGCAGATTTTGTAGGGAAGGGATGCAGGGAGCAGAACGGCACAAAGAGAAAAGGCATAGGGAATAACTGCATGGATGGGAGAGGGAGTGTCTTTATTGAGACCTCATCAACATTTGGCATGGCAGAACGTGCAGGTCTGCCCTCCTCCATTATCTGCGCACCCATCAGCTCCCGGGAGTTACTTTGATGAAGGAATCAGAGGAAAATTGGAAAATACCTTCAGCTCAAGGCCTCAGTCAAGTGCTGTTATTAATAGAGTGCTTAATTACGAGTGGCATCGAAATCAGGTGAGTCTGGGAAGGTAAGATGAAGGGGGAAAATTGCCGTAAGAGCCTCTGATTAGTGAGTAAAACACAATTAGCCGTTCTCAAAGAGCAGCAAAGCCCACACCTGATGACCACCACCTGCAGCCCAGAGCCGTGTGTCCTGCAGCTCATGGGGCGTGGGGCTCCGTCCTCACGGAGAGGAGGAAGATGAGGATGAGGATGGGTGGTCCTGCAGAGGTGTGCACGAGGTCCTGCATGCAGTGGGTGCTCGGGTGCAGGGGCTGTGTGACAGCTGCTTCCCTTTGCTGCAGGGAGGCACATCAGCCAGACCTGGGCTGTGTGTCTGAGGTTAGGACACTTACAATGCGCATGCTTCAATCTCCTGAGCAGAGTTGGTGTGTGCACCAAAATCGTTCCTTAGTTCCTTTTTTTAGCAGGTGCCTGAATGTTAGAGGTGTAGGGTGAGATGCAGTGGGTTGGGAGCTCTCTTTTTTCAGATATTGGTGCGATTACTACTTTATCTACTTGAAGCTCTGAAGTGAATAATGCTCCTTATTCTCTGACTTCGAGGTCTTAATGAACATTTTTTTTTTTCTGTTTTCTGACTACTCCTGTAAACTTGTGTGCAGGGATAAAGCTCTGCTCCTTCTGATATATAATTAAACATCAATGAAATGAGATAAAAAGTGAAGCTTCTAGTTTTCTTGGCTTAAGAGTAACCCAAAAACAGAAATAAAGTCTGCTGGGACAGAGTGAGAACCGTGATCGCAGAATGAGAGGGTTCATAGAACAGGTCCATGCTTAACCATGACAACAGGAGTGCAGGGCTGTGGTGTTTTCCAGGGTATTGTAGCTGGGCATTCCCTGCACAGAACATGAAGGACAGTGCCATGATGGCTAACAGCAGCCTCTGTCTCAGCCTCACAGGCAGCACTGTGAGCAGGTGAGCACAAAGATTTTGTGGCACATACTGAACGGCTGGAAACCGACAACAGACCTCCTGGAATGGGATTCCTCCTTTCCAGGCAGTCCACCATGACAAATAAGGTACTAAACAGAAAGAAGAACTATAAAGATAAAGGAGAAAAAGCAATTTGCATTTGGAAGGTGTATGAGAACTGTTGAATCACGGCCTGAACCACTGGTGGATCACCTGAGGTGAGCACTGAGTCAGCCACAGGAGCACAGGTGAAGGTAATGCACCTGTGTGACAAGGAGGGGTGGAGTCTGGCTGCACCTCTCCCAGACCCCGTGTAAGGGCTGACCACCACCAGTGAAGGATTTTTTGTTGGAGATCACTCCTTTGTGGAGTTTTTCCCTGCAATCCTCAGAGATGGGTGAGCATTCCTCTTTATATCTTTATATCTTTTCCATCCTGATAATCTTTCTAATTATGCTACATATAAAATACACCTGCTAATGATGCCATTTGGTATTGTTCATTTTGTTAACTCCACCTCTTACAGAGGGATGATGAGTGTGACTTCACTCAGCACTGGCCTAGCACATGGGTAGAGCTTCCTGAGCGTGGCTCTGAGCACTGCATTCCCTGATCAGCGGCATCAGGTGAAAACTATTTGGTAAGTGCTAAAAGTTGGAACGTTTCATGGCTGTTTAACTGCAAATCACAAGCCTGTCCTCGTTTTTTTTCCCTGACACGTTTATTATTGAAAGATGGTTTGGTGAGTGTCGTGAGTAAGCAGTCGGTGTTGTTCCCGAGCACTGAAATTTGTCACTTTGGATACATCTTTCTGATCTCTGACAGTGTTTCCTGCAGGAGGATGGGAATGCTAAATAAGGCATAAATAATGCAGGAGATCTGTGAATAATCACCCGAGCGCTTGAAAACGAGTGGACAGTGTGATCATATGGTAGAAGAAAAATAACGTTGGCTGCATATTTATCAATGCCTGGTGCCATTACCATAGGATCCAGCAATAGCTCAGAGCTTCTAGGAGACCGTGCACACGGTGCTTCGGTGCCCAGAAATGCAGGGAGAGGGCATGTCCCCAGAGCAGGGAGCTTGCTTGGGCTGGGCTGGTCCCCAGCTGCATGGGGTAATGACCAGGGACGGCAAACAGCACTGATGAGACGAGCACTCTTCATATGTTTCTCTTGTGCTGCTGTGTTTTGGCTCTGTCTGTCATCAAATTGGTGTGTCTATTTGAAGAAGGACATTTCAGTGCAAATGTTTGATCCCAGAAACAAATGCAATTGTAGGAGACCGTGCCAGAAAGAAACGCCTCCGTCCCACAGTTGTGTTGGAATCCCTCTCAAGAAGTCTGCACTTCAGGTGACTTCAGGATTGAGCTCTTTTTGGGCTGAATGAGAGGGTTCAGTCTGCTCCATCAGGAGAAAAAGTGCTGTGGAAAATACAGAGTGAATGTAAATGTGCTTCTAATGAGAACTGACAGAAATTCTGAGCAGGTGCAATGAGACAGAATCAGGGAGGAAGGAAGGCCCCACCATGCGCAGCACTGCTGCTGAGGATCGAGTTAATGCCACTGAGCAACAAGCGGAGGGACGGCGGAGAACAGTGACACTGTTGTTCCCTGATGTCAGCACAGAAACCCAAACACAAAGAGGTGAATGTAGTGCTATGAGAGGGCCCTTGAGAGAGCTGAATGTTGGGCCTGTGCCGGGGCACCCGGCACAATTAGAAACCGCCCGGCATGGGATGACAAAGTGTTTCCTGGAAGCAGGGGCTGCAGCCAGCTGTGGGCAGGCAGGGCTGCACGCGTGGGGCACTGCTGGCACTTCTGCCCGTGGTACAAGCAGGCGGTGTCGGTAGGCTTGAGGAGATCCACGTCCATAAAGGACTTGTGATGTTTTACTCTACAGCTCAGCGTAAGGCGTCTTATTTCCTCCTGTAGGATCCACACGTTGAGCCTTTCCTGAATAGTTCAATTTAGGATGCGTTTTGTGGGTGGTGCTCTGAAGGATATTTAGATCTAGCTACAGTAGAGATATTGCTTTACTTTCATACAAACTGCACATCAGATCTTCTGTGTGTAATGTGGGGGGGAAAAAAGACAGGGATCTCCTAGAAGGAGTCCAGGGGAGGGACACAAAGATGTGTCCTGCAGCATTTCCCTCGTGAGGGAAGGCTGAGAGACCTGGGGCTGTTCAGCCTGGGGAAGAGGAGGCTGAGATGGGATCTGATGTCCATAGGTATATTAAGGGATATAGATATATTAAGGGAGGTGGGAGGCAAAAGGATGAGGCCAGGCTCTTCTCAGTCGTGTGCAGCAACAGGACAAGGAGTGATGGCCTAAAACTGGACCATAGGAGGACATGCAGGAGAACTTCCTGGGTGACAGAGCGCTGGAGCAGGCTGCACAGAGACGTCGTGGAGACGTGCAGGACCCGGCTGGAAACCTGATGTGTGACCTGTGGTAGGGCACGCGCTTTGGCAGAGGGCTGCGACTCCTGGACCTCTTGAGGTCCCTTGCAACCCCTGCAGTTCTGAGCAGTATTCCCTCCATGGGTTGGCAGTTGGACTTGAGCTCCTGGAGGTGTTTCCCAGCCGTGGTGGTTGCACGGCAGTGTGGCTCTCACCCTGTGGCCGTGCCCTGTCCCCTGTGCTCAGGCTGCCAGGCTCTGCTGGTGCTGCCTGCGTTTCGTGGTGGGGGGCAGATGGGGTTCCTGAGCTGCTGCCACAGAGGCACGGTGTTACCCATATGGTTCATATTTATGGTTCGTATTTATTCTAAAACCCGCAGGAGCGTGAATGAGAGGCGAAAAACCCGCTGTAAAGGCTTAGTGCTGTGTTTTAACTCAGGGCTCGGATAGGAACAAAGCAGAAGAGGTGCGCGCCGTGCCGCGGCGTGTCCCGTCACCCACCGGGCAGCTCGGAAGCTGCAGATTTGTCTGAGACGAAAGATGATGCTCCGACGGAGGTGTGCGCTGACACACGGGACCGCCACTGCAAAGGGGAACCGCTGTTCCTCCGTGGGAGCGGCGTGCGCGGCCCGGGCCGGGGAGGGCCGTCCGGAGAGGCCGAACTTGGCGCCGCTCGCCCGGCCCGGCCCGGCCCCGCGCCACGGCCCGCCCTCTCATAGCGTCCCGCGGGCCAGTCCCCACAGCCGGGGATGTAGCTCAGTGGTAGAGCGCGCGCTTCGCATGTGTGAGGTCCCGGGTTCAATCCCCGGCATCTCCAGCGCTTCTTTTGCTCCGCTCTCCGTTTATTTTTCCGCCGCCGCGGCCCCGGCCCCGCGCCGGAGGCGGAGTGCTCGGGGAGGGCGGGACAGCAACGCGGCGCCGCCGCTCCTCCGGCCTCGAGAGCGCCGAGCGCCTTTCTGCGGCAGCGACAAGCGGCCGAAGGAACGAGCGAGGAAAAAAAGGAGGCACGAAAAAAAGCGACTCGTTGCATTGGCCGGGAATCGAACCCGGGCCTCCCGCGTGGCAGGCGAGAATTCTACCACTGAACCACCAATGCGCTGTGTGAGAAGCGTGTCCCGCTCTGTCCTACAGTACGTCACCAGTTGGCGCTCTGCTGCTCCTCCTCCCCCTTCTTTGGCTTTCTGCTCTTCTTTCCCTTTTTCTCTTCTCAGATCCGTGCAGTACCTTCAGCCACTCTTTCCAGCAGAAATGTTTTTAGAAAGTTAGCTGCAAACCGCGAGCATGGGGTGGGGGGGGAGTATAGAAGTACTGCTAAGAGAACCATTTCCCACGCGCATCAGAGCTCTGTGCATCTGCTCTGCACGTCCCGGTGTGCTGGCTGAAGGGCTGCACAGCCCTCGCTGCAGCAGGGGCATTTGGTCCTGCTGGAGCTGGAGCGTTGCTCCGGAACATGCTCTGGAAGCAGCTGCTCGAGCAGCGTGGCACGGGCTCATCCCAGCTTCCCTTACAAGGCCTGTAACGATAGGAAATGATTAGAACATCGTTCCCTACAGCCCAGCTCAAAAAGCGGGAAGTTAGAGACGCCATAGATCTTCAGCAGAAACAAAGAGGGCAAAACTTGTTCTAGGAAAAAAGGATTTTCTTCGGTCTTTTTATCCATCAGATCCGCTTCCTTCCATCGCAGGTCACCTTTAAAAGGGCTCTGGCTCCTGTTGCTTGTGGCTAAGGCTTGACACAGCACCTGCTGCTGCTGCAGGGCGGGAGTGACGAGCTCGGGGCACTGCTGCTGCTCCTGCTGTGTGCCTCTGAGGAGCCTGGGGCACTGAGAGCATCTCAAGTGCAGATGGTACAGGTACAGCAGGAACGAGGTAAGGATTTTCAGACAGGAAGCAGTGAAACTGCTCAAATCAAGCTTCAAAACGGAGGCGTGAGAAACCTGGGGTGCAGTAAGTGGGCATCGTTCAATTCCTTCTTGTCAGGTATGGCCCTGTGTGTCCGTGCCACGTGGTGCCAGCGTGGCCATGCACCACTCGCAGTTACACTGGGGTCACACCCGGCTCTGTATGGCCATACCAAAACAAGAAAGTGTGAGCGTACCCCAGCTACTCACTGTGATTCACGTTTTCATGCTGAACTGCATTAAAAAGAGTTCTTGCAGAGCTAATTCCTAAATAACAACTCCAACCGACCTGAAATGTAACCAACTGCCCAGCCTTCCCTTCTCTGCACTTAACAGACTAGTACTGAACTCTTAACATCGCCAGGAAAGTCCAGACAACGCTCACAGCTGCCCCAAAATAATGACTGCAAGCCTTTCAAGATGGTTCCTAAAAGCCTCTTCAATAAAGGTTTCCAAAGCGTGTTATTGTCTCTGTTTCCAGAGTGCAGAACATGTATACCATCCCTGGCAGCCTCCGCCGTGCACAACAGCATGCACATCAGCTTGATTTTAACAGGCCAGAGAGTAAGTTGGGTGCTTAAAAATACCTACCTACCTAAAAAGACAAACGAATCTACACTGTGGAGCCTTCAGCAAAGACCGCTGAGACAAAACAAACAAAACAATTGTGGTAATCTTTTAGGTAAGACTTATAATGTAGAACAAGTTGTCAGAGCAGGTTACAGCTTTAAGGGCTAGCAATTTTGACAGTGTCCCTTTGAGCACAGGAGAGCATAGGGACTGGCAGGACAGCAAAAGGTCACTTGGTCACACGGATCTGCTGCTGCTTTTGCGTTCATCTCCAGACCCACTAGGCTTGTCCCAATTAATTATTAAAATCTGCGGGGGAAAATACTGCTGTATATAAAAAGGTACAGTCTTAAATTCTGGGGAAGCTGGAGGATGGCAGAGTGGTCAAAAGCAGTGCAGAAAAGCAGCTGGTCCATGATATCCAGCCCACAAGCCTCAGACACAAACAGAAGTCATTTACATCCAGCAATGCTTCTGCACTTCAAATACCAGAGAAAGGGGAACTCCAGGATTTTCCTCCCTTTGTCTTCAGCTCAACAGTGCTGGATTACAAAAGGTCACCAAACCCAAATTGACAAGATATATGTGGATATTTAAAACAACTTTTTTTTTTCTTCCAATGTAACTATTGATTTCTTTTGCTAGTGAACTGCATAAGTCCCTTACGAATCTGTGGGTGCCCTGAAGATGTCTGTTCCAGACCAGATTCAGATGGCAGTGAGGCGAAGTATCAGTCAGCAGTGCTGGGGAAGCAGACATTAGAAGTGGACAAGAGAATCCCATCCTCTGTTTCTTCACTGATGACTGGAATCTCAGGGTAAGGCTTTGAAACTACATGCCCTTGGACAGGTTTTCTAAGATTTTTCCCTAACCAATGCAGCAGGGAAAATTGTGTGGACAAAAAGCACGTTCACTGGGCTGCTCCTGGTCTACCATCATCTCAGAGAAAAAAAAATACCAACATGCATTCCAAAGAGCTTTTCCAATCGCAAATTCTGTGTGTAATCTCTCATTCTGGAATATGTAAGGAAAAAATAATTATTTTTAAAATCTATCTTTTTCGCATCAAATCTTTAAACAAAAAATACACATCACATCAGCAAAGCAGCAATTCTAAAGTCACGGCCTTTCTTCTCTCTCTGTCAATTATTTTGATTTCCTATTAGACCAAGCTCAGTTGTAAGCCCCAGAAAAACACTGACGGCCCTCCTGCACACTGCTGCTTTCCATGCCCTGCTTCTCCTGCAGCTAAGATGCCTGTGCTACCATTGCAGGGAGAGGCCAATTAATTACTGTGTTTGTTCTGCAACAAATAATGGGGCCTGTGACCTTCTTTTAAAGATGCAATTCTTGCATTTGCTCCCGTGACTCAGCCCTGATTTGTTATCTTTATATAACAGCAAACAATAAGACATCATTACGATGATAACAAATTACTTCCGTTTTAACAGAAGAACTGAGCTTCTTTCTCTTTTTAGGCATACATACAGATAAACACAGCAGAGCTTTTACCTGCCGGGTGCGAGGGGAGAAATATTCAAACAGTAGCAGTCCAGCAACACGGCCCTGGTTCAGGTGGCAAACGGCGTGTCTGGGAAGAGGCAATACCCTTTTACTTTCCCAGGGACGCCTGACACACAGCGATGGGAACACAGCTCTGTGTTTAATGGGTGCTTTCATTTCCCAGCAGTGGGACCTACCATGCATCCTGCTCGAAGAGATCTCAGCACAGGTCCTGCTTCTGCCTCTGTCGCTTCCTTTCAACTTCTCTGTGATTACTGCCTCTCTCTCTCTCCTCAAGACATTTTCCTAAAGACAGATCAGGAGAAAACATATCTGTGAATGTATGAACAGATTTTCTTCCTATGATACATAACTTTGGCACGCAGTCAGGTTGCGACGATAAATCTTTTTCCCTATCTTCCCTTGCTAATGAAGAGGAACTGCCTCTGGGGCTAAGGACAGAAGATGAACTCTCCCTGCACGCAGTTTACACCTGCTGAGCACATGATTCCAGGCATCCTGAATTCCTGGCTGGCAGGTGGCTCAGCAACCAAACCACACGCACACAGGCTCGGGAGCTAATATTTTCATCTAGACATTGAATAAAACACAGAGTTAGAGGAATTCTGGGATGTGCCAAGGCAGAACACCTCATTTTTTCTTTTTAACCTGTTACAAATCTTGCACTGTGGAAACGCAGGGACCAGAAAGCAAGACAACATGCCAGCTGTTTCTACAAAACTTTTCACTCCTGGGATTTCCCTGTGGTGAGAAGAGTAGCTCTCCCATTCCTGACCCCTTTACAGTTTGGAAGAGATGTCTGGATGAGGAGCTATGAGATACGGTTCAGCAGCTTGTGGTAGCAATGGTAAGGGGTGGGCGGTGGGACTCCATCTCATAAGGTCCTTTCCAACCTTGTGATTCTGTGATTCTAAGAGTTCGTGAAGGTAGAAGTTCTGAGTGGACAGACTTGGTAGCCACGCCCTGCCTTGTTCCCAATCAATCACAAAGTGCCATAAATTGGTGCTGACAATGCAGCCACATCCAGGTGGACAACAGCCTTCGGGACTGCAGACTGCAGTGTGAATCCTTGCTTCCTAGTCCCTAAAAGAACTGCCATCTTCTGGGTTCGTTGTTCTTTTTCCATTTCCAGTTCCTTCCGTTCAGTGGAGGTATTTCCACAGATTCTGCACCTATGGAGTACTAATTCCAGCTATCCCTCTGGATCTTGTTTCCTTTTCAAAGGAAAAGGCAGTACCACACCCCCTAATTTGTTTGGGATTAAAACTACTTCCAGCCCAAATATCCCTGACTCTGCAAAACTTCTGAAAGCCAACCCATGCAGTTGCTTACGGCCTTTAAATGCCACCCAGAGAGCTGATAGCCGTACTTAACTATTGCAGCTTCCAATTTAGCTGCCAGGGTTACATTTGACCCACGGGGAGGGATTGGGTTCCATGCCCCCTCAGAAAGGACCTGTTGCTGACATTTAGCTGCCAACAGGAGGCCGGAGCACGCCCCAGGGACGTGGGTGGAGGGAGCCGTGCCCATTGCTCATGCCCACGGCAGGTTGTTTTTCTGTGCCTGATAGAGAGCACGTCTCTTGCTGCCTGTAAAGCACATTGACTAAGCAGTGAGTACAAAGAACGGCAATAAAAGCAGTTTCTGGGAGGCAGCCAAGAAGCATGGCTGGAGGCTGATGCCTGGAAAGCAGAGACTTGCAGTCAGCAGGATCCCACATCCGTGGCATCAGCTGCATGAGGACACGGGCTGGGCACGGACAGCCTTGTGGGGAGCTGGTTTTAGACACAGCCATAGATCTGCTGGTGCTTTGGGCTAGCAAAGGAGATCCCGAGCACTGGTGGAACCATGACTTCAGTACACTGCAACGCACAGGGCAGCCAAAGGTTCAGCCAGGAGGTTTGGAGAGGAGAGGACCGTGGTATATTGCTGCTGTCTGCCTTCTTACTGCTAACACTGGCCAGGAACTGCCAGCTGGCTTCCAACAGCACGGCTGCAGTAGCCAGCTGTGTCCCTGGAAGCCCAGCACATGGCAAATGGGATGAGAAAGGGAGAGCCCTTACGGACCACAGCAGGTGCTCCACCAGGGCTGTCCCTGGCTATCACAGAACAAGGAGCTAATCAACAGGGGGAATCAAACAGATAACACTAAACTTCTCCAGAAATCATGTAATCAACTGGTACCTCATGTAACTCACTTTCAAGCCCCGTAGGCCGAGTGCCTCATTTAACTGTTAGAAGTTTGAGATCCTGCTGTTTTGTACAGCTGAAGGATTGGGAGACCTTTTGAGAAGGAAACACTCAATAGAGAAAACCAAGCTTGCATGTCCTGCGCTGCAAAGCCCAAGCACAACCTCCATCCCAGCACCGCAGGTTTCCTGCACCTGGCCCTGTGGACTCCACTAACAATTCCCCTGAGGCAGGAGCGTTAAAGTCAGGCCTCCACTCTGTTAAACCTGGGGTTAACGACTCAGTAGTGCTTCCACCAACCCTGCTAAAAGTCAGCAGAGAAGCTGCAGCTCAAGACATAGCAGACATCTCAGTCGCTGAGAGGTGGCTGCAGGCACCAGCTCCTGTCTGTGCACACACCCATTAGGCACTGCCTTTTTATTAAAAGGTGGGCTCTCACAGTCTGAGCACTGGAGCTCTAGGAGTTCTTCCACCAGTCATCTGTGTTATGAATGCAGTGGCCCTACCACACATCAGCAGCTCTGGGAAAGTCCTGTCTGTCCACAGGTGGTCAGGTCCTCCAGACTGAACCTCACTGTAGAAGTGGGCGAGGACCTGCAGCAGATAAATGATGTCAACTCAGCACAGAGCTGCTCCCTGCTAACCAGCTCTGTGCTGGGAACTGCCTGGGTGCTAAAGTGAAGCAGCAGCTGAACTCTCAGGAAATCACAGAATCAGAGCCATTAAGGTTGCAAAAGCTCTCTGAGATCCCCGCACCCAACCCCACGCAACCCTCAGGGCCACATCCCCACGGCTGTGGGACACCACCAGGGACGGTCACCCCTCCATTCCCTGGGCAGCTGCGCCAGCACCCAAACTGCTCTTTGGAGAAGAAACTGCTCCTTTCCGTAGCGAGGGGCCCAGACCTGAACACGCATCCCAGAACGCGGGGGCTGAAGGCGGCTCTGCAGCTCCCCCAGCCCGCCCTGCAGCAGCTCAGCGCCCAGGTGGGTCCGGCCCCATCCCCCTGACCCCGCCCTTCAGGTGCGGGTCAGCGCAGCTCAGACCCCCCCCCTCGGCCTTTTCTCCTTAGGGCGCACAGCCCCGTGCTCTCTGCCCGTCCCCATCAGCTCCCGGTCCGCCCCGCAGCCTGTGGGACGGCTGTGGGACGGTGCAGGCCGTGCCGGGGGAGGGCCGAGGAGGGGCCGTGCCGCGCGGCGCTGGAGCGGCGCCATGCGGGCAGCCGCAGCCCGGCCCCGGGGCGCGCCCAAATATAGCCCGGGGCGGGGAGGCCGCGCCGTGACCGCGCCGCTTCTCCTCATCGCCCGCCTCCGGGAGCACGGGGTAAGAGCCGGCTGCTGCCGGGGCCTAGCGCGCCCTTCTCCCGGCACGGCTCGGCCGCTCCGCGCTGCCGGGCCCTGCGGCCGCCGCGGGAAGGGGCGGGCGGGGCTGCGCGGGCGCGGGGGCTCCGGCCGCTCCCCGGCTCTTCTGTGTAAGCGTTTGGGCGGCGGGGAACGAATGGGAGCGGGCGTGCGGCTGCTCCGCGCCCGCCCGGTGCGCGCTGTGCGGGCGGGGTGCGGCCCCGCGGGGTGAGGCGTGCGGATGCTGAGCGCCGCGGGGCAGCGGCTCCTCTGGCTCGCCCGGAGCACTTGCGCGGCGTTGCTTCTGGGTGAGAGTGCGCCGCGGGTGTAATAAGGAACTGCCGAGCTCCTCTGGGGCCTTATCTCTCCTAATCGGCCGCTGCTGTACATGTTTGTAAGGCCGTTACTGCGGGGAGGTCGGAGTTGCACGTGGACAGCGTGAGCGGAGAACGGCCGGACCTGCTGGCTGCCTGCTGTGCCGTGAGCGGACCAGGCCCTCTCCACGTGCTGCCCTGGCTCTCAAGGGACAAAGTATCGCACGGATGGGTGGAGCGGCACAGGAAGGCATCCCGGCCCCGCGCACTGCAGCCGGCATCTAGCTGGAAGCACGGGGTGGCTGCGGGCTGAAGGACTGCTGTGCCCTGAGGGTTTGGAGTGCTGCGCCTGGGGCTGATACCACTGCAGGCTCTTGTGTTTATCTTCTGGCGGTGTTCGGGCTGTGCTTTGTGTGCTGTGTTTTCGTGCTCTCTGCTGTGGTTTCTCTGATCTGCTCTCACTATCCCGTGTTTCCAGGCGGAGAGCTGCCCGCATGCTCAGCTTGCACAGCAGTTGTTACCCCGTTAGCCTGGAGACACCCAAGTCCTCCTGTAAGATAATCTCCAGCCATGGATGAGGAGCTCAGGAGGCAGCTGTTGGGGGCGTGATGTATTTTTAGCTGAAGTTCATCACGCCTTTCCCTTTCCTCATTTGGAGTAGGTGTGGTTCCTCAGCCCTGTGCAGTGATGGGTGCAGTGATTGATGAGTAGTAATGACTCAGACTGGTGTTTGGAGATCTGACTGGTGATCGTTAAGGTGTAGTGTGACATTGGCTGTTCTATAATAGCAACAAGTGGGGTGTTATTAATGTTGGATGCTTCCTGTGCATTGGATGGAAGCTTTCAGTGAGGACACGTGAACATGAAAAATTAGGCGGACGTTACGGTTGATGTAGAGTGTTACTTTGTGTGTAACTGTCTGTGGATGCGTGCTTTGATTTACTCAGCTGTGTGTGCATATGTGTATACACAGGAGCGCAGTGACTGCGGTGTCATAGGCTGTGCCTTTCTGCACGATGAACTGCCCGGTAATCTGTTGCTTATAGAAAAGTGGTTGGATTCAGAGGCCTTCAGCAGCTTTCCAAGTGAGAGCTCATGCAGGTTCCCTTCTGCTTCATGCTTACCCCTCGCAGTGCCCTGCAAGCTTTAGCAAATACGTTAGCGTGCTTTCCCCCCCCCCCCCCCCCCAATGTCCTGTTTGTAATTATTACTTTAATTCCGTGTGTACATATCACTGCTTTCACAAGAAGGGCTCCCGTTTGCAGGCAACCCTGTTGGGCTACAGCTTGTATCTATCAGCTGCCTTGTTTTAGTGACTTTACACGCTGGCAAATAGGATTTCAAGAATTCATTTATCTTTTCTAAAGCTCGTGGGCCTTTGCTGCACTTCATTTAAACCAGGGGTCTGATATTACAGTTGTGGATGTCTGCTGTATAATGCCTGGCTTTCTGTTTGTAGTCTGAGCCTGTTTTTTCAGGGACTAGCTCTGTTGTGTGAGCGTGCCTCTGCAGCTGGTGGGAACCTGCTGGTGCAGACTTCAGGAGAAGGAGGTCCCTGTGGCAGTGACCTGCCTGGGAGCATGCTGGCTGCCTGCCCTGCGTGCTCCTGGAGGAGTGGGAGATGCTGAGCAGTTGGTAGGTGAGTGCTGGGGTGGAGGGGTGGAGAAAGTCTGAAGCAGATCAGACAGAAGTGGAAGATCTCCCTTTAAATAGGGAAGGCCTCGCGTAGCTCAGCTGCTTTGTGGGTACCTGCTGCTTGAAAGCAGGTGCCCATGGATGCACTGTGGAGGCTGTTCTCAGCAGCACCTGCTGTGGGGTTGTGCTACAGCACTGCCATGCTCTTGCTAATGTAGGTATCTTCTGCTTCTTCCAAGAGGCGCTGCTTTGTAAAACTTGCTGTATTACGTTGTGAGCAAATGATTTGCAATCAAAACTCTTCTATGCTATCATAGCATTGATTTTTATTTTCCTCTTCCTAGCGGTGCAGGGGGAGAAGCGTTTTCTACCTCTAAATAACTGTGTTTGATCCAAGTTCCCAAGCGAATGTGTAACTGCCTCAGAGGATTCCAAATGCCAGATGAACTCGCCCAGAGTTATAAATGTAAAGTGCCAATGGAGATTGGGTTGGCTGGGTACCGAGCCTTGGATGGGGGCTCATTTGCTTCGCTAAGTGTTTCTCAAACCAAGTGTTAGTTCTTTCACAACGGCACTGACGGCGTGCCCCTCCTGTTGGCTGGGAGCTGAGTTCAGCTCTGTGCACAGCTAGGCTACTTCCTTGACACGCCTACGTCATTCACCTCGTTTGTATGTGTCTTCCTGTCTTTGAGCGGGTACCTGTCTGTGTGGTCTGTGTCCAGTCCTGTGATGTGTTTAGCATACAGCATTTTGCTTTTCTCCTTTAGTGTCTGCCTTGGAGTGGGAGGACGGAGGGAAGGAGCTGTAGGTAGAGCTGAGCATTAGGATGAAGCTGGACTGGTGGGCGGCCTGATCGAGTATCTGCATTAAATATGAAGTGAATGTGGAATGCCAGAAAAGAAGGGTAACACCTATACAGTAACTGTTTCTAGCTCCTTCTTGCCTTATCTATAATACAAGCTGGGTTTTTTTTTTTTGTAGGTTTTTATTTCATTTTGGGTTTGGTTTAGGGTTGTGGGTTTTTATTTATTTATTTATTTATTGGAGAGTGATGGCAGTGTGTGACACAGAAAATAAAGTTGTCATGCATATGAGGGAGAGGAATCCGAGTTAATCCCTTGTAGGATTCTGCTTCTGGCTCCCATCTAATTCTGGTGGGAAGATCTTGGTCACCAAAGCACAAACAGCAAGCGAGTTGGAAGCAGTGAGGAGCAAGAGAAGGATGAAGACAGGACTGTCTTTGTTTTCCCGTGATTCCTGTGTGATGTGCCTTGCAGCTCCTTTCGGGCCCGCTCACCGCGCGTGGGCAGGATTCTCCCCATATGGCAAACTGCTGCCTTGCTTCCACTAATTAGTGGAAGTTGGCCTGTGGGATTTGGGAACTTTAAATTTAGGGTGCCGGAACTTAAAACGTGTAGTGCGGTCTGTGTCTTTGAGGGACTCTAACCCTGCCAGCTGTTGGGATATTATGGGCTGTGTTTCTGGTGAGGTTGTTCTGGGATAATTACTTTAATTAAAGTGCTGTAACTTGTGTTTAAGAACCTGAAGTAACCATCAGAGGCTTTAGGAGAGGATCTAGAGTGTCATCTTCAGCAGCGTTTTGGTGACAGCTGAGTTCTGGAAGCTTGTCTTGGTGTGTGGCTTCACTTCCAGCTGCGGCTTAAAGGGATGAGATTGAGAAGTCAAAAGGGCACGTGGCAGAGCCCACTTTGCGAGATAACCAGCTTTGGTTGCCTTTCAGAGTGTGCTGGGCAGAGAGCAGAGCAGAGGGCAGCCCAGGAGATGGGAGCTGAGCAGAGCTTGGTGGTTGCAGGAGTGCTGCAGGGCAGGCATCTCCAGTGCTGGCTGACTGAAGCTTTAATTACTACCTTCGAAGACGCTTACTTCACTTAGTGTGGTCTGACGTGCCATGTAAAGTGTTAACTGATTTAATCACTTAAAAGCAAATGAGAAAAGCTACACGGGACGTGGCAGGTGATTGTGTTATGTGTGGGCTGTTAATGTGATCCCACGGCATCCTTTATATTTTTTTCCATGTTCTTTGACTGTTTCCTACGTGGATGCATTCTGCAAGCTGTCAGTGTCTGCTCAAGTAGTCCTGCATTAAACTCTTACTTACATGCAGCAGGAGTCCTGATTATGGCCTGGCTCACCACAGCCCTGGGCACCAGCACTGCAGCCACCTCCTAAGTAGCTCAAGTAGCCCAGCCACAAGGATCAAAAGCTTCATGACAGGGATAGCAGAGGCAGTGCAAGGTGCCAGGCTCAACCTGCAGGGAACTTTGGTTTGGGGTTCACATCACCCAGTGTTCACCTGAGAAGCTTTGGAAAAACTGAAGGGCTCTAGATGAGACAGTGCTACTGTGCAAATGGCAGGTTATGCAAACCCTGGTGGGGATGATTATAAGTTTTCTATTTTTGAGTCTTCCATTGAATGACTCACTTTATTAGATGTGTTCATTTAAAATGGAATGTGAAGCACCCAGATTCCATGGTAATGGCCTCATAAAGTGCTCAGATATACAACATAACAGATTGGATTTCTTCTCTTAATTTAACAGGTTTTGCGTCTCATACACCATGTCTGATGGCAGCATACAGGGCGTCACACTTATTGCAAAGCTTTACAGTTTGCATCCATCTGTCTCTGCGCTTTTGCTAAAGTAGTCGTCTTCCTTTGCGGCAGTTCGTCTTCCAGCTACTGCGTCTGAATCTTCCTTCACTCTTTCCTCCTCCCACCAGCTTTCCCCGTGCCCCCCGCAGCTCTAGCCCCATACCTCGATAATTAGAAGGGACCAGGGCTACCTGGGGAGGGCTGGGAGTGCCGCAGGTATGCGTGCTGGCAGGCTGCAGCGTTACACAACCCCAGTTGAGATCCCAGCCAACAGCAGGCTGCCTGCTCAGCCTGGGCCGGGCGTTCCGGGGAGCAGGGCATGCTCCTCCTGGGCATCACAGCAGCTGGGGAGGCAGAGACGTGTCCCGTGGGATGTCCTGCTCAGGAGCTTCTCTTGAGGTCGGGTGTTGAAATAGTTTATTTAGAAACAGGATGTAAGTTGTGCCGTCTGTCTGCTTTTTGGATGTTAAGCGTGGGGCTGGAAGCAAAGCCCCGTCTTTGGCAGTGCTCCTGGGGAGCAGGGCTGGGGGTCCTGCAGCTCGGGGCTGAGTTCTTCCCATGGTGAGCTGCTGGCTGGGAAACCACGCTCCTCTGGACCACCGGGAGCGTGCATTGCACTGCTGGGTAGGGATTCAGCACAGGAGGGAGTGGTTCGTGCTGTGAAGGCAGTTTGTAGTGAGTGCTTGGAAACCGAAAGCGTGACTTTGTCCTGATAAAACCTCTTGTGTGGTTCCCACTTCCTGTAGGCTGGCTTCTTCTCCTTTGTGCTACGCATGCTTCTGATAGGGAGTCTTGAGATAGCTATGAATTGAGCTGATGCTGCTGTGCATCCGTGTGCACTGCTGCCTCGCTGGAAAGCTTTCCCTGTGGGTTGCTTACCACGTCTGGGCAGATCGCTGCACATGGTGCTGCTGCTCTTGGTGTGCCCTGTGGCAGCAGAGGGCTCCCCAGTCCTGCTGCAGCTTCACCTGGAGCCCACCAAGGGCTGCAGCAGCCCTGTGGCTGAGGGCATGGATCCACAGGTGCTGCTCCTCAAAACCTGCCTGGAAAATGGGGTAAGGCTTGCTTAACCTGGGGATTTACACCATTAACCCAGTGCGTGCTGTTTGAGCTGGTTTTAAGGATCACTCAGGATATCTGTGCTCTGGAAGGATGACTTATTTCAGACTGCACTGCTTCTTGAGCTGCATGCTCTTACGATGCATCTTTAATGTAAAATTCTGAGTTTCCATCGCAAGTTGTTGATCGCAGCTTGGAAGAGAGTCAAGTTTTATTATCTGCTTGCAGTAGATGAGGGTTTTTGAGTTTAGGCACTTGTCTGCATCCCAGGCATTCCACACACCATAATTACGTGGCCTGCATTCTTTCCTGTTTCCTCTTCTGCTCTCTGGTTCATCCTGTTTGGTGCTTGCACTAGCCCTTAGAAGCTCTTCTGGGACACGGGGAACACCTCCACAGGTGCATGCTTAGCGAGCCTGGCATTTCTCTGCCTGTGCTGCCACTGAACCCCAGGACTGCCTGGGCCATGTCTGGGCTGTTCCTGCTGCCCTCCTACCCGGAGCAGGGCTCTGTGGGTGAGGAGGAGCTGCTGTGCAGCTGGAGGAAGCTGGGGTGAAAGGGTGCAGAATCACAGGGGCTGGAAGAGGCCTCTGGAGCTTCCCCAGCCCAACCTGCCCTGAGCTGGGGAGCCCAGCACTGTGCATGGTGCTCCAGCTGTGCCTCCCCCCCCCCAGGGCAGAGCAGAGGGTGTAGAGCTTCAGTGGGAGAAATCTGAAGGTGGGAAAGGTTAGTTTGCCAAAAGTCAGTGGTGTGAAAAGATACCATTCTGAAGGCTTTTGCATGCCTCGTCCAAAACTTTAGAGAAAACAATTTTGAATTGAGCTTTTGTTTGATTCTGATCATCTGCTAAATGGTTGGTCTTCAGAAGCTGTTTATGCATACCAAGGAGTGTGCTGCTCTGTGTCAGTGCTGGTGACAGAGGTGCTTCGAGGCTTTCTGACAGACCTGATGTCTAACTTAGCCACTGAGTGAGAGTCTGCCACATCCTAGATGGCATTGTCTGTGAGTACAGCTGCACAGTGTGGCTTGTGAAGCAGCCTGCCCTGGAAGGGCAGTGTTGGGGTGTTGGAACCAGGCTGCAGAAAGAGACGTGGCGTTGGGAGCTGCTGAGCTGACGCAGCTGAGAGTGGGAGGCTTTGGGTTGGTACCTGCTGGTTCTGCAGAGAGTAACAGGTGAGGTGTGGCCCTCTGAATGCGAAGAATAGGTGTAATATTTGCTAGTATCTAATTTCCCAGTGGTGGCCCGGAACGGCTTTTATTCTTTATGTGAGTATGGAGTTTGAGGATTTTAACAACAAAACGCAATTGGGAGAAAATAGCACTTCAAGCTACTGGAAAAAATAGTCTGTAGTTATTTATGTAACTGACTGAGTGTAGAGTTTTTCTTTTATTATATTCATAAATTTGTGCAAGCAGCTTGGAAACGTAGTACACAGATTTTGTGCTTTTTCATATATGCAGTGATACTTCTGCTTGGATCGTGGGGAGAGAAGATTTAGGGTCTGGTTGGTGCAGCAGGAGTTCTTCAACAGTAGGTGCAATGGTAACTGACTACAAGACGTAATGTAATTCCTTCTTAAAGGCCTGGATTTTTTTCAGAATACCCAAAGTTCTGTTAGTATGATGTGGTAGGGCACATCATTCTGGTATCACAATGCCCTTGCTTTAAAAACAAGCCAAAGACAACAGCTGTAATTGCAAGGGATTTGGATGGTTGTGGGAACCAGTGCAGGGAATGGTCTCTGGGGCACTGGGTGGGCAGGTGACTTGCAGAAACCACACAGTGGGAATGTATGGTACACAGAGTGCTTGAGTACATGTCTGCGTTGTGCAGCCACAGAGCATGTGTGACCTGATGCTCGTTGCATCCGTGTGCTCTTAGTAGTTCTATTAATGCTGGGTGGTGTGGGGTTCAGGGCCCTCCCCCCAGTCATGATACAGAGATGAAGGTGGTCATTTTTGAGACTGAAATATGAAGTCGGTGGAAAACTTGGTACTCTATTGTCAATCCAATAAAGGTTGTCTTTGTGATGGGAACCCTTCAGAGTGTGTGTGTTGCTCTTCCCAAAAACGCTGGGAAGGTGCAGGTCTTCTGTTCCTGCACAGTAATTGATGCATTGGTGCATACAACATCCATTCCTAAAACATCTGCATACAACTTCGTGTGTTTTCTCCCTCTGTGCAAGCATGGTACACAGAGGTGATGAAGGGATCAGTCTTTAAAATGAAGTTATCTTATTTGTCTTGTTTAAACATCTTTGGTGTCACTTGCCATGCCAACTGAAAGATGGATCGGGGCCCAGACCTTCCCCTGCCACGCTGCAGATGCACAGGGCTGCGTGTGCTGCCTGTGCTGTGCTGCTGCAGTGCAAAGTCTTTTGTGTTGGGGCTGCTGTGTGGAGCCAGGGCACAAAACTCCCTTGTCACCTCAGGATTCGGAGTGCTGTCTGAGCTGTTCTACTCGATGCATGTTGTTTCTTTGGGGTATGAGCTGCCTCGGTCCTGGGAGGATGGATTGGGTTGTGCCTACTTAAGATTCAGGTCAGTTCCATGCAAATTTTTCATTCAGCACCCAAACACTGGGCCTTTTAAGAATGTGCCTGACCTACATAGGCCTGGCTTTAATACCTCTGAAGCTGGATGATAAAGTTCAGCACTTGTTTTAAACCACTTGGTCTTGTCCACTGCCTCTGCTGCCGCTTGTTGCTGAAGGAGCCGTTCCTGGCTGGCAGTGCATCGCTTCCGCGCCGTGCCTGGGTAGGATGAGCTGTGAGAGCAGGACTGTAATTCCTGGTGCAGACATGGGATAGGGTGCTGCTGGGGTAATTGGTTGTAAAAATGATTTTGGTGGGATGGAGGGTAGCTGAACGTAGCTGATCTTGCGGGCAGATCAGCTGTCCTGCTGCAGTAAGGATTCAGTGGCCATCTGGCTGATGACAGTGTTTGTGCTCTGCTTTTGCCACTGTACTATAACTGCTTGTCATGTAGGCAGGTATGCGTGTACAGCATCAAGTATGCGTGTACCCACGCATCTCCCTGTATGTTTAAGTACTCTTTTGTCATTCTACTTCGGTAGCAAATACCAGAGCATTCTGACTTGCGTCTGTCTACATTTGTTTAGGAATCGCTACTATTGTCATGAAAATCATTAATTAATCTATTGCTGCTCTTAACTTTCAACTTGTCACAACATCGTCTTCATCTTCTACAAATGGTCTATTCTGTGTTGCCTAGATTCTGACATGGTATAACTGCCTATTAATTTTTATCTTCTTTTCTTACAGTAAAAAATGGCATTTCAGAAGGCAGTGAAAGGAACTGTTCTCATTGGAGGAGGTGCCATAGCAACAGTTTTTGGCCTCTCTCAATTTTCTCAGTATAGAAACAAACACGTAAGTATTAATTATGACTTCTGATAAAATATGAAGCTTAAAATCTGTTTGAGCGTATGTTAGGCTTATACGAATAGCTTTGTTTGGGAAGGAATGCCAAGAGCCTCTCAGCTTGATTTGCTGCGTGCTATCTGGAGGATGGCATTAAATGATGTTTCACCATTGCGGGTCTTTAACCAGTGGCAAGGAATGATTCATGTAAATCATTTGTCATGTTTAAAGAAATGTCCTTTGGGTACCACCAGGGGTGTTACTTGGCTGTGGGAGGAGTGAGCAATGCCCACTGAAGTACAAGTTGCTTGAAGTACACAGAAACACTAGCGTTACCTGAGAACCTCAGCTTTAGTCAGAGGTCGTGGTCAGTTCAGAAAGCTGGTAATTGTTCTAGGGTGGGATCTGTGGGAAGGCTTCTGTTCCTGGTGACACTGGTGTCTCACTGGGTGGGTGCCACCCGGACATGGATATGCTCAAGACATGGTGTATAGTTAGCAGAATGAACAGTTCCAAATAGTACTGTAGTTAGGATGGTATTTTACAGCTTGTATAACTAGAAGGATTATTGCAGTGGAAAGGAATAATCAAAAGTTAATGAAATGCTCACCCGTGTCCCAGGCTCGCAGAAAAAAACAAAGCTCCAAAGGGAGCAATCTCCAGAAAGAGATTTTTCTCTAGTGGTGGTCAGCCCTTAAATGGGGTCTGGGAGAGGTGGAGCCAGACTCCATCCCCTCCGGTCACACAGGTACATTGCCTTCACCTGTGCTCATCTCAGGTGCTCCATCAGTGGTTCACATCGTGATTCAGCAGTTCCCATACAGATGGTTTAAGGCTGTATTTTGGGTAATTAAGGCACGCTGATGAGATAAGATTCCCAGAGCATTGAAGGAAGATGCTGTAAATATTAAGATGGTGGTAGCAGAAAGAGATGTAGTAGACTCTGGTTGTCGTCTTTGTGTGTCACTGCCATAGTAGCTGCTTCCAGGTGAATTGGAGCAGCCATGTTTTGTTGTTGGCTTTTTTCTTTTCCAACTTCTCAGTGCAGAAATATAGGAAAAACATCAGCAGGAGGAACAAGAGTTGTGGACTGCTTTTAGGCAGAGCCGGTGCTGATCAGCAGCTACTGGTTTTAGACAAATAGCTCTTATTTCAGTGCAGTTGTGCTATGCCTGAGAAGTCTGTATGATTGTATGCTGTGCTCGTAAAGAACTCATCTATTAAGCCAAGGCAGCAAGGCTGGTACCTCGCTGTTGGCCAACACCATTTGCAATTGGTGTTCCACACAGTTTGAAAGAGGTGCAGACAGAGCTCTGGCCTGGTTTGCTTCCATATGCTTTTGGAAAGAGCTTAAGCCTCAAGAGGGGCACCTCGTCTCTCCTTTCAGATGATACCAGTTAAGCAGCTAGGTGAGCAGGTGCTCGTTTTCCAGGGTGCTTTCTGCTTCTCACCTTAGAAACGCTATTATCAACAGCAAGTTACTCTGAGCTGCTTAGCTACCACGTATTTACTGTGAGTTCCTAATCAAACCAAGAAAAATGAAACCCAGGGATACAGGTAGATCTTAAATTACTGATGGTGTGCAGGGTGGGCCTGAATGAATGATAATCTGAAACTTCTGGCTGTTTCCATGTGAAGGGGAGTACAGTGAGATATTGGTAAAGCAGATGAGATGAGTCATTCCTGGGGAACCTAGCTGGAAAGTGGATAAGCCAGGATCGTTATAGCTTCAGATACTGTTGCAAAAAATAAAGCCTAGCATTTGAAGCGAGCTTCCCATTGGACTGCCTGTTCTGAGCACTGCATCTAACTCTCTCTGGAGCCGTTATCATAGGATTTTACAATCTGGCTTCATTACTGTCGGAAACTGCAGCTTCAAATCTTAGGACTGCTAAATAAAATAAGGAGTTGGAAGGCAGAACTAATCTGGATAGCTAGTTTGTCATCTATGCAGCGTTGCGGCATCCAAGAGTTTTCTGCTCCTATTGGATGGTCGTTACAAATTTCCAAAGGCAAATTAAAAAAACATGTGATGTCAAAATGAAAAAATCCACTTGCCCTTCCATTTCTGAACCTATTGTGTAGTGTTTGTCTACCAAGGATCTGAAAAATTTCCAGCGTATGTGTAAGCAAATGGATCTGTCAAGTGAACAGCATGTTGTTTTCGTGTTGTACTAACTTGCACGTTCCCCACGTGATGTCCCTTAAAGCTTCAGCCTTAAACACCTAATGTAGGGCAGCAGGTGGAACGTAACTGGAGGGATTGACACAAAGGAGGACGGTCCATTTGTAGTGTTGACATATCTAAGCTGTGGGCATGTCCCCCAGCCCAAGTGTCCTCTTTTTAATAATGCCTGCCAATCAAATGTATGCTAGGGCAAAGATCTTGTCTTCCTGTGCCAGGGAAGGATATTGCCCCAAGATGTGCACTAATTGGCTACACGTTGTAGGAAGTCTGCTTGTTATTTCAAGATCAGAATCCGTCACATAATAGGGCAGAAATAAAAGGCAAATAAAGCGGTGTGCTTGGTTTTTCCCTGTGTTGTAAGCAGCTCTGGGTGTCTGTGCTGTGTTAGCATCCTGGAATTAGAGCACCCCTGCACAGGACGGAGACCTCCGCTGGTCAGAAACCCTGAGTGCACGGTGTGGTTGATGGATCTGTCTTTGTTCCGTGTTTGCTCAGCTGATGTTCCTGTGAAACTCAGCTCTCCCGGGCTGCTCGAAGGGAAAAGCAAAGGGGCAGTGAGCCGCTGGCTCTGCAGAATGGGGGGGACATGCCTTGGATCTGTTAGTCAGGCATATTGGTGAGTGGTTTGTCAACTGAAAGCGATGAGTATTGGCAGCTTCTGATGTTGGAACTGAAGTTGCTCTTGCTGGGCTGAAGGGTGAAAGCTTGGATGAGAACGGCGTAGTGCCTGGGTGTGAGGAACTGGAAGGAAATAAAACACCGTGGATTCCGATCTGTCCCTGTGTCACGTTGCTTATCCCAACTTATTTTTCTGTGAACATAGAGATAAAAGCGCTGACGCCTGGAAGACTGTTTCTGCAACAGCAACTGAGGCAATAGAGATGTGTATTCCCTGATTGTGTATGGCATATGCAGGCATGCAAGCAGTTGAGTCAGTTCTCCTGATTGTGTCTTGTTTTTTGACAACACACAGCTCCTGCTGAGCAGAGGGAGGATGGGAACATGTGTTGACATGACAGAGTTGTTGAATTTAACTCATAAGCTGATAGATGAATACCGCACTTCTGTGTTTTGCATGGTAACCTAATCACTGGGATATTTACTGACTTAATAAGATGGCTTAGTTCCCTTCAGTGCCACCGCTGTAAGCGGGATTCGTTTTAAGCAGCACCGACAGTTCTCAGACGTGGATGTGCTGAGTTCACTACTGATCATCAGCTCCTGGAAATGAGAACTGCTTCGCAGGTGGAGCCAGGTGGTGGTAGGTGGGCTGGCCGAGGGTGCCATGAGGGTGTTCTTGAGTGCTGTAGGTTTGACTGGGAGCTGCTGCTGCTTTGTTTCTGTAGTTGCTGAGAAAGGTCTGCTTTGTGCTGGGGCTGTTGTGGTGAGGGACATGTCGTGGGGCCGTGGGGATTGCTCATTGTGGGCAGTCCAGTGCAGGCAGCGATAACGTGATAATGCATCGGAGCTCGCTTTGGGGTTTTTAATTACTTTCATTTTCCTTTTTAATGAATAGGGATGATGAATTTGCCTCTGTGAACCTACCTGGAGATTTACATTAGCCAAATTAACAGGAATGCTTGCTTATGGATTACTAGATCACTTTATAACTTGATGATTGAATTCAGACTGCCAAACTACATTTCTTCTCTCTAAGAGTGTAATCAAAACCATTCAAGGAACTCTTGCCTGAGAAATTGTAGATATAAACAGCAATTGCTTATTTCAGTAAACATACTTGTTCACTGCCAAACTAATCACGTTATTGCAGATGGAATCCCTGTATGCAGCTTTTCTTCAGTCGCACATTTAATTGACAGCAAGATGAATCATATCTATATCAATTCCTAGGCTGCTAATCACTGTGCTTACGTTCAGTCACTCGTGTGCTGATCTCTGTGCTTCTGGTGCACAGGGGCTGTTTGCTTGGAGCTCTCTCTTAGCATATTTGTTGCAGATAATGCACTTCAGGGAAACTAAGTGGTGTCAGCACTTCATGTACTATGACTTTTGTTTTTATTGTATTCCTTTTCCCAAAGTTGAGGTAAGCATTTAGCAAGTAGCTCTGAACCAGAGCCGAGCACTCTTCCTGTGGTCCTGCTTTGCTTGCTGAGGTGTGATGCCTGAAGTGGAAGTGTTCAAGTAATTTGCACGAGCCACTTTCGTTACAGTCCGTATAACCCATGATTATGAGATGAGCTTGGTCATTAGTTGTGTGTTCTCCCTGTGTGCTTCCTTTAGGTGGGACTAGCAGTTACTAGTCCGTGTTGCCAGTTGCAGTGATAAGTTTATAGCGGCACTGAGAAAGAATGCATTTTACTTACAGTTCAAGCAGAGTTGAGGCTTCAGGGCGTGCCTGAATTGGACGTTGCGAGAATCCCTTCTACCTTAGGCCCCCTGGGTCTGCAGGCAGAGCTCCCAGAGCACGGAGTTGCTAGCTGTAGAGGAGCTGCACCATTTGGCCGATAGCTGCTGGAAACCTCTTCCGCTGCAATAGGAACAGATGGCTGCAAGTGCCACAGCTACCTTTTGTCAGTCAAGCTGTTCCACTATGGCAGGTGTATTTTCCCTTCCCTCTGCAAATGCCAGGGAAGCGCTTGGAGTTCTTAAAACCTGAAGGTAGCTTGTACGTGCAGACTGCTCTTTGTGGCTCCTGGGGAGAGCAGTGAGGCAGGGCGTGCTGCTGGGGGGTGTAGGTGGGGCGGGGTCTGGAGGACTTCCTTCGCAGTTGGCAGTGCAACAGCTGGTAACACATCTTGGTAACTGAGGAAGTCATCCAGTTCCGCTCGTTCCGGAAATGGAAACCTAAATGAGGGCTCTTGAGTGACAAATTAACGTACGTTGTAAGCAGTGGGTGGAAAAACAGAATTCAAATAGCAGACTGTTTTTGATAACAGTAAGAAGATAGTATTTTGCTTTGTCACTTGAATGTAGCTGCTGTCCCTTCTCGGAGGCCTGGCGCAGGCCGTCTGACATCAATTAAATCTGCTGTTTGTACTAAAGATGGATTATGCTTATAGAGCCATTAGGGTTGGAGAAGACCTCTAGGATGCCCAGGCCCACCCCACCCCTACCATGCCCCATGGCTGTGTCCCTTAGTGCCACATCCCCAGGGATGGGGACATAGAGCATGGTGCTTAAACACTTGGATTGTTGTTTTCTGTTTGTGTGGGAAGTGTAACTTCCAGGGAACTCTCTGAAATCAGTGGCTTTAATTTCCTGTTGGTTTTGATCTGTTCTGCATCTCCCAGTTAGTTACCCTGACCCGGGTCTCCCACTCTCTGTAGTGCATGTTTTGAAAATGCAGTGGTTAAAGAGCTTCTTTTGGAAGCATTGGTGGAAAATGTGGGGTCCTTTGGGTCTTCAGAAGAACAAAACAGATAGCAGTGAGAGAACTCACTACCTAGCTGTGTGCAGAATGGGGAGCTGTGGTGAGTGAGGGGAACCTGGGAGGAGCAGAGCTGGAACACAAAGCGAAGCTGGAGCTGCACGCAAAGAGAAAGCGAGCGTGGCTCCTGTGATCTTGCGTCATATTTAACTGTTTGAATAGTTAGGATGCCTGCCTACAGCCCCCTGTGTATAAACTCAGTATGGTGTTACAGCTGCCACTGGTGTGAGCTCACATTGTGCTGAACGTACGCTGCGGAGGATTTGGTGGTACCATGGCTGTTAAGATGTCCAGAATTCAGTTTAAATCAGTACTGACTGAGGAGAGCCTTTGTAACCTGGTTAAAGATGCGGGTCGTGGTGAAGCATGACATCAGTGGTGCTGAGAGCAGGGCTGGCTGCGGGGCAGCATCTGTGCTGGGGGGTTCCCATGTGCTCACAGGGAGCATGCACGGGGCTGGAAGCAGCCACCTCTGGAAGTGCTGGGTGCTTGGATGACAAGCTGTGTTCCTGCATGCTGCAGGTACCAACTGCTTGCTTAGAGGATGTAGGAAACAATATAGCAATTGCTTCCTCACTATTAGTATGCCATGTGTAAACCTCGTAGTCTCAAGTACGTGGTCAAACTTGAGCTTAGATTAATGTCACTGTACGAGTAGTCAATAGTCAAATGAAAAAATGCACATTGGAGTCCTTTCCTTAATGTAGGCTTTTTTTTTTCTTTTGGCAAAGAGCTGAGAACATAACCAAGTGTAGTTTTAATTTTTTTAATGCTTCCTGTGCATGTGATATTCTTTGACATAGCAGAAATATATTGTTAGGTAATAGCACTTGAGTACACTATTATAATTACTTCATTTTGTCTATTTGTGTATGCTAACCCTTAATGTTTTCAATAGTGTTTGCTCCATAATGTTTTGATGTAGTATTATCATTAAATAAAGCTAAAGTGACTTGAAATATTTCAGTGTACCTTCCAGGTAACAGAAGGTGCTGTGACTTGTACGTGTACGTAAGTGTGTGTGGTTTTTTGGATACATGTTAAATATGGATCTTTGTTTTGTTTTTTTTTATCACCGTAGGGCACCTTGGGGAATGTCCAGGCTGCAGAAGCAGTGACTGTTCCCATAAAGAATGATTTTCCTACAAGAGAAGAGCAGATTTCAACACTAAAAAGCACACCTGAATTTGATGTCCTTATCATAGGGGGAGGAGCAACAGGATGTGGCTGTGCCTTAGATGCAGTCACTAGAGGTAAGACTTTCATTCTTGGATTATGTGGTTTCTAATAATTAACCAGGTTGGCTTTCAGTAGTCACTTGAAGGTAGAAAATGAATGCCTAGTTATAAAACTGCCTTCTGATCTCAGGAGCTGAAATGAACCCAAAGAAAAAATCTTATTTCAGCTCAGTTTTCATTGTCCAAATGCTCATATGCAGTTCACATCATACTAGCCCTTCTGCTGGCTGCTCTTGGATGGATTTCTCCTTCTCTTCTTGCTTAGTGGGTCTGCCTGTAGTCACACTGGTGTGCCTGCAGTGAGCAGAAGACAGTGCTTGCATAACACTTCTAGCACTATTTCTGAATGGAGCAAGCATGAATTCACAATGAGACATATGGATCTCAAGCTCATGTTTCCTGAAATGTGAGAGATGCACAACCTCCACTAGTGCTTTGTAGCTGCTTGTTGCATGGCTGGTTTAGGGAAGCTACTCCCACCATTCAGTCTGCAGCTGCATACAGTAGATCTGTGCTCTGGTGGCTCTTCTTTTGTGGGATTAGCTGTGTAACTGGTTCAAGAAGCTACCTGAAGTGGAGGAACTGATTGTTAACCTTCCATCAGAAAGCTTGAGGTCACATGAGTTCAAGGTGATGCTTTTTACCTGACTTCTGCAGGAGGCTGAGAATGTGTGTGTGTGTGTGGCAGTGGGCCGCTGCCTGACAGCTGTGTGGCAGCTCATCTGTCCTGGGCAGAGCACTGGTTCATGGGGGAAAGCAGGGCATGAGCACTTACTGTTGTCCTCCTCACGTGGTAACATTAGCCAGAAGCTTCTAATCAAACTCTTTGGCTCAGGGAGACAATTTTACACGTTTGGAGAAAGCAAGTCTCCAGATGCAGAGGTGAGAACGCCCAGGCTTCTGAGAGTGAGGCTGGAGCTCCTGCTCAGCTGCAGTGCTATATTGTATTTTTATTCAGAAAGCTCTAAAAGATGAGTGAGAAAAGCTCACCCTGGGAGGTGTTCTTTCAGCTGTTGTTGTCAGTGCAGTCGGCCAACTAGAAATGGGCATTAATGAAGGCTGGTTATATTTTTGACCTTGCTGCTTTTTTTTTTTTTTTTTTTTAAACTGTGAAATACAAAATATACGTATAAAATAGTCATCAAGTTCTTCAGGTTGCTGAATGTGTAGGTGTATGTCAGAAGTAAGAGGCAAAACCCGACTCCAGGAATGTTATGTGGAGTTTGGTTTGGAGAATGCTTGGCCAGAACGTGTGGTCGTTTTGAAACAGACTGAGCAGCAAGGTATGCATCATTGTTAGCTACCTTCAAATCAAGTTACTTTTAATAACAAATAAAAAAACAAATAGTGGCTTTGCATCTTTTCATTTCTCCCTTTGCTGTATTGTGAAGGAAAATACAGTTGTGAAGCATACAGGAATTATTGTAGGTAATGGCTCCTTTTACTAGATATTCTGATTATATCAGTGGATTTCTGAAGTGTGAAATATTCTTAGGCATTTGGTTAATGAATTGTGTGTTGTTGCTGTTCATTCATGGAACTTGCTCTTTTATTATGTTTGCTTCACTTAACAACAAATTTTGCTTTTCATAAGTTTGATATATTTTCGCCAAATTATTTCTGATTGTATCCATTAATCTTCAGTCACATTTGACAAAAATAAATTACTCTGATCTTTGGAAGTTACCAGTAATAATTAGTTTTTTAAGGACAGAAGTTTTGGGAACCCAACAGATGTTGAAATGGTATAAAGCAGCCCTGGAGGATGGAGAGGGAAGACCCAAGGGCTGACTCCTAACGCAGATGCTCCTTGGGCATGTGTGGTGCTGGTGGTCTCAAAGCTGTAGCACTGAGTTTAATTTTTGCCCTGTCTGCCTGATTTTAAGATTCTTCTGGTTGGGGAGGGGATCTGCTACAGTAACTTCTGTAACTGTGTCTGTTCTGTAAGCAGAAGATGGCTGCAGACCTGCCCTGTGCTGCCGTCCTGGCAGTGCTGTCGCATCCCTCACCTGCACTGAGCTTTATCCTGTGCTCCGCTGCACCTGAGGACACAGCAAGCTTGCAACCCCTCTCCAAGAGTTGGTCAGAGTATGCATTATAATGCAGAGTGCTCTTTCTGAGGCACTCTGTGTTCTGGAGAACGCTTTGGAGCCCCGTGGTTATCCCTGCTTTGTGCTGGGGAAACACGGCACCTGGTGGCATCACACCTACCCAGAAGAAACTGAGAAGCTTTGTGAAGCTTCTGAGAAGCTTTGTGCTGTCTGCTAGCACAGTGTGTGCCCTTTGCCTAGACAAGGTGTATAAGGATGCCTGTGTTGCAGTATGTGCATAGTGAGCTGCAGATCAACTCTTCTTCCCTATGGTTCCTAGCAAAGTTGCTGTATTTTATATTAAGTCTTAATTAAAAGAAGACTTAATTGCAGGATGCTGTATCTTTAGAGCATGCGTGTGTGTATCGTGCTCTCTATTGCTCTCCTGGTTGAAAAAGCAGAGCAGAAGAATAATAACAAAGCGAAACATCTTCTGCACATCTTCAGAGATGGAGGAGGTCTGGTTTGTGACTCATAACCGGGGAAGCTGGGGTTTGGTAACTTGCATATTGATAATGGCTGTTTAATTTTGTTGGTAAAATCAATTTACAGCAAGCTCATGTTTGCACAAGCAAGGTCTTAAGTTATGAGTGAGAAACCTGAATATTAGCAGTAGTTCATTTGCTTCACAATAACTGTCAGGGAGCTGGTTAATCTTTGAACACTGGGCACTGTGATTTTGGATGGTAGCTTTGAAGCAGGTGCACACTTGGGTTTGGATGGGCTGATTGCTGGTGGTGAAATGCTGAATTCTTCATCCTAAAAGACTGCTTGGACTTGGATTCAGAAAGCTCTGGAACTCTGCGTGCTCCATCTTACTCCTGCTGCTGCTGGTAGTCTCAATGCAAAGGGCCACGAGTTTTCAACCTGCTGTATGGATGCATGTCTGGTGCTCTGCTGCATTTGCGTAGCCTTGTGCTGCGTCGTAGGTATCTTCCTTCTACACGAAGGAAAACCTCCCTCCACGTTCTGTTTATTTTTTAAAACAAACGAGGCTGTGCTGGAGCCCTGCTGTCGTCACTGAAGTTCACCATGCTTTTCCTTTGAAGTCTTCCTCCAACGCCCCATCGCTCCTCAGTGGAATAGTCTTAAGGTTTGCTTGGTTAGTTCACCATGTTAGCAGTGTTCTTGGGAAACTTTCTGGGGAGCAAACAATGGCAGTGCCCAGGTTCACAGAGATGTCGTGGGGATGATTTCAAAGTGTCAGTCCCATAAGCTCTCCCTCGAGCGCACCCATCACAGATGGGCCCTCTCCTGGCACTGGGAGCCTCTGGAGCAAACTTCGGGGAGAAGGCAGAGTTGCCAGTTATCTGTCTGGCTGCTGTGCTGCTGAAATAATTAGTGTGATAGTTTGAGCTCTCTGCTGCAAAGAGTTAAGGGTATTCATGAAAATACACTGTTCTTGCCATGAATACAAACTATAATTTGCTTGAGGGAGCGTGGCCCCTATAATGTACTGTAATGCCTTTCTATTGTGAAATATCCAGGTTTTAATATGCTTCTGTTTAAGTTCTGTTTTGACTTTTCCCTCAGGAAGAGGGCTAAAATTTTTCATTACAATATAGACAGTGCACTACACTTTGAATACAAATTTATCCATGTACAGAGTAATTTTTCTTGTGATTGTCTCTACCCTAGAGAAGTGTCTTTAATGAATTACATACAAATTGTGTAATTTAAGAAGTTAATTTGGTTTTCTGGTAACACAGGACTAAAAACAGCCCTTCTAGAAAGAGATGATTTCTCATCAGGGACCAGCAGCAGGAGTACTAAATTGATCCATGGTGGAGTGAGATATCTTCAGAAGGCCATCATGAAGTTGGATTTTGAGCAGGTAATTGTTTATGCAGGTTGTTAAGCAAAAATCGCTGGTAGACACTTCCCTGATCTCAATTATATCACAGTTCTTTCCTTCCTTTGTTAATACTTGACTGTGCACACACTGGCCGAGGATTGCAATGTCTGAAAACATCTTCTCCAGCTGGCCTTTCTTGAACAGGAATCGGTGGTGCCCTCTCTTGCTGAATTCACTTAAATAGATTTTAGACTGCGTATGTGTTGTGGAGGGTGGGCAGAGACACTGACTTGAAAATAAAGAGCTGCTTAGCTGTCAGGATCAGAATCAAGGGAGTGAGGGGTTGTCCCCATGATTCTGAGATGGATGGAGAAAATATGAGAAGTGATTATATGTTAACACTTTGTACTTTTGTGTTGCCTCAGTCTGGTGGAAGTCTTAAACCCTTGCTTTCAGAAATTGATTTGTCTCGTTGAGACTTGTCTAATTTAAAATACATTTTAGTGATAATAATACTGCTGCAGAAACCACGACCTCTCGGGATAAACAAAACCAAACACAGTTATCCACCTATAGAAATCACTGTCTTTTTTTTTTCCCCCTGAGAGCAACCTGGTATTGGTTGATAGCACTGATCTGGGGGGGGGGGAAATGTTTCTGCATTTGCGACTCGGAGTTGTATGGGATTTAACTGTGGGAATCTGCACAGAAGCAGTTCTCTTTGTGCTCTAAACCTCAGTGGCCTCCTGCTGCTAGCTGGCAGTACTGCAGCGTGTTGGGATGGAAAACTGGGCAGCAAACCAGCCAAGGTACTGAAGTGAATCCACTTAAGCTTAACTTGCTTGGAAAGTATTTTCCTTAATTTCTGATTTAATGTTTTTTCCAGCGGATCTTAGCATGCTTCTGCAAGATCAGGGTGGTTTGTGTGAGATATCTGTAGTGATAAACAGCTTTCTCATTAAATGTTGCGTTATGAGGCAGAATTGGGTAACTTGAAATTCTTACGTACTTATTTTTTTCAGTACAAGATGGTGAAAGAAGCACTTCAGGAGCGTGCAAACCTACTTGAAATTGCTCCTCACCTTTCAGCTCCTTTGCCTATCATGCTGCCTGTTTACAAGTAAGCTCTACTGTCATACCTCTTCTTTAGCATGTCCTTTAACAAGCAAGGTATTTCCCTGGAGAAGTTTCCAGATGCCTCTTCCCAAGCATGTCTTTATACCTGCCACAACCTTCCTGCCCTCCTGGAGATGAGGTGCTGTGGTGTTGTGGAAGCATGAAGTGCCCTCGTGGCATGAGCCTGCCATCACTGCTGGCAGTAGCACCTCTTGGGCTCCCACTTCTTGGTGCAATTTATCCATCACAGTTGGTGTAGAGGAGGGGAATTTGCAGCTGGAATGAACTCATAATTCCTGGATATCATTTACTGTTCTTTCCAGTACATCCTGGTCTTCAGTGCGTGCTATTATTGTTTTCTTCAGAATGTACTCCACCAGCGTTCAGTGCAGTAACTCAGTACATGGCCTTCCACTGCACATGATGCTTTGGTGTTAAGAGGACGGTTTCATCCTCTTCTGAGGAAGACGTTATGTGATTTGGGTTAGGTGTTTAGCTCTGTAAGAGCAGTTCAGTAGGACAGGCTACTCAAAGCAGTGAGTTTTGGATTAATCTTCCTAATGTGTGGCCTTATTCCTGTCCTACGGAGCAAGCTCGTGTAGGTCAGCAGTGGGCTATGTTTATTGGATATTGTTTGTGCAGGAGGTGTCAGCTCTTCCAACTCCAGTTCATCTCGATTCCTCAAATGCACATGTCAAAGCAGTGTGGTTCTTCCTTCAACACACAGCTCTGATTCCTCATTTTATACTGAAGTAAAAAACAGTTTATAATCGTAGGAAAAAAAAAAAAAAAGGTACTGAGTTTAGGTGGCTTCCTGCAGGGAAGAGATTGGCTGAAAATAGCAAACAGTACATAGCTTTTTGTATGTTTACTTTGCGTTACTCTGAATTTGTTCAGTAGTACAAAAGGAAAACTAGTGCAGTACAGCACGCTGGGTTCCTTAACGTTCTGTGTTACGGGAGGTGTGTGCTTTTACTTTTTCACTTCCCATGAAATCAGAAAACTTTTTTTCTTGCAGGTGGTGGCAGCTGCCGTATTACTGGATTGGAATAAAACTGTATGACCTCGTGGCAGGAAGTCAGTGTCTGAAAAGGAGTTATGTCCTCAGCAAGTCACGAGCCTTGGAGCACTTCCCAATGCTGCGCAAGGACAAGCTTGTTGGAGCTATTGTCTATTATGATGGTGTGTTCCCTTAACGTTAATTTTATTGCATTGTTCTGTATTTTGGGGGGAGGAGGAAGGGAGGAGCATGTGTACATCAGCTGCGTTCACTCCAAAGGGAAGAATGACTTGAAGGATTCAGTTTGCATCTTAATTTATATCTATCAAATTCTTGCTTAAGATGCTCGCTGTGGTAATTTATGGGATGTAGAAAGGGATGTGTTTGTTTTTCCGGCTAGAAGGTGTAGTGATAAGTGAAAGCTTCCTGATGTTCTTGTGATTCCCAGCAACAAGTCTAGGGGTAAGTCCCTAGCAAAGTGTCACAACAACAGGTGCCACAGTGGATCTTCTGAGCAGACAGTGCCTGCCTTTGTCCCGTCAGGGTCTGCAGATACAGGAGGCAGTCTGAAAACAAAATTGGTGAAGGATTTGTTGGTTTCCTTGACGTAGGGCTACCCAGAAGTCTTGCTTGTCCTGAGTCACAGGTGTCTTGAGTTTATCCAAACTGCATAACAGTGGAAAGCACTGAGGTGTCGCAAGTTGTATCCCTTACCTGTCAGAACTTTGATACTGAATTTTGTATAATGCTGGAAAGCACTCCTTGAGTTGGAGCACAGGGCATACTGTCATAACTGCTTCCTTGACATGCTTGGTTCTGTTAATATATCTAGAAGATAGAGCGCTGTTATTTTACAGCAGAGTTGCATGCTGTTTTTTATTGTCTTCAGTTGGATTGTTTATTCCCCATTTCCCATTTTTCTACTATTTTGTTTCCAAAAGAGAAAGTTCTCCTAAAACTTTCTCAACAATAGAGCCATCTTGGTAATATCAAAACACAAGTGTGTTAAGGACAGTAGGCCCTGGATCCTTGCAGGCCTGGAGGAGCCTTCCAAAGGATAGATAGTTGAAATGCTGACTTGCTTCAGTAGTGGTACAGTTCTTAGTTTTTTACCTGAAGATGTTTTTCTGACCTTTTGGGAACCACAGATGTCTTTGCACAGAACTGATGACAGAGGTTGTACTTCTCCCTTTTTAGAACTTCACTTACAGCATTCATCGGCTTATCAATAGGGGCCTTTGTACTGGGAAGAAGTAGGGAGGGCCTCTTGAAAGATGCTGGCTCGGGTAGCTTTAGCAAGGCTCTGGCACACGTGCATGCTGGTAATTGTAAGCTGCCTTACAGAGTCCAATGGAGTGAAAAACAGACCCGCATGCTTCTATGCATAGGTTCTTATTTGGGGGTGGAGTGAGATCTAATAGGCGGACGTAGATTCTATAGAGAGAAGTGAAAATGTACCTCTCTGTATTTAAGATGCAGAGGAAATAAGAGGTTATTTAAAAACAAGGGTTTTTTTTTAATGGGGTTTTGTGGCATTTTAACTGTGTCAAATGGAAGAAATGAAAGCTTTCATGTACCAGAACAAGAGCTGCTGTAAATAACATACACAGAAGTAATTCAGACTTATTTTTTTCATTATTATAAGCTATTCCTTCTCTTAGACTGTTAAGAGATCCCAGGAGTACATGAGAGCAATGAATTACACTGTAATTACGCCTCTCACAAGAGCACTGTAGCTTGGGAATCTATAACCTATCGAAGCCTTTCCTGATGAAATAGTTTGGGTATATCATAGCTCCGTACTACTGCGGCATTCTAAAAGTGTACATTTACAGGATAACCTTAAGGATAATCTTTAAGCTTCTTTGAATAATTGTTTCAAATGGTGTTGCAGTAAATGTAAAAGTTCAGCTCCAAATGCCACGTGGTCTCTTGGAGGCAGAGATCTGTGCAGCACCCGCAGCTGATGGACGGAGATGGCCGATGGTTCCCTGCCCACAGAGCAGGGAGCAAACCCACCTTGTGTACTGAAAACAAAGCATAAAGGAGAAGGAAGAATAAAAGGGGGAAAAAAAGGCAAGGTACGAATTCTGGAGGCTGGCTAGTGAGGAGTGAGGGCTGTATAATCACTTTGCTTATCATAGTGAGCTCAACAAAACAAGTGGCTGGCAGAAAATCTTACCATTCCTATTGGTGGAACAACAACGGTGCTGGCAGGACTTCCAGACTGATGGGGTGAGAGATCTCTGAAGGGGGGTTAAGTTTTGCTGCTGGTGGAATTTGTTTGTGCTTGTGTAACTGGACTTACTTTGTTTTTCTTTTCAAGCTGTGGCTGTTGCAGAGTAGCTGGCATGCCTTTCTTTTTCAGAACTTAGAGAAGTGCTACTGGCATTTAACAGCACCACCAAAACAAACTGTGCAGCTCCTTAGAGCCTCAGCTGAGTGCAGAGGTGTTTCTGAAAGACAGGAGGTATCATCACCTGGGCGGTGCTGCTTTGAGGCTGCATGTATGCACGGTGCAGCGAGCATGACAGCGTTATGTCGGTTCTCAGGGTGCCCCACTCCAGAATGAAACTTTGTAGGTAGATGTGGGCGACAGTATTTCTCCACTGGTCAGTCTGCAGTCCGTGGTCTGGGCTCACAGTCCTCTGTGAAAGCATTAATTTGTTTATCTTGATCAATTAACTTGTGCTCTGTCAACATTAGTCAGCTGGCACGCTGCATTGTAAACCTATTAATTTGAATTTTAAACCTATTAATTTGAATTTTAACGAATCCAAAGGAGTGGAGGACAAAAGGAAATGGAATTGGAACGTAAAGTGAAGAAGGGAAAGATCTGGCTGAATTATGCTCACTTTAATTCTCTCACCAGAATTAGTCATGAATGAGAGCATTAAATAACGGCAAAAAAAAAAGCCAACAACAAACAAAACAACCCTCAGAACGTTTGAATCTTAAAATAGGTCACATCTTCCCTCTGTGTCCATGCTTTCCCTGAGTAAGGCACAAATAAAATTGGCTGATCTCGTTTTCTCGTTTCCTGTGTTCCTGTCTCTCTCACATTCCTGACTCTGTCATGCTTTGTGTCTGCAGTTGTATCCAGCAGCATCTCGCTGTTGGGCACGTTGACGGCCACCAGCAAGGGGAGAATTGAAGGTGTTCGTTATGTGGGTTACTTTTTAATTTGATAAAACCATCTCTCCAGTGATATTCGTGACGGTGGCAACGTTGTCTTGCAAGGAAGAGAAACAGAAATACTGTGCTTTTTTCTGTAGTCGGTGATCAAACCGGTGCCACATCAAGTGACCCGTTATTCCGAATATTTTGTGTTCTGAAATGTTGCCATGGTCGTCTTAATTACATTTTTTTTTAGAATTGTTTATACAGGCAAAAAGAAAAAAAAAAAAAAAAAAAAAGATGGTACATTATAAATGTTGAAGCACCAGCAATAGCAAGTCACAGGCTTTACCAGGGGCTATTCTTGCTCTGCCTCAGCATCGGGAAACCAAAGCATATGTTGGATGTTAGCCTGGGTGTACACAACGTGTCCTATTTATTCAAGGTTTTCTTTGAAGCCACAACTTACAAGTTTGTTTCTTAGGGGTACATGTCAGACTTCATTTAGCATTTGTTGGTATTAGGATACTCCTGAATAGCAAAAAGGCAATATTTTGGGGGAAGAACGTGGCTGCTATCTGAGCAGTGATCTGTCAGTTCCATTTATGTAGCTCAAGGAAAACTGGAAGAGAGGCACTATGGAGAGCTGGCCTGAGATCTTGAGATCATATGCAGAATTATTTTAAAGCATTCTAAACGGAAGAATTAATCTCCATTTAAATCATATGTAGTTTGTTATGTTAAAACCTGGGGAAAGCATGAAGGAGGAGATGCAAGCGGACAGAATATTTATGTAGAAATTTTAAGTGGCACAGATCTTCTTAAGATGCATTGCTTTCCATTTCTGTTGCTCGCAGATTTTCTGCCTACGTATTTGTCCCTCTCAGGATGAGCCTTTAGGTGTGTAAGGCAATTTTTGTTCTGGAGCCAGTCATGAATTTAAGATTGTTTTAGGGTTTTTTTCTTTAATTGACCTCGCACTTGGAATTTGCAGTTACTTTCTGAAAATAGGAATCAACATACGCTGCTCCTGTCATACTCTGTGTAGCTTCAAGGAAGCTCATAGCTTAATGCATCCTCCTTTGACTTTCCAGTATGCTTACTGGGATGGAAGTGGCTGTTCTCTGCATTCTTGGTACTCGTTCTCTCCCAAAATGTTTTAATATGAAGGTTATTTAAACATAAAGGGGGAAAAAAAAAAAAAAAGCACTGGCAGAGGATTTAGCTTTCCTCGTGTTCAGCAAACCCCATGAGAAATCCTTCCTGGGCACACAGGCACACACACTGACACGCACAAAAATCAATGCAAAAGAGTAGAGCATTCATTAAGCTGTCAAAAAATTGAATAAATGCTTTTTTTTATTTAGGCTCTTGTAGCTATTTTTCCCAGTTTTCACGTGTGTCCTGAATTACGAACTGGTTCAGCTTTATAATTCATATTTGACAAATTAACATTTTGAGACCGTTGCGAGCCGTGATAGGGGCATTACCCTATTACAGATGCAGACAACTGTGTGGCTGTTCTCCTTTCCCTGGGTGTGGGAACTCTGTGACAGTTTGTCACCGAAAAGCTTTTTCTGTGGGTGAAATACACCGCTGACCATATTTCTTGGTATTTCAAACTTGAAAGGAGATGAATGAGAGAAAGCCTCGCAGGCACGCGGGGTGGAGGTACGACCTGGCCGAGTCTGTGCGTATGCTCCACATGCAGGGCTTCTCAAACGCGTGTTGCCCCGTGTTTTATGTAATGGAGCTGGAGTCGAGGTGCTGAGCTCTTGGCACGGCGCTGCGGGAAGGATGGCGAGGAGAAGCGGGCTGCCTCTAGCGGAGCAGCGTGCATCTTGGGCTGAACCTGTTAGCGATGTGAGAGTAAGCATTAGCGGGGAGTGTGCTCTGAGCAGTGCTTCCCCGCTCTGATAAAACCAGACGGTTCCCTGCCTGGAACCGTGTCGTGCTCTGTCCGCCGCCGGTTTCAAAGGGGATAAAATCAATCGCTTAAAATGGCTTGCGTCTTTAACCCACTTTTCCCTCCGTCAGAGGGTACGGCCGTACCTAGGGGAGCCGCGGTTCCGCAACAAAAGGCTGTGCATTCCAGAGCACTTGTTCTTTTTTTGCTGGAGGCATCGCTCCCAATAGCACGCAGATGATAACTGCATCTCCTGCTGTACCTGTAACAATTTAATTGTGTAAGTCAGCCCAGTCAAGCATCCCTGGCTCATGACTGGGAGACATGAAATTCATTGTCATTATTGTCCCTGTCATTTTGGATCATTATATCCCGCTGCAGAATTTTCCTCACTCCAGTGCTTTCTTACCTCCAGGAGCCAGGGATTATGGCTGAGGTTGGGGTGGGGGCAGGACTGTGAACTACATTTACCTCAGGGGAGCCACAGATTAAATTGGCTTTGCTCTCTGACTTGCTGGATTCATCTGTTTGTACGCTGTGGGTTTAGGGTTGGGAGTGATGAATATTCCAGTGAATTCTATGCCTCTGTGTTGTTTTTTTTTTTGTTTGTTTGTTTTTGTTTTTTGTTTTTGCTCTTTAATGCTCATATAAGCAAGGGATGATTTTTGTGTCCCTTAAGAAGTGAGTGGGGAATAATTCTTCAGATCATCTTACTTAAAAGATTTAAGATTTATTCCTGAGTAAAATGCTGCTGTTTGTACATTGTGCCACAGACACCTCGTTGTGCCCCACAGTGTGCTGTGGTTTTTAGGAGGAAGGCTCCATCAGTACACGTAACCGTGCTGTAATTGATATGCAGGTTCTGTGTGAGCATAATAGCAGGTCACTGCTTAATAGGTACTGGTTCTGTACACCAGACAGGGCTGTACGGACGGTAGGGGCCATCAGCCGTGTGTTCCCATGCACCTCAGGCAGATGTGGGTGTGGGGCAGTGGGGCTCGGGCTGCTCGAGGACATCTGCGCAGAGCACCTTGTTGTACTGTGGGCAGAGCGAGCAGGGTGTGCACTGGTGCCACGGTCAGGCTGCCCTCACATTGTGTCCCTCAGCCTTCATCCCCAGCAGGGTTCCTCCAGGCCTCGCTGCAGAGCTGCTCGTCCATCCCGCAGGACGGGCCGTGTCCCCGTGGCCGAGGCAGGCCGGCCCTGATGCTTGTGTGCTGTGACATCTCAGCACGGCTGCCACAAACTGACAGTGACAGTGTTTGGTCTCATTTTAACACTGTGCTTTTACTGACGCTGACACCGCAATATGACTGTGGTGACAAGTTGAAGGCTGATAGAAAGAAGTGGGAAACAACATAATTACAAAGCAGCAGTGCTGAACAGTAATTCCAAATTCTCTTCCCTAATGTGCTCGGATAGCACGGTGTATTTTTATATGCCGGTGCTGTGGTTTGAGTTGGTTTTAGCTTGTGTGCAATACCGTGATGCTACAGCCGAGTATTGTTATGTGTTTATCTGTTTATAACTGTATGTAGGTTGGAGTGCATTGTGTTTTTCTTTCCTCATCTTCCTCGTGACCCTGTTTGCTTTTTGTGTGGCTGTGCAACGTGCTTGGTCAGTTTTCTTTGCACAGATAGCCGGGTGCAAAGCTGAGCACGGTTCTTACATGATTTGTATCAGCATCATTAGCGCTGTGCTGAGGTACTGCTGTGGGACCTTGTGGGCTGAGTCAGAATGCTGTTCCCTCTGAAGCAGCCCAAGAACAACTCCACGTATGCTGCGTGTCCTAGAAAACCTTTTAGGTTTTGGTGAATTTTTGACCTGGCTTAAGTTGCACATGATTCAGAGAGTTAACAGCTGAAATCTGAGAGCATTTCTGTTGACTTGATGTGTGAGTCAAAACTGAAAAGTTAACTTCTCCATTTGTTCCACGTAGGCTTGGGGAGAAGGGCTGACTGCATTCCTCCTGGAGGGAGCCTGGAACAACTTGTAGGCATTATGAATCAGCTGGAGTGACTCAGTTGGGATGCAACTGGTTCCACCGTCTACAGCAGATGTTGAGATCCCTTTTTAATGCTTGTAATAAAACTGTTCCTGTAATTAAGCACTTTCTATTTAGAAATTGGTGGGTGAAGGCAGCCCTGATAACTTAATTATATATCACTGTATGTAAGTATAGATCGACAGCCTTAAATTTGGTAAGCTTTGTATATTCACAACAGGAACATTTTGGTGTGTGTTTGACTCCACGTGCTGGTTTCTGTGTTCTTTTACAACATGAATGCAACTAGGCACGAGTGATGTAGGAATGTAAGGTGTCATTTTAAGATGACTTCAGAATATCAGTGCTTTTGAGGACAGTGGGCATCGATACTGTGACAGTGTAGTGGTATCCTGTCTTGATAGGATGTGGGGTATGTTCCAGATGCGGGCGGTTATACCTTGCACAGCCTGACTCTGTATGGATGTAATATGTGGAGGTTCAAAATCGTGGCCTAGTTCTCTCATCCAGATATTTCTTTTAAACTTTTTTCTTCCTTCCAAGAGAAGCCCGGTGTGTAGTTCTCTAGAAGATCTGCCCTCCTGAGAAAGTGCATTAAGGCTGTCGTCCAGCTTCTTGCATGGCTAATTTCCAGCTCTCCATTAAGCTTGACCTCGGCAGCAATAATTAGATAAGCCTAATAGGAAAAGACTGTGAACTGACACAAGGTGAGAAAGCTTTTTATGTCTGTTGCAGGGACTGCAAGCCTGCTCCTTAAAGCAAGAAGTCTGGAGTAGTACTGCAACAGCGTGAATGTGTGATGTGGTTTTGCAAAGTGTATGGGGGGCAGTGGCCTCAGTGTTTGAGGGCACTGTCACTGAACACAGCTGTGGCATGACAGTCGTGTAACAAAGCATGGTGCTTAGCATAGGAAAGTTAGGTGGGTAGCATGTCACGCTTAGGGTTAATGGAGTTCCACCCTCTGCAGTCACTGCCTACTGAGCAGTGGTGATTTTCAGCTGCGGAGCTGTGGAGGAGAGGGCAGGAATGGGCTGAAAAGCAGTGTGTGTCAGGGTGACACGGCGCAGAGCTCCCAGCGTGCCTCGTTGGCGTGCTGCATTTCACACAGCTCCAACTGCCACAATCTGTGGGCTTTGGTGCCACTACTGGCTGTGGTTCAGCACTGGTAAAAATAAAATCCAATGTACGCTGTGCACTCTGTAGGAGGACTCTCACAGTGCCAACGGAAGCATTGTCTGTTCTTATTTGAAGAAATACAGTGTTTGCTCGAAGGAGTGAAAATAGAATTTTCCTGAATTACAGAAAAAAAAAAAAAGAATTATAAACCGAGTGGCATCACTGTTGATCTTATGTGGAACACACTGACAAAATGTCTTCTTGCCCCAGATGTCTTCAATAGTATGCCTTCTAAGAGTAGTGTTATATTTTTTGAGAGGGTTAAGTGTCCCTTCACTGAAAGCAGTTAGGCCAGCATCTCGTTAAGTGTTGGCTACCCGTGATGAAAACAGGCTTACTGCAATTACTGCTGTACAGTGAGCAGATGACAACAGCAGTAATGAGATGGGAGGCTCTTTGTTTTGCTACAAGTGATGTGAAGGATTTCAGTACCTGTTTTGGAGCTGTACCTTGGGAGAAATTGCGAGGAAAGCTCGACAGGTCCCATCAGGGACTCCTGGATGCTTGTCCCAAAGCCGCTGCCGGGTGCAGCCCCTGGAGATGTACTGTAACACAACTCTTGGATTTACCACAGACAGCGTTCAGAAGAAACCCATGGTATAGTAGAAGGGGGAGCAAGGGGAGGTGGTTCTGTGCTTGCTTTGGAGCACCAGTGACTGATGTGGAGGACAACGGCGGCAAAACTGCCTGGAGCAGAGCCTCCCACAGAGGTCTTCGGTCACCTTGTCCTTGGCACACGCCCGTGCCTTGGGTTTCCTGGGCATTTTCTGAGCGTGCTAATAGTGCTAGTGTCAAGAAGGCTTTACATCTCTGTTTGGAGAAAGTTAAGCTTGGAGGCATTTATCTTGGGTTTGGAGGACCTGAATGTTGTGGGAGGAGGGTGGTATTTCACTGAAAAAATGAGAAGACTGAGAGGCAGTCTCCCTCCTTCCGTTTCTCTTGAGTGGTAGCGGTAGTTGAAGTGCCACAGCACTTTCCAACCTGTTTGGATTTGGGAAGGATTATCTCAGACTGGCGTGGCTGAAGGTAGCTAGGTTTATTTCAGCAGCAGAAATGTTTTCTCAGCTGTGAATGGTGCTGTGGAGAGCTGCCCTGCAGTACCTTTGCAATAGCTGCTCTTCATGGACAAGCAGCAATGGCTCACTCAGGTGTCAAGGCAGGAGGTGATCACAAGAAGTGCCAAGTTTTAATGTCATTGTTTGTGGGAAGACGTGCACGTGTGAGTTAAAGTTAAAAGCACACGGACACCTCCCGACAGATAAACCTGCTCCTGAGTGAAAGAGCCATCGTACCGTGACCCCGTCTTACCGAACTGTTGAGGTATTATTCTCCATAGATGATAAATTTATGAGCCAGTAAGTCACTCCTCATTGCTTTCCAATCTAGACCTCCACAGATCTCTGCTGTTTATACTGTGAAATACTCCAGGACTCCGCGCTGTGGATTCCATTAATCTGAAGCCAGTGTTGTTTTTTCTAGGGGTGTAGTTGATCAGCAACTGGTTATTTCCCAGTCTTCTTCCTGCAAGCACGTTACCTAGGCACGCAACACTCTGAGTTCCCTCAGACATCCTAGAACTGAGCAATGGCAAAGGTTTTCTCATGGCAGAGTAGCGATGAGGGGGATGTGGGTGAGAAGAAGGCTACCTTGAAAGGGGTGCAGTGCACAGCTGCTGCTTCATTTGTGCAGCGGTGGCACCTCCTCCCAGGTGGCAGTTGTGTTGTTTCCTGCCCTGTGCAACAAAGCCCTGTAGCACCCCATGGGCCATGGAGCTGCAAACAAAGCACCAGAGCAAAGAGGGTTGGCTGCAGGCTGCCCTGCTTCTGCATGCCTTCAGCCCTGGGCTGGAGGAGCGTTCTGCATGTGCTGTGTTCTGTTTGTTATAGTAACTGCTGTAAGGAGGCTTGCTGCTGTTCTTTGTCTTCTTTCCCCCCACTCTCTGCTGCTCAGTGTGTGCACAAGGCGTTGAGCGTTCTCAGCCCTTCGTTACAACGCTCCGTTTTGAGGCAGACTTTGTAAGGTCACTTCATCCCTTCCCTGACACTGCTGTAGCAGAAATGTTGATGCGTTTGTTTAATGATTTGCCTGCCACTTCTGACAGATGGCTGTTTAGTCTCATGCATCTGCTGTGTTGGAGCATCTGCAACTTTTCCTGACATCTTGCTAAGTTGTTTTGCTGTTCTTTTCTGCAGTTTATTCTGGGCATTGTTTGCTTAGTTGAATCAGAGTTAGTGTTTGTTTCTTCATCGGTGCTTCATCATATCACTGTTTCTGTTCACTTCGCATAACTTGCCTTGTGCTTGAAGACTGATGGCGCATATTGCCTCAGCTGGGTTAGAATGAGGATGAGGGGAGGGGAGGTGGCACCTCCAGGCCATTGATCCCATCTTTATAACTTTGCCCTTTTAGCTGGGAACAGATTATGTGCGCGGCGGTTCGAGATGCGCAGGCAGAATCAGAAGGACCAAGCTTTGCATAAACCATTTGTACTGGATGCTCAGAATGCTGGCAACATAAATCAACAACAATATCTATTACAAATTCATCACTTTACCTGTATTATCTTTGATGGAACTGCTCCGGGCACGTGGGCAAGTGAACCACATCTGAGGAAGTTTAGCCCTGCTGTAAATTAATTATTCAGGACACACAGAGCCTGGCCCCTTCAGCGTATAGTAATTCTTTCCAGCCAGCATCCTGGACTTTAACTTCAGTGGCAATAATAAATAGGAAAAGTCTCAGGTGAAGCCCGTGTTTTAAAGTAATTAATCATCTTCCCCTCACGGTCCCTCCGCCTCTCTCTTGGTTTTCTTTAACGAGGGAATTTCAGTAATAAATCTTTAATGATATGTGTTAAGAATCCTTCATTAATTCCTGTCCGCTTCCTTCTTTTCTGATGATTTTATGCTGTATGATGGGAAGCTGAAATATCTATGAGATAGTAACACAAAAGAAAGTTACAGAAAACTTTTCATTTAGCACAGCCCGAAAGATTTGCTGTGTTTCACACGTAGCGTGGCACAGCGTGGAGCTGGAATTGGTGCTGGATTGCAGCAGGGCTGCACGGGGAGCAGCATCGCTCTGCGGGGTGGCTGAGCCCACTGCCCTCGGCCCCACGGCAGTGAGGGGTGTGGGGTGGGAGCACGGTGGGGGCCGTGTGGAGGACGTGTCTTTGAGATAATGGCGTCGGGCACGAGCAGCCATCACAGCTATCGGATGTGACAGGGACAGCTGTGACAGATCGGTTCTGACACGCTTCCATACCACGCGTCCGTGGCTGGAGGTGACTCACATCCTTCCCCCATCCCTTCCCACTGCAGGACAGCACAACGACGCGCGGATGAACCTCGCCATCGCCCTCACCGCTGCCAGGTACGGTGCTGCCACCGCCAATTACACCGAGGTGCTGCGCCTGCTGAAGAGCACGGATCCGGGCAGCGGGAGGCAGCGTGTGTGTGGGGCACGCTGCAGGGACGTCCTCACAGGTGTGTGCCACGGCCGGGAGCACAGAGCGCTGCCGGTAGATATCGATGAACTGACAAAGGAGCCATGGAGTGGCATGACATTGGTGTCAGTCAGCTTGAACTTCTGTCACATTTTTCACTCAGATCCTAGTGGCTTGGCAGCGTAGGCTGGGCTTTACATCCACACCCTCCTGTCAGGCAGAGGCACTGTTGTAAAATGCAGCGTGCCGTACAGTAATAATACCGCTCACCAGCCCCATCCTGCTGCTGGAGAGGGGCACTTCAGCCCGCTCCTCCTCCCCTGCCTACACAGACAGCACTGAACTCTGCAAATCGCTTCCTCTGAAGTCTGGCGTTAAATGAGAACTTGGTTGATTTTTGAGAACAGATCCAGCTGTTCATTGCAGACAAGCAGTAGCTTAGGTTCATAGATTAATAACACGGGGTGTCAGCAAGCAGGGAAACAAATGGGGCCCGTGATTGATGCTGTTTTCTTTCACAGGGCAGGAATTTGATGTCAGAGCCAAATGTGTTATCAATGCTACAGGACCTTTCACAGACTCGGTGCGCAAAATGGATGATCAGGAAGTACCCAACATCTGCCAGCCCAGCGCGGGCGTGCACATCGTGATGCCGGGTTACTACAGGTAACGAGAGCCCAGTCTGTTTGAAACAGTCTCTGCTGCTGTCTGTCATGAATAAGCTTGTGGGGACACCGTTGTGGTTTTTACGGTAGCTTTGAATGCATGTTTCATGATGTTCTAATTATTATTATTTATTTAGAAGGTTCTGGTACTCTGCCTGTTAAAACACCAGCTTTGTCTAGGCAGAAAAGAGTGGAGCCTCGTAGCTTGTAGATGAAGCTGACGAGGAAAGAACTCCTGCTGAAGCAGAAGGGCCTTTAGGCAGTGGCTGCTGTAAGGTGGCTCTCCCAGTACGGGGTGAGCTGGGCATGCTGCCGCTAAGAGAATGAGAAGCATGGAAGACTTTCCAGAGTAGTTCCTGCCTTCTTAGAAAGCTTTCTGTCTTAGAAAACAGCATTCTATCTAGGCAGTCATCTGGCATTACACTCTGCCCCTAGTACTAGTCTGGATGGACTCCACTGGTGTTAAGAATGAAGCATGTACGCTATGTAGCACATAGTTCAGAGTAACATTAAGTGCTGGTGGGCAGGTGCCCTCTCACCCTTGGTAGTTGGTTGAAGGAGACTGCTCTGCCTGTGCCGAGCTCACTGCAAGCTCCTGGGGCCCTCACTCTGCAGAGTCCTCCTGCTTCTCTCCTTATTCGTTGCTGCCAAACCAAATCCCCTTCTACCACACGTAAGCCGTTTCAGTTGAAGCTCAAATATTACCTTTGGTTCCTGAAGTCATTAGCATCCTAATGGAAATTCACATTTATAGACTTATACCGCTTCTGTTGATACAGTGCATGTACAATAATGCCTTCCATATGACTGTTGCAATCCTCTGTGAATATAAATTTAGACTTCAGTGCACAAAGTGTTGTTGTTGCCTGAGCTGTCCCAATAGGACACGTCCAGAGACTATAAAATTGAGGCAACTTTGGCCTACTGGAAAATCACTCTTGCAGTGTCTATTTTTTGTGTGTTTTCCCCCATGACAGTCAGGGGTTGACTGGATAGCTGCTTTAAAACAACAGCCAAGTTTGTAATCCTGGGTTTATCTCATACAGCGGTAAGCACGTGCACAGCTAGATGGTTTTGGTGTAGGGCTGCAACGTCAGTTGATTGGCTTCGAATCACTTTGTAGGTTCCAAGCTGAAGATGGCTTGATACGCATGAGGGCTCTAATTATGTGTTTTGTAAATTCCTAATAATTGTAACTGCTAACGTGGAGAAAATCTCTTCTTGTTCCCCTGTGTATGTCAGTGTGTGGGCACTGCTTTTCTTGTCTGCCCACACGGTGCCTTGGTGCTACGGCTGATGAAATAAGGCTGAATTTCCGTTTGGTAGAGAAGCCTGATCCAAGGAGCTGCATAGGAAATGCTTATGGTATTTAATCTCAATGGCATCGAGTCTTTATTCCTGGTTCCAAGTAGATGGGTATTCCTTAACAAATAAGGCTTGTATAATTGCATCTACTTGCCTTTGTGGTTAAACAGTTTGTAAAATCTGAGCGAGATTGGGCCGAAATTCTGTAACATAGGATTTTATATCTACACGTGGTTAAGATTTTGTAAAACCTAACGTTAACCTAATGCATTCACTTCCCGTGGGATTCTTGCTCGTTTGTGTTCTTCATTAATAGTCCTGGTATTCCTCCTCTCATTAATTCTATTTTTAGTATACGTATCTGTTCTCATAGCTGCAGTAACTCTTCCTCGCTCCCTATTGTTTAAGAATAATATCTGCAAAAGGAGAGGGGATTCTGGCCACCTTTGTTCAGGTTAGCACATCTCAGGCAGGAAGCCAGCGTGTGCAGTACTGACTTCCACTCAACAAATTGCAGGTATTTACAGTCCTCTTACATTTTCTTGTCCTGCTCCATGTTCCAGGTTCCAATTTGAACTGAACTATGGGATGGTTTGGGCTGGAATGGAGCCTTCAAGGCCGCGTGGTCCCAGCAGTGCATGGGACAGCCACAGGTCCATCAGTGCTCAGGGCCCAGCTCCTGGCCCTGTGTGTCTGCATGGATGAGGCACTGTGCAGTGCCTCACCGCCCTCAGCGCGAACAACGTCTTCCTTATCTGCACTCTTTAAACCTTAGCTCTGCTTTCTTGGAAATCACGTGTTTTCTATTTAATTGCAAGTATGATTTTTCCACTAGGAATCTTTCCTGTTTCTTTTTGACTTGGTGAAACTTCCTGACTTCAAGCTCGGGAGTTCAGATCTGTCCTTCATATAAAGTTTTGTCTAATTCAGCAGGAATGCGTATTCAAGGTTCCTGTTTGTTATGTTGTTCAGTTCAATGTAGCCATGCTGCTGCTGAGGAGGAGGAAGTGTATTTAGAAGCAGATGTGCCCCAGACACTCGGTGAAGTCAGCTGTGCTGTGTCATTAGCTCTCGCAGGAGTGGGGTATCCTGATGTTTGCTCTGCTGACAGCCGCTCCACATCCATCTGTATTAGACTGCTAAGCTCTGTCTATTTGCTACTATATTTCTGTCTCAGAGTTTACAGGTCCTAATCTCACCCATTTTAGTGGTCTCAAGATCACCAGAGGAACGTGACAGTGGGTGACAGTGCAGAATGCGCCGTGTGAACAGGCGTGCTCAGAGCCGTGCTCCGGGGAGCAGCAGTGACGGCTGCAGGAGCAGCACAGTTCTGCAGGCAGGGTGCTGCTGCTGATTGTTTCGGTTGCTCTGCCGTTAATTCTGTAGGTCTGAACAAACAAAGCAAGGGGAGACTGAGAAGAACTTCCCGGGATCGCTGGCGGTCATTAAGACCATAAATTAATTGACACACACAAGGCTTCTTCTTCCTTTCTCATGCTTGCTGTGTTGCCCTCTTGTCCGTACTTCAGTCTGTAGGTGTTATGGTGAAACTTATTTCTAATTCTTTCCTCATTTCTCTTTCACAGCTTTTTACTTAAATCGCCTTAAAAAAAATATTATTCTTCTGCGAATGTCTGAAGTTATCTGAATATTCTGATGCTGTATATTAAATCTCTAGTTTCCTGCCTCTAAATCAATAGCTTTTTCATTTTAAAAAGTAATCATTTGTCTGACGTGATTTACCTTTCACAAATCTGTGTTGACTTCCCCTATTAAATTGTACTTTTCCAACTGTATGCTTAAGCTGTCTATAAATATCATCTAAAAGATGTTGTAATATACATGCTGTGCATGAAACTTTCAGCTGTGCTCAGCCTTTCCAGGTAGTGCAGACTTGCCTTCAGTAACCAGTTCAGGCTTCCTAAAAATGAAATACTCAGTGATCCAGCTTGTAGCTTCCTTCGGTAATTCTGTCCGACCCTCAGTCTGTCCCTTTCAGCTTGTTGTATTGGTAGTTACTCGGGACTTACTTATCCCTTTGTCGCCCAAGCACACGCTTCCTGTATCCTTGCAGCACCAGCAATAGGTGCAGGACCTGAAGCTGAGCTGCCTGCAGATGATTTTAGAAGGACTTGTAGCACCTAATAGCAAAGTCAGTGTCTTTCCTTTAAGTAGAAGCTACCAGAAAAAGGGGCAGCTTGAATATTCCCCTACACAACAGCTTCTTGCATGGAAGGGCTTATGGTGCCTCGATTTCACTGTTTCTCTTCTCTCCCTTTTTCTACTTCTTGTTCCTAACTTTGCCTTCTCCCACCCCACCTTTGTTGTGAATACAGGTTGCAGTGGGTGTCTTTTCTGCCCCCTCAGTAAGAGGCACAAGTCACCTGATAAATGCTGTTACTAATGGTAGATCTTAAATCTCTCATCCCTTAGGTAAAGCGCATGGAAAGCAAACTGGAGTTTGGTTGTTTTTTTTCCCACTGCAGCCTGCTCACTGTTTCGGCTTCAGCTGTTCTGTGTGACACTGTGTAGGTTGTTGTGTGTTCCTTAACACTAAAAGCAGTTGTTCATTCCATGACAGGAGGCTTCCAGTAAATGCTGTGTTAAATTTCACATCCTTATATTTGAGTTTCCAGTGAGCAAGAATGAGTGGAGGAGGGAGGCACACGGTCGCTCTCACTGAGGATGTGTCCTGCTCTCTGGCTTAGGAGGTCATATTCTGGGAATCACATTTAAGGGCCTTAGTCCCAGAAGTTTTGAGAAATATCTTTTCAAGTTGGGTCGTGCTGATCTCTTTTGGCACAGGAGCAAGAGTGGTGATGTAGTTCTCGAAGGTGAGCGCGTTCAGATCCCTGGTGATGCCTGATCTGTTCTGAATCACGTCCCTTCTTTTTCAGCCCTGATAACATGGGTCTGCTCGACCCAGCCACCAGCGACGGCAGAGTGATCTTCTTCCTGCCGTGGCAGAAGATGACTATTGCAGGGACCACGGACAGCCCCACCGATGTCACTTCCCACCCGATACCCACAGAAGAGGATATCAACTTCATTCTGAGTGAAGTGCGCAGCTACCTTAGTGTTGATGTTGAAGGTAGGAGCTTCAGTTTCCTCTGGCAGGATGATCTGCCATATTTCAGTCTGAGTACGCGCTGTCTGTCTGATGTTTTTCCAGTGACTGATAGCTGTGGTTCTTGCCCCTCTAATACTTGTGGGATGTAAGTGTCATCTTGATCTGTTTCAGAGCTATCACTGATGCTTTTCCAGATGTACTCTCCCCACCTGGACTATTTTAATGGAAATTGGTTGGTATCTGGATGTGCAGACTTCCTGTACCTGTCACCTAGCAGGCAGCAGCTGTCAGATGACTCGTTCTGGCCTTTTTGGGTGGCAGATGTAAAGTTTGGCTGCAGTGGGTCGATTTGGTTGTGTGTCCGTACAGGTGCATTGAACAGTTCCCCTGCTTTGATTGTAGGGAGAGTGGTTCTGACTTTTCCTCTCTCTTCACGTCCATTTTTCTGGACACTTAATTACATTTATTGATGCAGTAGATACCTAATAGTTCAGCTCTCGATTGAAGAGAGAAATATAATAGGCAGAAAGGGGAGTTCATAGAAATCACGTGGTGGCTATTGAGCTCAGTGTATCTGAGCTGCAAACAGCTGTGTTGGAAGATGCTGCCTCGCTTGGCTGTAGTGCTGTTTTAAAAGCGAGAGGTTTCCTTACTTTGTAGTGAGGTTTACAGTTTTGATAGGGTTTTGTGTGTTTGGTTTTTTTTTTTAATGGTTCTGTGGCAGTGTCTGTGCTGCTCTTGTACTAAAAGAAACCTGAAAGCGACTGTTTGTCAGGAACACTGCAGTCTCTGAGACTTAGGAAACTCGCTGTACAGAAATACCAGCCTCCTGGGATGGGCAGCTTGATGGCTGCCTGTTGTACAGCTCTGGGACAGAGCCTGGAGGAAATGTACCCTTATGTTTCTGGAGCAGAAGCCACTGTAAGTCAGTGTGGTGAGGCAGGCAGGCAGCTGCTGGCATTCAGCCTGAGTGAGGCAGAAACCTTGCTAGGTATTTCACAGGAGTACGTTATGAAGTGCTTAATTCTTCTGAATGAAACCTACCTAGGTGCATACTGTTTTTCACATGTGCAATTAGCAGTGTTTATAGATTGCCTGTTATTGAATTAACAACTGTGCTGGCCGTATCAACTCACTGCAGACCTGCCTTTTTGCTGCCAGAGACAGTGCCAGGGTTATCAACTTACACAGGCTTGGATGTGTTCCAAGTGTTTAATTATAGTGTCACGCATGCTGCTTTTTCTAGTTTCATTAGTTTATAAATGTAATATGGTATCTTATTTCTGTGATTAACACTTCATTTTGGCAGGTTAAACATGCTGGCAGAGCACCATTGATTTCTGAAATCTATTTTGTGTTCTTTGGGGATATTTTTTACACCCTGTTACCGATTTTTTTTTTTTTTTTTTTTTTAGTTATCAGTTATTTGAAAGCCGCATCAAAAATTGTTTTGGGGCTGCAGTGTAAAGTAAATTGGTCAGTCTTTACTGCTGTAAGTTTAACAAGCAACAAAATTAATTAGATTAGATTATGAGTTCCGTGTTTCCTACAACTGTTAAGGACTTAACTACTTGTTGCCTTCACATTTTATTCTTTTGCATTCTCTGGAAGGTCAGGGTTGGTTGTAGGGATATAGTAACTTCCAGGGAGTGGAGGGGTGGCATGGGGGCATGTAAATGGCTGTTAAGTTGGGCTTCTTGTGAAGTGGGAAAATGCTTCTGAAACAGGTAAGGTTGGAAGGTACGGCTGGAAGACGTGGCTGAGTAAGAACAGTGTGGGCTTCTGGATGATCTCTGGCAAACCACCTGGGCCCTTTGGGGGTGCTGTGCAAATGCTGGGGGCTCAGGTGAGCAGCAGGCCTAGGAGATCTGCACCTGCTAGGCTATAGCACGTGTGCCATCAGGTTTCTGGCAGAGGCTCTGATCAAAGATCTCTTATTTTCCAGATTTTCCTCTTGACAAATTCCACATTACGTTAAAAGCTTCTGAGTCCTTAAAGCAAGTGTTGTGGGAACAGACTTCATTCTGGTTTCTGAAATGCCACGTAGGGACTGCCCTGTCTGCGGGAGCACGGAGGATAAGACTTGATGCTGGGCTGGGGTTGGTTATGGTGGGGTTTGTGTTTTGGATAGAGGGTTTTATGAGTCTGATAGCTGAGTCTCATTGCAGATCAGTTCCCAGAATCTCTTCTGTTGAATTCTTAGACAGATTCTTTGGCTTTGTTTTGGGTCAGGTAACAGCGTTGATACAGAGAAGGGCAGTGCTATTTTCCACACTACTTAGAGGTAACACCACAGAGACCATAAGATGGATAGGAAGTAAACACAAAGTTCCTGACTGATTTTGGTTGACTTTCTCTTCTGGACAGTGAGAAGAGGAGACGTGTTGGCAGCGTGGAGCGGCATTCGTCCTCTGGTCACTGACCCCAACTCCAAAGACACGCAGTCGATATGCCGGAACCATGTTGTCGCTGTTAGTGACAGCGGCCTTGTCACCATAGCAGGTAGTGGACGTTCATTTGGACTGTTGCTTTTGCTGGGCTCCCCCAGTGCATTTTGTGCACACATCTTTCTTCTTGCAGGGTGATGCTTTGCATTCCTCCAGGTAGGTGGTGGTCCGTCAGTGGCAGTGTGACTAGAAAACAACTCTAGTAAGAGTAATATGATAAAATACATCACAAAATTGTAGGGGTTGGAAGGGATCTCTAGAGATTATCTAGTCCAATTTCATGTTTCCATTGCTTTCCCCAAGTCAAGAAGCAAATGTGTGGTTACAGGTGGGAAGTGGACGACGTACCGTGCCATGGCTCAGGACACCATTGATGCTGCTATTCAGGCACACAATCTGCCTGCAGGTTCCAGTAAGACAATTGGGCTGCTGCTCCAAGGGGCTGAGGACTGGAGCCCCACGCTCTACATTAGGTTGGTCCAGGACTATGGACTTGAAAGCGAGGTGAGCCATTCTCACTGTTCAAGCACTGATACTGCTGTGTTGGAGGGTACTTTTTTTTCCCCTAAAGACAATATTGCATGACATCTTAACTGATTTCTGCCTTAAAGTGTTACGAGATGCTAGAGTCTCCCTTTCTTTAAGCACAACAAACCTGTGCTACTCTCGGATCACATCTGGAGCAGAAGAGTGGAAGCACCACAGTCATTTATTTGGATATGTACATAGTAGCATTATCATTGGCCTAACTCATTCACAGTGCTAGCAGTTTCCTCTCACACCATCAGAACCTGGTACCCTGTTGTTATTTAGCAATGAGAGAACTGACAGTGAAACATGCATATATGCAATGTGCTTTCAGAAGCATGCTGAACTTGTTCTACACTCCATAGGTGGCTCAACATCTGGCTTCTACATACGGTGACAAGGCTTTTGAGGTAGCCAAAATAGCCCAGGTTACAGGAAAGAGATGGCCTATCGTTGGAAAACGCCTTGTGTCTGAGTTTCCTTATATTGAAGCTGAGGTATGTGGAAAAACTACATCACACTTGAGCACTTCTTGGGAATGAAGCAGGTTCTAGAGCAGGTTATCCCATTCTGAAAAATACCTTCATAAGCCCTTCCCTTTGAGACTCGCATGCACCTCACCACTCTTAGAGAAGAACTTTTTCCTAATATCCAACCTGAAATAAATGTTTTAATGTGAACATATAATATTCAATGTATCTAATATGCACTCATCTACGTTTTTTCCTTGTCTTACTCCTTTAGGTCATCTATGGAGTGAAGGAGTATGCCCGCACTGCTGTGGATATCATCTCCCGCCGCACTCGCTTGGCCTTCCTGAACGTGCAGGCTGCTGAGGAAGCTCTGCCAAGAATCGTAGATATCATGGGGAAAGAACTTAACTGGAATGAGCAGAAGAAAAAGGTACAAAGGGCCTTTTTCATCTGGAAGTGTTTTGTTTTTCTCGAGTAGTTTCCATGTTAACAATTGAAATTAATTGAATGGAAAACGTCAGTGGTACTTTCTTCCTGAGAGGACGATACGTTTGGTGTTATTTCGTTTTGAAGTCTTCATCAAAGTAGCTGTGAGATGAATTGGTGTTGGTTGGGGTGGAGGGGAGAGTGAAAGTACTCTCTGACTTTAAAAATGTGGCAGGCATGGCACTACTGTCCTATTCCTGTTAACAGTTTTGTTCAGTGTCACTTCTTAAAGATCCATCTCAAAAGAGAATTTTGATCTATATCACTCTTTTTTTTTTTTTTTTTTCCATAGAATCACAGAATGGTTTGGGTTGGAAGGAATCCATAAGATCATTCAGTTCCATCCCCCTGCTGTGGGCAGAGACCCCTGCCTCTAGTCCGGGTTGCTCACAGCCCCATCCAGCCTGGCCTTGAGCCCTCCCAGGGAGGGGGGCATTCACAACTCACTGGGCAACCTGTTCCAGTTTTGAAAAGTGGTGATACAGCATTTGTTAATTCTTGTTTTGTTTCCTCAGTTATTTTGAAGGTCGCTGTTTGCTGCCTTTGCCCTGGTAGAGGCTCAGCGCTCGTACAGACGGTGTAATCCTAAAAGCATTTAAACAGTAATTAGAAGTCTTTACTAGGCTTGATATCCCTTTTCAAGATTAGAAGGTGCCAACATTCAACTTTTTAATGCTTTTCAGCTCAGTTTTTGGGCCTGAGGTAAATTCTTGTGAAGTGGAAGGAGCAAATAAATTGTATGAGAAACTTGTTCCTCTTCAGATATGTGAAGGCTTTTCTTTTTGGTCGTAGGAAGAACTTGAAGCTGCAAGGAAATTTCTGTATTACGAGATGGGCTACAAAGTAAAATCCGACCAATTGACAGACAGCTCTGAAATCACTCTAGTGCCTTCAGATATTGAAAGGTGAGTAAAATCAGAGATTCCTGAGTTGCTGGGAGTTAGCAACATCGAGTGTCGTTGTTCTCCGCTGATAGTCCTTATCCTGCAGGTACAAGAAGCGGTTCCACATGTTTGACAAGGACAAGAAGGGGTTTATTACTATCCTGGATGTGCAGCGTGTCTTGGAGGTGAAGTTTCCTTCTGTTTCTTCAATTTCATTTTTAAGCCTCTTGTCGAAATTGCAGCATGGCATAAATAGTGCTGAGCAGTGCAGCTGATGTACTTTGTTGTCTGTTGAACAAGTCCAGATTGCAAAGCACAGTGCAGTGCAGATCTGAATTTGCCTTTTTAATACGGAAATTAATTCTATTGGAAGTGAGGTGGTTGTTCTGTGGAAGAGCTGATTGAAGTTATGTACTTACCTGACCCTGACCCTGTTAAAAACGTTTTGTTTGTTTTTTGTCTAGAGCATCAGTGTGCAAATTGATGAAAAAACACTTCACGATATTCTGAACGAAGTAGACCTGAACAAAAACGGGCAGGTTGAGCTCATTGAGTTTTTGCAGGTAGGTATTTCTCCATTCCAAAGACACTGTAACTTTCATAACCGTGGGTAGAGGTGTTGAGTCCCCCTTCTCCTCCCGTGTGGAAGAGCTGGCTTGGAGAGGAGGTGAGTGCTGCCTGGGTGCTGTCCTCGTGTTGATGCTGTTTGCCAGACTGCAAGACAAAAGCAACGTGAACAGCTGGTTTCAAGCACCTTCCAAATTCAATGATTTTTTTTTCTGTGCAGCAGCAATTAACCCAAAGAACAGGTCACATATTCAAAGTGTGCCACAGTGCAGATCTGAGCTTGGCTTTTTTTTATATGGAGATTATGTTTAATTATATTCCAAGGAAGATGGAAAAGCTTGGAAGATATATTGTAGTTATGCGCATTGACACATACCTGACCCTGTTGAAAATGATTACAGTGTTCAAAACAGCTTGGAAAACTATAAAGAAAGAGCTTTTGGTTACAGCACATGTAGTCCATGTTATCCCGTTGTAACTCCTGCATTGAGAAACGATGCCTCCGTTTGGATGAAGAGCATTACGTTGGGAACCTTACATCTGCTGCTTGTAGGGCTTTAAAATAGGAAAATTACAGGTGCAAACTGAAATGCTTGTCCTGCTCCTCTTGGGTATGTGATTTGCTAGCCTGCTGCGTTCTTGTGGAGCCTTTCTTGGTGTGGCATTTCAAGTGAGTGCTGCATCTTTCCTACATGGTGGCAATGATGAATGCTGAACATGAGATAAATTAATGCTGGGGATTTTGGTCAGTGTCAGCCCTTTCTTCACTGTGTCAAGTTAAACAAACAAGATCAAGGCAGAGGAAATGGTAATTGTCTCTCTTGAGATGAGCTGCAGATAAGAAGAGAATCGTTGAATCTAAATGCAGAAAATTTTCACAGGTTGTGCCCAGCATTAGAAAAAAGGTCTGTTTATTTACCTAAAACGCAGCGAGTTAACTGGGTAACTGAGAGGTACATTAGTTTTAAGATAAAAGAAAAGCTCCCCAGAGCCATCTTACTGAAGCAATTGCAAGAGGAAATCACAGGTGGCTTTCTGACTGTTAGGAAGGGTCTCCCTCTTGTGTCCCTTTGCATGTGGAAACTTCAAATTGGGGAGGAAAAAATCCCAAAGCACTCACTGTAATGGCTTGGGTAAACGCTTGGATACACTGTGGTTAAGAAGTCCAAGCAACGCAGCTGCTGTGGATTTCTTATTTTGCTTTTCTCTGGTGAACAGTCTCATCAGGAGTTTCTTGCCCCAAGTCACAAAGCTTCTAAAATACAGGTGTCAGGTCGCTGTTTTGGTGTGGTTTCAGAGTTGCTCTTCTTCAGCTGTTACAGGCTTGTCCTCAGTGTTTCCCAGTGCACTCCTGTCGTGCCGGGAGCTGCTGTGCAGCAAAGAGCGCCGTGGGAAGCGTGCTGATAACACCAGCAGCAGGTTGCCATGGAAGGAGCAAAATACATGTGGTGTTTGTAGAAATTTTTTAATGGATCTGTTAAGCCAGTTCCCAGTACTTTTGTGTTTGCTCTCTGAAAACTTTCGAGTAATTACATTGCACTGCCAGAACGCTTGTGGAAAGCAGTGTGCAAATATTTGTGGACGTTTATGTTGGAATATAGGAACACGTTGTATCAGAGTGGCTGCCTCCTTGTGCAGGTGGGAGCAGAGCAGTGCCAAGTGGCTGCGTTTGACCAGCAAAGCCTTGGGAGAGCAGCTCAGCAGCGCTCACAGATGTGTTTCACAGATGGAACACAGACCGGACTGATGAGCATTTTATGCAGACAGGTTGTTCTGATTGAAAACTTGAGCCATTTTTGCTTTTACTCACACCTGCTTTTTACTTTTACCGCCCATGTGTTTCCTCAGGTGGTCACACACGGCAGTCCCCTGGCACAGGGAGCTGCGTGATGGCAGTGATCGCTTCTCTGAAGGCTTGCCAATGGAAGCTCTGTTCTTGTGGCAGTGCCAAAGGGTCAGCCTGCTCCTCCACAGAGCATGCAGCACAGTGGGAAAAGCCACAGCACTGGTTGTGGAGTGTGTGGTAGGGCAGAATGAATGGGAGTGATGACAGCGCTGCTCCTTTCGGAGCCTTGTTGTTGGTGTGGGTTGCTGGGGAGCAGCCAGAGGGATGCCCCAGGCCTCTGCTCCCTGTCTGCAGCATCTGCCTTCCTTGGGGCTCCCAGGGTGTGACCAGAATGCCCCCAGCAGGTGTGGAGGTCCTTCGGCCTCAGCTGGGTCTGACCCTTTCCCTCCCTGGGGAGTCATTCCTGTTTCTGAACTGCAGTACCAACCTATAGAGGTCTGGCTGCAGAAGTAATAGACTTTCCTATAGAAGGGAAGAAGTCTGAAGGATTCCTGGTGCTCACTGGGTGTCAGAAACTGTTTGGTGAATGCTGGTTACTTTGCATAGTGGTCTTTGACAAGCTGACTGTGTGTAATTTCAACTCTAATGCTCACTTTATCCTTGGGATAAAGAAGAATTAACTAAAATCTTAGCACTAGCGTGTTTTAGTTAAGGTGGAGCTGAGTCCAGTTTCAAGGACTTAAGGGCAAATTAGTTCTAAAAGTCTATAATACAGTTTGGATTTGAAAGAGTTGTGGGAGTCAAGTATGCTGCCTCTGCAGAAAAGGGCGTATGTGAATGGGAGGAGCACGAGCTGAGGTCAGTGCTGGATCGGGAGCGACGTCCCTCTGTTACTTCAGACTGAGAGGGGAATAGGAAAAAAGTGAGGGTGAAGCTGGCTTATCCCACACGGTGAAACATCACTGAGAAAGCAGTGCTGTTAGGGATGCCTGTGCTGCTGCTCCCACAGGGGTCATACCCTGCAGAAATACCGATAAATGTCGAGGAGCTGTGACGTGGGTTCTTTTGCAAAGCGTGCAGCAGCGGCCGCGCTGTGAGTGGGGCCGAGCCCTGCCGAGGAGCTGTGCCACCCACAGGGGAAGCTGACTGCTGCTCTCCGTGTCTTTCAGCTGATGAGTGCCATTCAGAAGGGCCACGTCTCCGGCAGCAGGCTGGCCGTGCTCATGAAGACGGCGGAGGAGAACCTGCGGCAGCGCGTGGTAATCCCGGTGGACCGCAGCGGTGGAGGGCTGTAGCTGCACAGCTCTGCTCCTGCCTGCACCTGCTGACAAACATTCCAGTGCTCTCGATTGCCCTTGCTTGATCAAGGTGACTGGTATCTGTCCATCGCTGTAGCTTCTGTAAAAACACATGGGTGCTTTTGTTTCTCTACTAATGGCTCTTAATACTCCAGTATGTGGCCTTTTGGATTGGGTGTGCTGTAGACGGATGAGTTTATCCACAGGAGTTCAGGAACGTGGTCTGGAGAGACCGGTGTGCACGCAGCACGTGGGCACGTACTGCCTTGCTCATTAACTTCTATATCACCTTTACCTTTAAAAAAAAAAAAAAAAAGTGAATCCTGCCTTCGAAGAGAGCGTTGCACTGAGACTTGCAAAGAGGCGTTTAGTATTTAAAAGCTGCTGATCTGTCTGCTTCAACAAAGGGCAGCTGGTGCCTGGGAATTGAGAGAGCTCTGCAAAAGGAGCAGAACTTCACCTTCTGGGGGTACTGGGCACAGTGAGGAGCAGGCCTGGTTGGTGCTTGGCCAGGCACAAACATCAGCAGTACAGAGCTGGGAAACAGCACATTGCCTCGGCACCCAAACTACTAGCAGCTAGGGGACAGCTCTCCTTCCTTCCAGATTCATAAAAACGAGCTCCCTTTAGTCAGCAGTGTTCTTTCACAGGCAGTGTTTTATGCTGCAAAGCACTCTGTGCTGTCTCCAGTTTGGGACAAATACTGGTGATATGTTAAATATGTTGGGTTTTGGTAACATAAGTCTTAATTTATTTAAAATCTCTCACTTTGTTGTGTGTTCTGCTGAGTTTTCTGTAGAAGTGCAAGAGCTGTGTTGTTTTCTGTGAGGACTGAAAGCTTGGGAGCAGCCACCCATGGGGGCTGAGCTCAGCGTTGGGTGGAGCAGACCCCACCTGATGCAGAACCAGGGGGAACAGGATGGGGAGTTTATTCATCACTTCATCCTCAGATTACTTGAGTAGAAATACCAGCTGACAGTACCAGTCCCTCTGTTCTGAGGGCTCAGGATTTCTCCTGATGTAAAAATGATATTTTAACTGATGTCATCACTTGTGCTCCTGGAAACATCAGTGCAGTAACAGCCAGCAAAGACTGGTTCTGCACCTTAAGGGAAAACGGTCGCACACATGAAGTGGAGGGGCTGAGTACTGTTGTGTAGCTGAGGCAGTGGGATGTTTGGGGCTGGAGAGGGAGAGTGCTCCTAGAAATAAACAAAGCACAAGGCTTTGAAAAACAGATTTTAAAACAGACAGAACAGAAACAAGGGCGAGCATCACCTGGGCCTCTGTCAGTCTACACCACTGATAGCTTGTCTCCAGGTTTCTCTCCAGAAGTACTGTCTCAGATGCTTTCTAAATGGTTCCTGCACGTTCAGTTGATGTTGTAGAGCTGTGCTGAGTGCTGTGCTGAATGCTGCCCTGCAGCCCATGGCAGCGCTGGGGCAGTGTTTCTGATGACATGTTTTGTGGATGCTTTCTGTGGTCAGTTGTTTTGAATGTGTTCCAATACATTCGAGTAAAGTGTGCAAATACTCAGTGCTGCTTCACTTTTCTGAAACCCTTCTGTGATAAGAACGTGGTGAGAGGTTTGACATGGTGCACAGCAGTGCACAGCTCTCTTGTGCTCAGCAGCAGCAGGGCAGGGTGGGGCTTTGTCGTTTGCTGTATTATTTAAACACGTGTATCTGTTAGGTACTGAGACCTTTTCCAGGCCACGTAAAGAAAAACGTTTCAAATATTTAATAACTTTTGTACGGTTTGAAGACAAATTCTTCTCCACCCCTCTGTAAATGGAACTGTTAAGATTTAATGCTGCACGTTTCCCTGTGACACCAAGGATGTTCTGCTTTGCACCCGCTGTGTCCTTGCCCCCTGTTTGGTGGTGCTGCATGCTGTGTGACTTCGGGGCTTTGCTGCCTACTCGTGTCCTCCATAGGAGTTTGCTTTGCGCCGTGGATGCTTTGTTGTCGTGGCTCTCTGTCGTGACACAGCAGGGTCTTGTGTGGCTGAGTGTCGGCCCGCAGCTGCTCACTGCAGCACCTCAGCTCTGCTCCCAGAAGGTTGTGGGGTGCTTGGTGGGTGCTTTCAGCCTGCTTGGCTTTTTTTCCCTTTCCCCTCTGCTTTTCTCCACTGAGTGCTGGCCGTGTCACTGCCCTGCTTTGCTCTGGTCCCGGGTGGGTGCCTGGCTCTGCAGGGAGCGTGCACACGTGTGTGTGAGCACACACACATCTTACCCCAGCACCTGCTGTGCTTTGCTGGGGGGATGCTCTGTGCTGAGCCGTGCGGTGCTGTTTGAGGCTGGGTTGTCGTTTTTATAACTGTCCTGGTGTTTTATTGCCGTTATTTATTACTTTTGATATCCAGAATGAGCCGCATGCATTTGTGGAGCAATAAGAGGATGTATTTAATGTGCCTTGTTTTTGACTGGGGAAGAACTGAACGCATGAATCAATAAAAGCGATGAAACGCGCTCCGTTCCGCAGCACTTTGTTACAGCAGCCACAGGAGCAGCTGCAGCACGCCCCGACCAACTTCCTCCACAGGACAGGAGCACTCCGCAGCACCCGTGGCATCACTGTGACTGTGCCCGCTCTTCCAGAGCGGTGTTAGGGCACGGGGCTGCCTCCCTTTGTGCTGCTCCAGCCTTCAGAAGTGCTGATTTATTGCAACCTGTTCCCCGCAGCCCGCCTCGCAAACACGGTGCGGAATATCGTCGCAGCATTAATATTGAAGCACCGATGCTCGGACTGGGTGTTCCCTGTGCCAGTCTGCTGAGAGAAAGCACTGCTCATGAAGAATGAGTTTCGCTGCAGTGTAACATTGCTTCCCACTGTAAGGAGGAGTCCTCACATCTCGCTTCTTCCCTGGTTTCGCTGCCTGGCACGGAGCACAGCTCCCAGTCCTGCGGGCAGTGCTCTCACCGTGCCACCGCCGTGCCTGTGTGCTGCATTCATCTTCCTTTTCCCTCCCTTTCTCCACATGAAGGCAGAGTATAAATCCTGCCTTTACCTTGCTCATTTGTTGTTTTTTTTTTTCCACATCAGTCTTCTGCGAGGACAGCCACCTGTGCCAGGTTATCCGCTCGCCTACGAGTGGGGAGGGAGTGCTTAGAGCAGAACTTGGGGCGTTCCTGTGCATTGCTGTGTGCAGGGCTGAGCTCAGTGCCAGGGCTGGGCGCGGGGTTTTGTCCCCCTGCGTGGCTGTGGCCCTGGGGGCACCCTGTGTGGTTCCAGTTAGGGAACCACAGTGAACTTGGTGCTGGTCAGCAACCATCACCCGTGTGTCTGCGTGCTGTGGCTGTACGGCAGCCCCTGGCAGCGGTGCCGCCCCGTGCAGGCATTTCCCTGCTCCCCCCCTCACTTTGGTGCTGGTTTGTTTGGCTGCAGCGCTCCTGATTTCCGCATCTCTGCAATTAACTGATTTGCAGTTCATTCTTATGCAAGCTGAGTTTCCCCTGTCCAAGTCGAGAAGCTGTAAATCTTACATCTATTGAACTGACACCGGAATATATTTCATTTTGCCCCATGAATCACTTGCCAGCCTTAGTGCAGAAAAATGGCAAAATTATGGTGTAGTGTGTTTTCATAAATTACTGCTTTTTCTCGGCTTCCCCCCCCCCCCCCAATTTGCTCCGTGATGCTGCGTGCTGGCACTGAAGTTCCTCGGAGGCGGTGGGAGGGGCGGGCGGGGGGAACTCAAACTCTTCCCGGATAACGCGTTTCCCATCCGTTCGTGGACGTTTCCCGTTGCGGGGCCGTCCGTGGCCGTGCCCGCTCCGTCCCATTGTTGGCAGCCCGGCGTTCCCCGCTCCGCTGCCGCCCTCTGCCGCCCGCTCTGCCGCCCGCGCGGGGCCCACGCGGGGCCGCCGTGGGCTATCAGCCGCGCTCAGATGGCGATGCGTGACATCCGCGGCGGCGGCTGAGGACCATCTCTATTGTCCGGTTTGATTGCCTGAATCAAACTGATTTACGGCAAATCCATCTGAGCTTTGATAAATCTATTACAGTTTCATTTCGCTGATTTCATTAACGTGAATAAAACCAGCCGTGCTTTCTGCATAACTGCCTTTTAATGGCTTGGCCCTGTCACCTGCCTGAATATTAATCCCCCTGACTTATTGCTCCACAGAGGGAATGAGTAATGGGTATTTGAATGTGATCAGCACAGTACAATGCAATTAAGGGAGCAGTACTGTTCTGTGCCTTTAATCCTGAACTAATTTGAATTGCAGTTTGATAGCACAGTGAATCCTGCATAATTACGTAGGGTGCATATTAAACTCTGTGACAAACCGGAGAGCTTTTAGCCGTCGCGGCGGACAGCGGAGGACCGCGGGCGGACGGACGGAGCTCCGCAATTAGTGGCCCCTCTTGGTGCGCGTGCACGCGCGCCCCTAACGAGCGGCAGCGGTGCGCGCGTCCGCCCAAGTCTGCCGCGTTCCCACTGGGGCCGCTGACCCCAGTGCCGTTCCCCGCAGCCCTCTTATGCCCGTGGCCCCAGGAGGGACCCACGGTGCGACCCGGACGGAGCTGCAGCCCCAAAACCATGTGCGCCTTCATGTTCCGGTGCCGCACCCTGCGCGGCTGCTTTGTCGCGGAGTTCCCGTGTTCTCAGCAAGCGGTTTTGGCGCTCTGGTTTCCCACCTGGCTCAGTTTCCCACCCGCTCGCCATCAGTTCGTGATGCGTGCTCAAGTTGTGTCATCGTCTGATCTTTATCTCAGATCGCAGTGCTTCTGACGGGCAGCGGCTCGTGGTGGGCACTGTGCCGTGTCACTGCGATCCTCGGCCCTTGATCCATTCGGAATGAAAGATGTGGATGATGATTGTGCTCCGCAGCGCAACGAGTGCCTTTCACCGATCCAACGCTGCAAAAACAGCAATATGTTTTTGAATCCCCCCCCTCTCCCATCCCCCCACCAATCCCAGCCAGCGAGGACAGCGTGTTGCTTGGGCTAAGGCTGGGCTGTTAGCTAAATTAAGCCATTGTGACTCAAAATCCTCCTTTAATAAGGTTCATGCTGTCTACAACTTCATCATTTTCTGCTGAATGATAATTACTTTATTCAATCATGTTCAAGGTTTTAGTGAAAGCTAGCATTGATTGATTAACTTCAATTACCATGCTTACATTTGCATAGATAAAAACTGCTTTTCAATTTGTGAGTGGCACGCTGGTGGAAACCCTGCGCCGATATTTGCATTTCAATGTGGATAGTGAAGAATAAAGGTGGAAAAGAGGTCTGATCAGTGCTAAGCCCTTTCTGCTTCAGTGCTTAAGCATTTTTCCATAAACACTCCTGTTATGATGTTAGTTTGTTCCAGGCGCTGCGAGGAGCGGGCGAGGGCTGCTGTAGTCCCGGCTTCCAGTGGGACAGAGCTCTCTTGTCAGTAACTGGAAAAGTTGGTCCTCCTGTGCGGATGAGCCCTGCAGAGCTGTGCAGCAGCAGTTCTGTGCTGCCTTCGCTGTGCACTGCGCGATTGATGGGGCTGAGAAGTCGATCCAGTTCCATCCACCATCAGCGAGTGTTAATTGCTGGCAGCAGTCACTCACCTCTTGTTTCCCTATTTCTCCTCTCTCTAATATTTCCCTGAGCTGCATGGAAAACAACCTGAGATATTTCAAGCTGCTTTTAACCCGGGTGGCTGCGCACAGTGCCCAGAAACACAACAGAGTGAGAGCGGCATCTCCGAGGTGTGCCACAAAGCAGAAACCAGCTGCAGGGCTGCAGGGTGTGGGCACAGGATGGGCTCCGTGCTGCTGCTGGGCCTCCTGTGGACCTGCAGCTCTCCCGAGGACTTGCCCATGCTCACACCGTCATCGCTGTCTGCTCCCGTAACCTTCTCCATATGGTGACACGAGCAGATGACTTCAGTAAGAGAGATCCCAGTGAAGCGCAGTGTGCCTTGGTGTCGCAGCGGATGGGTTTTTTTTTTCTAGATTTCACAGGTTTTCGTGCTTCTCCAAAAGGCACTTTGTGAACTTGCCTTTGCGGCAGAAGCCAGGGGACGATGCCAGCGCTTGGAACGGGAGCGTTAGGAATCCGTGCTCTGTGAAGAACGCAGCCAGAGTGCGAATTTCATCACGGGTCGTGGGGCACCAGGAGAGAGGGGGGAGAGAGGAAGTCAAAGCTTTTGTAACAAGCCTTCTTTGAACCCCAGAGCTCAGCTTTTCCTTTTGGCTCAGCGTGCTGTGCAGTACGTATGCGTATTAGGTCCGAGGTGCTGTTTTCATCTCTATCAGCCGGCTACCAAACCAGGGCCCGTCTAAAACCAAGTGCAGCAGCACTCCCGATTGAGAACTGCATGAAGCCGAAGCACTGTTGCAGCTTTTCTGTGGGCCATAAAATAACTTCTGCCAAGAAGGAGACGCAGTGTCAGAGAGCCCAGGGCCCGCGTGTGTGGGCACAGACACACAGCTCCGTGGTGGTTTCCTTTTGCCTCAATATGTGGCCCTTTAAATTATGCACAGTGAGATGTTGGGCAGAACGGTGGCGTATTTGATATTAAGACGACCGAACAATAGGAAGTCATCAGTTTGTTTTCTAGATCCTGATGCAGCGGTTGCCATAAGAACACAAATTATGTGTACATTTTAATGCGTCTATGCTTCATAATTATGCATGGTTGTATGCTGTTATAATTGACATAAAATATAAAACAGGTCAAAGAGCAGCTATTAAAACTATTCTTCATTTTGCTTCCTGACAGTTAGCAGCATCAATGTCTGCTGCATTTAATGGGACCGTACGGGGAATGCAAAGATAGCTCTATGATTTCAGCCGTACGAAAGCCTCCAGAACTTGCAACCCAATTATTTCCCGCAGTGTCTCGATGCGAGCCGTACCACTTTATTTGGAACGCATTCGTTTTCAGATTAAACAATTGAGCTGCATTAAGTCAGCGCAAAGGGGACAGCCATAAAACTTCGGGATGTGTTTCGCAGAGGTCGTTGTGTTGGGTTAAAAATTATCCCAGGAGCAATGATTTTCTGCCAGCCAGGATAAAAAACAGCGTCGGAATTGTGCTAATTCTGCACAGTTATTGTAATCACTGGAGTAAATCCTAGCAAGGAGCTGGGCTGCAGGGCTGCCCTTCCCTCATCGCAGAACGACTGAAAGGTGCAAAGCAGAAGGGAAAGGATGAGCACGTGGATGTCCCTCCTTTTGGTGACGGCGGTGAGGACAGGACATCAGGGCACAGTCTGCCCCATTTTTGACTCATTATTGATGGTCCTGCTGTGCAAAAACGCTGTGGGTGCTCAGACTTGGGGTGGAGTGCGTGCTGTATGTGGCCTGTACATTGGAATAAATCCCTCCTGGAATCAGGCAGGAGGGCAGCATGCAACCTTGGCTGGGAACACGCATGATGTGTGTGTCTGGGAGCACTGCTGGCCCGGCCCACCGCAGTGTGGAGGTTTAGCTGCGGTGCACTGGGGATGATGGACATGGAGCAGTTATATCGAGCTGTGCTGTACCAGGCTGAATTGCAGTGACTGGGGCTGTTGAGGCTGCCTGTGCTTTGCATTGCTGCACACATGATTCAGGTGGTGCTAAAATCGATTGGGAGAAGCGTGAGCACCTAATAAACATTGGCGCTCCTGTGTCTCATGTGCTAAGTCTGTTTAGAGACTGGATATGTCAGGGCACTGGTAATGGACTTCGGAGAACCTTTCGGTTCCTGTTGGCTGCTTCAAGCCCAGTTCATGGGCAGGGGCTGAAAGTTATTGCCCACTTTGTGCCATATGAGGAATAAGCTCAATGTGATTTCCAAAGATGAAAGCAAACACATCCCAGAAAGAGCCACCATCAGTGTCCATGTGAGTGCCTTACAGGCACCGTCTGACACAACAAGCTGGCTGTGGAGCACAGAGGGTTTTGTGGCTGGCCTTCCCCAGAACTGGACACAGTACTCCAGGTGAGGCCTCACCAGGGCAGAGTGCAGGTACGGATCATCTCCTCGACCTGCTGGCCACGCTCCTCTTAATGCACCCCAGGGTGCCATTGGCCTCCTTGGCCACCAGGGCACACTGCTCACGGTCAGCCTGTCACCCACCAGGACACACAGGTCCCTCTCCTCAGAGCTCCTCTCCAGCAGCTCATCCCCAGTCCGTACCAGTGCATTCCTCCCTAGGTGCAAGACCCTACACTTGCTCTCGTTAAACCTCATCTGGTTCCTTTCTGTCCAGTTCTCCAGCCTGTCCAGGTCTCACTGAATGGCAGCACAGCTTCTGGCATGTCAGCCATTCCTCTCAGCTTCGTATCATCAGCAAATTGCTGAGGATGGACTCAATCCCCTCATCAAGGTCATTGATGAAGATACGGAACAGGACCGGACCCAGCACCGACCCCTGAGGAGCACCACTAAGCTCAGGCCTCCAATTGCACTCTGCACAGCCCTCTGAGCTCTGCCAGTCAGCCACTTCTTACCCCACCTCACCATGCACTCATCTATTCCACACCTCCTCAGCTGGGCTCTGGGGTGCTGGGGCTCTTCCTCAGTGCCATGAACATGAAACCTCCCAACGGAGCACTCAGATTGCTGCCTCCTCAGCTGGGGAATCCGGCGATGAGCTGAGCTGTCCGGCAGGCTGCTCATTCCCGCAGGCTTTGCCTCTCCCGTCCTCAGGCACAGCTTTACCCTCCCAGTCCTCTGAAGTAAAGACTGAGAAGCATATAAAAGCTTCGGATTCCATTACTGTAAAATGCATCAGGAAAGTGTTGAGCTAGGTAATTACCTTAATCCAACCGAAATAGTTGGTCACAATATACATTAGATGAGCATCTGGAGTCAGATTTGAACATGCAGTCAACCTGAACAAAATTAGCTCAGCAATAGTGGTCCGGATTTCTTAATTAGTTCTCGGTGACAAGAACATTTAATGTTTGCAAAAGTCAAGTGCAAATTCTACAAGTGACACCATTTGAGAAGACTTGGGGAGGCTGAATTAAGCCTGGCGTGGTGCCCCACTGTCAGCTGCAGCCTCTGCTGCCCTCATTTAATCCTCTCTGCCAGGGTTCCTTTAAACTTCTATATCCCGAACCACAGTAAAAAGTAATGGTATGATTAACTTCGTAGTAATAACCTATTGCATTGAAAGTACACATTTAACTCTGATTTTCACTGAACTACACAGAAGCTGAAAATATAATAGCATTTCCCAGCCGGCTGGCGGTACGTTTTAGTGCACTGTAATTGGCTGTCTTGGCTTGTCTTGGTTTAATAACGTAGATGGGATTCATGGAAAAGCTCAGTGGTCACTTAGCAATTGTTTAATTCCTGTAACGTTGTTTTCTGAGTTAGAAAATTATCGCTCTTCAGCGCTGTTAAATATTTCTGAGGTGCAGTTGGGATGCGTGGCACACGGCACGGCCCCACTGAACTCAAGGGTTAATGACTTCCTGAAGGAAAAGGAATACAAAATAGCACTTCTGTGTAAAAGAAGCATTTCTGTCCATTTCAGTGTACAGCTCTGTATCACTGAGTTTTTACTTTTCTAGAGAAGAGGTGCAGTTCTGTTGGCCCAGCAGAGCTGAACCACACTGTGCCGTGGCGAGCACATGTGTACTGATGGCAGAGATGGCAGCAGCTTAAGCTTGCTTCAAAATCCTGCCCTGTCCTTCCATACCTGGAAAGAGAAAAGAGGAAAACCAGAAATCGGTGTCACACCAGCACCTAAACGTGCCCTGCTGGAAACTGTGCTGTCTTTTCAGAAGTTATTGTGCCAATATGCAGAAAGATTTTGCGAGTTTGGCTTTCTGTAAAACGTGAGGAGGAGACTGAAGGAGAATTAGCGGGGATTGTTGCTTGTATTTCTTAAGGCTTTCAGCTTTTGGAGTGAGAGGCAGAAATCTGAAGCATGCTGTGATGGGACCTAGGGAGGAATAACCTCATGTACTGGTACAGGCTGGGGATGAGCTGCTGGAGAGGAGCTCTGAGGAGAGGGACCTGGGTGTCCTGGTGGATGACAGATGTACGGTGATCCGTACCTGTACTCTGCCCTGGTGAGGCCTCACCTGGAGTACTGTGTACAAATCTGGGCTCCCTGGTACAAAACAGACAGGGATCTCCTGGAAAGAGCCCAGCAGAGGGCTACAAAGCTGATAAAGGGAATGGAACAGCTCCTGCATGAGGAAATGCTGAGAGACCTGGGGCTGTCCTGCACTCTCAGCTCCGCAGCTTCATGAGACGGCAGCACTGGGGAACTGAGACAGAAAGCAGAAGTGCTTCCAGGGCTTTGCTGCCACACATGGAGCTCTGTGCTGATGGCACCGTGTGGGCAGGGACACCTTCCTCTTCCTGCCACACATCTGATGCTTCCAGCACACTTCACAAAGCCAAGGGGAAAGTCCCGTGTGAATGATCCGGGCGGGCTGAGGGCGAAGGGAAGGAGCTGCTTTGTTCAGGTCGGCTGCTCCTGTCAGCAGGGTTTGCGCGGGCTCGGTGCGGACCTTGCTCTGCATATTTGTGGCCTCCAACAGATCTTTCCTCTTTCAATTTGTATCCCTGAGTTCAACCCCCATAATCTACAGCGAATCGGCGTTATGAAATGCCACGTCGTTATGGCGTGCTCGCAGAAACATTTAAGTTGAATAAAATTCTGGGTTCCTGACCACTCTTTCATTCAGCAATGGACCTGAATTGTGACATCTTTTGTCGAAGACATCTTCCAAAAAACACAGCAATTTCTGCAGGAGAAATTAGATTGTCTTTTAAAGTAATATAACAGTTGTGCAATTTTTGCCTTTTTGACCCTTCTTATTTCCTCTGGGTTTTAAGTAGAGGCCTCCAATTTAAAACCTATTATACTCCAGAGGCTGCTTCCACCCTCTCGGCAGTGTGGCCACGCTGTAGTCCCTGCCCTGTTATTTTAACACTTGTTGGCTTTGCTTTGCATCACCCTTTATTTACGAACATGTGGTGTGTGCACGCTGCCTTCTGTACGTTAAATGCCTGCACGTTAAAGCAGGCACTGCTTTATGCTTTATGCAGTGCCTCCTGTCAGCACGCTGCCTCGCAAAGAAAAGCAGCACTGATGATTTTTAGCAGCAGTGTGAGAGTACCCATGTTTCTTAAAAATAAAAAATAAAGCAATGACAGCTGAAATGTAGTATGGAAGAAAATATTCGCATGGAATTTCTCATTACTTGTGGACAGGAAGAAACCCAGGAGAGCTGGCACCGGGTGCTTTTCTACAGCCTGCCATGGGCAGACATCTCCACCAGCTCACGTCACCCAGGGCTCAATCCAGCCTGGCACCTCCAGGGATGGGGCACCCACACCATCTCTGGGCACCCTGTGCCTGTAGCATGCAGCAGGGCTTCAAAGAAGCACACACAACTTGAGTGATGTCCAGCATCGATCCATAGCCCGCCCCGTGCTTGCAGTGTCAGTCCCCTTTGCTGCAGACCTGGAAGGCCTTGCAGCCCCGTACAGGGTGAGCAGTGCTGGCAGCATGCACTCGAGAAGCTGGTGTGACCGAGGACATGTTAGAAAGAACTCAAATATTAATAATATAATAAGCTATAAATTAGTTATTAAGGTTTTGATCCACTGAAGTCAACGGCACATTTTTCACTCACTTCAGTGGCAGAAAGGACAAGCCCTGTGAGCATCATATCGTGTTTAAATGGATGATGTTGTGAACTGTAATACTTCTAAAAGCAAAGGGAGCGCAAAGCAGGGCAGCACTATGCTAATCTGCAGCTGCAAGCCAGATAAACCAACAGCAACGAGCCCCATCCCGGAGCTGCTGTTCAGGTTTCCTCTTCTCCTGCCTCTCAGATGGCTGGGGCAGGGTGAGCATGCTGTGGGGTTCCTACTCTGGTGCCATTTATCACTCCCTCGCTGCTGCCATCAGCTCCCACAGCTGCAGATGCCAGCTTTCCTGGGCTGCAAACATTGGGGGCCTCCGCTGGAGGTGTTCCCAGAGATGGCCAGGACTGGTGGCCCTGGAGGTTTCCTTGCAGGACTGTGCACACAGCAAACCTCCAGCCCAGCATCACCCCTGGCAGTGTGCGGCAGTGCCATATCCACGCCTGTGCCATGTCCTGTGCCCATGCTGGGCCCCTCCTGCCTTCATCCTAGAGCTCTGTTGGCAACGCAGCGTGCTGCTCCCCATCTGGCCACGGGCCTGTGTGATGTCCTCCTCCTTTTTCTGGTGAGCTGTTTAAACTCTGGTGTTTTCATAGTGCACGTAATGTTCTCTCACACAAAACCAACAGAAAGGAAAAAAACAGCATTTTTCAGCTTGTTTTCCCATTGCAAATAGACTGGGCACACGTTGTTGAGCATTTCTTTGCCAGATTTCGCATACTGATTGTATTGCCGAGTGCCTGCAAAAGCTGTCCAGCTAGAAAAGAAGAAAAAAAAAAAAAGAAAAAAAAAATCGAAGTATCAAAATCAAATGGTAAACTCTGCATTCTTCCCACAGCTTCATTTAACTTTGCCTCTGTTCTTTTAATGTTTAAGTAGGGTTGCTGAGAAAAAGCTAGGTAATAGCAGGAAGAGTTCTTGTTAGCACGGACAAATAACATCTCCTGATTGGTTCGGAGGCTCTGAATGCTCTTGTTAGAGATGCCCACGTCTCCTCCCCCGGCACATTGCTGTACGTCTGTGATCACACAGCGCCCGGCACGCCACGCAGAAGTGTGCATGCTGCCCTGCACGTGTCTGTCAGTTACCATGGCAATGATGCTTCCTGCTGAACATAACAAACAAGCCACATTAAAAAGAACAAAACCCAAACAATCCATAATTAAATAAAAATTTGGCAGCAAAAATAACACTTTTTTCCTCTAAACGTTAAACATTTTAAGGAGCCCGTTGGCCACGTCTGTTGGTGACACCAACTCCTGTCTTCCACTGTTTACACATTCCTCAGTCAAAGAATGACCTTCTGTGCACTATGGGAACTGTTGGATCACGGCCTGAACCACTGATTGATCACCTGAGCTGAGCACTGAGTCAGCCACAGGAGCAGAGGTGAAGGCAATGCACCTGTGTGATTGGAAGGGGTGGAGTCTGGCTGCACCTCTCCCAGACCCCATTTAAGGGCTGACCACCACTGGGGAAGGGTCTTTCTGGAGATTACTCCTTTGGATTTTTTCCACTGTGAGCCTGGGATGCAGGTAAGCATTCCATCTATTATCAATTATTCTCTTTTGCCATGGTGCTCTTTCACATTATACATCTGTGTCACTGACTTATAAGGTTTTGTGTAAAGGATGTGATTTCATGAAGACCTGGGGTGCTAGGAGATTCTGAGAACTGCCCACCACAAAATATTTTGCAGTGGGAGCATCTGCTCCTCAGAGACATGGTGAGTTCACATCCTTGGGGGTATTCAGGACCTGCCTGGGCTGGTACCTGGCTAATCCCACTGAGCTTCCCTTTTCCTGTGGGATGTTGGACCTGGTGATCTTCCAAGATCCCTTCTGTGGTGCCGTGGTGCTCGGACACCCAGGTGCACACAGCAGTTTCCTCAGGTGAAATGTTTGCATAGAAATAAGGATGGGGGGAAAGTGAGGTTTCTGTCCTGGGGACGTGGAATTTGTCCTGTCAGTGCCAGGATCAGGCTGGCCACCTGCAGGACACTGATCAGTGCTGTCAACGATCCTTGGAAGCAGAGAAGGTCCTTGGTAATCCACATCGCGCCGCAGCAGCAGTCAGTGCAGGACGCATCTGTGCTGGGGCTGTTGCTCTGGGGTCGCCCCATACGTGTGGGCTTAAGGAAAACATCCTGACCCATTTCAGCCATCTCACGTTGTGCAAAGCCTCTGTGCCTCGTGCTGCAGCCCCCAGGATGTCCCCGAGCTGGATGCTGCCCTAGGGCTGTCCCCTCCCTCTGAGCTCTTATTAGTGCCCAAACATCAAGCTCTCTGCCTCTGAAGATCATTAATCATAGATATAATGTAATGACAGCTGGGTCATGTCCCGCTAACTAAGTACACCTTGTTTGCCTCAAAATGCTAATCACTGCCCTGAAACATTAATGAGGGACAATTGGTATTAAGCCTAATAATTGTGTGTGGTCTTGCCGCAGATTTATTCATAGGGACCTGTTTCTTTTGTCATGGTAAAAAGCAGCAAAATCTGCTTGTGCAACGTACCTATAGCACTAGCATAACAAAACCTCTCTGAAATGTCTGCATATTGATCACACTAATTAATGTTGGGGTTTCCCAGGAAAAGGTGGAGTCCACTTCTGAAAATCTCAGCACAAATCAGTGTGTAGGGAATGGCTAGACTTCCCTTGCTTTTAAGGAAATCCGTCAGAAATAACTTGTCCTCCCACCTGGAGGAGCACCTGTGCCTCTGCCCAGAGGGCTCTGCTCAGGGCAAGGATGCACAGCCCGGCAAGGGGATGGGCCTGCACATCATCCTCTGCTGCTCCTGAAAAGATGGGTTATATCAGGGAGTTTCTAGGGGAAGAGGGGAGGCAAAGGGCTCTGGGCGGTCTTCAGTGCCAGCAGTGTCTGGGGGCCGTGTTCCAGGGCAGACAAGGCCGTCTTTTGAACACAGCAGGACGCCCTGCTCGCAGCCGCCTGAGCCCTGCATCAATGCTGTTTCTGAGTGCTGCTCTCAATGTGGCCATTTATTCCTGCGTGTTTTGTCCTCTGGAGCTTCCCTGCCCACGGGCCTGGCCCTGATGTAGCTCTGGTATGGGCAGACACAGAGCCACGGTCACTGCTGGATGCTCCGCTATCCCCACCTTGGCACTGGCACTGCCCACAGCACGGAGCTGGGGTCTGGGATAAACATGGAGCGTGTGGAAATAGTGGGTAGCATCCTGCAGTGCCTGCAGCGCTGCACTCGGCTTTCTTGTAATGCCAAGGGCTCATTAGGTAAATGAGGTGAGGAGGAGCCCTTGGCACGCGTGCTGGTCGGATGCTGCGGTTTTATTTTGAAGCCTTTTTGCTACTGTCACTAATATGCTAATGATGTGCCCTTGCTGCTTGGAAGACGCCCAGTCACACGGCACTGGCTGCATGTCTGCGCACAGAAGCAAAGACCTGGGAATCAGCAATGATTGCAATCTGCTGCTCAGCGAAGGAAGGGCTGGCGGCACAGATTTAGATATCAGAAAGAATGGTGATAATCTTATTAATGGAGCTTTTCATCTCCTTTGAGTCTTTACTTTGCGAGGCAAGAAATCTAGCAGGTGGCAGATAGATGTCAATTCTTATGCTTATTTAGTACTTGTGCAGCATTTCTTCGTAAAGAAACAGGAAGGAAGCCCTCCAGATTTAGAAAAAAAAAAATCAGACATTCTGCCTTGATTAAAATAACCCCCCAAGAATCAGCTTGTACACTTGATGGGCTCTGGGAGGAGTGGGTGTGGAGTGCCTGTTGTCAGAGCTGGGGAGCAGCTGGGCAGCCGTGCTGGTTGCACACCCAGCCCTGATGTGCAGGTCTGTGCCCAGCAGCAGTGCACGGGGCAGCTCTCTGTGTGCCAAAGCAGGACTGACCCTGCTGTGCTGTGGCCCTGGCGGGGGCCCCGTGGCCTCGGAGCTGGGAAGCTGTGTTCTGGCAGCAGTGTGGGTTTTCTGGTGCCTGGGCTGAACCGAGAAGCTGGCATAAAGTCAGTCCTGCTTGGACCGGCATGAAAAGCCTTCCTTTTTTTTTTTTCCTGTCAGTGACACAGCATGCTGTTTTGGAATGGCTGAATGGCCCATTTGACCAAGAAGAAGTCTTTCATGTTACATGATCCGTTTAAAAAGTACATTAGTCCTGTAGCTGAAATCTTTCTCTACTTTCTCCTTTTTTGTATTCGCCTTTGGCTAAACTTAACAACTGGTTTGTGGACAATTTTGGCTGCTGGAAGTTCTCCTCCTTCCATGAGCCCATCTTTCTGCAGAACTTCTCATTTCTCTGTCCATACCATCAACCCTTTTCTGCAGAGATTTTCCCGTTCTTTTTGGCCTTAGAAGGAAAAAGTGGCTGTGCCAGAGCTGAACTATTTGTCTTCCCCTTCAGCTGGCGCACGTTTGCTGGAAGTTGAGAGACAGCTCTGCTGTGAACAGGAATCACATCCCGCATCCTCATGGAGTGCTGCTGCTGAGCAGAGTACTTTGGGGCCACAGGCAGAGGGGGAACCACCAGCTCCCAGGCATTTTCCTCCATGAATATTGTCATCCTTCCCTGCCTGTAGTTGCAGGCCAGAGACCACCTAGGCTATGCTGCCTGAGGGTGGCAGGCAGCTAAATGGAGTCAGCAAGACCAGAGGCTAGGAAAATAACAGAGTAGTGTGTGATTTATAGCGAGGCCTAGGAACCTCCTGAGCAACCCTGGGGTCCCCTGCAGAAAGCAACCCGAGG